>OX090904.1:13028312-14228312 GCA_944319695.1 Tiphia femorata
GAACGCGTAATTACGTCCGTATTCTTTTCCCCTGGCCAAGATCCAAGGGACTTTATACCGTTCCCCGTTCACCTTCCCTCAAGCCTCCAGCAGGCCTCCTATCCTCAGGAGGCAGAAACGGGGTCTAATCAATTTTCCATTCGGCGTCGGCTTCTTCTTTGACGGATGACTTACGATCGCTCAGCTCGCTAAGAAGGAGGTGGAGTAGGGTAGGCTAGGAAAAAGAGAAGCAGAAGGAGGAGGCGGAGGATTTTAATAAATCAACAGTCTTTCCTTTCTCCCTAAGCCATCCATCGGTCTTCCTCTGGGCTGACCTTTCGCGGGGCCACGATATCTCGTTGTCCTCGCCGTTCACGGAGACGCTCGTGGAAGAAAGTCGAGGGCGGGTCGTATCGATCCATCGATTGCCACTCGAGAAAGAAATCTCGCGCGAAGATTTAACGGGGCAAGAAGTGGGGACTATTTTCTCGGATAGGATCCGATTTGCTCCTGGACAAACGTTGCGGAGGATCGGGACAAGTGGCGAGGACAGGAGGAATTAGAAGCAGGTATCGGCCAAGAGAAAAGAGAAATGGGGAATACGGAAAAAGGCCGGCCGGGATGAAAATACCGTGGGAAGAAAGTGAAGAAAATTTCAATGGGCGGTGAAGATCGATCACTCGATTTCTTATTCCGCGGAGGAATACCCAGTCGTAATTTACGTTCGCGTTGCTCGGTGAATATATTCGAGGGAGAATAAAAATGGGCATAAAAATAGGAATAAATAACGAATGCAAAGAACTTCTGCGAGAAGGGAAACGACAATAATGTTTCTCGTGAGCGGTGGAAGGGGAGAAGAGGAAGATTGCGCCGTTTTGATTGGTCCCCTGGTGTCCATGAAATAGTCACGCGTGACTTGCCCGGTAGCGGAGTTAATTATGACACGCTCCATTTCACGCGAATACCTGATATTCTTCTTGCGCCTTCAGGGACGTTATCATCGGTGTCCGGGAGGACAACGTGGGTTATCTAGGCACTCGCATGATTTCATCGATATTCATGCCACCGGTGATTAACCCGCTACTGCTTATCGTTCCACAATGTTTATGACATGAAGGAAGCAACTTGACTATATTACGTTCAGTGGTGGAACGAACTTTGCACCGTGGATATTAAACAGGCCCATATATTCCGTACCCTTATTTCTAACAACGTCTAGAAAATTTGACTGGAAATGTACCCTGCGTGAATGATTCTGTTGCGAAGATTGAAACGCGTGGAAAATTGGAATTATTTCTAACGCTTATAAACGTCTTGCCTATCCAAAAGAACCTCCGAATCTATGAAAAAGAAACTTATGCTTTCGTTGATCCAACGACGTTCTTCTTACATTTACTCCCTAACCCAAAGTTCTCACGTAATTTTACAAAGATCCAGCCGCTCTCATGCTCACAAAAGTACAAATTTCCCAATCATCTTCACCTTCGCGACATCTTCAGCTTCCTCCTCGTCTACACGCCTCCTCAATCTTCCTCCGTGTCTCCGTCTTCGAGCAATTCTCAAGCTGCACCACACCCGTGCCGAGATAATGGCCAACTACGAGACCGGTATCAGCTAGCGCGTAGAGCTGCTTATCACTGGCTCACAGAGGGATGGCCCATGGTCGCTTGGCTTATCGACTGGGAGGCTCGACAGGCTTCCTCTTCCTCTACTCTCTCGCTGCTCCTTCTCCTTCAGTGACACGAGGAGGAGGAAGATGGCGTGAGAATGATGAAGGAGGATGGAACGGTAAGGTGGAGAGGGAGAGGAATAGATCTGGTGGTGCCTGAGCAAGGAACTGCTTTCCTGGCCTTAGTACGAGGTAGACTGGAGGTCAGACGCAGGAACGGTAGCATAAGACTAGTAGGGGTAGTGGCAAAGGATGATGAGCACCGATCGAAGACCCCTCGGGACTTTCGGTACCTCTCCAGGGCATGCGGCAAGTTTCTATACGAGGTCGTTGATGCAGCTATACCGACGCCAGGGTAAGAGAAGTTACAGGAGATAGCACCCCGGGCTATGCTGACCGATATTACGTACTTAAAGGTGCTGGCGTTGCTCGTTCGCCGATACAACGACGATGGTAAACAGCCTTAACCGCATTCCCCTTCCTCGCATCTTTCTCCTGCTCGGAGTTCATGCTTCTCCATTTATTTCCTTCCTTCATTCTCTACGCCTCGAATTTCCACTGTACTACACCCTACCTACGATCCATGCCTATTCGCATAATTCTTCTCTACATTCTTGTGGGGTTGTATATATTAGCCGCGAAGAACATTCAGTGTCACGTTTCGACGACTGTTTAGGACTAAGTTTATTACTATAGTGCAGGTGAGATAAACGCGATCGAGTTGAGACGGCCAGTTTACTTCTGCGGATTTGGTGACCTGAGAATTTTGGGTCACTCGGGTCACTGTTCGAGTGCAAGCCTGAGACTCTTGAGTAACCTCCTGAGCGCAATGCCGTTATTACTTTTGGAACGCCTAATTCTGGACCACCAAACCGTCAGCCCTAATGATGTACACCGTTGTAACCAGAACGACATCTTTCAAATATTATCATGCAAAAATATTAGTGTCCTATATTTAGGAACATCTTGGCGTCAGCCTTCCCGCGTTAGACTTGACATTCCGCCAATGTCATGCTGCCCCCTGTTACTACTATTATTACTCGATATCTTCGAAAATTACGACGCCGTGGTTTAAGACGTACCATGCAAAACGACCGACGAAGCAACCGTCTATCTATACACGTTCCTCCCACACCTCGTCCTCACTTCTCACCCTCGACTCGTCCCTCATTCGCTACCACCTCACCCATCCCGGCTTCCACGCGGCGAGAAACTTCGATTCTACGACGTCGGTCTCTCGGGTGACGTGAAATTTATTGGATCGACACCAACGCCGACGCCGCTCGGGGGAACGCGTACGAGAGATTGTTTATGCGCTGTTAATATATGGAGGCGCGTCTTGGGCACGTGTCGTTCAAGAGAGAGAGAGTCTCGTGGATCCCCGAGTGAAGAACTTCCCAGCGTTTCAGCGCTCGCCCGCTTGCCTCAACTTATCGCACAGTTCTCGTCCACCTGTGTGCGTCGTGTGCAGTTTAACTATACCTGTGTGTATGTCTCTCTCTCTCTCTCTCTCTCTCTCTCTGTGTGTGTGTGTGTGTGTGTGTGTGTGTGTGTGTGTGTGTGTGTGTCTGTATGTGAGTGAGTGGATGCGTGCGCGCACATACGCGGCACGGTGTAACGAGTTCCGTCAAGTTTTCGGTTCCCTCGAACCGAAAGTTGTGTGTATATTTACGGAGAAGGTTGCGCAATGGCGAACGGAGTCCAGGAGTGTGCGCGTGCATGGGAATATTTAAATTTTGTTGCCTCGCTGGCACGCGCACTATCTCGTAATTAATTTACATTATCTCCGCGACGTAGGGAGACCCGCGCGACGCAAATATTTCATTTTGAGTTACGACCAAAGTCCCACGTAGACGGTCATTATCGTTGATGACGATTCCGTGGAATATTGTTGTTGTACTTGTTGAATGGAGAAGAAATTATTCGCGAGAGTCGTTCGCGAAAATTCGTTCTACCGGGGGAGAATTTTCCTCGTCGCCGTCGATATCGCTTTCATTCCTTATTTATATTTAATCTCGCGCGTTAATTCAATATAACGCCTAGCCGCGATATCCCATCGATTCTGAATAATAGAAGAACGCGAATCGGAGAATTAATTACAGTTTCCAATCTTCCGGGTTGTTATTTCCACTTAATTTTCAAGCACGATTCTTCTCTATCCGATTAGTCTCCATCCGTGCGAGAATCGATTCTCTTTCCTCGGTTTTCGCGCGACCCGAGAGAAATTCTCTCGAGGAAGGTTCCAAAGTGGGGTTAATCAGCGTGAGAAAGTGAAATTCAATTGCGAAACGCGAAGGAACGTGAGAATGTATGCGTGCTTTGTCAAGGTACTTACAGATTGTAATGCACGTCCGCCATGTTCGGTCGATATCGAAGGGCCTGCACGAATGCTTCCTCGGCCTCGGCGGCCCTTCCTTGGGCGCTCAACACACTTCCCAAATTTCCGTAAGCTGAAATCAAAACAAGAAGTGGCACCGTGAGATTCCTTTCCGGATAGAGAGATATTACTGCCAAGTCGAATGCAAATACAAACTGCTGCCAATTCGAAAGCATACACTACTTCCTTTTACAGTCGAGTTTATCTTCCTTCGTTACATCGTAGTTCGTTGCAACGTAAAAGCACTGTCGTCGAATAGTCTCGCGTTTGACGGAATATCAATTTCACGAAGAATGCAATTATTAAACCGTACCCTTTGTGCAAAATTAATTTTCACCTCAACTATTTTCAACCTCTTCAACCAGAATTACTCTCTCCCTCCCTCCCTCCCTCCCTCTCTCTCTCTCTCTCTCTCCCTCTACAAAGTGATGCTTAAAATAACATCGCATCTACCTTCCGGACAATATATTTTATCTTTCTTTTTTCACCGCCGTCTCTTGACTTTAACCAGCGTACCCGCCCTTGCAAGCGGCGGATTTTATAGTTTTCAATAGAATACCGAAGAGAAGCTCCCGCGGGCGCGCGGTCGTTCGAGAACAATAAGGACGAGGTCGTGGACCAGATATCCTCACCGTGTTCCACCGTCCTCTCTCCTGCTCCTTAAGTAGATTTTTTCTTCCTCATTTTTCTTCGGCCTTTCGTGTTTACGAGCGATAAAGCCACACACGCGAGGGCCCGTCGTTACTCCCGAGAAGGATAACGCGAGCGCGTGAGTCTTGCGAGAAGAGCACGGTGCTTCTCTCCCGTTCCACCATTCGCCCCGATTTTCTTTTTTCCTCAACCTTACCTCCCTCTTATCTCGGAACACTCGCTTCTTCGATGTTCCGGGAGAAGATTATTGTCAATAAAACATCGACCGTCCGACGAGGGTCCGACAATTGATTTTTTTTCGACAGCGGCACAGATCGTTTCTCATCCGCAACAGGGAGGCGCGGCCAATTTTTATTAGGCCGACCGATTCGACGGAATGAATAATTTTCCCGGCAAATCCTCGAGAGTTCGCGTGTCCCACACACGGTACTATCAAATCGTAGCGTTGATTTAACTCGCAAATATTGCAGTCCCTATCTTTCACCACGATCGATGCTTCCTTCCGAAAAATTGATTCTCCACAAATCACCGTGCGGCATGTAGATCGACGTGCTGGCTCTGCGCGAGTTGCTCCCTTAAACTTTCTCTCACCCCACGATCGGTGAAGCACCGATTCTGCCCGGTAACTAACGAAACAATTAGCGCCCTTATTCCATCGCACTTTCTCAATTGCCCCCTTCCCTGGCGAATCTACGCTTCCTAGCACCCCTTGTTCTCCAAACCGACCCTGCTCGACTTAATCGTTCCATTACGGGACCCACGCTTACATATTCCACGTAGCCCGTAGTGCTCGATCGGTAGGAAGTACTTAAAGGGGGCAATTAAACGCGTCTAGTGCACGCATGTGTACTAGACATGTAAATCAAGCAGTAGACGTTCATGAGGACGTTTACATCGCAATTACTCCTCTTTGACGTGTCGAGAAAACGTAGTACCCCGTCCGAGTGTCGCCCCGCGCTCCATTAAGAGAAGGTGCACACACGCTAGTGTTTACATTCGTACGCGTCGAATAAGAGTCGTCGTTTTACTAGCAGGTCGAGCAACGAACGCGCCCATTTCACGTCCCACTGGAAAAAGTCTCTTGTTCCGTATAGTGGCTTCTAGAAAAACACGTGATCAAGAGTAGACGCAGGGGATCCTAGGACAACGGACAAAGAACATTTCTTGGATTACGAACTCTACCCTAAATTATATAAATGTGGTAACCTAACGAATGTGGTAACCTAACGAATGTGGTAACCTAGTGATGTGGTGTGTAAGGGTGGTACGCCTGAGCGTCTCCCGTTTTTTTTTTGCGCGCGAGGCGACGTTGCGAGAGTCGTAGTTGATCGGACGACGGAAAAAAGCAAGCACGTGCGTGAAGGCGAACGAACGTTTTCTTTATATTTTGTGACGCATTCTGTTCAACTGTACTTTATATTCACTTTTCAATAAATATAGTAGTTCTAACATCTAACCACTACATAAATATGAGTAGGTTTTCCTTACTTCTCGAAACTTTCATTCTCAATGTGTCCACCCTCCAATCTCTTCATATACTTTTTCAGGAAATAACATTTTTTGCATCTCAAATTACAACACGCTACGACATCGAGGCGCTGCACGAGGCGCGACAATGGACGAATTTACGCACGAGGCACAAGGCAAACCGGAGAAACTACAATTGTCATGTATTACATTCTGGAGAAGATAGAAGTGGCAAGGAGGGACACTCGTTTTTCTTGCTTTTCACGTGTCCTGCAAAATTTACGCGCGGTATTACGTGCCCGTACGACTGACGCCGAGGTACATTCGTCCACAACCCACCCACCCTTTTCCTCCATATCCCCCAAAAGCAGCCCTCTTTTATGGGAGTGCGTGCCTAATCAACCCCCATTGCACACGTCGCGTCGCGAGATTACGCTGGGTGATTATATCCTGGGACGATTACGCAGGAAATGGAGAGAGAGAAAGAGAAAGAAAGAGAGAGAGAGTTGGACAAGAGAGAGAGAAAGAGAGAGAGAGAGAGAGAGAGAGAGTTGGACAAGAGAGAGAGAGAGAGAGAGAGAGAGAGAGAGAAACAGAAAGAGAGTTGGACAAGAAAGAGAGAGAGACAGAGTTGGACAAGAGAAAAATCGTCGTAATCCTGGAAAAACGGGGAGAGTAGTGATACTAGCTTACGACCCCGATGTGTTTCGCGTACGTGCGTCCGAGCGAGCGGTCGAAGTCACGTCGTACGCGGCACTGAGGACGTAGAGGGCATGAAGGGATGAGAAACTCGAGAGTTACGAGGAAATGACGGCGAGGGTTGAAGGGTGAGAAAGAAGAGATGGGGAATAGGGGAGAATAAAATTGCGAAGGACTAAAGCTTCGAAGACTGGACATGAGAGAGAGGGGGCGAATTAAAAGAGGCGAAGAGCAAGAAGCGTGCACGCGTGAGTAACGCGCGCACCGAACGCACCACCGGCAACTCGTGCGAGAGGCGAGCCGACAAAATGTAAATTTATTTCCCGAAGCGAGAGCAGCCTGTTAACACGGTAACACGCAATTTCTGTCGGCGCAATTAAAAGCGGCGCATGACGTCGCCGAGGCTCGTGAGAGGGTGGCTTGCACTAGAAAGACAAGGATAGAGAAAGAGAGAGAGAGAGAGAGAGAACTACCCCCTAACACGGACGAGTGGTAGTATTAGGGTGAAGGACGATATCTAGCTCCGCTGGTGGTCGTAGTGGTGATGATGGTGGTGGTGGTGCGGAGAGACGGTGGCGAAGGTGGTGATGGTGGTGGTGACAACTGGTGGTCGTGACTGTGGCTATGGTGGTAGAGCGGCGGTGGCGATGGTGGTAGTGATGGGAGAAGGTGCGCGTTAGCATCGACCTCGCGTGACCATCCAACCCCTCTTCTTCCATCCCTCCTCGAAAAACTCAGACCTGATCTTCTTCGTGTGCGGCGCGCGGAAAGATTAAAAAAAATACCCAGGTGAGATGGAAGGACGCGGACAAGGGGGTAACGGAAAGAGGAGCGTTTATAATTCATTTATAATGCCGACCACGAGAGAAAAACCGAGGGAAGGACTCGTGCCACCACTGACTACCCCCTCGCTCGCGGACCTCGCGCGCGCAAACGCACGCAGCCTGCTTCCAGACTCGAACGGTCGTGCATAATGGAAATTTTATCTGACTGTATGGCGTTCCGTACGCCTGCCGGCCACCGCGGCCAGGTGGAACGGGAGGGCGCGTGAAGACGATAAATGCGGACAAATAATAATGGAGCGAGAATTACGCTGGAAAACCGGGGAACCGCGGCGCAGATGTGAAATATTTAACGTAGCGCAGCGAGAGTTACGACTGAATCGTGAAACTTGTGTGAAGGAGAGAGTTAGTCGGGAGGAATGTGGAGAAGGAAGATGGAGAAGGTAAGCGGAAGCTGCTTTGAGACTCTTTGGGATATAAAAAGGAAGGAACCGATGCGCGTGAAGATCGTCAGAGATGACACAACAAAATGTAAAGAATGTAAAATTGCTTGGTGACGGAGGAGAGACGAGTGAAGCGTGACGGATGTTAACGATCAGAAGCGCGTTCGTGCTTTTGTATGTACTTTTTAATGAGCTCAGAAAAGAATGCAAACGAGAAAGAAAGAAAGAAAAAGACGAATCGGGGGAAAAGGAGAATGGTTAGTTCTCCTGCTGCGTTAGTGATACTTTCTCTTAGCTGCTCGATAAAGCCACGACCGAGAACACGCATAATAAGCATAAAGATGAAAGAAAGTGTAAAATGAAATTACGAGAGGTCGAATAATTGCGAGCACAAATCGAGAGGTAAACGAGAAACTCACGGGGCGTCGGGTACGGGGTAGACTGGCTGCCTTTAAAAATCTCACGCTGAAACTTTTAACGAGGCGAGAGTGACGCGGGAAAGAAAGCAACCGGAGAAAGGGATTACGGGTGGTAGTGAAAGACGATGGGTGGAAGACGAAGGGGAGAAGCCGACGGAAACGGCGGAAGGATATAAACGATCGCGCGAGTATCCTCTACCTTCTCGACAATTTTATGAATATGGTGGAGGAGGGATGCTCGGTCTGCTGGAAAGTCCAAGATGAATGGCGGAATGACGGCTGCCTCACTATCGCAACGGAGAAAAGAGGAGGGACGACGCATTTGTACGTCCCGAGAAACATAGCGCCACTGGTATAATCGAGTAGGATGGACATTTTTTATTCTCGAGTTATTACGCTCGGCATTGATGAGTAATGACAAATCGATTGTGCCTCCTTATATTTGCCTATTTTCTACAACCGAGATGGCAAGAGAGAAAGAAAAACACTCTGCACGTGTGCCGTGCCACGTTCACGGCAGAATGTGAGGCAGCTCGTATGCCATGGGAAAACGGTCAGCGTCGTATTCATCGAGCGTGCGGGATTATGTAAATTTGACTGTCAAGCATACCTCCCTTCGCAAACGAGCACGTCTCTAAGCATAAGCGAATGTCGTAGACGGGAGCGACGATCGTTTGACGATCCTACGACGAGGTACGTAAAATAGAGACAGCCACGATAAAGAGAACAAAGGAGAGGTGAGGGAGGAGAGAGGGAAGACAAGAGGTAGTAGGAGTGAAAAAGAAGATAGGAAGGGTTTAGTACGCGGGCATACACGATCGCATGATCGCGCAAGATCAACCTTGTCGACGATTTTATGAATCCTAGGCGAAGTTACCCCTTAAAGAGACCTAAGACGAGGAGCGTGATAGACGGTACACGTGGATTTACTTCGCGCTTACACATTTCTGCGATTGGCTTTACGTGAATATAGGAGAAGCGTACCGGAGGAAATTATTGTGGATGAAGAAGAAAATACGGGGTGGAAGATTTTACGGTTGACAATAATAATCGAGCATTATAGAATCATTCGTCGAATTGACGGATAGTAGGCCGCTTGAAGAAGAGTTGTAAATCTTTCATTGCGTGATGGTTTTCAGAAAGAGAGAAAGAGACATAATAAAAAGCTAAAGATAAGGGAGGATGCGGTGAGAGGAAATGAGGAGAACTCACGGAGAGCATGATGCATATCCACTTTCTCGAGAATTTTACGAGCGCGTAAACTACCCAGTAGGGAGTCTGCGGGTGGAGACAAAAATCGAAGTAGTACGTCCGTACAATGGGGAATGCTGATACAAAAGGGAAGTGAAACGTGGAAGAGACGAGGTGCCTTCCAGGAATACGGACGAGTTTAAAGGACCCTCTTGAAAGTAGATTCTTATCTGTGCGGCATAAATGCCAGAAGCTAATGAACGAGTCAATAAAGTAAATTCATATCACCCGATTATGCAAACATCACATGCACTTTCTTCGGCCTACCTCCCTAATTTCGTCGGGTGATCGAGCATGACGTTTAACGCCCAAAATAAAATCGAGGAGAATCGCGTAGGTGAAATCCAAGGCGAAATTTCAAAAAGGATTTCGACAACACGGACAAAATTGATCGCTAACAAAAAAGAAGCTTAAGCTTTCCACCGATCCATTGAACATCGTCAAAATACCTTTCGACAAATAAATTGTTATCGGGCAGCATATCCTGTGCCAATAGAATCCATTGAACTTTATCAATCTCAGGGCCACGGTAAATATAATAGAACTACCCCATAGGAGCTCTATTTACCCACAAGCCACCCCTTATCCCACCCGACGCGTAAAACAGAGAAATCCCCGATAAAGCGAAATACACGGCTGAGCGTAGAAACGTGGGCGACGATAAGGGCCCGAGTATCGAGCGTACACGATCGCATGACGCGTATCCACTGGCGTCGCGACGATTTTATGGACACGGCAAGTCGCGCAGTTGGGAGTCCAAAGATGAGGAACAGGATAGAGCAGCTCGCAACGAGCTACTCCACGCCGTCCTGTGCATCGCCCTCGAACACGCGCGCGAGAGCGAGCAAAGCGCCAGCACGCGCTCGCTCACGAGATAACGTCGGTACGGAATTTCATTTTTATATCTCCCTATAATTCATCCTTTTCGCCTTTACTGGCCCTGCTACGTGGCGCGTATCGCCTTCTGATCGAGCGTCGCGACGCCTTTTTATTATTAACGTGCTCGCGTCCTTTATTATCGTTATCTTTTTAATTCGTGGATCTGCTGCGGGGTAGATGGCGTTGCAAAAGCATCGTGACGCCGTTGGTGGAAGAGGAGAAAGGGACGAGGCGACGAGCACGAAGGATGGGGCACGGTGGTGAAGAAAGTGGAAGGCAATGGGAGGGTGGACGGTCTTTTTTTACGAGTAACATGAAAAAGCTGTTTCTTCGATATTGCGCACGCATCTCGAGCCACCGACGCGGCACGGTGGAAGGATATAACGGTGCTAACGGATCTCAATGCTGATAAGAGCGAAGGAATGGCTACGCTCCTATGTATTATGTGCGCGCGTATTTATATTTGTGTCTACGAGTGAATGCGGGGCGAGCGCATGAAAGGAGAGTGTATCGAGAATATGTTGTTATTTGGAATTACGAGCATGCGGGCTCGGAAGCGAGGAGGCGTATGAGGGTTGAATTTAATTCCGGCGTGTAGCGATTAATTAAAAATGAGTAATGTATGTTACATTCGTCGTCGCGCGAGAGAGATGTCCCGTGAAATTTTATTACCTCAACCGTGTGGAATTGAAATTCCGTCCCATTTGCGTAACATTGTTTTTCGCCGTGCGGGAGATACATGCGTTTATTTTCTATCGAGTGACACGGCCGATATTTACTAGCCTCCTAATCGGAAGGATCTTTTTTTCGTCGACCCGCATGAGTCCGTCGTTGGACAATTGCCACAGGATTTACCGGAGAGAAAAGTAGGGACGAAAAAAAGTAACTTTCAGCAAATTCTCACGTCGCACGATCACTAGAAATTATTGGTTTCGTGCTTGGCCTTTGCATTAGTCGCTCGAGCGGTTTAACGGGGAAATAGTGAATATTACGCAAACAAGTTCATCCACTCGCACATATCCCACGTTGGGCACATGGTCCAAAACGTGTATACACTTTTTTCTCCGGATTGGTTTCCCCGACCGAGCAACCTTTAATGGCTGCGACTAAAGGCAAACATTATATTTATGATTTCAACGGAGTTATCTGCGGCTGAGAGAGGCTCGGGATCGAATCGTACCAGGCATCAGGAAAACTTCCAAACCTGCCGTAAAATCGAAAGCAATTTAATGCTCTGCTTCCTCTCCTTGCTTTCGTACGATTAACTCTCGTGTTCCGACCACGTTTCAATTTCACACACTTCAGTACTACGGTGGAAAAAATATACTAAACAAAATAATCTGTATCGTAACAAGAGGTCCTGCCGATCTTCGATAATTCCCGGATAACCTTCCGAATTGCAGCTGCTCGACTTTGCATTCTTTCAACTCAACTTGCAAACAATCGTCACCTCCTATCCAACGAACCTCAAAAGCAAAGTCAACTGACTCACCTTTCGGCGGATTGACGTGTAGCGCCGACCTGTAGAGGCTCTCCTCGTCGTACCAGTCAGCGTTCCTCACCAAAGTCCTAGCCGACATGATCCCAATGAGCGCCGCTGTGGCAACCAGCACCCACCTGCCGCGTCTCCTCCTCAATCCACTTCGTCTCACCAGCCGGTAACATCCGGCGACCGCGGCCCCGATAATCAAACACGCGCCCACGCTGGGCATATACAAAATCCTCTCGGCGATGACGAATCCGACGTAGAAGAACAAATTGCTGGCGGGCAAGAAGGGAAGCACGAGAAATCCGAGGGACATGGCGACCGCGCTGGCAGTCGCGCGCCTTCCGTCCAAGATGCTCCTCTGGAGACTTGCGGCCGACCTCTTCGCGCAGTGGCAATCGCCATAATTGTTGTTGTTGTTTGCGGCCCGGCAACCGTCCGTGTGACAAGCACCGGTTCGCCTGCCCGCGCAAACTGGGCACCTCGAGTATGATGATCTCGGGTATACCTGCACCAGGCAGCTAATCGTGTCTCGGGTTGGTCGTCCTCGTAAGGTTCGTGCGGCCCAAAGTGCCGCCGAGGTCAATGACGCGTAGAGGCATACCGACTCGAGATTCCGCGGATCGAGGAGGCTTGTTATTCGCGGCACGGCGTCCATCGACCAATCGAAGCTCAACGTGCTCGGGCAGAGGAGCATCCGCGCACTGGCCGCCGGTAAGTAGAGGAACGTCAGACCGCGCGTCACCCTAGACGGATGCCTAGCAGTTGGATTGTCAGCGCTCGCGAATTCCGGCCTGCTGTCCGAGACTCTCAGGCGGCCGAAGATGAGGAGGACGAGACTGCCCGAGAGGATGCCGATGCTACGGCACCGTGGCCATCCGCAGCTCGAGCCCTGAAATCAAGGATGCGATTGTTTGAGGACGCATGCTTCCATTTTGGAAATACGTGTAACAGGAGAGCATACTTTAACACGTTCGCTACCGCCTTACCCATACGTGAGTAATGGTTTCAGTGTCCGATTATAAATTATCAAAATAGGCATACAGGGTGAATAACACTTAGAATAAGTACACTTAAAATAACTCCAAAAGTATGATAGTAGTCAACATTTTTGGATACAATAGTTGCATGGGGCAAAGAGGGCTGTTATTTGACATTAGTGTTTTGTTGCTAAGTGGAGTCGCTTCAGAGATTTGAAGGTCAAGTTTTTGTTTTTAAATAGAATGCTGTGTTTTGGTATTTATTTTCTGATAGGGGCTATCGAGACGAGTCCAATGATGTACAACATTAAGGTCTTTGAAGATCATAGAAGGTCATTTAGGCAAAAAAGGTGAAATGAACTTACATTTACAGGAGGTGTTCAAAGTGATTACCATTGGTATCAATGCAATCCTGCAATATCCTTATCACGGATTAATCGACAACTCGAACCACAGTAGCAAGAATACCAATTTCCATTTCTTCGTTAGTTACGAAGTTAGTTACTCTTTGTCCCATGCAACTATCGTATCAAAAAATTTTCGACTACTATCATACTTTTGGAGTTATTCTAAATGGCAATTATTCGGGCCTCACCCTGTATGGAATTTTAATGCTCTAGACTCTAGACAGTTAACTAAACAGTCACCAAAATTCAAGGTGGCGTGGTAGGCAACGTGTTAAAGGGTCCGATGTTGAGATTACAAACTGTCGATTGGTATATTTTTGTATATTTTTGATAGGCAATGTTTACCACCTCAGTTGTACTACAATATCATCTGCAGTTTTTTCTCTCACCATCCGTAGGACTGCGCGCGGCGGAAGGTTAGTCGTATTAAAAAAGTCCCCGTCCCAAATAGAATTCGATGGGTATTCTTGCCACTCCCGCGTGCTCGTTACGAATGTTTTTTCCCCACGCTCGCCAGCAGAATGTTTATGGATTTTCGACTCCCGCTAGCCCCCGGTGCTTTTTGCGCGGCATGTTTCGGTGGACCAACGCTCGCCCGATCTCGTTTGCGTTACACCAGGATACTTCGGAAAGGTAAACAAACGAGGTCGCGCGCTCCGATTCCGAGGTTTTTGCGTCTCGATCAACCGTGATATTGGCTTTCCTCTGATGAAAAAAAAAAAGGAGAAGGAACTTTTACGGTCTCCTTTCTCTCCTCCACTACGGTGCATCGACTCGACCGCGAGATTCCACGCGGTATTTCCCAATACTGACTGGAAGGAAGTCTTCCAATCGGCAATGGACGCATTGTGATACGACGAGGATGAATTTTATACGATGCTTCTAACCATGCTCTGGTTAAGTAGCAGGAGAATAACATTATAGTTCTTTCAAATTAAGAATGTTACCGGAAGTGGACGAGTTTTCGTCCGTTCTGCGCATATCCATACACTAGCAGATATTCTATTGGTTGTGCCCTCACGTGATCGCTCCCCGTGGCCAATCGGCTCATTTCAGATGCGCGAAATGGAAACATTCTTAAATTGAAAGAACTATAGAATGGACAAAGAGAGAAAGTGAATGGTCCCGGCGAAGCAGCATTGTATAAGAAAGATTAAGATTGGGAAGAAGATGGTGGAAAGAAAATGGTGCGTTGTTTTGTGCCGTATGGTTCTGTTTCATGAATAAACAGCGATGGAAATGGGAATGTGCAGGGATGACGCGACGGTTGGATGACGTAGGCAGAGAATGAAGAGGTGAACGAAGAGAAGGATGAAGAGGAGAACGAAGAGGAGAACGCGGGGTGGTGCTCGCAGGGGCGAGGGTTGCTAACCGGGCGTCAGGAAGGCTAAGGGGGTGGAGATGGGGGGGAATTGGAAATGAGAAAGCTTTCAGAGCGCTCTCGAAGCGTTTCCGGTATCTAATGGGACGTTGCACTCGAGTGCAGGTAGCAGCTCGCTCGCTCACTCGCTTCGCCCGCTCGTATCCCGTCAGTCAGTAGGTATAGAGAATCTCCTACCATTGTTGGGCCCCGCCGCCAATGCGCTCGAGCACGCGCGCGTTCGCGTCCTGCACAGTCAAGTTACTGGATAGCCAATTGTACCAGAATGTTTCAAACGGAATTATTCGAAGCGAGGGCAGAGAGAGAGAGAGAGAGAGAGAGAGAGAGAGAGAGAGAAAGAGCGAGAGGCGGATCCTCCGATAGGGTCAGGATGGCTTCTCGTGACGCTCGGCCACGGCCTCGGACTGAGGCGCACAATGTATTTCGTATAATTCCTGGGTAATTCGTTGGGGCGTGGAACGAGTCGAAGCGAGGCGTAACCACTCGGCATTCCAAGTGAAACCGGCCCTCCCTTGTTTATACGAATTTTCGGTGACGTTTAGTTTCGTGCCCCAACGTCTGCGTTTATTTGAAAGTGCCATTGGAAATGTCAGTAGTGACATTGATCGATGGAGATGTTTAAAGGTTTAGGTCTTTACGATTTTTCAGAAGGACGATTATCCGGTACTACTGGCGTGGTAAGAGGAGTCGATATATTTTTGTTCCGCGACATTTTCAAGTGGAATACCTCGAGAATTTTTATCCCTCGGAAATGTCATTTATACGACCCCATTTGTATTTTCGAGTAGGCATGGGGCGATTGTATCGTGCGTTTAAGTCATGTGCAGGCGTAATATTTTGCAACCGCGAGACGTGCTCCCGTTATCAGAGTCTACGGTTTCGAATAACATTCTCAGGCATGATCGATTTCCGATGCTCCATAAGGATCATGCGCCAGTGACACATTTTCAGGTAAAATGTCGTGCTTGCACTCTGTTTTCGCGGTGCTCCCGGATGTGTATTTTTGTCGCGTCAATGCGCGATGGCGCCGGATTTATAAAAAGAAAGCTAAAAAGAGGCGCAGTGGAGAAGAAGGAGAAGCAACGAGGCGCTAACTACCACGAAGTTGTTTGGAGAGGATCATTGAATTCCAGATAATTAAATTCTCGACAATCGAGCTATCTTATTGCAAGGTAAAATTACTCTCACGATAACAAAGGTCTAGCTGCATTTCGCAGAATCGTTCGAAAGCTCTTGTCTCTCCGATCTGCGTTACTTTCCTCATCCCCATTGTCACCCAACAAAAATTCCACTTCCGTTCGGAGCTGTACGCGCAACATCCTCGGCAGCTCATGCGTGTCTCGAGTCGATTCGCGGCATGGCATATTTTTCCGCAGGAGGAGAGAAACGGCGGAAAAAGGCGAAGGAAAGAAAGACAAAGAAGGAGAGGAGAAAGAGTTCAACGAGTAGAAACAATGAAAACGAGCTGAAAACGAGCGTAGTGGCGTGATCGTGAGAGAAGTGCGGTAGGCGACGTATAAGGGGATGATGGTCTGGTGGATGCGAAGGTAGAAGCGGGGGTGGTTTCCAACACCCGTGACGTTTCCGGTTCCGAATGGCGCGTCGTCGCAGTTGCTTGCGAACGGCCAAAAAGGAGGACGAAGGAATGGCTTGCCGGTCCGTTGGGTAGGGCAGGTCCCAAGGGAATGGCTCGAGCCGCAGGAGGCGAGAGTGTGGATGTTAAAGGGGGAAAAAGTAATAATAAGAGAAATAAGATGAGCGTGATAACGCGCGGCGGAAGGAGCTTTGCAGTGAGGGGTCGAAGGAGGAGGAGTGAGAAGAAGACGTAGAAAATAAGAAGATGGAATGGAACGAGGATACGAAGAAGCTAAGACGAAAGTAGAAGAAGAAGATGAAAAGTACGAGAAGAAAATCAGAAAATAAACATGGAGAAAGAATCGAAAAAAACGTGTTAAATCAAGAAAAGTATAACGCGCAGAGTGAAGCCAGACATGATAAAAGAGAGAAAGAGAGAGAGAAAGACAGAGGCGTGAGAATTAGAAGGAGGTGAACGTCGTGGTAGTGAAGAAGCAGACGCAGAGAAAGACACGACGCAGCCTAGCGACACCGCGCACGTTTATGCACCCGACTCTCGGAAGGGTGTTGGGAAATGCGAACGACCCTTGGCACCCCTCCAGCCCACCGCAGGGGTTGCCTAGCTGCTTCGGTCCCCTGGTGGGAGTCGGGCGCACGACATGCATCACGCGAGGCGTCTGGTGCATCCAGCGCATCCGGATGCAGCGAGCGCGAGAGGAAGGGAACGCGGAAGGAGAATGGAGGAGGAGAAGGAGGGAGGAAGATGCGAGAATGGGAGGATGGAATAGTCGAAGGCAATGCTGGTGGATGGGGTGAAGGAGGCGGAAGCAGAAGAGACCGGATTCCGAGGCTGGAGGCCGTTGGGGGTGGCTGGAGGTGGCCCAGCAGGGGAGGCTGGAGAAGGCTGTTGGAGGAGGCTCACCGTGCATCAGTCTGGCTGTCTCTAGCAGCGCGTAGGCGCCCGTAGAGACGCTTGCACATGGCGCAGCGACATTGCGTTATCGGTTATATACGCCTGCCTACCGCGCGCACTACCGCCGAGAGAAATGCTGAGGGCGCGCGAGATATCCGATGTCACTTCCACCTTATTTTCTCCCTTGAAAGTTTCACGCTTGAAAGTCAGATTCCTCCAACGCCGCGTACGCGTTTTCGTATGCGCGGACGATATCGTACATTGTCTCGATCCCCTCTGATGTGAGAGCTGGGATACGGATTAGATCCCCGGTGAAGCAGACTCGGCTATATTTTCACGTTTTTTTCTATCTCGGAAAGAAATGTTGACGATTATGGAGAAACCTTGCGGAGAAGTTGCGAAACTCGATGGATATTTTGCCTTGGAGGTATTGTGAAGTGAAAAGGATCAATGGATTTCGTTATTTCGATGAGTGCTTGCAATTTAAGATGTTTTAGGATGGGAATGAGAGGAAAGTGTAGAAACTCGTGAAAAATGATTTTGGATTGCAAAGGACAGTTGTATCGAGAAGACTACTTATACTGTAATTGACTTTCGAGGTAATTCGCGAATTCGATCTCAACGAAACTTTGCTTCGGGTTTGCGTAATTGCGTTTTGTTACCTCAACGATAGTACGCGATCTGATCTAAAAGCTCAACGAACTTATCCGGAATACGCAAGTCCAATGTTCGCATAATCAATTGCCCTACTTTCGTCCCGTTAAAATTTTATGCATTTTTAATTAATTTAAAATCTATATGCATTTTATTGCTTTACTACGAACCAATCATTAATCTTAATAATACCAATCTTACCTTAGTACAAATTTATATATTCAATTGTATTTTAATATCTAATTTTCAGAAAACGTCACTCACCTTTCGATTGGGCTCGCCACGACAAAGCTCCCAGAGGAGACACAAGGCCAGGGAGGATATTCCAGTCTCCTTGGCCAACGTCGCCATCACTGATGAAATTACTGCCATTGCAAGTGGAACGGGTGACCTGCTCCGTTCGCAGTGGGCCGCGTAAGCCAAGAAGGCCGTCAAGGTCAGGAGGCAGGAGAGAAGATCGGCACGACCGACCACACCGGCCACAGCCTCGCTGTGAATCGGGTGCACGGCGAAGAGGAAGCCAGTGATCGCGTGTCCAAGGTTGTTTCTACCCGGAAGAACCTAGAAGAGAAACGAATTACTTTAGTCTTCATGCGTTTAATGCAAACTACTTTACTGTTCATGCGAGACTCAAAATTAGTAGGATGAGTACCTGAGTACACCCTATTTTCAACTTCTAATTCGCATTAACAAAAAGAACAGATATTTCGCGCGTAAGGTGAATTGAGGACATACAAATACCGCACGAGTACCTCGGACTTCTTTAAACGCAAGAAATTTTCCAAGAAATAAATTCAGATCCTAATGGATCTACACGGATCTCGACCTATCCAATTTGCCGCGGTTAATAATAATCAAATCATTGTTCCCAGAGGGAGAGCGCTGCTCAAAGGAGTGGGCAACCCCCGAGCTGGCTTATAAATCATATGCAGCCAAGCCGCTGGAACTCGACCTCGCGTGACCAGGACTGTTTCTTCTCCGCGTGCCACGCGGGCACGCAATTAGCATGCTTTTGCGCAAATTGAATAATCGTTCCGAGTGTTTCTCGCTCGTGGAGTTTTATGCGATTCTTAAGAGCCCCTCGTGTCAGACTGCCGAAATTCGGCCGAAACCTTCAACCGGCAAATCCACGCGAAATTCGACCCAAGTCGAAACTCTCGTGAAAATTCGAAAAATGTCAAATCTCCCTTCGACGCGTAGCTACACCGCGTGGGCCCGTAAATCGCGATTCAACTTTCGGGATAAAATTTACGACGCGGTTTATATTAAATTGATCCTCGCCGAAGTGGCAAAAACGATCGCCACTTTGGAGAGACGGCCGAACCCGTTGTGCCGTCGTTAACATAAACTCCGCGGTCGTGAAAACGAAGGCGCGTTGTAGGAAACAGGAGGAGTTGGGAGGACCGTCGAGGGATAAGGAGGAGAAGTGGGGAGACGAACGTAAAGTTTTATTCGCAACGGTCACTGTAATAATGCAGAAACGGGGGAATAATCGTGAGGGAGTGGCGCGTGTGCGTCGACACGCTCCACAGGTGTCACTATTATCTCGTTTCCGGCGTCGCGGCGACCTAAAATCTGGTCGGTGCACGAGGAGCGATGAGAGTGGCGCTCCGATGGAACGCCGAACGATCGAGATGACGCCGTTGGAATGATCACTCTGCTCCGGCTCGCTCGCGATTCGACCACGGAAATTAAATTGAAGCGGCAAAGTCGCTATAGGCAGGCAAACCGAACGATGCCGAACCATGCTATAGAACGATGAAGTATCGAAACGTGCTACTGGGACTGATTTGATGGATCAGTGACCCAACAACTCCGACATGTTTCTTTCCAAAGTTCTGAATGTTTTTACCTTTCTGGCGACCTTCACCACGAGGGAGGTACAAGCAGCGTGAAGTGCAATGTTCACTAGATGGTAGCCCCAAGGGTCAAGCCCACCCAGAAGATGATTCAGCCTGAAGGTAACGACACACAGGGGCCGGTAGCTGCCATGCGAGCCACGCTCCCTCAGTGGTGTTCCCCAGAAGTCATTCTCGAGCAGCCGGTACCAGGGTGTGCTGGATAGCAGGTCCGGGTTCGTCAGGATGGCCCTTCTGCAATGAATAAATTGAAGGTTCTATTAATTCTTGCCTAACGAACACAAAATTCAATTTTTTTGAATGAAATGCAAGTATGGTCTACAATGAAGCAGACGTGCTCTTTTAAGATATATCTCGATCTGCATTTCGTATACCCTCGTAAATTAACTCTCCAATTTTTTTGGAGTGAAATGTAAACTTTCGCGCAGAATTAATGTCCTGATGATGATATTCAGGGAGAATCTTTCTCGCCATTGACTCAACGCAATTTGATTAATAACATTATTAATCGGGCAAACATGAGAAGCGACCTTCACCGGAGATTTGCTCGATAACGATATTCAAACAGCTTCCTCGCTCATTAATATCCTTTAATATTCAATAATACTCTAATTCCTCATCACGCCAATTATTGAAATTCCCCGCGGGCTTGGGGACGTTATTATTTCATGTAATTAAAATCTTAATTTCCTAGTCATGCGTTTCCACCTATCGAGAGGGGACATCTTCACCTCCTAGCCAGCCCCACCTACTTTGCAATCCCTTGCCGCCCCTACTCGCCATTTAGCGGGCCATTTTTATCTCACTTCCTTGAATTAATAGGTCATTAAATGCGCCCGTGTACGTCGGCGTCGGCTCGGGGCGATTTTTCTTCCGCCATCGGTTGCCCTATCTTTCTCTCTCTCTCTCGTTTCCTCTATCACTCTCACACTTTCTCTCGTATCAGTGCCCCGTGTAAATATCGCCGAGTCGATTTAAGCTACGAGATTATCGGGCTACCCCTGGGAGGCAAGAGGCAAGGGGCAATGAAAAGGCGGTAGAAGAGAAGGCTAGAATAGACGAGGCTCTGGATAATTAGTAGGAGATCTTTATATTGGGAACCGGTTTACGAAGCTTTCTTTGTTGCACGAGAAATTGCGCAGATTTTCGTGCATCTCCGTAGAACGCGCTGGTTTCGCGAAAATCCTCGCAATAAATAAAGCGGTCTCCAGTTACAAGCTAGATCTTATCGTGGGCGGACAATTGCAGTGCAATGCACGCAGAACTAAAAGCGTATAAGTGCACCTATGTACTTCTGAGTTTAATATTTAATTTAGGTCGACCTGATCACCAGGTTAGGTTTACGAAGGGAAACAATGCGAATTAGACCTTGCTGATTCATTTAATTGGAGATCGAATGAATAATTGGAAACGCGAGATTTTATCGTGCTAGGGCATACATGCTGTTCACTATGATTATTGGTAATTAATAATGGATACTGCTGATAATGGCGGTATGATTAATTACGATATCCTCGTTGCAAATTGTTTACCCTTACTTGCATCGGAACTCTGCATTATTAGTAGGCTCGATAATTATAGCGCTGTTTCACTTTGTTAATTAACGCGGAGAGCATCTTGCAGTCGTTAACTGTTTTGCGTCGCTTTTTACTTATAATGTCTGCTTAAGATACCTGAAACATTTAACTCTTGTATTTTGCAAACGTACCCTTTACAAAATTCCCTTGCTATTATACGGCGAAGAAATTATTTTCTGCCAGAATGCATCTTTATATAGAGATTAGCTTTGACATTATTTTCAATGGTATCATTTTCACTACGAAACTCTGTGCTTTTCTTATGAAATACGAAGGAGAAAAGAATCGATGGAGGTCACGGTGCAAATGACCCAGCCTCCTAACTTTCTATTGTACGTATAGAGGTCAGACCGATGCTCTGGAGGGGGTAGTGGGAGTGCTTGACGATCTAACAATGCCCACGATATTAATCTCTCAGCGCGAAAACGTTCACAGCAATCCAAATAGCGAATCTTTAACGCTTAGCATATCTATACCCGAAGTAAAGCTACACTCACCTTTACCTGACATTTAAGAAATAGGAAAATAAGTCAATAAATATTCCTCTCTAAGAGAACTTTTTTAGAAAATGATTTTAAATTACATCCAGAATGACTCTGTCAGCCCAAAATGCGGGACGTTGAGTTTAAGATAAACCGGACGATAAATTGCGCTCGAAGCCGCGGCGCGAAGGCCCGAGCTCGAAACTTCTGTTGAATCGAGTCCAGAACTAAAGAGGACTTCTTCTTTAAGCCACGGCGAATTGACTGGACGCCGTGCGACGACGTTTCTTCCGATTCCCGGGAACGTCTTATCGCTCTTGGCCAAACCATAGTTGACTTAATGCCAGTAACCGCACGGGCCGCTGCTGCGGTGAGCTACGACGTTAACCGAAGTGACTCACGCCACGCACCCTCTACTGGTCTCTCACCACGCGACATCCCGTCGCAAATGTTCCAGAAATGTTCCACACATAACTGCAGGCAGTGGTGGCCCATGTTGAGGGAATCATCGCGAATAAAAATGATTTAACCTCTTGACACCCTTGTCTACATACGTGGACATTTAGTTTCTCGTTAAACTATATCTTTTCTACCGTAACACGCGTGGGTATTATTCTTTCCGCAAATTTTCCATTCCTACCTTGTTCTCCGATCATTGTTAACGTTGTCGAGGGATCGCCATTGCAAGTGAATAAATTAACAATCGATGCCGACTTGATTCCAGCTCAAATAAATTCGTCCCTGAAGAGGTTAATCAAGCCAACTGGATAAGAACTTTGCCTTTCGTCGTAACTCATAACGCACCACGTTGCTGCACCTCTTCATCCATTCTCTTGATCTTCACATTGTCATTCTCAAACCTTCCGCTTTTCTCCTCTTTGTCTCTCGTCGCAACCCTTAACCCACCGTTGCTTCACCTCTTCCTCCATTCTCTTGATCTTCTCATTGCCATTCTCAAACCTCCCGCTCTTTACCACTTCTCTCCTCCTTCGTTCGCCATTACCGCAATTATATATTCCAAGAGCGCAACGTTGTTAACTGAAGAGCCGCGCAAGTCTTAACTGGCCCGAGGGCTCGCGTAACCTCGTCTTCTCTTTACGACTACTTATCCAGTAGTTTTACATCCTTCGAATAGATTTCTCCTCCTCCCTGGACTATGCTCGCTAGTACACTCGTTCGATTTGAAACTTCCTTGGAAGGGGTCCTCGCTTTACCTCTTGGCCCATCCCTTCTTTTCAAACCCCCTTTCGCCATCGATGCAACTTTCTCGGGAATGCGCAATAAAACCTGGCGGGGGCGAGCGTGCGGAGGAAGGTTTATTATCCGAAAATTTGGCATTCATCCTGCGTCGGTAGAGGGCGGCGCGAGGGGCTGGAAAGGTTTAATCGATTTCGCGCGCGGCGAAAATGGCGAGAGACGTAGGAGGGTGGTGAAAGGAGAGGGTGGAAAAGGGCGAAAGACCGCGAGATTCTATGCTAGGGATCTTCCATGTTCTCCTTTACCCTTGTCTGTCTCCTCTCTCTCTCTCTCTCTCTCTCTCTCTCTCTCTCTCTTTGTCTCGTGCTCTCCCTCTTTCTGTATCTTTCCTCCTCCAGCGATAGACGATATTCCACCCGAGGGGCATTCTAATCGACCAGACGATCAATATTCATGGGTATCGCGGGGTCTCGCCGGTGCTTCTCGAGGTTTCCTACGCTCATCCGACGGATTCTGATGGCAGAACGATAGTCGAGCTAAGGCACCGCAGAGAGCCCCACGCTTCGTGAAGTCGCCTGCGAGAGTTTCATAACACGAGAGCTAATGGTATCGAGACACCCCGTAAGATACTTGCCGCGATAATCATCCCGTTACGTGATGTCTTTCATCGTTTTATAAACTGCTTCTTCTGCTTCTACGCTTTTTCTTTGGTCGATCCAACGTCGCAGACAGGATTGAAGTTCGTGGACTAATCGATCGACAACAGACGGATAGGGAAAAAGGAAGGATCGAAAATATCGCGGTTCGTGTAAGAAAGTTAAATGTCTTTGGGATGTTAGCGAAGAGGGGGTGAACAAGGGCTCGTTAATTGAAATGTGCCGACATCGACGTCGCATTTAATGCGATTCTTTAAGATGATTTGAAGATTGAAAGGAAATGCTGGTAATTGTCGAAGAGATCGAGATAATTAAGTTCGAACTCTTATGCGTCGTTTAATTCAGTCCATCTTATACTTAGGGTACTCGATTAATCTTACGATAACGTAGGGATTTGCGCTGGTCTTGTCATCAATCGATAGCTATGAGATTAGTTTAGTCGTATTATATTCGGGTTCGAAATTGGGGTTACGATTAATAATCAGCATCGGAAAGTGAGTCCATTTGGATTGTCACATTTTCTTCTCGAGGTGACACCTTCCAGCGAATGTACGTCAAGGCAAATAATTTAATTTTGCTTTCGAAATCATGTTAGGTGTAAGCTAATAAGGAATCGTCCATTTTATCTTCCTCAGAGGAAGAGATTCCGTTACAAGAATTTTGCGCTATCGGTCTACGAATTATCTTGTTACGAAAAGGTTTTCTCTCACTTTAGATATCGATCTTTATACGCGCGATCTGCATACTCTCACGTGGTGGCGATCGTCATCGGGCGTACAATCAGCGACCAACCGATGATTAAACGAAATTGTAGAAGGGCTGCAAATTGCAAGACTCACGTAGCACGATATGCCCACCTCGAAAGCTCCGGGTCGTTGTCTCGAACGAAGAGGATTAACATTTTGTCGCGTGCGGAATGTAGGCGTCTCGATTTCTCCAATTTCACGTTCTCTTCCTTCACGTCGTTTTTTCTCTGTAGCTTTTCTCTTATTCTCCATCGACTACGTTCTCGATTTCTCACGTATTATTACCTAGCAAATCGTTCGCTCCTACCTTTCCGTACGTTTCTTTCTTCGACAAATCGTCACTCTCCGCCTTTCGACCCCCCACAAGCAAAGCAGCTCGTTTCTCATTTGAAAGTGACTCGATTGTGCTATTTTTTCAAGCCCGTTAGAGCAAGTTCCTCCCTTCGCAATTTTGGCGTAACGCTCGCCATTAAAAACTTGTGAAATTTGGCAAACAGCAGGCTAAAGGGGTTGGGAGAAAAGCGAAGGATGGAAAGAGTACGTGGAGAAAGGTGGGTGAGCAAGACGAGGGGGTGGAGCACGCTAACAATTAATCTCCATTCATGCCGATTGCAGCATTCTGAATTTCGTGCCGATGCAGCCCGGACCAACCCCCTTCTCACCCCTCCGCTCGTTTAGGAGTTATTTTTCTCGTCGGAGACGAAACTCGAATTTTTTTTCACCCTCCCTCGTTCTCGTTTAGCCTCTTCAACCCCTCTTCCACCCTCCTGGACATTTTCCTCTCTCTCTCTTCCTACATCCCCTCTTTCTAACTCTTCTCCATTTCCGCAATGTTAAATCAACCGGTAAAGGGTCTCTGCCAAACGAACCGGCACATTTTTATTTTTATTGGGGGCATTTCGAGATGTAACTGTTAAATTCATGCGTACCGATCCTGTCGGTGAGTTCTTGAAGGAGGACCGCGTTTCACCATTGACGGACAGCAAGAGGCAGCAGTGGACGTGCGCACCAAACCATTTTCCTTCCTCCGTCCCTTCGCGCTTTACTCTCTTCAACACCCCCTCTACTTTTTACCCTCCACCCGTCCTTCCTCGCTCTCCTCGGCAGTTTTCTTCCTTAATTTCATCCCCCGACGTAAAACGAACTAAATTACTTCATCAGGATAATTCAGAGAGATACTACGAGACGGACCCCACACCCCTCTCTCTCTCTCTCTCTCTCTCTCCTACTTTCATGGAACGGATCAGTATTAAATTCTGGGCATAATTAAAATAATTGCGACGGGTCCCTCTTTTCGTTCATTTGCGCGCGGTAGTCGCTGGAATTTTTAGGGATTTCCTTCGAAAGTACTTTTTCACAGCACATTGGCATGCCTCGCGAGGTCCATCGTAAGGATTCCTTTTTAATATTAAAGCGAGTCCGCGTTAAAAGTCGGACATAATTGAAGTGAGTAATTGCATCATTAATCTTTAAGAAATTTCGTCTCAAGGACTTTTTCGCGATGTGCGGTCCCTCGTGGGGAGTACTTATTAAATTTTGTATTGAGTACGCATTACGACGCGGGAGTCGTAAAATCATAAATTGCGCCACGGTGGAGTATGATGGTGGAGGGGATCGTCATAAAATGGCGATGTATATTGGGGCAGATTTAAGTGCTTGAGGATAATGGGATCGCGTCGTCCGGGAGTCTCCTCGCTGTTAATAAAGGAAATTGCGCGATTGAAAGTGAAGATCAATGGCGGAACGATCCGTTTAATCTGAATAGCAAATCCCATTAAATTGAATACGACCTATCCATGCGTGCCCTTAGCCGCGTATCAACGCTCATTCACTGCTGTTATACATCCGAGAAGCAAGGCATCGTTCTTCCGAATTAATTATACCGCTCGAGTGCACGACTGATTTGAATACAAATCAATGCAAACGCATGCAAATAGATGTAAGATATCAAATTATTAAAGAGAAAATATGGACAAGAGATTGCTGAAAATCGAAATGAGGTATTATATGGATTTACGGTGAATTCGACGTACCGCAATTTATCTCTTCGAAGCGAAAAAGTCAACAGTAACGAGAGAAGAAACGATAAGGCTAACGCATTTACGATACACGGGACCTGTATCTACTTTTCGTACCTTCGTCTAGGACACCTCGGAATGAACACGTTCGAAGGGATACCAAGGGATCGAAATAAATTGGAACGTCCAAGATTAATGGAGGTGCGCCCACCGTTCCTTTGACGTTCATTAGGGAAATTTCAGAAACATTGGTACGAACCGTGAGGGCGAGGTCTATCTTTTTGCGGTAGTCGGGAGCGCCTCGTGACAGGCCGCGTGACGTTAATGAAGCTCGCCTCGGGCTGCTCACGGGGTGAAGAAGAAGCGAGGGTGACTTCGCGGCGTGAAGGATTAGCTCGGGAAATGTACGAGGCGTGCAAACATCTCCTTAATGCCCTACGGGGAGAAAAATAGCGAGCCGTAGATATTCGCGTTCCCGTTTCTCTTCCGAGCTGAGCAAATTAAAATTCTTAGAGCACCGTCGACTGGGCGGTCGTCCCTATTAATTATCGAATATGCAATTTACGAGTGAGTGGAGGTCCTTCGCCGGCTCGGTTCTCCTTAAGGAGGTCTTCATCGACGGGAGATTTTGCATTTTGCCCAGCGGCGACCACTTCGTGGATGGGCGCAAGGGATCCTCGCCGCGTAACCTCGTTGCGAAAAACCATAAAGTTATTTTTATAAATGGCTCCGAGCGCTTTTAAACTGAAAGCATTATCGTCGAGAACTTTTCCTCTCCCTCCTTCAGGTTGCGATATTTTTCAATTTCGTCCAGCAGACAACGAGAAAAATCGGACGCAACGATATCAGAATTTTCTTACTCCCACCTTCAAAGACCCTCGGAGCCACGAGTGCTCCTTTACTCACTTCGTCGACTAAATCCAAAGGATAGTTGGCTGAACGAGCGTAGCAGCCACTGGTGGCGTAATCCCGGCCGTTGTTCGCGATAAGAAAGGACGAGACTCGTCCAGGCCCTTCGAGCAGAAGCCGAAGGGAAGAAATAGCCGCGGACGTGAATTCCTGCGGTATTCTTGCAAGATGACAGGCCGAGATAGCTCGCGTGACTCTAATGAAGCTCGACGTCGGAGAGTTTCGGAAGGTGGACTGGAGAGAGACTTCGAAGCGCCCTGAGCTACGAAGTAGAAAAGGTTTTCGTCCCTGGAGGTCCTCGTTCCATCCGTTTCCTCGGCCCTTCGTCCATTTTCGGCTCACTTAATTCCACTTCGACCCCTTTGAGCATCACCCAACGAGACTTTGCACGTAAGACGATAGGAAGCTTCTCATTTTTGGCGGGACGACGAGGAATTCAATTTTCCTTACCACTTCTGCGTCTATCCGGAGAAGAATGCGCGAGGGTGATGGGAAGAACGAAAAGCGAAGGGATCGAACGATATTGAAAAGCGTTTAGCGGCCGGTCAAATTAGAATTGTTGGGTGAGGTCGAAGCCCGGTGAACAGAAATGAATTAATAAATTAAAGGGCCTAGCTAGGGCGCTGATCCTGCCTCTACTCTTTTCGTTCCTCTCATTCTCCTCCGCTCCGCACCACGAGTACAGATTTGCCGGGCGATATTAAAATCGACCGATGATTAATCTTCAACGGTGGCCGAACTGACGCGCGTACGTACGTACACAGCGGTGCGATGGTGCGCTTGCGCGTGTGAACGTGGTAGTGGGATGGGAGAGAGATTGCGACAGGTAGAAGGAGGAAGCGAATAGCATTGGAGAGCATCGAACGTGAAGAGAAGAGAGAACGAGAAATAATAAAAATGTGTGTCCTCGGTGAAGAAAGAAAGAGAGTGCGGAGGACTGGGTGCGATTGAAAAAGAAGGTGAAGGAAGATTGCGCGTTTGGAAAAAGGGCAAAATGGACGGGAAATGGGAAAGTCGAAATCGGTGGAGTGTAGAGCGTTGAGAAAAGACAAGTGGAGAGGGAAAGGAAGAAGACAAACACCAAGGAGAAATGAAAGGGAGACGGTGGACGAAATCGAAAAGGGAATGACTAGAGGGAGTGGTGTCCTATCGATTACACAGAGCAGATAGGTTTAAAGGGAGACGAGTTAAAGAGAGGGAAGGGAAAAAGTAAAGAGAGAAAGGCAAAGTTCGGGCAGAGAGAACAACGGTGGCCTTTCGAAATGGTGTGACTAGGCTCAACGCGCGACGTCGTTGCGTGACGTCCACTTTCTTCGCACCCTCTCCTTATCTCTCACTCTCTTTATCTTTCTTCGTTTCTCTCGCCTCATTGCTTCTCACCTCAACCCCCCTTTTCCACATCGCGCACCAAAAACGAAGTCCTCCGCCATTGCTCCGCTTTCTCACGCCCCATCCTCTTCTCATTCTAATTCGAAAGCTTTGCCATCGTCCCGGAGACGGGATAGCCTGCAGGTGCACTTATTTCAGAAGCGTTCGACTCTCTTTCGAACATATTCAGTCGTCCAGGATGATTGAGAATTTCAGTTTCTTTGCTGTACTATAACCTCCCAACTCCTTTCCTTCCCTCAAGTCACCGCGCCTTTGATCTTCAATGCAAATATTCACCGATAACCCAGAGACGGAGATGAGAAAGAGAAGGAGAGAGAGAGAGAGAGAACGACGAATGAAACTAGTGACATGTATTGAGATAGAGTCCTGCAAATGTTGCCGACACTCGTTTCTCTTGCCTCCATCACAAGTAGCTTTTTCCTCTTTCTCCTTGTCTTGTGTATACAGCGGTTAAACAGAACACGCGAGCGGTATCTCAGCAGGTAATGATCAGGGACAATACTTTCGCACGCAAATTTCATTGCAAATACAGTTCCGTATTTCAACTTTGTTGGCAATTATTTTTCCGTGATCGTGTAATTAGTTTAATCATAGTTTAAATCCAAAAAAAATGTTCATTCGCCCGAATAATTCCCACGTACGCGAATTCGTTGGTCGTTAAATATAGCGCAGAGGGTACGGACGTACAGTCGAATGTTCAGGAAGAAGTTAGAGCGTCAAAATTGACAGAACGTTCCAGCAACGTTTTACATTTTCCATAATGTGTCGAGTCCTCCCGTTCGCTCCAGGCGAATCATCGAATCCCAGAGAGATTCGGGATCTCCGCTTGGACTGGCCGTAAAAATATTTTCCCTCGTTTAATTTCATCTCGAGCCCCCCCTTCCATTCATTCGCGAGATCCGTCAGTGAGGGTGAAGAAGGCCTTCCGTTCCAGGATTTCTATATCGCGCATGGAGAATTATCGAACATTTATCGTTGAAAAAGCTCCCTTTTCCACGGATACCGGAATGTCGCGTAAAAATGCTGCAGCAGCCCTCCGTCGCATAAACTCCGATATTACGATCCCCTCTCGTGCCTCTTCTTCCCCATTCTCCACCCTCTCTTTCACCCTCCCATCTTCTTCGTTCTTCACGAAAGGAAGGAACGTCGACACGATCCTGTACCTTTCCACTCGGTCGGTACCTTACCCGCGATAAATAGAAATTCGCACCGATGAACGAGACGCGATACGCCGGGGGTGGTTTTCCTCTTGCAGGAGAAACTCACCCCTTCTCTACTCTCCTCGACTCCTACGATCCCAGGGGTCGATGCGGTGCGCGGCAATTTGCACGAAGAACCCCTACTACCCACGGACCCTTTCCACCCTACCTCTCCCTTATTTTCTTCCTCCTTTCCACTTTCTCCTCTCACTGGTATTCTCGTCCTTCCCTTTTCGCACCCTGGGAATCTTTCGAGACTGTTTTACACTGCGGCTTCGAGGTGACTGCGAAACTGTCACTTTCGAAGGGGACTTCTAGGCCGTGGATAAACAGAAGCAGACAAATTCTACAAAAAACTAGTGGTGGTTAGTGGTCGGCACGATCGCCGGGAGCTCGCGTTTCGCGCTCGCCTTACTGGGTGCAGAAAAGCTTTGCTTTCTGCAATAAGCACGACCGCGTAACTCACGTTTCCATACTTGAATTTCCCACAATATCTAAACGGTTGAAGATGGCGGTACACAAAGTTCCATGGCACTAAATGGGTATATACTCGATGTACATGCAAAATTTTGTTCGGATCCGTTCAGTCGTTTCGCCGGAATAATGAACTAAATATTTGAATTAGCCGCCATTTTTGATTCGGCCAATCAAAAAATTTGAAAATTTCCAGTAATTGTCATTGCATACGTGTACATGTACGTGTAAAATTTTATCGGTATACAATGAATAGTACCAAAGATATGAATTTTTCGATATTTGAACTTCCCCCCATTTTGTACCGGTTCAAGATGGCGACTCACAGTAGTGTACTTGATTTTTGTGCCAAATTTCGTCCCGATCGGTTCAGCCGTTTTTCCGAAATCGAGGATATGCACGGGCACACACACGCACGCACGCACGCACGCACGCACGCACACACACACACACACACACACATATACATACGAACGGTTTTCAGGATGGCGATTGCATAAGTCACTCCCTTTACGGTCGTGCCTAAAAAAGTACCGTGCCGTAAAATCAATGTTAAAGATCCACGAATACCAATGCGTGTAGCTCTCGCTCGAGAACGACCCTTCAAGAATCAAGAGTAAAGAAACTCGAAAGGGTTGAGATTTTGGCGTAGTAGGAACACGCTCGATAAGTCCTCCTTGTCGGAATTCTTAAAAGAGAATAAGTTCGCGCGGGCCACGAGCGATTGGACGTGGAAGGATCCGAGTGGAGCATCGACGGGGCCACATTATGCCGGGCATTCTCCAAGGAAGATGGTCCCGGAGGAGTTGGCGAGAATCGCGAGGACTTGGAAGGGCGTGGAAGGGGCCGCGAGGCGGGAGAGCCAAATAAATACCTGGCTAAATCGTCCGGAAAACTCATTCCATCCCCCGGGGTAGCGTCTTGCGGGGCCCACCGTCAGCCGCAGACCGCGCGATTCGTTCGTGGTTTCGGAGTGGGCGTCATTGATGGCACTTGCTGCCATTACTGGCGCCGTGCAATTTCGAAAGAGGGACTTTCGTTAAGTCGCTCGTCTCGTACCTCCCTTGCGCCCTCTTAAACCACCCTCACCGGCCTCCTCACTCTCCGCGTCCTCCGTGTGAGAAAGGAAACGAGATAGGAGAGGGAATGTGAAGTGGAAGCAGAGAGAAGGTTAAGAATAGCGAGTAACAGCCTAGAGAGCATCGCATCTACCCTCCATCGAACAATTATTAGAAGATAAAAGGAGGAGATGTAACGTAGATCCCGATTTTCATCTCTCAAGAGTAACGTGGAATTGGTAAGGACGAGATTGGTACTTGATAATGTTGAAAGTGTGTTAATCGATCGTAATAACAATCGGTAGATATTCCACCGCAGTACCGATTCTTCAATTTTCAATTCCATCATATCCTGGGCATATCAGTGTTTTATGTACTGCAATTTTGTTTCATGCCACACGTCTGCGTCGTATATCGTTTTGACTTTCGAAAATATCTTTCAATTGTCTGCAAAGAGAATGCCGTGATTTCGCAATAATATTAAACGATGAATGGGAACAAATGTAGTGAAAGGAAGCGACTGTAACGTTGAGACTGCTTCTGTGGTACTTTGGAATTGCACGGCAATTGCAAGGTTTCCCGTTGCGGCACCGATACGCCGATAAAAATAATTGGCGAGTCAAATAATTTTTCCTGCTTCCCTCCTATCGCGCGAGAGATTGCGCTCGCGTAAAACATTTTTGTCCGCGCGGGGATGGAAATTCATGCGCGCAGATCCGCAAGAGCGATAACGAGGGTAGATAATAGGGTTTTGTCGAGCGCTCCTGTTGTCATTTACGGGACGCGGAGCGTGGTTATTACAAGGGAGCAAAAGCTGATAGATGAGTGCGATATCGAAGCGTCCATTTCGATTTTCCATCCTCTCCCTCTCGCAATTTTTTTGTCATCTCGATATAATCCTGATATACGAAGATCTCTCCGCGACCAGGAGCGAGGAGAAAAAGGAAATCAGAAAAATGAATTTGAGAAATGGCCAAACGAAAAATAATAATATCCAACGTCAAATATTCCCAGCGGTCCGATAAATCTTCCCTCAAAGCGTCCCGAAAGCAATAAAATAATAATTTCGCGGGAGTTCGCGAGCTTACGAGCGAGCGTGGATTCGTCCTTCGTTCTCCCTTGTTCCGAGATTCTCCCTCTGCTATCCGGTAGTTACATCGCTATTATTCGTCTTCATAACTTTACGCCATCGTGAGCGTAAAGTACAAGGGACGCTCGCGCGGTGTCGGTGGCAGGAGCACCAGCACGAAGCTTCTCAAACTCACCGGTTGCTGCGCTCGCGCGCGAGAAGGAAAGAGGAGGCAAAGAGTGAGCGAGAAAGTGAGAAAGAGAGAGAGGCAAGGTTTTCCCCCGGCTATTCGGTATGCACCATCGACCACGGTAAGAAGCGGGCGGCAGTCTTTTGAGTACCTCGAAATAACGGAAGTTATCCAATCTCGGGGAAGGTAGGCGGCTCGGGCGAATTCGATAAAGGGAGATCCAGCCCGAGTGCGCGAGATGCTCTCCCGCGAGATCAGACGTCGTAATCGTTCGTTGCGAGCTACTCCACTGAAATGTTCACGGGGATACATTTCGAATAAATTCTCCGGTGAATTTAATGAATGCCGTGAACGAGGATCCGCGAGATTATGCGCGTTCCTCGTTCCGATATGTACGCTCCACGCACAGTAGCTCCTTTCGTTTCACTCTAATTCTACTCCCATGTCCGTGTGATTTTTCTTTCGATTTTTTTCCCCTCTCGACGTACATTCTCGCGAACATGGAGAATTTACCCTAAACGAAATTCCCTTACATTTGTATCCGCAGCTTGATACTAGAATATTTTCTCCATTTTCTTCTCGTTACCACCTTCATCCTCTCGAAAATGAACCAGACTACTTTCTCGCTTCGTACCCAATAGGGGTGTGTGAGTACTCGTAATTTACGAGTCGAGCGTTCGAATTTTTCAAGTTACTCGAATCGTCGAACTGCTTGAAAAAAGTTCGAACGCTCGACTCGACACTACTTGTCGATTATTACTTGACTCGAATTTCGAGTAGCCGAATAAATCGAGTACTCGCACACCCCTATCACCCAAGCCTGCTATCGCGCTTTCCTCGCGACGAAAGCTCCCCTCGCGAGCTGTCTCGAAAGCCGACTCGCCGAACTAGCTAAAAGGAACGTCGAAATATCAACCAATGACGCAGCGCGGGAGGAATTACCCGTGACTCCTTGGAATTTCCTCCTCAAGGACGAGGCCAGAGTCGGGAGGGGCGGACATTGTATGACGGCGAGAAGGGCGGAAGACTATTTTCAAAGATTCTCTCACCCCCTCGCGTCCTCGCTCCAAGTGGGAATTTTTTCGCAATACCCGCTTTTGCACGCGCCACTTACTTCCGGATAATATATACGCGGTTGGTCGTTCGAGGGAGGGCGTGAAAATCGGAGGCTTCGGAGGGTGTGGTGCGGGGGTGGAAATCGAGGCAACCCCCACGCCCCTTCTTTCTGGGCCAACGTTGACGAGGGAAGGACGATGGAACGGAGGAAGGATGGTAGAAGGGCTGGGGTGAGTGACGTTCCGAAGGAAGAGCAGCCCCCACCATCAGCCGTGCTCTACCCTCACGGCCCAGAATCCGAGGACGTCGTAATAGAAACCCCTGACAGGGGTCAATCTCCTAACGGTCGATCCCGAAAAGCCAACCCGCCGAGCGAGCAACCGATTCATCGATCACTCGTCCCCCGATTCCACGTCTCTTCTCTATTCCTCACCGCCTTCACCGCCCCCTTCCTTCCACTCGCGCGTATTTCGAGCCAGTCTACAGGCCCGCGCGAATAACCGAACCCCTCTGCCAGCTTCTTGCCACTAACAATAAGTCATCCCGCCTCTCCTTCCGACGCTTTTGCATACCGCCCTTAACCGTGTCCGTACGTTCTTCTTTTCTACCCTTCTATGCTGGCTTCGACGCTCTTATTCTCCGATGCTGTGAATAGTTAGAATACCGTGACAGTTGCTTCTATCAATGGTCAGTATAAAGTATTTTGGGTTTAGGTAAATCTCGGGAAGTTTTCTTTGCGCGGTTTTCGAGAGTGATTACATTCGTTTTAATAGAGCGTGGGAGGTTTCTGTGGTCAAATTTGATCTTACTGGTTTTATTATATTCTTGTTTATTTTTTATTTCTTTGCGTTGTGAGAAGAACCGCTTCAAACGTCTCTTCTTTCGTCTCGCGCGTATTTCGAGCCAGTCTACAGGTCCGCGCGAATAACCGAACCCCTCTGCCAGCTTCTTGCCACTAAGTCATCTCGCCTCTCCTTCCGACGCTTTCGCATACCGCCCTTAACCGTGTCCGTACGTTCTTCTTTTCTACCCTTCTATGCTGGCTTCGACGCTCTTATTCTCCGATGCTGTGAATATTTAGAAGACCGTGACAGTTGCTTCTGTCAATGGTCAGTATAAAGTATTTTGGGTTTAGGTAAATCTCGGGAAGTTTTCTTTGCGCGGTTTTCGAGAGTGATTACATTCGTTTTAATAGAGCGTGGGAGGTTTCTGTGGTCAAATTTGATCTTACTGGTTTTATTATATTTTTGTTTATTTTTTATTTCTCTGCGTTGTGAGAAGAACCGCTTCCAACGTCTCTTCTTTCGTCTCGCGCGTATTTCGAGCCAGTCTACAGGTCCGCGCGAATAACCGAACCCCTTTGCCAGCTTCTTGCCACTAAGTCATCCCGCCTCTCCTTTCGACGCTTTCGCATACCGCCCTTAACCGTGTCCGTACGTTCTTCTTTTCTACCCTTCTATGCTGGCTTCGACGCTCTTATTCTCCGATGCTGTGAATAGTTAGAAGACCGTGACAGTTGCTTCTGTCAATGGGCAGTATAAAGTATTTTGGGTTTAGGTAAATCTGGGGAAGTTTTCTTTGCGCGGTTTTCGAGAGTGATTACATTCGTTTTAATAGAGCGTGGGAGGTTTCTGTGGTCAAATTTGATCTTACTGGTTTTATTATATTTTTGTTTATTTTTTATTTCTCTGCGTTGTGAGAAGAACCGCTTCAAACGTCTCTTCTTTCGTCTCGCGCGTATTTCGAGCCAGTCTACAGGTCCGCGCGAATAACCGAACCCCTCTGCCAGCTTCTTGCCACTAAGTCATCCCGCCTCTCCTTCCGACGCTTTTGCATACCGCCCTTAACCGTGTCCGTACGTTCTTCTTTTCTACCCTTCTATGCTGGCTTCGACGCTCTTATTCTCCGATGCTGTGAATAGTTAGAAGACCATGACAGTTGCTTCTGTCAATGGGCAGTATAAAGTATTTTGGGTTTAGGTAAATCTCGGGAAGTTTTCTTTGCGCGGTTTTCAAGGGTGATTACATTCGTTCGCCATTAGAGTTTAATAACGTCTAGTAGAGAGTTTCCGTGGTCAAATTTGATTTCACTCGTTTTATTATACTTTTGTTCGTTTCTTATTTGTTTGCGTTATAAGAAGAACGAACAGAAGCGTTTTCTAAGTCTGTCCGCAGTCTACGAGAGAGCCCGTAGCAAAATTGAGAACGAAAGTCGAGCGTTAGCCACCGGCACGATTCACCAATGTCTAATACTGGAATTTCGGTTCACCCAAAATCGTTTCCGTTCAATCGTTCGCACCACTGTTTGCTCGGCCCCTAACGATTACGCCCTTACTCGCTTCGCCTCGAGGAACTCTACGAAGGGAGGGAGATTCTAGCGAGCGAGAATTAGTCAGAAGTGGGAAGGAGCCATTAAGTGCTGCCCGACGATAAAGCGCTCGCCGTAGGAATTACGCGAGCCTTGCGGTTTCCGGCGAGCATCGACGTTTCGCCATCCGACACTCCGCGCAACCTTTCACCGGCTCTTGAAATATCGTCCGTTCCAGTTTCGCAATATTCGCTTGGCCGTTTTTATCCGTTATCGAGAAGATAAAACCTTCATGTAATTTCCAGGCTGAATTCTCCGTCAAAATAGACCGCTCGGGAAAAACTGTACTCTCCCACTCGTCAATGTTAAATGTGAAAACGAATTATTGTCATCATCGGGAAAAAATTTCAGTACGAATATTTTAATGTAATCGTCGAACGTTTTAATTCTCAATCACTTTACTTAGGAATCACATCCTTACCTTACGATTAAGAGCTCGAACCATCGTCCGATATCCATCAATAGTTTCACGGCAACATTTGCGTTATCTCGTTGGCGGCGATGGTATTACCGATAGTTGGCGGAATTATTGATTAATCCCATCTGCCGATTATTACCGACCGGCGTCGAGCGCTTCCATATAGGCTTGTTGAAATTGAAAATTTCTATCGCTGTGGTTCACCAATTTCGAAATTGCTACTTGATGTCTGATAATACGTAATACCTAATGATACACGATTTCGCAACAAGTCCTTAAGCGATTAATACCCCAAGTGTTTTACGAAATTCACACATTGTCCAGGCACTGACAAATCCTAATCCCACGACACAAAAAAAAAAGAAACATCCTCATAAAAAAAAGATCCAAGAGCCCCATTACAAACAATGCCAAGTTCAGTCTTGAAAAACAGGTGACAGACGCCGGGGTGAACTCGCGAAACCGCGATAGAAATAGTCGATAATGCTTCCGGCACGAGCGAGTCTCCCGGGAAATATCAAATTCACGGTATAATCGAATACTTTCCTGGAACGTCCAGGGTCTTTCCCTTCTGTCGCTCGGACGAAATCGAACGGACGTCGAGCGAAGGTTACCTGCAAGGACGTTGCCGTGGAGGAAACCCTCGTACGATTTTCCTTATTCTGCCTCTCCCCTTGGTCCCTCCGCTCTCTCCATTTCCTTTTTTTTTATTTTGCATCGAGAATGGTTTGCCGGGCAATACTCGCGTTTCCTCCCGTGTCTCCTCGAAGCGCAGGGTCTCCCCACTCTTTCGCTCCCTCTCGCTCACTCTCTTTGTCTCTTTCTTTCCATTTCTCTCTCCTGCTCCTCTACCCTCTCGACGTACGCCCACCCACCGTATCGTCCCTTTTTCTTTCCAGAGGAGAGAGCCTGGCAGGTTGCCACGGGCGAGGACGAACTGCCTCTCTATTTTCCCGGTCGCTCTCATCCGAGTAATAAAGGTATCCTCATCCTCTCCCACCTACCTCCTCCCATCTCCCTTGGCCACCCTTCTACCAACCCCTCCCACGTTCCTTTCATTCCGACTCTCCTCGCCTTTTCTCCCAGCTACCTCCGCGTCATCCCCGGGCCACCCACGCAACCCGACGAACGTCTCTTTTTCGTCGTAATACTCCTTTCGACGATTGCCCATTTATGGGCAACCGTCTGCGTTACCTCCCACCCTAGGCTACGTCGCAGTGCTTGCTCATACGAGGACGGGATGCGCGAGTTTATCTACCGAATACTCGAATATTTTTCCATTGAGCTTCGACGCGTAATTTATGGCGAAGCGATTGCCGAATGATCGAGGGGGTTGCGAGCATGTAAAGGATATGGTGTGGGGACGAGACGAAGGGAAAGGAGTTCCGTTCGTGGCTTTGTATTTCACGAGAGTAGTCCGCGCTCGAGGGCGGAAACGTTGGGGCGAGTGGGAGATGGTTGTATGCCGATTGTTGAACCCATTAAGGATGGTTTATGGGGTGAAGGGAATTCGTGCGACGCCGACCAATGGAAAATATTTTCAACGGTAATTTAGTGCGTCTTGTGTATCCGAATGAGAGATTCTGCAGGAACAGAGCGAAGTATGTGAAAAATAGTAACCTGCGTGGAATATCGTCCAGAGTAGTGCCCTCTGTACACGTGTATTTAATTTTTTCTTTTTTAAACGCGTGTATCGGGTATCCGCGTGTAATACACAAATACACGTACTACACGTGTATTTATTTCACGAACACTTCCAAAATTACGAGAACATTTTTTTTCTAACTAATATAAAAAAAGTGTCGTAAAGATACAAGAAATATCTATATATGCAAATACATACAATTTCGCGCAAGATGTAAGATGCTGTGAATAAAAATTTCTTATAATTACCCGTGTACACGTGTATACATCAATTTACACGTGTATCTGCGGATATCCGTATTCGATATAACGTGTAGCACGACAACACGTGTCACGTGTACCCGTGTATTTTAAAACACGGTTCTGACCGGGAGCTCTAATCCAGAGTGGATATTAAATCTGGAATAAGGATGATGGCACTGATGTCACGATCGTTAATAATAAAGAATCGAGGCGAGCCTAATAAATAATGGTCACCGTAGGTATCGAGGAGGTGAATGTGTTTGGAAATTATTTCGCGCATTTAGCGCATTCGCTGGACCGATCTACTGCAGGAAGAGCGATGGCCGTGATCGGGAGGAATATCAGAATACGTTCACCCACATTTATCACCTACCGGCCGGCTCGAATTGGTCGATCCAATTGCGAGCGTACCAATTGGATGCCGATCTGCTTACGTCACCGCGCAAATATTCAAATAGCCCCGATCTCCAGCGCGAGCCACTGGCCTACTCTAGCTCCCACCAACAATCCACTAGAGGATTACGAACTTCATCGAAAATTCCCTACGTGGCCATCCCGAACATTACACCCCTCCCCCACCGTTTGCGCTTCTCCATTTCCTGGGTTCTCAACGTGGTAGGATTTGCCGGTGTAAAGGGAGCAGGGGACCAGTATCGAGGGGAATCAGTGCTCAAAGCGGAAGTCAACGAGGGAGTCGAGAGAGAACAAGAGAGAATAAGAGATAGATAGATAGAGAGAGAGAAGACGAAGGGTGGAACACCTGAACGAAGCTCCAAGGGTGCTCTTTAGGTTATTGCATCGATTATATCCCTCTACTCTGCTCCTTCTCCACCCCTCATTCTCTTTCTCCCTGAGTAAACCCACCGGGAGACACGTTGTCCGAAACCAACTGGCGAACGAAGCGATCGAGCGAGCGATGCTTGCGGCCGCTGCCACCACCACGATCAACCAACTCTGCGCTCGGCTGGCAAAAGCCACGCGAGAAAGTCACCGTGTTCGATGCCGCGTATCAAACATTTGCTAATTCAATGGCCAAGTGTAAAGGTGAGTCCGCAATAACAGGCGGGTGGATGGTGCGCGCGCGCGTGCGAACCTGACGCGGAAATTGAATCAAACTGCTGAAAATCGACGCGATAATCCAATTAACTGCGACACGAACTTCGCGCACGCGTGTGCGTAATGTGTAACAGGGACTCGTGTACGCGCGCGCGCGCGCTTGTGGATTCACGTGTGGCAGGAGACACGGTAGTAACACGTGCCTACTGTGCGTGTGTATTAGAAACCGAGAAAAAGAGGGAAAGAGAGAATTAGAATTAGAATTAGAATTTGTTAACAGGCCTGGACCCAAGATCCTTCAGGCCGCGAACGATCAAAACAAAAAAGAGAAATTTTATAGAAACAAAGAAGCAACAACAACAACAAAAAATTACAATGACAAAGAAAATAATAATACTAATAGTAAATAATAATAATAATGATAATGGTAATAGCGCACGTAATAAAAACTATTCACACTTATCCTTAAGGTATACAAATAGTCTAGACTTAAAACTACCTATTGACGCCGACTCACGAATAGTACACGGCAGACCATTCCAAATACACAAGAGTCGAGAGAGAGACAATGACAATGACAATGACAATGACAATTTATTGTACTCTGAGACTAAGGTCTCCTAGAGCACCCAACATACATAAAATAGTACAGCTTCCAGCAAAAGAACATCGTAAAAGAAGGCATCAAAACTACTCCAATCGAGTGAGTTACATTACATGTCAAAAAAGGAAAAGAAAAATAATAAAGAGAAAAAACAAAAAGAAAACCATACAAAACCGGTAGCGTATAGCACACGAAAATTAAGATATTTGCAAGGCATAGAGAGAGAGAGAGAGAGAGAGATGTGACGGAATATATTAGAATAAGAGAGTGAGAGGGGACAAGTGCGACAGAGAGATGATCCCATACATTGGGAAGAACGGAGATGAGGATTAGGGGACACTGCCCACCGAGGAGCCAGTAGGCAGTCGAGCTCGAGACGTCGCAGCGACACACACTGCTTTCCATAATAGATTGATCATTATACGCCTGGAATAGTAATTTCAAGAAGAAAGGAAGGACGATTGGTAAAACGACTATCATAGGCGAAGTTCAGGGGCTCAACTCCCTCCACGTATCTCTCGTAACTCTGAACCTGTGGAATCTAACGTAAGACACACATTGTTGTATTGTTACATAAACGAAAAAGAGACAATAGGCGTAGCTGGTCGGAGATAATCCATTGGTTGCCACACGAATACCGTGAGTCTAACCTAATATGCGCCTTCGTCCACTCGATCGTTGCAGAGAGAGAGAGAGAGAGAGAGAGAGAGAGAGAGAGAGAGAGAGAGAGAGACAATGACAATGACAACTTATTATGCCCTGAGACAACGTCTCCTATAGCACCCAACATACAAAAAATAATACAGCCAGAGGTAAAAAGGCAACGCAGGAGTAAGCAGCAATCTTACACCATCCGAGCAAGTAACAGTACATAGAACATAATAAAACAAAAGAAAACAATCAATACAAACTAGTATAACCAACATAAAAAGATTAAGATGTTTGCTGATCATAAAAATATTTAAAGGCCCTCTCTCTGAAACACGCAAATGTCGCACAGGATGTGAGGGAGAGAGAAAGAGAGAGAGAGAGGGGGGGGGGGAGAGAAAGTGAGAAGGAGGGCACAAGTGAAAGCGCGCGAAATCACCGTGGCAATTATATCGAAGTTATTGATCGTCTGGGAGGCGTGGGAAATTGATTAAAATTTCAATTCGGCCAGGCGGCGCGAGGGGCGCGAGCGTTCGAACGCTCGTTAGAAGATAAACGGAAATATCGAACTCCTCCACCTCCGCCTCCCTCTCCTACACTGTCGATGGCACCGTTCAAGGTCCCCACTTTGGATTTCCGATACTCGCGCGACCCCGTCGACACCCTTCCAACCTCCCGTCAGCCAACCTTACCGGCGCATCGCCCAGTCGCCAGAAGACACTCGATTTCGATCGATCGATTTCGAATTAGGAGAGGAGATCACGTGAGGCCTCCCGCGAGCCTTACGCTCTCCACGCTTCGTACCGATTTGGTCCCTCGAGCATTTCGAGTCTCGATCGGGGCTGCTTTCCACCCCTACTTCCTACTCCCTTCTCCACGTTCTTCTTCTTTTATACGCGCCAAGAGAACGAGGCTTGTGCGCGCTCCTCGGCGCACCGAGTCAACGACCCCCACACGAGAATTTCTTTGCACGACGAAACTTTTCCGTGCCCTCTCCCGTGGGAGGTGCGGGAGAGGATCATTCACGCCCACTCGATCGTCTACGTTATTCTCGGAAAGGGAAGGAAGAGAGAGAAATGGTGAGAAGAGAACTCGTTATTCTCATCGCGAGAAGAGATGACGAGCAAAACGTGAGGGAATATCTACGAGTCAAGAGTCACCCGATGTGTCGGGATGGATTCGCGTAAGCTGGATAAGTGATACGCGAGTTGTCATTAGCGCCAATTTAATCCGAATAATTGACGCATTTTTCTCGTTCCAATTAATTTTCCTAACAGCTCGATGAAAATCTGTCCTCCGCCACGAGCTCTCGTCAAAGGCACGTCGTTTCGGTGTCCTGACGATTTTTTGCTAGAATATTTTATCCTTCAAACCTTGTTTGAACAAGGACGTCGAGGAGTTCGGACACCTCCGCCCATTGACTGTTTCTGAATTATTGATATCGGCTTCCCATGTACCAGCTGGGAGGCGGCTAATTGAGATTGACGCCAGATTAATTTCTCTTCTCGGCTTGGAGTTTAATCTCCGATACATTTTCCAATACCGATCGAATAAGCGTACGAGTTTCAGGTAAATTATGCAGGGGAGCGACGTGACGATAGGTTAGTGCCGCACCTGGTAAAATCCGCAATTGTCGACTCGATTAAGTATTAGTCGCCAAATATACCGTGGAGATTGTGATTTTAGAGATTCTGATTTTAGATTAGCGCATTCAAATAGAAAACGGAGAATGAATAGTACCTCCCGTTGTCTACGTTTCTCTGTAAACAATTCAACAATGTCGATACTTCTCCGCGCGTCCTAGCAGAGCTCGATGCAACTCTGTCCAATGCATTACTGGCCTATCGGCTTGTGCATCTTTTATTCCTCTTACTATTCCTTGCGTCGCACCGGTTGCGCACGAGCGCGAGCACCCCTCTTATAATCGAATTCACGAAGTCTCGAGCTGACAGAGAAACGTTCGCTGACTGCAGCAACACTTTCCAACCCCCTTCACTCCTCGCAATTCGCGTGTAAATTTTCCTTTTCGCGAGTGGGAACGAACTTTTACCTCCCTTTTCTACTTTCCTCCCTCACGCGACTGTCCGTCGGTACTCGCGCGCGATTTGCCTTCGTGGTGGTTTCTACTTCTCGTCCCCCTTTCCTCTCTCAGTCTCTCATCACTGAAACTCGTTATTCCGTACACGGCCAGATTTCCAGTTCTCGACGCGAGAGAATCTTTTACGACCGCGATGGGGTCCCCCTGGCATATCGACGGGAGACTACGCAGTCTGCTTATGTAATGCGTGACTGAAATGCGGCCGGAGAGAGTGGAAGATATTGAGAAAGAATTATGGATTCACGAGCGAGGCGCAGAATCAGAGACTCGTCGAGCTTTCACGTTCGACTTATTTACGATATCGTAAAAGATATCACCGAGATTCTGCGAAAACTCGCGCTTGTCAATAACAGAAAGCTAATTTTCCACTTAAGTATAGTAATTCCATTTACACGAAAGACTTCACATAATTAAGTCGGAGCACGAGCAGCTTGTCGTGATATTCTAAGAAATTGAATATAAAATCCTCGAATTCGTACCCTTATACGACTTCAAATTCCTCGGACCGAGTCCCTTCCGAGGAATACTAATGGTCCAGACAAGAAGGTTCACAAGCTGTAAATCGTAACAATTGTTATTCCCTTGGAACAAACGCACGAGTACGGAGGCACAATGGAAAGGTGCATCATTGTGCAGGGAGATATCGACTGGCCATCGGCATTGTTCGAACGTTTCGTGCTTCCCGGCTTCCATAGCTTCCCATTCAGAATCCGATTCGCGAAATCTTCTTCCAGCGATGCGCCGAGGGCGGTGGTGCTGGGGTGGCCGCGTAATTGGAGAATAAACGAGCGAATCGTCCGTCATCTTCCATTAATCACTGCCTACGGCCTTTCGAGAGAAGGGGCACGTAACAATAGCCACCCCCTCGTCTCACCACCACCCTCTGCGGATCGTCAATAAAACCAATACCGGATAAAGATGGAGAGGTGGGCGCAGGAGAAGGAGAGGGTGAGAAAGAAACTAGGAGCAGGAGAATGAAAGGGTGGATGAGGATTTCTCTCCATCCATCGCCCACCATCTGACAACCTCCCTGTTCCTTAATCGGCCTGATGGCGATTCGAGGGTAACGTAATCCTATTCATCGAACGTGGAAGACAAATTGTACTAGGGGCCACAATGCGCCTCTTGCGATGAACGTGGGACGCGAAAGGCGTGTAGAAGCGAGGAGAGGAGACGGAGGACGCGGATAAGGTGTTGGAGAAGGCGAGTTGTAAGGATCGCGCGGACGCGCGCTCGTTGGCGGTGGAGGCGGTAAGCCGAGGATCGAACGACGGAGGTAACGGAAGCAAGGGGTAGCTCCTGGGCGTTCGATCGCGGGAGCTACATCGTGGCGAAACTATGGCACGAGCGAGCGCTATAGATGTTCCACCAACCCCCTCGACAACCCCCTGCTCGTCATTCGACCCGATCTCAGCCCGCGTCACCCACCACCCCTCTCGTGCCTCCAACATGGAGAACTATATAACGGGCAGCCGGGTGCAGGAAATTCCTTGCAACTGGAATAGTTTGAATAGCTACCCCATCCGGTTCTCCGTCGACTACGAGGACCAGGAGGAGGATGAGACCGGTCCTCGTATCTTCCCCTCCTCAGAATCATCCCTTACATCTCCTCCACCTTTCGATTCGACTTATCCTTCTCTTCGCGAAGAGGTGCCCTCTCGCACGAACTTCCACGGTGCCCTTCGATCCTGCTCCTTCGCATTTCTATTCCTATCCCATCCACGGATTAGCGAGATTAGCGGATTCTGTTATGCCAGTGATGGAGCGGGATAAGGAGCTCCTAGGGCGGTAAAAGGAATATCGATTTTTGCCCTCCACTCCTGACCTCCTACCCATCCCGTGCTCGAGGAAGACATTCGTGTCGGATTTAAGGATGAAACTAGCGAGGTCTCGTGCACGGTGTGCCCTTCGTTTCCGTTGGTCACCTTTCTCCTTGTTCCGTTCCTCGCTTGGCACTTCGATCCTCTTTTCTACGCTCCTCAGGGTAATCCCACAATTTCATCGGTACCCGCAATTTATTCCTCGATCAAGGATCAAGAAGGATTCACGGAATATTCTAGTGATCTAACTAGCGCTCTCGAAGTATGAAAATTCGAATTGACCTAGTCGATACTCGCGCTTCCGCGAAAATAAAAATCCCAAATCTCTTTTTAACGAATTGGCAGTGAGTTTGCGAGAGAACCAGAACGAACATTTGCATACGACCTCGTAGGTGACCTGACCGAAGCATTCGGAAGCAAATACGCGGAGACCACGTTCCGCCGAATAAGGCCACGAATTTTTTATTTACGCGAGTTTCTAACCGAGAAAGGCACCGCGTGTCTGAACGGAAAGCGTAGTATGCAACTGCGCACGCTGCTAAGGAGGACGTTTCACGAAAAATGGAAAGGAGAGAAGCGAGTATCGAGAGCGGGATGGTTAAACGTCGAAACTGATCCCTCGATCGACATTGCGCGCTTTACCGAGGCAAGTAGAACGTACAGATCTGCAGCCTGTAAAGGGGAAGGAGAATGAGGACGAGAATGAGAGGAAGGAGGAAGAGCAAAAGGGATAGAAAATATCCACCCCTTTCTCGTGTCTTTCAGCCGTCCGTGCGCTCTCTCGAGTTTCAAAGGCGGACGAGTATTCCAGGACGATGGGTGGCCCGTTGGAATCGCGCGGGGCTGTAAGCTAGGAGTGGAGGTGTCGAAGGGGAAATAAGAGGAGGAGGAGACGAGAGAAGGAAAGGAAGACCGAGAACAAGAGCACGGAAGGAGAGGGAAGGTTATCGTGACGCTGCACCACCGATGGCTCTTTATGCCAATACTCCCCTTTCTTCTTCTCACCGTCTCCGATCATTCCGGAAGCACTTCTCTCATCCGTGCCACCCCTCATTCCTCTTTCTCTCCCTCCTTTCTCCTCCTTCCAACTACCAACCCACCCGTGCTCTTCTTCTTCTCGCTCGTCATCCTTCCCGAACTCTCCACCCCTTTTCTCTCCTCTCTCTCCTCCCCACTTCGACCGCCGAGAACGGATCATCCGCGTTCCGTTTTGTATTCAATCGTGCCTTCCTCTGGAAGTGCAGCCGCAGCTGCAGTCGATTCCGCGCCACGAGTCGGGCTTATAACAGCGAGGATCGCATGTATATTCCACGTTGGGACGGACGAAGAGGACGAAGAGGACGGCCACGAGGACGGTGGCGCTCGAACTCGCGTCGATTGTGACGTTGAGAAACGCTCGCCTAGGCACGATCAACGCTACCACCGTGCCCCGCCACCAACCCCTTTTTTCACCACCCCCGCGAGACGATCCAACCCAGAGCTCTCGCAGGATCCTATAAAATGAGGTGGCTGAACGAGAGAGGGTGGAAACGTGCAGAGGTGGCGGAATACCTCGGCCGAGCTGGCTGATGCTACCCCACCGAGAATCGTGAATTCGAGAATCGATTGTGGGAATATCTTGCAAATCGCACGCGCCGGCCGAGGAGCCTCCACGGACATCGCGTGAACGACGTCTTAGGGGCGTTGATCTGGCAGGTGGTTTTAGACGTTCCTCCGAATGTGGAATCGTCGAAGATTCAATCGACCTCGTGCGGCATAAAAGGAGAAAAAAAACGTTTCTACTTCCGCTTGCATGAAGAAAAAATTTACTACCCTATAAAAATCCCATGGGACTCGGAGCATCTGATTTGTTTTTTGTCGCTTCTCGCAACATTCCTTCCTCGAGGGCACGCTCCCGAGTTTAAAGTAAAACACAGAGAAACAAAGAGAAAGCGCCGATCTCTACTTCCTTCGAGTGAAATTTCCTGCGAATTCTGCGACGATTCTTCCTCACCCTTCGCACTTTCCTCTACGCCCTCCTTTCGGAAATAGCGCGCGGTCGATGGATAATGTTGAACTATTTATTCAAGAGAGCTCGATCGCTACGAGATATATCCCTCTCTTTCCTGCCCTTCCTTCCTTCCTATTCAGTCATCCCAGCCGAATAGAAGGAAGGGACGCGGAGTAAGGAAAGAAAAACAAAAGATTCGCCGCGGATACGAGGAGTCGAGCTAATGAAAGGGACGGTTTTATCGAGATCGTCGCTCAGGGTACCGAATTGAAATCATCCGTATAGCTACCTTCGGCACAGAACTAACATTATTCGAGTACCAAGTACGTCTACCGAGTATCTCGCATTAATTTCAATGCTCTCCTCGCGAGAGCTCATCTCTCTTCAAAACCACCATCCTTCTTCGTTCTCGCGGCGACGAAACAGACATCGAATAACACCGCCATTTGAATTTCCCGCCGGGGTGTCTAAACCCTGCCCAACTGATTCCGTTTGTCCGATTGCCTCGATTGGAAGCAAACACGTCCGTTCGCATTTGCACCGTGAATCCAACGAAATTATTCATTCCACGCGGTCTCGCTTTAATATCCACGTGACCTCGATCAAAGTATAAAGGGGTGCCGGTCTGTCTCGCACGAGGGTGGACCCGTGGGCCAAGCCTCAAAATACAAGATTCACCCTCGATGCCGTAGGCTCTACCTAATCGTTCGAGAATCGGCAAATGAAAGGACGGACATGCCAACCTCACCTTAGTCGCGGCAACGAGGGTTGGGTGGGTGGTGGTGGTGGGTCCAATCGCGAGTGAGAGAAAACGGGACGACCATAGGAAGAAGCTCCGCCACCGGAGTGGCGCAATCTCATTGAAGTCAACCAGATGAAAGGGTGGAACCGCAGGGAACGTACCTCATCCGCTTCCACCCCCTTCAAGCCGCGTCCTAGCCTAACCCTCCTATAACCATCCACCCCTCCCGTGGCAGGAACAAATCGGACGGATCCCATTTCTACGTCGGAGCGAGGCGGGTGCCTTAAATTGCGATAGGGAGCCTCTTCCTCGGCCGTGTGCTAGTGCTCGTGGTGTGGGTATCGCATATGATTGCTCAAAGCTTTACTCGTTGGTCCCGAACTCCTCTCTACCTTCATTCCACACCCCCCCTGGGCTTTCGAACGATCCCTCGACTCCTTCTCGATGATCCCATCGAGCCCCACCACCTCTCCCCTCTTCAATTTCTATAGTTTCCACCCTTATAGAAGAGCGAGAAGAGCGTGGAGAGATGAGGTGGAAGTTTGGACGTGGAAGAGTCGACGATGACGCAAACGTTTCTTCGATCGCGCGAATTCCACGAGGCCTGCTCGCTCCTCTCGATTCTAACGCCGATATTCGCGAGATGATTTGCTCCGCTTCTTCCATTCCCTCGTACCAAAACCCCGCGTGCCTTCGGGCGAACACCCTCGAGGTAAAGCGCCGTCGATTGAAGATTCGCGCAGTCTGAATTCCACGTTCCATTGTTAAGTGGGCGAGCCTCGAAGGAAGAAGAATGTAAGGGGGTACGAGGAAGGAATACTTGGGGTAAGAGACACGAAAAGCGTTGGTAAGGGATCGCTGCGTTCGTACGACACTTTCTTGGGCTTGGAATAATGCCGAAGGGAGGCGAAGAAACGAGGGATGGAGGAACGTACGAGAAGAAGAGGAAGAGATGGGGCGAAGTTGAGAATAGGGGTCGAAGTAGAGACCTGAGAAATGAAAGAAGTCAAAGGGCGGAGATAAAGGAGGAATGAGGGAGAGATGGCCGCAGAAGGGATGGAAAGAAATACAAACCCAAGGGAGAAATAAAGAGACGAGGACGCGAATCGAGCGAAGAAGGTGTGCGCCTTCGAACCTTCTTCTCTTTCTCGTCCTTTACTACTGTGTTTGCCTGTGTGTGTGTGCGCGCGTGCGAACGAAGGAAGTGTAGGAAGGGACAGGCGTCGAGAGCCAGCCCGGATCGACTTGATGAAATGAAACGAGGAACCCAATAAACGCGGGTGGCGGTCTAAAAGGGAGTCAATCGTGGCTCCTTACCTCCTACTCCCGTTTCTCCCACCACCCTTCTTCCAAGGCTCTATCCTGCGCTCCTTTCTTGCGGAAGTAAGTAAGGAGGACGATGGGGAAGCTCGTGCCTGCGGCACACAGATAAGATTCACGCTGGGTCGAACTTGTGGGCGAAGTTTGCTGCGCTTCCGGCTAGGCCTAGAGACTCTCCTAGACGATTCCTAGAGAACCAGAGTTCTATGCGCGAGTAATACTCATATGCGGAACTCGGGAGTTTGCGACTTTTTTTGGGTAATCAATGGATGATAATTCCTTGACGTTTATCGAGCTGCTGTCGGATAAGAATTCAGTACGAATTAAAAACTTGAGTCGAGATTTGCGCGATTCTTAATTAAATTCCACAGTAGAATTTAATTTAATTTATGAACAAATCTATTTCGTTGCAGCTACCCTCGTGTATTATTCTATTTCTTACTTACACGAGACGAGTAAAGATTCGCGAATGTGTATAGAGAAGAGAAGAGAAGGAGGGACAAATCGGAACGCCGTAGATCGATTCGTTCTGCTATTTCCAGGTACTTCGATTTTACCTAGAGAAATAAGATGACTACGTCGACGTCGCGACGGATAGAAGGTGACGCCTGGTGCATGCAGATAAGGCTCGGGGGTGAGTAAGGCGTCAAACTTCCCCGGAATGGCTTCAACGAGGCCTAACCGCTTCAAGGTCGACTGTCTTCCGAGGAGATTCACTTAATGTTCACGGAAAATTATCGACGACACCACAGACTATGTGTCCTCTTCCCAGAAACATTTTTTGCCAATCGTTTCATAAGACGACATTGAAGAAGACGGCCGACTCGATGGAAAGAAAAAAAACGAACGTAAAAAGGAAGGAGTCGATTGAACGTCACGGTATCGCCGAATTCAAAAGCGATCGATGCTCCTCCCGACACGAAAGAAGAAGAAAAAAAAAGGAAATCAAACGAAATAGAGGATGAGAAAAAAGGGGAAAGAGACGAGAGTCGTGGAGCAACGAGAAGTCGATTGATGGAGAGTATCGAGAAACCTATTGGAGGAGACAGGATGAGGAAAGGGGTGAGGGGATCAACTTGACGAAATGATGCGAGGAATCTTCGATCAGGGCGCTTCTCTCCTTACTCCATCCTCTAGCTGCGCTCCTACAAATAAGGAATCGGGGCGACGTCGAAACCCTCGCCTGCGGCGCTCAGATAAGATTCATGCGGGAGGGCTAAAGCCTCGAACTTCGACAGGCTGCGAACGAGGCCTAAACCTTCCTCCCACCGCCTTCGCCTACTTCTTCCCTCGTTCTCTTAGACGAGGACTGCGGACTCGTTCGGCGAAAATTTCGCGTCGCTCGCACTCCGCGCGCTACCCTCTTTACGATATTGCTCGCGTCGATGAATTCCGACGAAGCGGCAAGATGAGAAGAGGGGACGATGATCGTGGCTAGGGACGTGGGCGTCGCGACGACAAGCGTCCCTTCTCGACTCCCTTCTTCAGATTAAATTAAAGGATCGGTGACTCGGGCCGGAATCGATCCGTCACAGTCAACCGTGCAACTTCGAAGAATCCTCGTTCTCTCTCATCCTTCTGTTTACTTTGGTTTCTACTCCTCGTTACCTCGGTTTGTTTTGCCCTAATAAAGTCACGGCATTATCATCCGATCGTTATATTTGATAACTGACAAATATAATTATCAAGCAAATTAATCGACAAATATAAATATTATATCATCATCTTTTTTTCTCGAGAGGAAAAGTCTTGAACACACACACGCCGTGCCAACTGATGGTGCGATGAATTTGTTAAACTACCGGGCGCAAGTGTTCCCGCTAAAAAGTTCTTCGATTCGTCTCTTCTCTCCGCTCACACTCTTTCTCGCTCCTTCGTCGATTAAAGTTTCATCGGTTGGCCAGACGCGAGCGCTCGGACCAGTACGCGCACGTGGTCCGAAGGCGATCTTCTCCGTCTAGGCGAACAGTTTAAAAGCTACTGCACGAAGTAGTGCAGAAACTACGAAGGAGCAAAAGAGAAGAAGCAGAACGCGAAAGAGGAGGCCAGCTGTTTACTCTGAGCCCTCGGATACGTTCAGCCTTGCCGAGCGGACCGGAAAACAATCTTGAAAAAATAAAGAACACCGCAGAGAGATCGCAACGGCATTAGAGTACCTACAGGCTGGTAAGGGTGAAGAAAGGAGTTGAAAGAAGAGAGAAAAAGGTGGAGGTGAAGATAACCTCACGATTACTGTAGTTTTTGTTGGTGTTACGAGGAAGAGCAGGACTAAAGAGGGACACAAGAGTATCGAGGACGAGATAACAATAACCACAGGCGGTAGATGTACAGAAGATAATCGCGATTGAATGTGGAGTAGGAGGCAGTGGAATTGCCGTACGTGGATTGGCGAGTGGCCACCAGTTACGAGACGAACGGAAGTGACGAGAGAAAAGCGCGCGACAAGGAGGCCGGCGAGTCACGGCGGGATTTCATTACGTCCGAGAGGATTTATTCCGTGAGGACAGGTTAAAGGAGACGATGGACATAGCGTAGACATTGACGAGGGTCCAGATGACGGGCAAAGAAAAGGACGCTGCTGGGGGCAGGGGTGGAGGAGGCGCGTGAAAACGAGAGGAACGAGGGGACGTGAGAAAAAAAAAACGGAGGCGGAGAAAAGCGCGGGGGTGCTCGCAAAATTGTTTATCGTTTCGAGAGAGGCTCTTTCGGAAGCCGTCGGGATTTGCGAGACCTTCCATCTTCTTACTTTTTATCCTCGAGCTTCGCCATGTCCTTCGTATCTTTATGTTCCTCGTTGTATTTCCATTGGTCGCGCCCCGTTCCACTGGCCTCCTTTTCTCCACTGTCGTTTCACGCGCGCTTGCAAGTTCTCGGTCCTTCGCCATTTTCGACTTTGTCTTTGTCGCTCACGCGAAAAGAGAAACGGTAAACCATAAACACCGAGGCTAACTAAACGCGCGTGTACGAGGAAGAGAAACGGAGAAGGATAAATCGGAAGCAGAAGCAAGAGGTGGAGGTAAAAACGAGAAGGCGGCTGAGGTCGCGCGTATAGGAGAAGGACGCGAGATGGAAGGAGGAAGGACGATGGATTTTACGTGTCAGGAGAGCTCGATAAACGGCCCCGCTGGCTGCTCGACCATGGTTGAAAAATATTAGCCGGCCGTCAGTGGTGCCAACGTGTAGCGCGGAAGTAAAATATTGCGTCGGGCACCGATGCGACGACGCCAGGACGCTCCTGCTTGACGCTCGCTCAACGTACCTGTTATTGTTTCGTGCGCGCCGTTACGTACATAGGTGATCACTATAGAATCCTGTGACGGACGTCACGCGTCCTCGTTCGACGATGTCTACCGTTGGCGTCGCAAAGGCGGCAGTAACGACGACAGATTTCACGGGCTACACGGCGAATCATGCGTCCACGTCATCTATACGATGCACCCTAGATACGAGGAGCGAAAAAATTGGTTTTGGAAAAGAATCTGGTTCTTGTATTTTAAATAATTTTACACGAAGGAAATTTAGCACGAAGTAATTTTGTAATTGACACGAGTCAATATTTAATGGACTTCTTCCCTTTCAAAAGTGATATGAAACAATAACATCGTATGTCTGTTGATTTACGCGGTAGTTATTAATCATTTATTCGTTATTTACAATCATATGTGGAGGCCATATCGCACTACCGGAGAAAATAAATGACCACGAAACTGACAATGAGTTACCACCCACTTTTTGCGTAACAACTTTTGCATTGACCACCGTGCAATCAACAGCGTGGTAGGCGTAATTTTTTTGTTTAAAGTTATTACAAATTTTGTTTTGAGTATACGAATGTTTATTTTTGCGAGTGGAAAAACGGGTTATTCGACGGCTGTATATTATACGATTCAGTTTAATATTTGCAATATATTTTTCGACTGTTGTTTTAAAGTTTCGTTTCCGAAGTTCGAGTTACAATTCACGTCAATGTTTATACAAAAGATTACCGTTTGCTTTTACAATCGATAGTGTTGGTTATTTATAAGCCATACGTCATATTATGTAGTTCTGATATTATTGGCATTTCGAATTGGTCCAAAATACGTGTGCCAACAGTTTCAAATTCTTTATCGTGTCACTACCTCACCGAGGACAAATATCGGATCTATTGCTAAATTAAAAATATATTAAATTCTCTTTGATTCGTCACGTGAATATTTGTAATTAAGGGAGACGTATGAAACGTACTCTCCGTGCCCTAGTTTGCTTCCACATTCACGCAGATAATTCCGTTGATTCTAATATTGAATTCGAAACTCTCCCTCCTTTCACATGGCATGTACCCTCAAACGAGTTGGATGCTCGGAAATATTGCCCATAATAAACCTCGCGAGGCTCCGCGATAAGGAGGGAACGATAAAAAGTAAAAAGCAGGCAACGATAAAAAGCGAGGTAATGGTACAATATCGCGTCAGATGTGGGACGAATTGAAGCTAAAAGCTGAGACGAACAAGGCCTCTTCCTACCGTTCCACGACCCGCGCACATTTTTTTTTTCTTTACCATCACGTTCTTAGTTGACGGGTAATTACGATGCGATCTATCTACGGTGGCAGAAACGCTTTTGTCAGGCCGCTGCTATCAACAATAGTACGAAGAATGCTAACGACGAAGGACGCCCATATACATGCGCCACATCTCTCAGAAATGACGTAATCGGAATCACATCAGAATTGCTTTCTCTTCTCTCCACACGCGAAAATTTTCAAATATCAATTTTTCCAATAATAATTACAGCCGAATGAAACTAATTAACCGATGGAATATCGAAGACCTTATTTTGAGAATTTGTCAATTTTATTTTTCCCACGCATGCTTAAAGGGAAGTTCTACTTCTGAGCTGAGTATTATAAAAAATAAAATTGCTGTAAAAGCTTCCTCGTATAAGAGGCCACACGTTTCAGTACACTTTTATGGAAGACGCGGTTGGTATTGCTCGCGACGAGTGTGTCGACACGCGCGTGCTTTCGATTGACGGGACGTCGTCGTTCGTCTATCAATTGGCCACGGACGGTCTTCACGAGAGATACGATCCTTATGAAAATTTCACTCAAATTTAATTAGATGTCATCGTAGAGTGCAATCAATTAAACGCCAGTATCGATCGCGAGGATGTAATTAAATATTGCCCGCCATCGCGCATCGTAGCTCAGCAATTTCCGCGTTGCTATTTGCAAAATACGATATTACAATTACAAACGCAATTGTCGTTTCAGTTATAGTATTTGTTCAGAGATTGATCGGTGTGTCGGTGAACGAGAAGAGTAGAATCAACGATAAATGTCACTGGCATAACTAGCTTGTCATTGATCCTTGGCCATGGAAATTATTATTAACTAGGGGGCAGAGCACCCTCAAGAGCGTCGGGTGCAGAAAAGCTTCGCTTTCTGCAATAGGCACGACCGCGGCACTCGCCCACGAATTTCAAACCGTTTCGAAATTGTGGAAAATTCAAGTATTGCGATATTAAACCATGGGACAGAGTCTCTACCCCCTGAGATCGTCGGATGCTCACGCTCGCCCACGAAATGCAACATTTCTGTGATAGCTACAAGTGAATTTCAAAATACGTGCTCGCACAAGGGATTCCAAGACAAAATTAATATTTTCATACTTGAATTTTCCACAATTTCGGAACGGTTCAAGATGGCGATACACAAAGTTTCGTAGCATCAAATAGGTATATACTCAATGTACATGCCGAATTTAGTTCGGATCCGTTCAGTCTTCTTTCCGGAATACTGGAGTAAAGATCTGAATTAGCCGACATTTTTGATTCGGCCAGTCAAAAAATTTGAAACTTTCCAGTAAATGTGTACGTGTATATATAAAATTTTATCGAGATTCAATAAGTAGTTCCAAAGATATGAATTTGTTGATATTCGAATTTGCCGCCCTTTTGAACCGGTTCAAGATGGCGGCCCACAAATGTTAATGCGACCTCACAGTGGTACAATTGATTTTTGTGCAGAAATTGATCCTGATCGGTTGAGCCGTTTTTCCGGAATCGAGGATATACACGGACACACGCATACACGAACGGTTTTCAAGATGACGATCGCATAAGTCACTCCCTTTACGGTCGTGCCTAAAAATCCACTTTCTACTTTAGTCTTCCAGCCAATAAAGTAAATTTGAACTGTGATTGGCACAATGACCTACTTCATCGCATTCTTTCTCACCCCTAGATTTCTCAGTTCAGAAGACTCTCCACGATTCTCGCCGAATCACTGTCTTTCGATCATCGATCGTCGCGACGTCACCGTCCCGACGCCCATCTCGCGATTTTAAATAATGCTGACCCAAATTCGCTCGAGGCGCGCGTCGGAGTTAATGACTCTTGTACCCTAGAAGGCACGCGGTCCTGAACGATCGCTAGGTGCCATTAGAATCATCCGCGGATCCGCTTCCGGTTTACAGTTGTGTGCGTGAGACAGAGGGCACGTTTGGATCAACGATGCGACGTAACGAGGTCAAGTTTTATCCGTAGCTCGTCTCGCCCGTCATACTGACGGAAATCGATCGTCGTCACGTCCGAACGCTTTTACAGGCACAAGAAAAATATTGACCGTAATGCTATCCCTCGTCCCGAAACGTGCCAGTCGTTAATAACTTCCGACAAAGCTGAATCGATCGATCGAAAAGTTCTACGCGGAAAGATCGACGACAAGGAAGCGTGTAAACTGGAATTTTTATGGGCAGAAATTAAAGGTGGATTTAAAGATGACATGGATAATTAGTGTTCTTTGTGATTCGTTAGTTGAACGTGTTGTATCGTTTCTAAGATTCCTTGATATACACGTTATGTACACTGAGAGAAAAAAATGGTTGGGTTTACTATAATCTCACTATATTTTATAGTTAAATTTGGCGTCAAACATATTTTTATAGTTCACTTAACCATACAAAATATAGTAGAATGAACGATTTATACAAATGGTTATATTATTAACTATTATTTTTGATCTTGTTACCATACGTATAGTAAAGTGTGCTGTGTGAATATAGTTAGTTCTATCAGTATGTATGAAATATTCTGGTAATATTAACTATATAAAATAGTTACTTTTCTTACCATTATATATTTTCAACCATACTATATTTTTACTTGAAATAACCATAATCGTGGGTAAAAATATAATATAGTTGGTTATACTATGCCTCTATTATAATTATTACCGACATTATGGTAATATTTACCATAAATATGATATTTCCAACTATAATTTTGTTACTATGCCATTATAATTAAATATATCATATACTTTTCTCTCAGTGTACAGGGATAGACTGCAATCGATTAAACGCCAGTTGAAATCTCAGAGTAGTCAGTTCTCTGATTTCCGATTACCGAGGTGTGATTAAATTCGGGGTCAAAAGGCGCGAGCAGGGATGTGTTAATCGTTCGAGGTGCCCGTAGCAGGGTCCCGAAAGTGTAAGTGACATAATGTTCGAGCGACCACTTCTTGGTCGTCAAATGGCGGGTATCATCCTATGATAGTGCCCGGGGGCAAGTGAAATTGGGCAAGCCGATGGGTCATGCGGTCTTCGAGTAATGCGAGGGATGGGTGCGCCGTATTGCTAAGTCGATGAATCGTGGATGAGGTTCATTAAAGAGAAGGGTGAGTGGCTGCCGAAGGAATCTTGCACCGAATAGAAAACGTTTATATTATAACATTACCTTACAGTGATTAAAATAAAATATGTACAACATTTTTATAAACACAGTTGAAAAATTCAACGGAAATATCAGCATCGCAGATTCAAGAAATCGTTATCTTTCGTAAATAAATCGTCAGCAATTGGTCCTTCACTTAAGTGTGAACGCGATTACACGTATACGCAAGTTATCTGCAATCATTTACGGTTCTACGTCGCTACTCTAATTAGATTCTAACTTACGTGCGTGGCGGGTAACATAGTTACAATATGCCCTACAACCGCAGGCACCATACTCTTCTCCAACTAATCGTGAAAATATAACAGCAGCCACTTAATCCCAAGCAGTAATTACACCATCTGAAAATCATCGATCGCAGTTCTCGTCCATACCGAAATTATCATGTTCATCGAATTATCTTCTAATTTGCGTACACGAAGGCCAAAATAACAAGCCGGCCGGTAACTCCGTATACGATACGCTCCCTCGAAACTAAGCGGGAAAATCCAATCGCACCGCGGCATAATCCCAGATATTAATTACGGCCACGGGAAAATCATAGATTAGAATCCGGGGAAATTTTGTTCTTCATTCGATTAGCTCCTAATCACCCACCCAGGGCAACCTATATAACACTATTAACCACGTCCGCGAGAGGGGTACGGCTCCGAGCAATCATTAAACTCTAATCGCATTCAACCACGTAATTCCAGACATTAATTACACTACCTGAAAATCATCGAGAGCGGAGAGAGGCCTGATCGGCCGAAATTTTGGCCCCTATTAGAGTCATTAAGTGGAGCGATTTCGTATCGCTCGTTAGCCCGCAATTAGTGGCACCGAATGCCCTTCGCGCTTAATACCGTCCGCCCCATATGGCAAAGCATCTCCAAGGCTGCGATCAAGGAGGAGATCGAGCGAACGAGAGGAGGCCTCCCGACACACACGTTAGCACGTGCGCGCCTGAATCGAGAGTAGATGTGTGCGCCAGTCGGTGTGAATGTGGGTGCATGAACATCCACCCTCGTCCACACGTTCGTCCGACGGGTTTGCAGGTGTGTATGCGGACGAGGGAACTGGGCTTTGTCGTCTTAATGAAACGTCACTATCTCCCTTCGCGTACCGCCTTGATATTTGTGGAGGACGGGAGGCGGTGGAGACTGGAGGCTCTGCTCTCCTCCATGTCCTCCACCAGGTCCTCCTCCACTGTTAAACCCCTCACCTCCATCCCGAAGCTTCTGTTCTTCGCTCCAACCGGTCCATTCCGTAATCGATACCGCAGCCAATGACAGGAACAAAGGACTCTTATAACCGCGACGGCGAATCCGAGGACAGCGCGCGGGTGCAGGCTATTCAAAGGAAAGGAGAGACGAGGTGGGACGTGGAGAGAAGGGGAGAAGAGCGTGCCTGAAGCGTCGAAGGCAGAAGTGCACGCGGAGTACCGTGAGAAGCGCATGGACGATGAAATCGTACTGTCCCACTGGCTTATCCCTCGGAGTCACTCTCTCAGAATTACTCTCGTATACCTCTCTCCTTCTCCTTTTGTCTCTCCTCGTATTTCTCCGTCTCTTCTTCACGTCTTCTTCTTCGCATCTGTGCTTGTTTTTTGTTGTTTTGTTTTTTACTTATCATCACTCCTCCACTCGTCTTGCAGAAGAAAATCGAAGGACTATCTCCTCGGCCATTCACGCGTCCTTCTCCCTTGTCGAACATAAAATCGATATCGTAAACGAACGTCTTAGATGCCACGGGGGAGGACGATAACCAAAAACGGGGATAATGAGGAAGGCACGATGCAAGCGCTCTGCATGCGCGCGAATGGAGCCGAGGATTCCCGAGGACGACCCTCTAGTGGCCGATCGAAGCGTGACGAGCATCAAAGGAGGTGGCTTTGACTTTCCGATGTGCGATACGGAGGGTCGAGAGGATCTCCGGACTATGGCGTGTTAAGGGCGGATCGGCTTCGCGATGCAAGGACGGTGATGCGGTCCATTTATGGGAAATTCGATAGTAGCCGAATAGAAAGGATCGGAGAATCATTTTCTTGAGATCTTGTACACTGAAAAAATTGTATTCTTATCTTAAGAATTTACCACTTGAGTTTAAAATATTTCCCACTAAAATCAGCAACAAGAGGATTTTCTTAATTTAAGAGTAGCATGTTCTAAACAGATTCCTCTAATGAAATATTCTTAACAGATATTTTTATCAGATATTCTTAACATAACCTGGTAAAAATTTTGTATGGATATATTTCGTATTTGGAAACAGAACTCTTAATGAAATGCTTCACTCTTTATATTGTCGAAAATTACATTATCCATATCTTGAAATCATAATACTCGCACGCATTTTGTGGCGACATTCAGATGGATTATTGAGAATATATTCCAAAAACCGTCACATCGATAAGAAAATATTCATATCTATTAAGAATATCTATTAAGATGTATTATTAAGTTTGTATTTTAAGAATAAAATTTTTTCAGTGTACGTTTCGGATAATTCCGCGTGAAAATTTTGTGGATGAAAAAAAATCCTGTTAAAAAAATAAAAGACTTTGAGAACTGTGGGAAGCGAATGATCGCAAGCAGCACGTGGTACGTTATTCTGCAAAATTTTATACGAGAAAATGAGGATCTTGGGAATTATACGCGTATCGCGAGAAAGATCCAAGCGTCTCGCGTGTCTATCGCGTCAATTTCCCCTGTGCCAAAACGTCGCCAAAGGAGCATCGTCCGCGTCGGACCGGAAATAAGAGGAGGGGTGACGAGGAGTGAGAAGGAGGGTGGAAAAAGCAAAATGAGCAGAAGGGAGGAAGCTTTAAAGTCGATCCTCTTTCCCCTCCTGGCCTGGGGGTACTAAAGCCCTTGCAGCGGCCACTTTTACGCGGCCTCGCTCTCCTCTCTCCCTATGGGAGCCTCCTTGGAAGATTAATAACGTCACGTCGCGACTAGCATAAAATTCTTTAATCCGAGTTGGCCGAGATGGTGCAGGAAACGAAGGCCACGTGTATATGTGTGTGTGTGTGTGAGTGACACTTTGCACGTCAGTGTGCGTATAGTATCATAACGATGTCATATGCCTCAGACTACGTATATATTTCCTAATATTTAATTTAACCTAATACGTGCTGCGACATGATAGATGAAATTTAAAAAAATCGGTACTCCGTGCAAATAGAATTTGGTAACGTGCACAGGTACGTGCATGCCACAAGAGTATTTTATCAAAGGATGCAACGACCGATAAGGTCCATGCGTCCCCGTAACGCACATTCGAGAATGGAAATTTCAATTTCCATTCGGGTACGTTCGAACATCCTCTTGCGCGATGATTCTGTCCGCGAGCATCAGAAAAGACGCGCCCACTTTCTTCCGTTCTTTCCTCCCTTTCCTTTCTCGCAACTCCGCGCTCGCGCAACGGTTTCTCGCATCTACCTTCCTGTTACTTACGTCCGAATGCATATTTCGAAGATTGCGATGCATCTCAAACTCTCTTGGAATTACACCGAGAACGATATCTTATTTGAACCACGGAAGAAGGCGTCTATATTTTCTACTGGGAAGAAAGAGAGAAATAGGGACCGAGGAAGGGCCCTTTGCCAACGTTTCTTCCCTTCCTCCAGGCATACGCTTCCTGCGCCGAAGAGTAAAGGGAAAAGAGAAAATGTAGAAGAAGAAGAGGGAAAGGTGGAAGAGGAATGGTCCTGAAGATCCTTTGAAGCCGTCCTCGGCTTATGTTCGATTTCTTTTTCGCATCCCTTATTTTTATGATTCTGTCTCACTCACACACACACACACCACTTTTCATCCCTCGTGCTCGTCAAAGCACCGCCGCGCAGCATCGTAGAAAATTTTCCCTCCTCGGCTTCTTCCACTTCCTCGAACGCCGTGCCGCGTGACATCGGAGGGTGTCACGCTACTTCCGATGTCCTTGAAACTTCGAGGGAGAAAGGAATCCCTTATTTAGACGTCAAACGTACATACTCGATGCTTCGAATGGAAATGGCGAAAGCGTAGGATGGACAAGGAGAAAATAGAATGAGAGAGGTGGGATCGCGAAGAACAGATTTTCTTCGAGTGTATCCTCTCCCATTCTCCAGATTTCTCGAAGTTTCAAGGGCTCCCTTTGAAAATCGCGATCGCTCCTGCGATAACTCCTACTCCCTTCTCCAACGTCCCTCTCGCGTTCCATACCTCAGAGTAGAGAAAAAGCGAAGGGGGCTGCTCACTGATCTTCCTCTTCCACCTTTACTCCTCTCTCCACCTTTTGTCGTTTACAAAGTAGCGTAGAAAGTTCTCAGAGTAAACCATCCGCCCACTTCTCCATCTCCTCCTTCTCCACCACCCACTCATCCTTTCTGCTCACCCTTCTATACCTTTTCTTCGACGTCGACGACGTGCCCGACGACGACGCGGTAACTCTCCTTTCAAAATCGAATCGCAAGGAATTACGGAGCGCGACGACGGGATTCCGTCGTTCATTCGATCCCGACGACGCGAGGCACCCTCGTGACTCTTTTTTTTTCCTTCCACCGCCAATGCGGCCCTTCACGCGTTCTCCGCCTACGCCTCTTACAAAATCCTCCGCCACCGTTTCGCGGATCGCGAGTTTCGGTGAAAAGGGAGAATTTTTACTCTTACAGTGAGCACCTTGCTTGCTCGGTCTTATGTATCTTTCACGAGTATGCCCTTAGATTGTGCGAGAGAGGGGTGAGAAGGGTGAAGAAGAAGGAGAGAGAGAAAGAGAGAGAGAAAGAGAGAGAGAAAGAGAGGAGAAAGGAAGGCTTCGATCCACCTCGTGTTTCCACGACACTGCCCGCCACGATTCGCGACCATTTATAATTCACGTTGGATCCCTCTGCATTTCGTGCCGGTAAGAACTCAGCAACGCCACGATGAGGGAGGACGGTGTTCGAGGGACAAATGTTTGTCTTTAAGAATAGATTCTTACCGAGAAAGTCCTTCCGACGTAACTTCGAAGCAGGGCGCCCGCGTGACTTGGAATTGATCCCAAACTGATCTCCGATAGTTTCCCTTTACCGTGAAATCGTTTGGAAGAGTAAACAATTTCTTTTTTTAGACAACGCGGCAGGAAAAACGTCACACGGAAACTGCGATTTATTCCACATTTCCTGCCGGGAGATAATTATTTTCCGTTGTCAGATATTGAACGCATACGTCGGAGCGACATAATGGATTACTAATCCGTTATTTCCGCGTGGAAAGTGGGGCATCCGAAAATATTCTCAATTACCAGATTAATTTAACATACCTCCGGAATCGACCGGACGCTATAATTAAAACTAACGTTAAACGAGCGAACATGTGACATTTCTGTTCTAAACGTGGAACCCCGGAAGGTTTAGTTTTAAGAATACACTTCATTGATGATAACTTGGCGAGAGGGAAAGAGGAAAGAGGGAGATTATTAAGAGAGATATGCAAATGGGGAGGAACGTAATTTGAAATTCTAAGTACAACCCGCGTAATTTAGAAACTCCGTTACAAGTGGTGGAGGTTCCTGAGAAAGATCGAAACAGTCTCAAGTCTATTTTGGAATATTTTATCCGATGAATTCGATGATCAACTTATTCCGAAGGATACTTATAATAAAATTCTACGATCTGAAATGTAGCATCGTCTTAGTTGCAAACTCACGTGCAACATACTTGTGGTCCGGTCAGTTAAGAAACTATAATCAACCGCTGTAAGTCTAAATTTGCTACTGTTGGCTGCTACTTTCGTCGCCTTCCCTCTACAAAGTTACGTTGATAAACAGAGACACTACGTAATTCGTCGTACGAAGATGAAAACTTTCCTGGTAGAAGTCGTCGCAGCTGCGAGTCGCGATACGACTTCCCTACGTACTCCAGGAAACTTCAAAATTCTACGTTTTGAAAGTTTGAGGACTCGCCGTCCTTCCATCAAGAAATGCACACCGAACCGAGAAGACATCCCTCATAATTTATATTCTCCGTAAATGCACATCCGAATGGAAATAAGATCCCGCATTAATTCAAGATCGTCTCGTATTATATCAACCCCTTATACTATATCAGTGTATAAGTCTCCCAAAGAGAAACTTTATGTGGGATCGAAGTTAATGTTACCACGAAACATTCAAACTCTCCTCATAACCGCACGATCCCTAAAGATTTCAGCTACACAAATCCCAAGATCCTCAGAGGCCGCAAGAGAACGTACCAATGAGCATAAAAACCGAATCGTGCTGTAAGGAATTCCTCGGCACTGAGAAAAGCCACGGATTTCGTACAATCGTGGTCGAGTGTTCTCCTAGTCCGGTCCGTGGATTCGACGTAAGTCGAGCATAAAAATTCCAAACCCTTCTAAGGTGAGATTTACAGAGAATGCGATGCCGACGGTCAGTGAGGAGGTGACCTCATCCCGTAGTCTCATGAGCTCATCTTCGCCTCTCTCTCTCCCCCTCTCTCTCTCTCTCTCTCTCTCTCTCTCTCTCTTCCTCTCTTTTACTACATGCACACGATCGCTATCAAAGTTCCTTTCGCGACTGCGAATGCTGATGCAACGACCAGCAGACCCAACGTTCACAGGGTCCTCCATGACCGGCCATTACATCGGTATTTACAACGCGAGGAGGGTCACTCCGCGCGTACCGAACATCACGAGGCACACCGTGATCCTCGTCGTTTACGCGGTGCCCGGTGCACGCCGGAAATACGTTTAAAAGCGTACCATGGGATCGTCGAACACAATTGCACCACGTGCCTCGGGGAACGGGATGGTTGGTTGGTTGGTGAGCAGCACGTGACTGCTAGACGAAATGATAACTTCGAGCGCGCTCTGTCTGGACGTGGTGGATGAAGAGGGCGAGAGGGAAGAGGAGTGGATCGAAGATTGGAGAGATATCGGATCAATAATTGCCACGTGAAATATGAACGAAGATTGGCCGGTGAATAATGGAGGGCGCGAGAGCGTGGCGCTCTGTACCATCGCGCGAACGTGCACAGCTTCTGATTTTTAGATGGGGGGATTCGAAATGGATGACGGAAAGAAGCGCGAGAATCAATGGAATACCGTGACAGATTGAGGGTGGTAGATGTGGAATCTGCCGATTGAGAGATTCGCCGCTGGTCTCGAAATTGTGTCACAAGATTGGGAAGGTTCGAAATTATGCACGTCGAGAGCCGAAAGTGGAATCGTCTCGAGTGAATCGTTCGTCTGCACGGAGATGGCTTTATTTTTGCAAGAAAGTAAAAAAAAAATAGCATCACTACCGTCCCCGGATATTTGCGTCGCCGTTTCCATTTAAAAGTGGAAAAAAAGCATTTCCAAGGCTATATGTTCAGGAAGATAATTTATCTCGTGAAAAACAAGGAGTAACATACAGGTGGTGAAATTTGTCGTTGGCCAAAGCGCGGTACACGTGCAAGCAGACTGCGGCACTAAACCTGCCGACGTGGTAACAACTTAAAAAAAAGAGAGAGAGAGAGGAAAAAAGGAAAAGGAAATAAAAATATACGAGCAAGACGGAAGTGGAAAAGTTATACCGGAGTCGTGAGGAAGTTGTGCGAATATGAATGCTCGACTATACAAATGGCACGGGGATGTTAAGATGGAATGCACAGAGAAGTTGCAAACAACGAAGTTCCAGAAATTTTCTTTGATGACGTTCGACGATCTTAGTCCACGTGTTTTGCACAATTTGTTCCATGGTAACTGCAACTTTGCAGAAGGCATTTGAGACTCTCAGCTGACAAAATTTTAAGACGTAAAACGCTTCTCGGTATACGTTCGCGAAGTAAATTATTTATCCGTCAACCAACATGTCCGTCTAATAAGCACTCGGAAAACTCTTTTTAAGAACTCGAAAAATTTTCCTTCGCGACGTCAACGTCGACGATCCGTCTTCGGGAATAGAAAAAAAAGGAATTTCTTTCTTCACAGGATGCTAATGCCGTTCTGCTCGACGAGGAGAGGCGGTGTCTCGAAAAGATTGATACGCGAGGCCCGCACATTATTGCCACACGCGCGCCGCGGTCGGTTCAACGGCCGGGCAATTTATATACCGTCGAGATTATAAGCGCTCGAGAGGAGCAGGCGGCAGAGCGCGTGCGCGCGCGAGCCCCATTCCGCCACAAAGGGGAAAAAGAAAGTGCAGCCGCGCCATAGTAATTCTGCAAGGATTTCCCTTGTCTCGGTCGGATCACTATATTTTCTGGGTGTACGTGATAACCTACCTACCTACCTACAACCACCCCTTCGCCTCCTTCAAACCTCCTTTGCGAACCCTGCGCGTCTACCGCGAGCAGCCTTCGCCTCCCCTTGCGTTTTCTCCTCTTACCTCCCTCATTCCATTCGCGCGCTTCCAAACTCACCCACCATCCCCTCCTCCGAATTTCTCTCTCTCCTCTCTAGTTTCCCGTTCGACTCGCCTCCTTCTTCTCGGCGCGACGCCGCGACACTCGAACTAAAAGGGAGGCCAACGAGAAATCGCAGAAACGCAAAATTGCCGAGAGCAATGCGGCGAAATCCCACCCTCACGGTTTCCGTGATCCATACAGATATGTCACCATTTCGCGAACGTTCCTTTTCTCTATACCTTAGTGTGTTTGCGCGAATAGCCTAGAGGCCCCGTTATCGAGAGCTTCTCCCGCCGTGAGAGCTTCGTCGTTCGTTCCGTTGAAAAAGCTCAACTGTGTCTCTTCTTTTTCTTCCACCCACTATTTAGAAGCACCGTGTTTTTAAATAATGAAACACTCCGCGAAGAAGGATGATTTTCAATTTCGACGCATCCACCGATCGTTTACAGGATACGAACTTTAAATCATCCCTCCGAACAATTCACCTTCCTTCATTTTTTATTAAGAACATTCGCACTTTATCAACCGTGACGATTTTAACATCTGTTGTTTAACCAATGGCATTTAACAGACACACCTGGAAGGCTCGAAATAAAAACGCAGCTTTCATTTTTTTATTTTCTTTTTTTTTGGAAATAAAATGCGCATCGCGCCCGTGCGCGCCTAATAAAAGATTTAACACTGGAAACGAGAGCAAGTGAGGGAGAGAGAGTGCGGGCGAATGGCGTGAAAACGATAAAACCTTTTTTTTAATTGAATGAACCCGTCGACGAGCAGTGCCCATCGCGCATCTCTTGGGAGCGGGCGTACGAGCGACGAGTCGAAAATGTCAACGAGAAAAATCGCAGGAAAAAATGAACGATGGACCTCACCCTCCCGATCCACAACGAGACACGCGTACTTGGAAATACGCGAAAATTTCCTGGAAGATCTCACCGCGATATTGGCCATTCGTGACGTAATAAACTCTTAAGTGAGTGCGTTCGCGTCCTATTCGGTCCTTGTCCGTTGCACGTGACGTCGTCGCGCTTCTTACAAAGTAACATTGCCTTCCTTCGTTCTTCCTTCCAACGCCCGCTTTTCTCCTTTCTCTAGCTAGCAATTTCATATGAGAGACGTTAAAACGCGGGAGGGGCACGTTTCTCGCGAGGAGGGGTCCGTGAATGCAGGTTATAAACGAAATGTTTGAGAGGCAGGTATGGTAAGGGATGAAAAGGGGTCGGATGGAAGGAAGAGAAAGGAAGCAAAGAGCAACCAACGCGGCAGAACCGGAAGATGCTTCCGGTGCGCCGTGACTAGCACGAGGTGCAGAGAGGGGTGGAAAGGGATGGAGCACGGGGGTGGTTGGAAGACGGCTGCGGTTACCATGCGAAACACTTTTATTCGCGACGTCTCGCGAGCGCCTCGCTCAGCTCGCTCTCTACCTTAGCTCTGCAGCCCGCCACTGTCACTCACGTGGCAGCCCTTGGATCCAGTTATTTTTTATTTCCGAGATACCTGGCCGCATAACCCGGACGAGAATCCCGGAGATATTAAAATTCCCCTTGAACCCCTCAACCTTTCGCGTTAGAGGAGTGTCGGAAAATTTCTCGCATGGAACATCTTTTGAGGTATTGAGTGAGGCTTCAGTTCAGCCCTCCTTCATACCCTCGCACACTCGCGCACAGCGCTACTCCCGTGTTGCCACCTAGAGGATTTCTCTCGCGTGGGAGCTACTGCTATCGCTTCGCGTGATATTAAAAAATCCAGAAGCGAGAAAAAACCTCTCTCTTTGCGGGGGTATAAAGAAAAGTTGACCCGGACCGTGCGTTTGATATCACTCGATGGAAATTAACCAACGCCACTTCCAGCTAATCCCAACGAATTCGAGCAGATCTTCTATCCTCGCGCGAGAGAAATTATCCAGAGGGATGCGATAATAAAAAGAATTCCTGAATCGAGATCAAACGTCTCCTATCCGCCCTTCACCGCAGCCCCACCCTTTTACAGCGAAGAGAAAAAAAAACCCAATCGAATCTTCGATTCCACCCATCCCCATTCAATTTCCCGTTGGTCCATCCTCTCATCTCTCGAACCTCACGAACCTCCTCGACCCTCTCGCTCATCCTCTTCACACACGACCACTCCAATTTAATCGCGGCAGGACCGGCGTCCGCCCTCAAAGAAACAAACAAACGTCGCCGCTCTTCTGTGAGGGTGGGAAGGGTGTTAAGGGTGGTGGCAGGCGTGGAAATAGAGGAGCTGGGTCCTGAGAGGTGGAGAAGGGAGGAATAGGTGAGAGGAAAGTCCTCAACAGACGGGAGACTCTTTATTCGGTACGTTTCCTCGCGGTGTCGTACAAAGCGCATCCTCCGCGATACCGCCTACTGTAGGTGGGTAGGTTGGTAGGTTGGTTGGTAGGTAGGTGGCGGAAGGTTGGGTGGATAGGTACCCCGGGGTAGCAGCGAGAAGCCATTTCCTCGAGAAAAGTGAGATCCATTTCGCGCCCCTATTCTCCGGATGGCTCCTCAAGACGGCGCGCCGTTGGAACGAGAGGGTGAGGTTCGAGGATGGAGGTGGTTGGTGGTGCAGGAGGAGGTGATAGAGGGGGACGGTGGATGTGCAGCTCGAGCGGTGTACCGTGGGGCTTCGGCGAAAGGCAACCGCGTAAAGCACCGTTCGCTCGCGAACGCCTCACGACCACTCGTAAGAGGAGAAGGAGAAGAAGGAGAGGAGCGTACGTTCTCTCGTGGAAGCTAAGCGTAGGACGGTAGCATCCCTTCCTTTTTCCATCCCTCCCGTACAAGCCCTCCTCGTTGTCGACTACGACGAGGAGGACGCGATGGGATGGCCCACCCTTCACCCTCTGCTTGCTCTTCCTCCGCCTCACCTCCCTCGTCGTTGTCCGCCACATAATGCCTTATGCATAAAGAGCAAATTGAACCGTGAGAGAAAGAGAGAGAGAGAGAGAGGGAGAGAACAAGTGAGAGGAAGAGAAGACTGAAGAGGGCAAAGAGGGAGGAAGAAGAAGCGAGCGGAGCGCGGAATGCTAACGAGAAAACTTGCTGCGAAAAACGGCGTCGTTCCGCCTGCAACGTGGTGGTGGAAAGGGGATAGACCGTAAGGTGAGAGGAACGGAGGAGAAGAAGGGTGAGAAGGGGTGGAAGAAGGGGTGGAAGAAGAAGGGGAAGAGGAAGCGCGAGACATCGTTGTTTAGGAGAGAGATTGCATAGCCCGGGATATTTAGAGTGTCGCCTTCGCGAATGCCGAGCGTGCCACCCCCCCAACACCGGGGGTGGTTTCGATTGTGCGCGGCTGAGTCGAAATTTACGGAATGGCCGTGGAAACGGGAAGACTGTTTCCGCGGAAGCTGCACTATAATGGGATGCGCGAATACCTTTATTTTTCGTTTCGCGACAAATTGGAATGAACGTCCGATGAGGGGGAATTGTTTTGGGAATATTTTCCTACGTGTTACGAGACTAGGGACGATTGTTGCGCGGCCGAGCGGAAATTTGCAGAGTGGCCAAGAAAACGCAATACGTTTCCTTCTCCGATCAATTTTCGTTCTTTGAATGGAACTGACCGTGTGAGAAATATAATTTTGCTCGTGTCAAGAATTGATTTTTCGAAGATTTTTACCTGCACGTAAAACTGTACGTGTACATTGGAGAGAGGTTACAATGCTCGTCAGATTTTCCTCTCTCAAGTCTATATCACGTGACTATAATATCGGTATACATATGGAGATCGCTTTTCGTCTCGAAGCCTGTTTTTTTCACGTAAAAACTAGCCACGGCAATAAATTGAAATACATTCACCGATGCTGCGAAGTACATATACATACGCGAAGGAATTCTTTTTTGAATATTTTTATTTATATGGAAAACTATACGCGATCTGTGTCGAGGGCTCGGCTCTGCACCGATTCTTCTCTCGTCAGCAACGTGTCACGCGCGATGTAATATCGACGTCGAACTCGGGGCCCCTTCTCGTTTCAAATAAACCACTCTTCTCTCGGACCGCCGAAAATATAATACGTGCGCGAAGCTAAAAAAAAAAGAAGGAGATGGAAAAAATATGAAGCAGTCACTTCGGAATAAATTGGAACGTATTCGACATGCCGCCCTGACATCGAGAATCATTTTATGAAGATTTTTAACAGCACGTGAAACTACACGCGAACAATGGCCAGAGCTCACGACTCTTGACGAATTCTCCCCTTTATCCACAGCGTGTCAAGCTCGATATAATATCGATGTCGAAATGGGGACCCCTTCTCGCCTCGAATAAATAGCCCAATAAAGCGCCTCGGTCGTTGATCCTGACGAGAAAGAGGCGACCGGTCGCGCGCGAGAGTGTCACGTAAAAATTTCATACCAACGCGACGCCCGGCCACCGAAACCACTCGTCCTCGATATCGCGGAATCGGTCCTTCTTTCGTCATAGCCGAAAAATTTGTCGGGAAAAATCGCATGGAAAATGCATTTTAACGAGAGCAGTGACGGAGAGGACAACGAACGGCACTCGATTAAATCCTCTGGTATTCTCGGCGTGTCTGTACACCTTCGAACAATTTACGAATAACGACCAATTACAGTTCCTTCGACGTACGAGAAAATACCTACTTAAGAGTGGATCGCGAGATTTCGTAAAGGCGAGAATCAAAAAGATGTCGCTTGGAACGAGAAGCGGAATGCGATAGAGATAAATCTCAGAATTAGGAGGACGATGCTAAAGTAGCCTGAAGAACTTGGTAAATAGAGTATTAGTAGAATCAAGAAGAAAGTTCCGTGGAAACGTAAACACAATAACGGGGTCGAGGACGACGAAGATACGAGCTCACCGTCTCGCAAAACAAACCGGCGAAGGAGAATGAGGATAGGAAGGACGAGGTATGAGAAAAGGAACGAGATAAAAAGGAGATGTAGCAGAGCGAATACGAGGAGGAGAATTCTGAGGACGAAGAGGACAACGACGTCGTCGAAGCCGTTGGCCCGCGAAAAGGGCGACGAGCGTCCGCGCAGACTTGCCCGTCGTCGTCTCGTTACACCGTACCTCCTGAATATTTTCATCCAACGGACAATGAGGAGTACCGGACAAAGGCGGACCCCACCTTCTAATACCGTAGCGACCCTTTCTCAGTCGGCCCTGGAAAAAGAACCTTCCGTCCCCTCTCTTCTCTTCTCTCCTACGCCTTTTCTCACTCACTCGACCTCGACATTGTTCGTTCGCATATGTATTGCGTCCGTGAAAGATTCACGAAAGCTGCCACCCAACTTTCCTTCCATCCTCCCTCTCCTTAAATCTCGGCCCACCTCTCCACCTTCTTCTATCCACCTTTCTCTCCCTCTCTTACAACGCTTCTAGCGTGGCTCATCCTCGATCCAGACTATCGCAAGTTCCACAAAAGATTCGGCCCTCCTGCGACCACCCCCTCCAAACGTCACTGAAGCTTCCAAAGGACTTACGCAATTCGATCTGGAAGTTCAATAATTTCGCACACCATTTGATGCCTCGTCACCAATGGACGTTGCGTGAAGGTCGAAAGACGCAAAGATATCGGGAGAATTGCATTCGGTATCTTTATGGAAGTAATCGATGATCGTTTCAGGTGACACTTGATTTTTTTAGGATCTCGGAAGCGCAAATGTATCACGAAGAAGTGTATTGGTATTTAATGAAAAAGATGAAGATTCGGGTTGAAAGGAGAGTTCGTAGAAAATGAAGAAAAACAGAGACCTGCTTCGGCTTATCGCGAACTAGCAAAAGGAAACCCACGAGTAAAGATTACCGAGATCGAACGATCGAGGAACTTCCATCGTGGAAAAGTAAGAGTAGCCACTTTAGTCGACGCAGAGATTGATCTTTCCACGGACCACCACCCTTGAGACACATAAACTTACCCTACGCGCTCCGAGAAACTCGAGTTTGGATTAGATTTAGGTCACAAGCTTGACGGATTCAAACATTTATTCGACCTTAATTAAACTCGAAGGACAACATCCTTGGTCCACTGACACTCGACCTCGGAGCGCGGCGTACCTCGACCGGTGAATTACTCCAATCAATATTCGAACTAGCGTTACCACGAGCTCTTACCCACCGTAGTAACAAAATAAACAAACCCTACCGTCCTAACCTCCGCCACGATAACTTACTTCCCAAATCCGTTTGCTGCGAAAGCTCGCCGTAGGATTAATTTAACATTCCCACGCCATTTATCCAATTCCCATAAGTCATCGTCAAGTAAGCCAGCGCGACGAATCACTTTCTAAACCTCCTTCCTTTTCTCTCCCTTTCCCTTATATAAGCCAAAGCCGCGACCTCGTCCCCGCGGAGTGCGCCCGATAAATCGGCAGAGCCATGAGAAATCAATCGGTGGAAATTTAAGAGTCATCCCTCCTCCGTACCCCCTCCGATCACGATCGAGAAAGGATTTATCCTCTTGCGCCTTCCCACGATCACCCGGGAACTCACCCTCTGATTTCCTGTGGGTTACAGGAGGTTCAACCCTCTCTCTCTCTTACTTTTCTCCTTCCTTCTACTTCTCCTGCACCTACATCTCCTCTCTCCGTCTCTTACCCCATCTCCTTTGGAGTCTCCCGCGAAAGTGCAACGACGCCTCCCGGCGTTTAAGACGTCCGCGTTCGGCTCCACGGCGAGGCTTCTAATTGCGGTCGGTGCTGGTACGAGGGCGATAGGATGAACGGTGGAGAGAGTAGGGAGGGGCAATTGCGAACTAAGCTCGAAGATCGCCCCGAGGGATGGTGATGCGAGCTAAGGAGCGAGAGAGGGAGAGGTCGGCACCCGGCAACTTGGATTATTTTAAAACGAGATCGAGATAACTCCTGGGTAACTCCCGGACTCGCGCGGTTTTACCCGAGGCGTGAGGATCTTTGTGGTGTGGCGCGTAGGAAAGAGTCGGCGGATGAAAAAAGAGAGCTGAGAGGAAGGAAAAATAAAGCGGAGAGAACGAGATGAAAGGATGGAATGGTAGAAGAAAAACGTGAGAGAAGTGCGTCGTACGAGGGATTTATTTGAAGAATTCGAGAGAAGATACAATATTATCTCGCGACGTAATGAAGATTCTCGAGAACGAGAGTTGCACGCGTAAAAATCGTTCACCCCCGAACTTTGTAACATTCTTCGTGAAAGAAAAACGTGAAACTTTTTTTCGTGCTTTCGTACTTTCGATCGAGGATTATAAAAGTCGATGAGAAGCACGGAAGTGTAAAAGACCGGAGAGAAAAGAAAGCCGCTAACACCGGTAAGAGAAGGCCGTTGACTTGCAACGCTTTAAGGCCGGTCTACAATAGAAGTCGTTGAAGTCGTAAGGCAAGTCGTTGAGTCGTAACGGTGGTCGGTGTAAGAATTATTTTCGACAATTCATATTATAGGTTGTAGGTTAGAACAAAATTATAGGCTATGTATACAGGGGTTGTGATTTTGCGACTATACAACTGTATGTAGACAATGCTTATATTGCGATTGCGCCTCCGTCTAGCGAGTCAAAGACTACGACTTGCCTTTTACGACTTCAACGACTTCTATTGTAGACGGGCCTTTATATTTAAAGAAAGACAAAAATGAAACAACCGCTTACAGGGAAAGAAAAAAACAAATAAGTAAATTGGATCGCTTCGATGCAATTCCAAGCTTAACGCTTATAAGGATCGAGGAAAATCACGTTACACGAGGGGTGGGGGAAGAAAATCGAAGACAAACGGAGGGCCGTGTCGCGCGTCGACGATGGTGGAAGGAGGCCGTGAAAAAGAAAGAGGGAAGAAGCAACTGCGGGCGGAAGGAGGGCCGTAGGGTTGAGCGAGCGTTCGCCGTTAACTCGAGATTGGGAAGTTACCCGATCGTGTGATTGCGTTCGGGGCGGCCAGAAATCGAGAGAAGGGAACGGCAGGAGGGAGTTGATCTTGCAAGCCGCTCGCAGCATCCTCCCCTATTTACCCTCCTCCCTTCTTCTCCTCTTCATCCCCGTAGATTGATCCTAGGCAAGTAGATGGAGACCGCACAAACGTCGCGAGGATAATAATGCAATACGCTACGAATTCTTTCTCCGGAGACGTTCTCCCATCGGGACCGAATATCGCAAAGGAAGAGTAAATTGACAGTGACTAGATGAACGAGATCCTATCCGCCTGATATCCGATCGATCCTAAATCTGCCTGCGGTCGTTACTGAATTTCCAAACGAATGCCAACTTTTTATTTCCACACTAAGAGAAAAGTATATGATATATTCTACTATAATGGCATAGTAACAAAATTATAGTTGGAAATATTATATTTGTGGTAAACGTTACCATAATGTGGGTAATGAATACGATAGAGGCATAGTATAAGCAACTATATTATGTTTTTACCCAAAATTATGGTTATTTCAACTAAAATATAGTATGGTTGAAAATATATAGTGGTAAGAAAAGTAACTATTTTATATAGTTAATATTAGCAGAATATTTCATACGTAGTGGTAGAACTTACTATATTCACATAGCACATTTTACTATGCACATGGTAACAAGAACAAAGGTAATAGTAAAACAGGTAAAGGTAATAGTAGAACAAAGGTTGATAGTATAACAATTTGCATAAATCGTTTATTCTACTATATTTTGTATGGTTAAGTAAACTATAAAAATATGTTTGACGCCAAATATAACTATAAAATATAGTGAGATTATAGTAAACCCAACAATTTTTCTCTCTCATTGTCAGTGCACGTACCATCTGCTGCAAAGAGTCCAATAATAAAAGAGGAAGTGAGCAAGCAGAGACTATTTAATTCGTCGCGAAGTCAATGATCTCGCGCGAAGTGTAAATTCCGGTGGGTACATCAGATACGTAATACGATATTTTCCCTTGGACTTCTCGTCGACCCACCACCTCCATCTCCTTCGTCATCCTCCGATTCCCGAGCATGCAGTTGCGCCGGAGACTTCGCCACTCGATAACTTACTTCGAGCTGGCGAGTAATTATGATAATTGCAACGAGAGAGATACGCAGGAAGTGTCCCGATGCGGAGAAGTAATCGCACTGAACTTTCGATCGAAGAAACAAGCTCGAGTAAAGCGCGAAATCATAGATTCTTAGTATTATTTTAAATAACTAATTACGAGAGAAAATAATTCTTAATTTATCCAACGTTCGCGCCATTAATCATTCTCACAGTGCAGCCCATCCATCGATCTATCTCTGCGTCCTATTTAATCCATGCCAACCACTTCACCCAAACAAATCTCCCCAATTCCACAACAACATACTAACATTCCTCTTCTCTCTCCTCTGCTCTCCTAAACTTCTTCTCTTTACGACAGCGTCGAAGAATCTTCCCTGGCATGCTCGCACCGGGTGCACGGACGCAACGCTTCTGGTAGACTGAAATGAAGCGAGCAAGTGGCAAAGTAGACTCCATTTAGCCTGGTCGAGTAGGAGTGGATATTCGCAAAACGAGTGAGTGGCGCGTGGGCGCGCGTCTCTACGAATAGGGTACTACGCTATTTCCTCCCGACTGCGGTCAGGCTCCGTTTAAATCCCGTCGGCAGGTAGCGCGGCTACGACTGTTCCTACCAGCTTCTCGACAAATTACTCGGTCTCGATGGGTACGGCAATTCCGAGGATTCCGTGAGAGGCTTCCTCGTATGGTGCTCGCCACTCGTACGGAGCACGGTGCCAGAGCCCGTGGACGATCTCCCGATCGGATCGATCAACCGCGAAGCTTAATAGGCACCTCTCCCTCTCACGAATCTTTCCTCTCTTGTCGAAGGCGAACAATGGAAATTCGCCGTTGATTTAACCCCTTTAGTTCCTCCTACCCGTAATTGACAACTTGTTCCGTGGATAGCCGGGGTATACGTACGTTTGCACGATCGTCCACCATTCAAAGTGGGAGAAGCTATTACTTGTAATTTTTCATAGCAATGAATCTTAACACTAGATTTACCGAAATCAGTCAATTTCACTGGTTCAAATGGGAAATCGTGTTTATAAAAAATGTTCGGTAAATCTTGTGTTTAATACCTAGACGTGTCCGTTTACTCTAGTATTAACCCTTATCGGTCGTCAGCTTTTCATATGTGTTTCTCACTAGGTTGTAGCTGGTTTCAGTAAATACGCGAAAAATCTTCAGTACTATAAGAATAACATTTTTGTTAGAAATTATAACTGTTCGATAAATCATTATTTGTTATTTTTGTTTAATTAGAGTATAGTGTAAATTTATTTCAAAGCCCTCTTCCAATATAAAAACGTCGGTACACCGATATCCACCTTGTGAGGTGACTTACGACCGTTAAGGGTTAAAACCTTGACTGCCACGTCACCTTGAATTTTGACGACTATTAACAGTTTAGTTAACTGCCTAAAGCGTTAATTAAACCTCCAGATACCTATTTTGATCATTTATAATCGGACACTGAAACCGCCACCCACATATGGGTAACTCGGCAACCAACGTGTTAAATGGCCTTCAATATTCCGTGTTAAAATATTTCGAATATTTCAACTCCGACACTTAAAAAGAGAAGTGCATAGTTAAAAAAACTTCAATCCAAACTCTCTCTCCACCTAGTAACGGGGAGACTCGCCGAAGACTTAACGAAGTTTAAGACACCGCGCGGACATCGGGTCGACATTAATTCTACTTCCTCCCATCTAATCATCCCTGAATACCCGAGCACGTTTAACGCTCGGCGCGAGGTATCGCGAGTTTCGCGAAAACCAGTCCGCACGGAGTTCACCGAGAACAGTGATGGAAACAGCAAGGACGATAACTCAGTCCCGTAACAGATACCCATTTTGATCGTGCTTCGAGGCGCGCGGGGTGGGAGAAGGTTGCGAGAGGGGTACGATAGAGGGGTGGAGAACTGGGGGCGGTACAGTGTCGAACGGTAGCTCCCAGTCTGGAGGCTCTGCCTGAGGCATACATTATGCTAAGTCGGCCATTAGAGAGTGAAATATGTTTCGCGTGCCCCAGTCAGTTACCGAGCGAGTCTCTCTCTCTCTCATTTTCCTCTTCCTCTCTCCTTCTCAGTTCTCTCATCTCGCACCTTCTCCGGTGCACACGGACTCGCGACTTTCTTCCATCTGCCTCCCACTGGCAGAATCCTCGTGGTCGTGGCCTCCCTCGGTACAACCTTCTCGCTTCCACCCTTCGCCAATGTCTCTCTTCCATCTGCCTCCATCTGGCAGGCTCCTTGTGGTCGCGGCCTCCGTCGGTACAACCTTCTCGCTTCAACCCTTCGCCAATGTCTCTCTTCCATCTGCCTCTCTCTGGCAGGCTCCTCGTGGTCGCGGCCTTCCACGGTACAACCTTCTCACTTCCACCCTTCTCCAATGTCTCTCTTTCATTTTCCATTCCCTCTCACCCCCTTCGACCAGGGCGCCAACTCCGCGGCCCGTTGCATTACGTAGTTGCACGCGGCTGGTAGTTATTTGCAACTCTAACGACCGCTAATTGGCTTCTCTTCTAGCCGCGGCACCGGAACGGCGGATCTTAAGTCGTACCGATGGACCGCTGTGTTCGTCCTGCCTCATCTTCGTAAACGTGACTCTCCTCACCATCCTCACTATTCTCCGTACTTCTCCCGTTCCTCTTCTTCCTCTCCGCAATCCGCACGGATCTCTCGTCGCCAACCGACCACCGACTCTCCCTTCTGTGAAATCCCATTGTCGATGACTATTCCGAGGAATTGTTAAACTCCGCTGATAGGTGTAGGACAATTAACGGGCCATCGGCTTCCACTCGTCACCGATCGACGTGCGCAATTTAAAGGCACCGAGAGTCACTCCTGTTCGGTCGTAATACTCGAGCTTCGTCTGTTTTTGCATCTCTTTGTGTCGCAACAATCCCGGAAGCGAATATGGGCTACTTTTTTCGATCTGGGCGAAGTTTCGTGCAAAATGGCGACCCATCGATATCGCGCCTCGAATAGATTACTCGATACTTTCGGGAGAAATCGAGTGCTTCACGCATCCTGCATACGAGCTCGCGTATTCGCGACGTAATTACGTTTGTCGAGATGCGCTCGAATTTAACGCTTCATCGGTAACGCATTTCGTATAGAGAAATTCGATCATCTCGTGAAAATGCAACGCATTTGATGGCGTCGTAAGGGATCCTGGAAAAATCGAGGAAGCACTGGTGCGTGATATCACGCACGAGCTGTAACTACCTCGGATCCAATCAAATCGCAGAGGCACGGAATAAACTTCGGTATCTTACGCTTTCAGAGGTCACAGGATGCAAGGCGGTAGAGAGTGTTCTCAGCCAGTGAAATTTTTTTTGCCTCGATGCTTCGCGAGGGTTACGAATCGTAAGGAAAAATCGATTTCTCGTACCAGACTCCATTTAACGTCACCGAAACGCATCTCTTCAAATACTTTCCTTCGGATGCTAAGAAGGTGTAATAATAAATATCAAATCTACCCTGTTTCTCCTCGTGCACCGTGGCGTCTTAATCCGGAAGGGACAAGTTTGCAGAATAATTATTTCCCCCGTCCATTGATACGTCCAAACAGTCACTGCATCCTCGAGTCAGAAAGGGGACCGTCGCGAATGCACCGACTACGGTGGCGTGCGCAAGTGGACTCGTTATGAATGTAAAAACGAAGCGAAAAGAATCGGGAATAACAGAGGCACGAGGCGGTCGTCGCCAATTAGGAAAATGAAAGACTCACTCCGCTAGGCCACCCTTCGTGCCCGCTCGCGGCTACGTCATCGTCTCTCCGGCGTCTCCAACCCCCTGAAAAGGATCCATTGTCGCATTGGTGGTCGGAGACGGGGACGGAGGAGAGGGCTGGAGGCCAGTGCAGAGCGGCGCGAGGTAGAAAGCTCGTGGACTCGAGTCCACGAGCGCGAAAATATTTTCTTCGTATCGCGTTCTCCTTCTACTTCTTCTCAGAGGCTACTCCTCCGTAGGATAGGGGTGGAACGGTGGTGGAACACTTTTGTCGCCATTACTTATGTCCCGCGCGCTCTTGAGGTCGCTCGCTTAATATCTCATTGCCCTCATGCGGAACGTCTGCCGGCTCGAGGATAATAAAGCGATCTTTTTCTCCCTCGACTCACCTCCACCCTTCTTCAACCACCGCGACCAGCCCTCCACCCCTTTAGAATTCTCGTCCACCGGCTTACCACTCACCCTCCTTCGTTTTCCATTTTCACCTTCTCGAGGCGAGCGCGACGCTGGAAACGACGGGAAAGATCTCGCGGAGCCTCTCAGCATCACGGTCCCCGACATTATTTGTAATTCCAAGCCCTGCCCCTAAATCTCGAGAAAAATAAGAGAGGTGGTAGTGCCAGCGGGTTGTATAATCCGTTGATGATATCGTCAGATTCCACGGTACGGCGATAAATTTTCAGTGACGGTGCCGCACAACTGGTTTGCCTCCGATGCCACGGAAGAGAAAAAAAAATTCAATTTTGTATCTCCGAATATAATTTGCACCTGAGATTCGAGAGAGCGAGAACGTCGGGACGACGTCGGGACGAATCTTCGGTAGGATGGAAGGAGAGTTAATCTCGGCGTGGGCTTGACAAGAGTGAATTTTGATGGTACGTAAACGGGAAATCTTGCGGATTCTTTTCAATAATTCAACGTACCTGCACGCGTGCGAATGTTGGAAGTATCGAGGAATACGCGTTAAGAAGTATTTTAATGAATTTTTATTACGACGACCTTACTGGCTTGATTTCGCAGTCCGCGCTTGTGAATAAAAAAACAATCACGCACTCCGACGGCCAAAGTGCGCAAAATAATTCAAATAAAAGCCCGTTTGTATGGATTGTTGAGATAAATTGCTTCGCGTACGATTTCTCGTGAAACAGTCCGCGACGGAATATAGGCGCGCCCGAAGCGAGAAGCGCGGAACAATTGGGCATTTGACCTCTCGCGAAAAATGGAAGAAATCGGGGAACGTGAGTATTTAATGAAACTCCATGCTGCAAACAATCCTCGCTTAATATCTCATCGTCTTTATGCGGAACGTCTGCATCTGGAGTGGATAATAAAATGATCTTTCTCTCTTCCTCACCCCTTCATCTCCTCTCTCTCTCTCTCTCTCTCTCTCTCTTTCTCTCTCATTCTCCCTCTCCAATTTTTCTCTCATCCCCTCTACCTTATCCTTCTTCCCCGTTTTCTGTTTTCGGCTCCTCGACTCGGAATGAGACTGCCGCGCCCGACCCTTTCACCATTATTAGTAATTCTGAATTTTCTGCTTCCTCTCCCGCTCGTGGACCTTCAGGTCCTCGACCTCCCTCTCCCTCCTCACCGAGGATTATGAAAATCCATCCAGTTGGCAGTAGGAAGAATGGGATGCGATCCTCTCGCGCCTCCATCCACGTTTCGTTCCCTTCCTCTCCCTTTCTTCCCTTCGTCTCATCTTTCGCCCCTCTTCTCGTTGACTCCTCGCTACCTCCAGTGTCTCCATCCCCGTTTAAAACCACCCACCAAATTATATCCCGCCATTCTGCCGGGAGCCCGATAAATGTCTACCCACTGTTTGCCGATAGAGGTGGAGGCGCCGATATTACGTCGGTGTCCCTGGCAAATGTTGCTGACTACACGATAATTAATGCAATCCGATCCAGCCGACACAAGGGCGATTCATTATCGGTTTGTTAAAGCGAACAATGAAAGTGCGCGCTCTGGTCGATACCCGGCTGGCCGTGGCGCGCGGGGATTGTCAGACGAATCCGTTGTCGGAATGAAAACGAGAGAGAGAGAGAGAGAGAGAGAGAGAGAGAGAGAGTGCACGAGGTAGAAAAGAACAAGAGAATGGTATACGAAACGACGACTAAACGGAACACAAGAGAACCGAGAGAATGGAGTGACAATCAGATGGATGGATAAATAGAGAAATAATAATTGAGGTAAACGAGGAGAAATAGAGTAGACTCTCCGAATTGATGGAAGCGTGGAAGGGAGATGAAAGGGAAGACAAACAGACGGACGGAGGTAGTGCCACAAATAGGAACAGGCAAGCGTGGCCGTGTAAACGTGGCTCGTAGATTCGTGCGAACGCGAGAGACACGCATCGAGATCGAGCGAGAGCGGAGGGAATGCGAAGCATTTTGTCCGACCGCACAATAGTGGCGGAGTCAATTATTACAATTAGCAAAAAACCAATCTAGATTGCGGATTTGATCGCGCTCGGTATTCCCTGATTGTCGAGAGCCGCCCTCTCCGCCGTCACCACGTGCCGCTCAACCGCCGAAGGACCGGGGGCGGCTGCGGCCGCATTGATTACGCGGGAAACAGGTTACTGCCGATAATTTGTTTAATGAGAAATGGAATAATCGACCGCCACCGCGTCCCCGTCTGTTCGCGTTTTCGGCGAATGACGTTGATCGTCTACGCGCGGAGCCTCGACGTATTTCCACCTTATTCTCTCTCAAAACATCCCCTCTACCTCTGTCGTTCGTTTAATTAACCCTTCGACTGCTAAAGGCGTATATATAATTATATATATAATTATAAACGTATAATTAAAAATTATAATATATATATAATTATATACGCCTTCACAAGACCATCATATATACGAAAGGCGTAAATATACGTCCTCTGTATTTTTTCTTACTATAAGACCGTTATTACTGTAAGTAGTAAAAAAATAAAAGTATAACACCTTTATATTTAATTACCGATTATTATTGAAGGAGTGCGCAAATTAAGTTAAGCAAATTAAAATAGCTTAAAAATTTACTTAAGATAAATAAAAAAATGGATATTCTTAATTTAATTGCCATTATTATTTTTTAAACCTTAAGAATGCTATCAAATTTCCGGGTACTGTTTTGGTCACTAGTCAGTGGACAACCAGTCGCAGCAACTGACATGCGAAAATCGCGCCGTCCATACTGATGGATTCGTCCGAGAGCGCACTGCAGTCAAAGGGTTAATTTATTTGCCATTATTATTTTTTAAACCCTAAGAATGCTATCAAATTTCCGGGTTCTGTTTTGGTCACTAGTCAGTGGACAACCAGTCGCAGCGACTGATATGCAAAAAACGCGCCGTCCATATTAATGGATTCGTCCGAGAGCGCGCTGCAGTCAAAAGGTAAACATTCGTTAATTACCGGAGAATGCTCTCCATCTCGTTGCAATTCCAAGATTTAGCTCGTACTCCGGTAAATCGGCAACCTTCCTCCCGCGCGATTCCACTTGGAATAATAATGACAATTGTTCAATTTTTACCGTGACTAAAGTACCTTCGGAGGAAATGTACACGCACGAGTGGGAAACACGTAGGGTACGCTAATGCTGGCCGCAAAAGGGAAATAGGATTCTCAAAGCGCGCACCGTCTCCCTTCTCTTACGAATGGAAAGAAGGTAAGGAGATAAATGGTCGTTTCGTGAAGATCGACCTCACGAGGCCTCGTGGATCGCGAGCATCGAGTCGAAGAATTGTGATGAAACCTCGGTGGAGACGAAGGTGGGAGGAAACGTGGGGACCAGAGACGACTACCACCCCCTACCGTCACGCGGGCCATCCCTTATTTTCATTTCCAGTCCCCGGCGTCGTCGATTCGAGGGCGATAAGAGAAACGAGAGGTAAACAGCGAGTCAGCTTTAATTGGAGAATCCTCCAGTCCTCGTGAAAAGGCTCTCTCCGCGTCCCATCCGCTTCTTCCTGGAAAGAGGAGGAGGAGAAGGCAGATGGATATCCAGGCGGTCCTCTGGAATAGTAACGAGACGTCGCCCTCTACTTGATTTTAGATTCCAGCCAGGATCCACCGCATAACTTGCTCCCCATCCGAGGGTTCCGGTAATTCCTCCTACCATCCTCCACCTTCGTCTCCAGTCCTTCATCCCTCTCCACCCACCTTCTTCTTCCACGACCCTCCCATCTCCACCCACGAATCTCGTTGGGATCTACGGTGGTTTTGAGTTATCGTAAGATAAGGTCTGATACACGCTGCTACGTAAAGGGGACGAGGGTCGACGACAAAGAAGTTGAAAAAGAAAGGAGAGTAATGAGGGTGACGAGTGGCGATAAGGGGTACACGGAAGATGCGCGCGAATAATCCTTGTCGGCTGATGATAATTTAATAATGTTCACGGAACTCTCCGTCTTTTGTACGGAAAGTAAGGAGACTCGTTATCGTGGAATTACGGATAACGTCGACAATGGGTGGATTCTTTGGTGAGAAAGGAACAAGTGTAATTAATCGATTCAAACTAATTTGCAATATCGATGAACCGAATGATACGTAAATGCGTACCGCCTACGATTTGTTCGTAGGCCGCGAACACTGATAGCGCGTGTAAACGAATGAAGAATCTAAAAAATAGAAATGCGAAAAGATACGTGGAATGCTGTGACACGTTCGGAAGCGAGAACAGCCGTTGGCCAAAGGCGCGTGACGACGATGTCGATCGTAAAACAAAGGCACAGACGGTATGGGCGCTTTTATAAAGGATTGCGCTCACGTGTGTGGATTTGCAAGCATTTATTCACTTTCGAGTTTTATCTTCGCGCCCGCCACCGGCTACCTTGGCTTTCCGATTCGTCCGCGTGTCATCCACCCACACCAACCTCCAGTAGTAAAATGAAAGAAACTAAACGGTACCAATGGACGTCTCCCGAATGAAAATTCCCTTTTACGTTCTCTCATCCTTCCCGTTAATTGCGTTCTCGTGCATGGTACTTCGGAATTAGCGAATCATAACGAGCTTGATTGAAAAGTCATTGTCTCTTTCATTCGCATACACGGGGCTCGTCGAAAATATGAGAGTGATAAAACTCGAGCTGCCACTATAAAACCTGTAGTAAAGACCGACTGTGAATGTTCGCAGGACACGAAGGACAATATGACAGCTAGGTCTTTTATATTCGTAAATGTAGATCTCCTGTAAAAGAATGCCAAACTAGTACCGCGGAAAAATTGACGGTCGTAAAAAAAATAAGTCACTCCCTTTACGGTCGTGCCTAAAAATGGAGATTCGATAAATCGTGGAAGAGAAACGACTTACTACGTTTGTATGTTTGGAATCAAGTTTTACTTCGTCGATACTAACGTAAATCGTGCTTTCTCGTTTTAAGGCCAGTTGCCGAAAAATTATCTTTCGCCGATGAGTCGAAGCCAACTTGATCCAACCCGATGAAAGAGCGCGGAAAAGCTCGATGAGATTGCACGCTTGATTGCGCATGTGCTTCACCGACTCTCGTTGTTCCACGCCTCGTGGAAATCTCGACGGATCGAGTTTACCCCCATAATCGTAAGACAAACAGCGGAAGGCGCGATGGGTTAATGAACGGCAGGGCGGACAGTTCGCAGCGATAACTGCCTCTAAGTGGACAATAATTAGGCGCGTGAATATCGCGTCAAGCTGTAATCCTCGTGTTCGAAGGATCGACCTTCCACCAACGAGCAACGTGGTGACGCGCAATTGCGAGAGCCCATAATCGGTGAAGCAATAATTCCGTGCCCAATGGGTTTACCGACCGTTTGATGACGTAGATCGCGTGCATCAACCTCGACCTACGCGTGACGTCATCTCGTGCCACCTTGTTACCCCTTCACGACGATCATCTCTTCCGACTGTCCCCTTTTCAACATGCAACGCGATTAACCAAGAACCGAGCTTGTAATAATTCTCCTCAAGTAACGCAGTTCTTCCAAGTGACTTCTCGTGACGAATCGCGTTACGACAAAAATCTCTTTCGACTAAAATTTCTACTCTATTACCTACAGGAATTATTAACGATTAATGTTTCCGTGCTGCGCATGGAGCACCCTAGACAGTTTCTAGACATTTTTGTGCACCCGCTCGCACGATACACTCAAGCGAAGAGCCTCCACTACCTACGATCGACATTCTGCCCGCGGGTTATGAAATTTCTATAACGCGCCTTGATGCGTTTTCTTCCTGCCAGTTTGCTCTGTCAGCAGAGTCTCCACCGGGGCACTTCGGGGCAATAAAGGGCTTCCTGTAAATGTTACGTTCTCCTCCTTCCCACTCCTCGCTCCCTTTCTCTGGCCGTTGGGAGATGAAGTTTGTCGTTTGTCGTTTCTTAGAGAATTGTTTGCCAGGAAACGACCCTCGATGTCTCGGAGAAAATTGTGCCCCGTCGTTTCTTGCGACGTCTTTTGAATCCTCGATATTGCTGAAAAGTGTGTTCTCCGCCGGAGCGAGTAAATGAAAAAAAGATCTGAAATTTTTTCCACACCGAGGCAAGTATCAAAACAGAAACAGTCGGTGACGTGACGACGGTCTGGCATCGTGGTACGCAAGATACACAGAGGGTCGAACCAAGCACATCGTAGGGGCCAGTGTTTTCGTTGTCATTGTCGTCCTTGGTCCCAGCCGATGATCCGTTGCGGTGTCGGCGGTGGAAATGCTGGTGGCGATAGTGGCGGTGGTGGTGATGGTAATGGTGGTGATGGTAATGGTGGTGGTGGTGGTGGTGGTGGTGGTGGTGGTGGTGGTGGTGGTGGTGGTGCCGACGACGGTGGTGGTAGGAGGGTGGTTGCGTTCGTTTAACGCGACACGCCATTCCCGCGCCGGTTTATCGTCAAATGAAACGGAAGAATTCAATTTAGATTCCCTCTCCCAGCATTCCTTCCCTTCCTACCTCCGAGGCACCATCTAGAGCCCTCTCCTCCCATAGTTCTCCTTCTCCACCTTCTCTTCGACCTACACCTCGTGCCTTTCCACCACCACGGACTTTTCCATCCTTCTCACCCCCCCATTTCTAACTGTATCGAATCCAACCCCCTTGTCCCAACCCCCCGCGCCACTTTCGACGTCCCTGAGCCCTGGGGCTTAAAGTCGCGGCAACGTCCTGGAAAGTGTTTTCCGTTTTCGGAACGGACGGGACATAAATCCCAACCTCGGTATAAGAATGCAGGATCGCGGAGCGAGCGAGCGAATGAAGGTACGTGGGAGCGAGTGAGCATGGAATCGAGTTCGTCCCCAGGCGTCTCTCTCCCTCACAAATTCGTCGTAGATTTTTCCCTCTCGCCGACGAGTTTTACGCGAGTTCATCGACTCTTTCGTGCAAGTCGTTAACGCGAGATCGCGGCCTCCGATCGGAAGGCGAATGGAAACTGCCTCGCATAAATACTCGTCTGCCCATAGTGTGTAAAGTCGTTTGGGATCGACTTAATTTTTCACGGAACAGTTCGGATTTATGAAGCGAGTGCGATAGTCCTTGAATCTTTCGAATTGGTGAAAGCTTATTCGAATTATCCTGTTCTTGACGAGGCACGAGGATTCGCAAGTAGGCAAGAATTAAACCTTACAAAATTGGTAACGGAAAATTCCTTCCTTTAGAAACGATTGGATAGAAGTGACAAAAGGATGTCCAAAATAATAAATAAGAGAATTGTGTCTTACGGTTATAATGGCAATCGAAATTCGATAGATTCGATCGATTCTATTTATTCCTTCACAACCACGATCTTATCCTCGAACAGACTCCACGGAACATTCTACCACGCGTAAGATGACGCGAACCAACACACACGAGTATGGTACGAAGAAATTCCCACAAGACGTATCCCGAAAAATAAGATTCCTTCTTGGGCAAGAGCCCGTCTCGTACACAGGGACCAAGCATCCGCAGGCTTCGGCTCTCGTACTCCCGCGAGCTCCTGCGCCATTGTTCGAAGAAAATAGCACCCACCCAATACCATACATCTCAGTGGGGGGCGAGCTCCACGTCGTATAAGCGTTAAATCCTTTATCCCGAATAGCCCCGGATCGTCGGGCGAGCGAGCGAGTCAATCGAGCTAGCACCGTCCGTACTCATACCAAGTCAATGCGAATTCTAGATTCGCCGGTGTGGTCACTTTGTTCCGTAGTTTCCATCCCTTCTCTTCTCTTTCTCTCTCTCTCTCCTCTTTCTCTCTCTCCTCTCTATACTCCGTCGCCCTCAACTTCGCTGGAGGAAAAGGGAGGTGCAGGAGACGAGCGAGGATAGAGAGAAGCGACGGATGAAGAGGGTGTATATACAGCGTCGTGCGGTGCGGTGTACACCCTGGGTCGGCGTCGATAGTACGGTAACCGCGACTAAAGGGGGAGAGTGGAAGAGCGAAAGGGGGTGGAAGTTGCGGAAGGGGTGAGGCGCGAGGGTGGTAAGGTGGAAAGGGGAGAAATGCAGGAAGGGGGTGGTTGGACGAGTGGGTTCCGTGACGGAAACGTGACTGTGTGCGTCTCTAAACGCGAGTCAGGATTCGTGAAGCGCTCGCTAGCTCGCGCGAGTATCCCTCTCTCTCTCTCTCTCTCTCTCTCTTCGTCTCTCTCACAGATTCGCGCGTAGATTCGTGTGGTGGTGCCGGGCGCGGCCCGAAAGCGCAGGAAAGCGGATAGTGACATAGTGCATGCTGGAACCGGGGAACACAATGGACCTCTTCAACTATCCCCGGGAGCACTCGACGTCGCAAACAAGCCCCTTCGCGAACTGGGCGGTCTGCGCCGGCGGAGTGACAATAAATTCTGCAAATATAAGCAACCGAACGAATTACGCCGCAGCCGCCGCCTCCACTGCCTCCGCCGCCGCTCGACGGCTGTGCTGCCGTGGCCGCAACGAAATTCGTTTGCCTCCCTTCGCATAACGGAAAGAGAGAACGAGACGAGTGTAAGAGGAAAGGGAAAAGTGGGAGAAAGAGATAAATTTCATTTACACTAGGGAACATGACCTCTTGACACCGAAATTCCCGAAATGGACAAGACCTTCTGGTTCGCGATTTACCGGCTTGAGAAGAGTAGTCAATCTGCGTATAAGAACGAGAACGTGGACGTCGTAAAGGACAATGGAAAGCGGGGTGCAATTAACGGCGGAGAGAAGGGAGAAAAGCGAGAAGAGAAATTGAAATTACCCAAACGGAATTAGAGGAGGAACTGGAAAGAGGAAGGATATTTCGAAAGAAGAATAAGAGAAGTGGGAGAGAGGAAGGAAAAACGGAAAGAGAGAATCCGTTAAGCGAAGCATCCTGCGCAGGAAGCGGCAGGCACCGTTTCGCAACTGCAGCTGCTCCTACGAGACACCGTCGTCCGCAGGCAATCCCATCGACCTAGCCCACCAGCGGCGTCGGGACGCCCGACGTCTCCGCCGTCGTTGGTTGCAAGCGCCGCCACCGCGCCACCGAATTTTCCGCTCGGCTATACGGAAAAACAGGGGCGGCGATTACCGAGACGGGCGCGCAGGCATGTATCTAATTGTCCTCGCTTCCCGGGATAATTTCAGTCGGGCCCTGGGATCGAGACGAGCTTTCGGAGGCCGCTGCCACGAGGCAGTTTAATTTAGTCGCGCGAGACGAGAAGACGGAATGAGAGGAGGTGAGAGAGAACGAGGAGAATAAGAAGAAGAAGTGGAAGGTGGTATTTGCGAATAACGGCGCGGGGGTTAAGGGGCTGAGGACAAGAAACTATGACAAGATACGTCTAGGAAGAAAATGTCGACAATTAACTGTTAAAATGATCGGACGATTTGAAATCCATTTGTTTTATTTACGTTTAGTTAATTTATTCCTTGATTTCAACTAATAGAAGGACATTTTGCGTCCTCACGTTCCACGGTAGACACGAAGAAAAAAAAGAAAGAGAGAAAGAGAGTTTATGCGACGAGTAATTTAATCCGAGTAAGAGGGAAAAAATTACTTTGAAGGGGACCTGGTAAATGATCGGACCGTCGTCGCTCTGGGAGACGCAGCTTTAAGTTACACTCGACAAGAGAGGGGTGTAAAATCGAAAATAATTAGAAAGAGAACAGGTGAGGTTGCAAATGGCCGTGGAGTAATTGGCGTGTGATAGACGTGTTTACTGAAACGATACGCTTATACGAAAGATTCGGGGGGTTACTTCAGTTATTTTAATTACGCGAATGGAAAATCAGCATTCCACGGGAGTAATGCGGCATTGGGCGGGCCTGAGCACGGTATAATGCGAAGCGAACCTCGCAAACTCGTTAACCATTCCACGAGTGAGAGCGCGTAATCAGGATAGTTTAAATAATTGCCGCGTTTCGGTGGATCGGTTTACGATCGTTTGCCGAAGAGTCGAACGATTGGTCACGTTGCAATACCAATCGGGGACAGTTGTTATTTAGTTGAATTATATTTTCACTCTAATGATGATGACTATGATGACGTTGATCCGGTCGAGGGGCGAGTGCATCGAATCGTTTGAATCGATATCCTGATATTGTTCCATCGCAGGAAGACATTAATACGATTTATTAGTCCCCGCGAAAGATAATTACACTCCTCGCTAACAAAATTCTGCGCTAATTAACTTACATCAGAATTTAAACGTCTCTGTTAAGCAATTGTAATATTACATTTTACCAAGAGGAAATTCCCATCCTCCCAGTCGCGCCTTATAAATCAACGTTCCAAACGACATTATTTTATTAAAGACAAATGCAGACTCCATTGAGCTTGGTTCAAACGCGTTAAACTAATCTGGATTGCCCCGTTTGCATGCATAATTAAATCGAGCTTCCAGCCAATAGAAACTAAATTAACAGCGCAATCTCTTCATCGCAACCCTCCTACCCTACATTCTCGTACCGAAAAGATAATTTCCCGTTTTGTTCCACTAGGAACTCCTCGACCAAATGACCGGTAGTGGTGCACGGCCAACTGGTCACCGAATGTCGGAGCTAAACATCCTCCGCACAATGGCACGGGCCATCTTTACCCTAATCCCGACATCTGTTCCCATCTACTGCGCACGCCGTTGAAAAGCTCGAGGAAACTCAACGAGGCTCACGTGTGCCCGACCGACCGACGTCGTCCTCGCTCGGGCACGTAGATGGTGGAAGGAAAATTCTGGCAATAAATGCGGCTGGACAGGAGCCAACTATTTTTATCTCCTGGGAAGGCAACATGCGCGTCCCGCGCCACGTCTCGTTCCGGACGGCGCGCGCGCAAGCCGAGAAGGCGCAGAACCTCCCTGGCAACGGTGCCGAGCCTAAGAAATAATGCTGGCCCGATTGTAATCGTTCGGCGAGCTCGAGACTTACGGTTCGATGCGCAGCCATTCTTCCGAGCATTTCCATCGTGTGCGGCTCGTGCGGAATTTATGCCGCGTCACTTCCGCCACCCACCACCCGCCCATCGGCCCACGCAACACGTGCACCCGATCGTTTCCGGTGACTTGAGAAATTCCAGACAGAGGCCCGCCACTCGTTCATATTGTTTTAATGGCCGTCACGAAGGAGATTGCGGGATAAAAAGTGTCCACGCGAAAGCCTCGATGGATATTGACGCGCTATTAACAATTCATTCCGATATCCTATAAAACGTCCGCGTCATTATCCGTGCGGATCATGCGGCAGTGCAGTCTCTTAAAAGGAGAACAATAGGTCGAACAATAAAATTCTGTAAATGCTCTCGAAGTATCGCAGCCATTGTTTTTCCACTTCTACACTGAGAGAAAAAAATGATTGGGTTTACTATAATCTCACTATATTTTATAGTTAAATTTGGCGTCAAACATATTTTTATAGTTCAGTTAACCCAAAACTACAAAATATAGTAGAATGAACGATTTATACAGATGGTTACATTATTAACTATTACCTTTGTTCTTGTTACCATATGTATAGTAAAATGTGCTATGTGAGTATAGTTAGTTCTATCACTACGTATGAAACATTCTTGTAATATTAACTATATAAAATAATTATTTTTCTTACCATTATATATTTTCAACCGTACTATATTTTTAGTTGAAACAACCATAATTTTTGGTAAAAACACATACAGTTGCTTATACTATGCCTCTATCGTAATCATTACCGATATTATAGTAACATTTATCATAAATATGATATTTCCAACTATAATTTTGTCACTATGCCGTTATAGTTAGATATATCATATACTTTTCTCTCAGTGTAGTACATTCCGTGTTATATTCTGCACAACTTCTCTTCTCTTCTTCCTGCGCAACGATGCATCAAGGTGATACCTTCGGCCTGCTAGCTTTGCCTCACGAGTCAAGTATGCATCGACTACTGACAAGGGGGTGGGTGGAAAGGGGAGCTCGAGGGGTGCTAGCCACCGCTTCGTCGATCTCCTTTCCTCGGGTTATCGCGTTACTAATGGTCGTCGAGGTAATGGCCGCAGACACCTGATAGCTTCTTCCTCAAGCGTGACGTCAAGCTTCGAAGTGTACGTGTGCGTCGCCGCAAGTGCGGATGCTTGCGTGTGCTTCCAACAGCGTGGACATTGTACACCGATGCACCCTGGCCGGTGCAGATACGTATATATACCACTTCGAAGAGAGAGTGCGCGGGTTGTATTTGCAGCTAGAGGTGCAGGGTTTCAACGAGCCGCATTTTTTACATACCGAGGAAAAATTGCTCCCGGTGTCGTCCTGCTAAAAGTGAGGGTCGGACAGGGGTGACTGCTGGAGATATTCGTTTTTTAATACGCCCGGGGTGACACGCCACAAGGACAGTGGTGGAATAAAAGAGAGAAAGAGAGAGAAAGAGAGAGAGAAGGAAGAGAAATACGCGGACTGGTCGTCGCGGGTATGAGAGTGACGGAACGAAAGGCAGAGGTGGTGGAGGAAAAAAATAAATTGTCGATGAAGCCACCCCCGAGCACAATTGCTCCTGAGGGTCATGAGGGATGGACGCCGAGAGAAGCGGGGAGTGTGAGAGATTTACATTCGATTGAACGCTTTTTGCAAGCCATTTGAATTACTTCGATAGCACAATGAAATTTCAAAAATATATTGTATACGCGATAGAGGGATGAAAAATGCGGCACCCCAATACAGTGTTTACCATAGATATAACTACGGAAAATTGAATTTTTATCGTAGGATAGGATGAATTTCGTTACCTAGAAGGATCATTCGGGATCGACTATTATTGGGTTGTTACTAACCGTTTGGTATACGCTGCAAAATTCACTGGGACTACGTTGTGTGCGCATGCACTCCGTTGCAGTTCGAGCAAATTGATACTGTTTTTGTTTTAGTTTACTCCAGCCGCGTTGGTTGTACAAATTTTCCATGTACCTATCAAAGTATCTCCGTTGAACGTATAACAATTAGACAAAGACAACAAAAACAATTCGTTACAACCGCGTAAAATGTAGCATTCGTCCTAACCCCGGTGAAGCCAAAGTAAACTCAATTACTCGCACGATTTCCTTCGATCGACCAACATCTTCCAATTTACTTCGAACCTCGAACACATCTATCCGAACGTCTCGGAGGGTACCCCTTGTACTCCCAACAATCGTACCGAGCATACGAAGCAGCTAGCACCGGCATGGACGGTGAACCAACTTAATCTCCATCGTCACGTATTAAATTCCGGCGAGCCGCCTCGCCCCCACGAACCCGCGGACTTCCTAATCAGATACCCCGGATGAATTACGACCGTTCCTTTGCCTCGAAAGGTATCGACCTATCGAAGCTGGGAGCTTCGGTCGAGCGCGTCACCGATACGACGGCGACGAGGACTAGGACGAGGTGGTGGCGTCACGTGCAGGCGACGTCGCCCGATTGACACTTCATTGAAAGCCAGAATTGGCTAAGTGAATTAATTCCCTCCTCGCGTTCTCCATAGAATCCAAGCGGGCCACGTCCCTCGTCCCTCGTCCCTCGCCAATTCCGTGATCCTCACGGAATCATCATCAAGCCCCACATGAAGCGCGAGTCGGTCCATTCGACCGAGGCTAACGTCGTCAGGATGTATCCGCCTCAATCTGCAACGACGGAATAATCGATACCGAGTCGCGGAATAATTCGAGATTCGATTTACGTTGGCGACGACGCACCGAGGGTGGTGATGTAGCAGCACGGTGCCGAAGGATGGTGGTGGGCACGGTACCGGCGACGGCGGTGGTGACTCGAGCGGGACGTCGTAAATTGGCGGAATCGCTTCCGCAGGGCTGCTCAGGGTGAGAGAGCAGCTCGAGTACCCGTAACGAAAATATGCCCGGAAGAGCGCGTCGTGCGCGAGCCTGATCGAGGAAGCGTGGAGAGACTTGGAGGTCCAGAGAATGATGCAGTGCCGATAAGACTGAGGAGGAATGTGAGAGAGGGTATGGCAAGATGGAGAGCACTGAAATCTCCGAACATTGATACCGAAACATGGTTAGACCCGAGAGCTCGAGTTAGGCTTACAAGGGAACCACACGAGCTGACATAGAACCGATTTTAGTGCGATATGGCGCAATCGATAGGTCCTGGATAGTAAGAGAATGCCTTAACGGCTTTTGTCTCGGAGATGTCTCGTTTCGGAGATATGAAATGTATACAGGGTAGGTCATTGTTGTCTATTCACTGAAATATCTCATGAAATGAGTCTTCAAGATCAAACCAATGGTACGATCAATGGTACGACCAATAGTGGCAATCTTATAGCTCCCTTGAAACAATATAACTTGTATCTGGAACTTTATTTTAAAACTTATGGAATCTGAGACACTTCAGTGAACAGATTATAATGGCCTACACCTACTCTGACGCGCTCCGCATATATTTCGTATCTCCGAAAGGAGACATTTCCGAGACAAAACCAGTTAGGGCATTCTTTTACTATCCAGGACCTATCGATTGCATGAAAATCGGTGCTAAGTCAATTCGTGCGGTCTCCTTGTTAGAAGTGGCGGTGTGCACGAATAAATGCATCGGTGGTGCGCTGGTGAAGTATCGAAGTATTCCGTGGATGGTAGTGGGAGAAGTGTAGAGGCACCCAAAGACGGGCCAAGGAGGAAGCGGTTCGCCAGCGCTGCTGGGTCGCTGCTAGATATACAGAGAGCCAAGCGAAAGATAAATCGCGTGGGCGGGCCACGGCGAAGAAGCTAACGGGGTAACAGCTACTCGGGAATATAGTCCCCGTGGCACCCCATTCGTAATGCGATATATCACGGGGAGAAAAGTTTTGTCGGGGCGTCGAATGAAGAGGGAAGGGAGTGGGAGGGTGGACTGTGGAAGGGATGAAAAAGAAGAGTAAGAGTAGGAGAGTAAGAACGGGAGGAAGAGAGGCGTTGGAGGGAAAGCAAGAGGAAGGGAGAGAGAAAATAGGTGGAGGGTGAAACTCGTCATCGTTGAGTAGGTCATGAAGGTTGACGGCGGAGCTTCTTAATCTTAAGAAAAATAGAGAGAAGTATTCCGATAGGGTAGAATGTCGAAAGTATTCTATTGGCAAAAATGGGCGAATAATATTTTCGCGTGGCAGGCGTTAAATATCAAACAAATGTTCACACGTGTAGTAAATACTTACGCGCATTAATGAATATTTTATGTTGCATTCCACTATGTACAGAATCCTTCGCGTGGTATCCCTTACACAGTGTCTGCGAATAATTAAATAAGCTGACTGGAAAGTACGTCAAGGTCGAAATAAGAAAGCGCCACAATATTTGCACGCTTCGTAATGTCGACTCATTCGCCTTCGCCAATTGATGAAAACCAATTCATCGCCTCACACAAGCCTAAAATTGCTCTCGATTGTTATCCACCTCGTCCTAACGTTTCTATTTTCTTCTCGTTTGTCGCGATAGTTGAGCGAGCTAATGAGAGGCTCGTAGAAAATAAAAGCACGCGGATAGATCGAATGGAGCTTCCTTGTCATTTTCCTCCCTTAATTTCAAACCCCACCTTCCCTCTTTCTCACTCTCTTCGTACGCTCGACTCTCGTCCCTCAACCCTTCCAACTTCCTCTCTCCTTCGTTCTCCGTTTTCCTCCTACACTCTCGCATTGTCCTGCGCGCCTCTCCATGCGAGTCTTCCTTGCGTTGCAACGGGTATCCTATAGCGGATCGGACCAATGGCGAACCCATTGTGTAACCTTCCCTCGTTCATCCTCGACGCGCCGTGACGATGACGATGACGAAGACGAACGCGCTGTTATTTAACGATTACAACCTACAATCTTTACTATCCTGGAGTCCTCATCTCGTCCTCTTCCTAACACCTTCCACTTCACACGTTCTCGACCGCCAGCTCTTTTTCTCTCTCTTCTTCTCTCCTCTTTCACTGCCTTCCCTTTTTACGACCAAGGAGGGAAAGTATCGTCGCGAGTGCTCGCGATCGATCGGGCGTTAACGTGCTTCGAGGAAGCAACGCTTTTTTCCCCGGAAAGAAATATGGAGCGAGGAGGGTTGATTGATAAGGCCACCGACGGCGTGACCTCCCCTCCTGCATTGTCGATTAATACACCGAGGACGCGCGATGATGGCGCGCGCGCGCGCGCGTAGACGCGAGGGTGAAAACAGCTGGTCTTCATAGACGGTAGGTGGTCGTTTCCCGATCGTTCTACTGGGAATTACGGTACGACGCCGGGCCACTAACGTAGAACCTGGTGTGAGGAAGTTGAAGGTGAAAGGGACGACGATGGGATAGTAAATAACACGAAATAATGGATTGGCTCGTGATAAAAAGTATTCAATAAAGGTAACGGTGTAATTTAATAAGAAGACGTCCCTTGACCCACTTTCGGATTTATATCTTGACAACGTTTTCACGCTCCATTACGTCGTCTATGATGTACACTGGCGATTCTAAAAGAACGAAACTGCTAGGAAATTCGCGTTGCCCAATAACCCATTCGTTAAAATTTAAATATTAGATAAATCACTCGAGAATGTTGAAGATTGATCCTCGATTCTGTTTACCCCTCGCAAGATTCATCAACGCATGAAATCAGGATCACACTCAACCGGGCTCTTCGAAGGGGGATCTTCGAGTGAAGTCGAGTGACTTTCTCACTCGTCAATTACCGAGTCGACTCTTTCCAACGAGCGAAAGAACTCGCTTAGAACCCGTCCGAATCTAAGCGAGATTACTTTGTTTGCCGAGAGGGAAGCAGCACACCTCGTCGTCCCTGACTCCATGGAAACGAGGAACGTGACTGTCGTTAGACCGGCTGCGACGAAATTGCCCTCGATTCGCGAACATCCCCTCTGCCAGTTACAAAGCTTCGCCATTTTTCCCGGCCCGGCTTCGTAAAGAGAAGATAAATAGTTGAGTGGTGTGTACGGAGGAGGATTCCGAGGGGCTGATGGCGGGAGGAGAGGGTGAAAGTGGTGGTAACCTCGGCTTCGTGGATCGTCGGAGCACGTGTACATGTGCCCGTTCACCTTCTCTCACAAACGTCGTTCACACAAGCGCAAACATCTCTAAAAATGGGCACACAGACGAGCGCGCGCACGAGCATCGAAGAGGTCGCCGAAAATCGGCGAAATTGAGTGCCGGGCCTCTTTCTCTTCCCGAGTAATCTCCAATCCAATTTTTCCGTGACGGAGAGCTAAATGAGGCACTCGCTCGCTCGGTTAACGTTAAAAATAAGATCTCGTAGGTACGGACTTTTCAATGGGAAAAACGGGCACGAGTAATTCCGAGGAATTGCTGGGGAAAACAGTCGGACCGCTTTTTCTCGCATTGACGATCCACGCGCGTGATAAAGTTCACACTTTTTTTTCGATCTCGCATTATTCCATGGACGTTTTTAGTTTCGCTGGCGGGAGCAAAATTCTATTTAATTAAATACGCGCGCCCTTACCTTGCCACGGTGGGTCATTTAAACGCGTGCACTCCGAGCGCGCACGTACACGCACGCGCGAGCACTCAGAACCGCAGCACGATTTTACCACCCGTAGGGGTAGAGAATGAGAGGGAGGAGTGGAAGGACTGAGAGCTTTGGCCAGGCCAGCAACGCTTAATGCGACTCTTCGTAAATTTCCCAGCAATATTTAATATCCTACCGGTGACCAATTTACCGTCTCGCGTATCAATTATACTCCGCCCCGTAATCGCCCCTTTTTCGGTGCGCGCCGGCCGCTCCAACGGTGTTCCACGCTTGTAGTTAAATTAGCGAATTGCGAGCGAAATGCACGGGCGCGGATGTAACGCATTAAGCGACAACAGCGCGTGGAAACGCGCGAGCTTTCGATCAACGCGTTTTTGCGCGCTTTTACGTACGAGCCGCGCGCCCTGGTTAAGAGAAAATAATTATTTCACTCGGTGAATGTATCGCGCGAAAGGGATTTAATTTTTTGCTTATCGACGTGGACACTGCCACCGGTATCCGCACAGTCAAATTTCCTCGTACCTTACTGAAACTTCAGAACGAGGTGCAAAGAACTTTTGAGCTTTCCAACTCGAGCGTCCAGGACGTTTTTGTTACATACTCGGTACCCGCCTCGTATTTTATAAATTATTAAGATATTAAAATACTCGTATCACATCCTATGCATAGCGCTCACCACGAAGGAGACGCGTCAGCGTTTCGAAGCCGCACGACGGTCCAGCTAAAGAATGCGTCGACTCCTCTAGCTTGGGCTCGCACCACACGCCACTGCCACCGCATGATCAACGAATCATTTACAATAAAAGATCCGCGATTGCAATCAATCGCGCCTTTAGAGTTTCAGACATCGTTACGCTGTCACTCTGCTCCGTTCTCTTATACATCACATAAAATCGTTGTAGCGTGCACAAGAGTATGCCGCTCGTCTCGCTCCAACTTAATCTCGCGAGACTAGATTTCTTTTTTTGTGTAACGTTGTGATATATATTTAAAACAATTAATACACACAATAACAATCACGCGCGAACTATAAGGTTACGCGTTAGTACGTCAATTCGCACTAAATCTGCGAGAATAATTCTACGCAATGTATAATTACTAGTGTGCCCGAAGCTGGACATCACTCAAGTTACTCTGTCCGTAAGTCGGTAACAGAGAAGTGACTGTCTTGATAGTCAAGAGCAGTAATAGTGCATCCGAAGTTGGATGACGACTCGAAGTGACTCTGTCCAAAGCTGGTAACAGAATGAATTGTCTGCCCGTAGTCGGAAGCAGACAACGTTGCCTGCGTCGACGGAGACGCATGGCAACAGCGAAAAATGCAACGGTGTATATAAAAAATGACAATGGCTACCGCGTCGATGGTCATCACCTCGAATCTCCCAGAGTGTTCTGGAAGGCTCTCTTGCCACGTGCAATGCACATGGCAAGAGAAAGTGTTCGGCACTTCGGACACAATTCTCGCTGACTGTTTTCCCTAAATCATAAAAAGGGTGAGGCGGTAGCCTTCCTATAACCGTTAGCAATACTGCCCGCGTACAGCAAGGTAATGCAGCCGAAGGTAGACGGCAGGGTCCCGTGGAGGACAGAGAGTTCCCTGGGGTCTGCACGTTTTACGCGGGGCGGTAATCTCCGCGGTGCGTCCGCACGCACGGGATAGTTGTATTTGGTAGAAAACTAATCCTGGATTTTTCCACCGTCGACCAGGAGTGTGCTGCACGTGGCCGACAACTACCGCGACGGAACATACTCCCCCCGTTGAGAGGTTCGCTCAACACGTTATAAACTATCGTCGCTTAACAATTTGTAACCGTATTATGTACTGAGTATGATTAAACTATTGACATAGTACTAGGTCGCGTAACTGTTTATAAGTGTAATCTGTAATGAGTATTATTAAACCATTACTATAATACTACGTCGCGTCACCGTTTGTAAACGTATTATGTGTTGAATATGATTAAACTATTATCATAATACTAAAGGTTACTAGAGTATGCTAGAAAATGCACCTCACAGTTAACGAATCCAGTAGGATTAAACCAATAAAACTAATCGCATAAAGATTATAATTAAAATCGCGATTATTTTTGCGCATCGTATACTGGTAGCGGAGCCAGCTTCCTGACGTTGCGCTTGACGGTGTTCGTTGCCGTTTTCACCGTGACTGCTCGGACGATGTCATCGGTTCCAGGATGGACAGTGATGACGCGTCCCAATGACCACTGCATGGGCGGTAGATTGTCCTCCTTTAGGACGACGATGGTGCCCACTCCAAGATGATGGTCCCCCTTGATCCATTTGTGGCGTACATTCAATTCATTAATATACTCTTTATGCCACCTGCTCCAGAAGTGCTGCCGGATCTTCTGTAAATGTTGCCAAGTAGACAAACGATTCGATGCAATATCACGATAATCGTGATCCGGGAGACTCGTTAACGAATCACCAATTAAGAAATGACCGGGAGTCAGGACGATTGGATCATTAGGGTCAGTGGATAAAGGGAATATCGGCCGAGAGTTTAAAATTGCTTCTACCTCAATAACAAAGGTGTTAAGGTCTTCAAAAGTGAGCAGATCATTCCCGATTACACGTTTCATATGGTGCTTGTAAGATTTTACACCTGCCTCCCATAGCCCACCAAAGTGTGGAGAGAGTGGTGGAATGAAGTGCCATTGAATTCCTACATTAGATAGACAATTATTAACTCTATCTTGATGAGTTCGATCTTGCAGAAGCGATGCAAGATCCTTTAGCTCCGTATTAGCACCTATGAAGTTCGAACCATTGTCCGAATATATGTTGCGACATTTACCTCGTCTCGCAATAAATCGTCGTAGCGCGGCGATGAAGGCATCTGTGGTGAGATCACTAACGACTTCCAGATGCATGGCCTTTACAACTAAGCATACGAATACGGCTACGTACACTTTAATTCGTGCACGATTACGATAGCGTTTCTCCTTTATGAAAAAGGGTCCGCAAAAATCTATACCGACATTAAAAAAGGGTCGTGCTTCAGTTACACGAACCGTGGGCAAATTACCCATTAAATATTCACAATTTGTCGGTTTAACGCGGAAACACCTGACGCATTGTCGAATCACTTTTCGAACTTGATTGCGCCCATCTAATAGCCAGTATTTGCGTCGCAGCGCGTACAAGGTGCTTTGTATGCCAGAATGTAGATTCTGTACGTGCTCATAGCGAATGAGCATCGTCGTGACGTGGTGAGAACGCGGAATAACCATCGGATGTCTCTGCGAAAAAGGTATATTGGCATGCTTTAGCCTGCCACCCACGCGTATTAATCCCTCCTTGTCTAAAAACGGATCGAGGGCCTTTAATTTGCTATTCGATTGCACGCAATTGTGCTTGGTAAGCGCCTTTAACTCTTCCGAGAATGCTTCTGCTTGTACGAGCTTGATAATGCGCATGTCCGCGGCTTTCAATTCATTGGCACTGATGGACCCCCTATATTGATTGGTTACTCTGAATCTTAAACATACAGCTACGATACGTCTCAATTTAGTGATATCCGAGTATCTGCGTAATAGTTCGTTCGTTGTAACGATAGTCGATAAACATACCGATTTTTTTAACTCCGGAATTTCGGAAGGTATGATTAACTTTAATGCGGGCCATTCCAATTCATCCATCAGAAGCCAATGAGGACCGTTTACCCACAACGAGTTGTTCACAAATTCGGACGGCAATTGACCACGCGATAGCGCATCGGCAGGATTATCCTGAGACCTTACGTGTTTCCAATCTTGCGCGTTGGTTATAGATTGAATTTGTGATACCCGGTTGGCTACAAAGGTTGTTAGCATATGCGGGGATGTGTTAATCCAATGCAGCGCGATAGTTGAATCTGACCAAAATATAGCCTTTTTAAATTTTATGTCTATCGCCTTGACCACGGACTCGTACAAGCAGGATAGTAAGAGCGCCCCAGATAATTCTAAACGCGGTAATGTCAGCGTTTTGAGAGGTGCCACCCGAGATTTCGCGCATAACAATGTCACTTGGGTATTACCTGCGTAGTCACTGGATTTAATATATATGCACGCGCCGTAGCCCTTCTCGCTCGCATCACAAAATCCATGTAGTTCTACATGGTCAGAACGAGCTATGATTACTTTTCTCCCAAATGAGAGATTGTTTAATGACGATAGTTGTACAATAAATTTATTCCACTCGGTATGAATTTCAATCGGAACTGATTCATCCCACTGCAATTGATATCGCCATAGCCTTTGCATGATAATCTTCGCTTTCATGATTACGGGTCCTAATAGACCTAACGGGTCGAATATTTTGGCGATCTCCGATAAAATGACGCGTTTCGTAGTCTTTACCGGTGCAGTGATGTCCTTTACCGTATATGAAATTGTATCGTCTTGAGAGTGCCAAAGAATACCTAATGTTTTCCTAGTATCATTACTATCCGCGGTTAATTGTAGATTCATTTTTTCCTTGGACAACCCTACTAAAAGCGATGGTTCATTAGAGGACCATTGCCGTATATTGAAGCCTCCAGAGCGCAATAACTGAATTAGCTGATCTCTAATTTCTAATATAGCTTCGCGAGTGTTCGCGCCAGTGAGCAAATCGTCAACATAGAAATCGCGCTTTAAAATCCTTGCAGCAACTGGGAAGTTATTGGCTTCGTCATCTGCCAATTTATGCAAACAACGGATCGCGAGATATGGTGCTGAAGATAACCCATATGTGACAGTGTTAAGCGCGAAAGTTATAATTTCACCGTGCTCATCGCGCCACAGGATCTTCTGAAATTTCCTATCGTCTTCTCGCACTAAGATCTGGCGATACATTTTCTCAATGTCGCCAGTTAAGACGTAGGCGTGCGTTCGAAAACGCACAAGCAACGAAAAAATATCGTCTTGTATGGTGGGACCAGTCATCAACGTATCATTGAGAGATATTCCCGTAGTCGAGTGTGCCGAACCGTCGAATACAACGCGTAATTTCGTAGTCACGCTCGTCTGCTTGATAACCCCATGATGGGGAAGATAAAAGCCTTCCTCCGAGGCGGAATTCTCCGTTATTTGCGACATGTGGCCCAAGTCTATATATTCTCGCAAGAATTTACTATATTGTTCCCGCAATGTCGGGTCCTTTTTTAAACGTCGCTCGGTAGAATGCAAGCGTTTAATTGCCATTGCCCTCGTGTTACCCAGTCTTTTCCGTTTCTCAGTGAACGGTAATGTAACAATGTAGCGACCTTCGGCGTTGCGCGTCGTATTCTTGACAAAATGAGTTTCCGCATCTATTTCGGCCTGGGAAAGGTGTCGTCCACACGAAATTTCTTCTACCTCCCAGAATTTACTCATATCAAATGGAATATTGACCGTATGGCAACTGATCTTCGCGTCCGGGCATACATGTGTGCTCCCCCCAATGACCCATCCCAATAATGTTTTTTGCAAGAATAACTCTTGCCCATTGGATGATGTGAGATTGTGCTGTCCCACGCAAAACATTGATAATGTTATCCCGGAGCTGAGCAACATATCGACTTTACTGGGTACATGGAACAGAGGATCCGCCAATACAATATTATTTGGAATTCCAAGAATCCGGCGGTCTACCTGATGAGTGGGCACACGTTGGGCAATTTGTGGCACTGTAAGAAATTTTAATGTTCGGCGATATTTGCCGGAACGCGATTCTATATCCGCGGACACTACCCGGGTCGAAATATTTCGAGAATCGTTCAACGTTTCTAATGGTACCGAACACGGCTCGCTCGGGAGGTTCAATGCCGAGGCCAATTCCTCGGTCATAAAATTAGTACTTGAACATGTATCAAGCAACGTTCTGCATTTAACGCGATGCCCCCCTTTATGTCGAGCGTAAATATTGGCAGTAACTAGCAAATCGTTTGTTAGCACATTGCAGACATACGTAAATGGGTGCATTGACGATTTAGATTCTAGTCATAGTTCCGGTGAGTCAGACGTTTTTTCGGTCTCTTTGACTAAATGGAGCAATGAGTTGTGCCGCTTGGAACAATGTTCACATGCCATTGCGGCCTTGCATTTCAATGTCCTATGCCCGCCGCGTAGACAGTTCAAGCAGAGATAACCGCGTCTCGCTGTATTAATTCTTTCTGCTACGCTCAGTTTGAGGAACTGCTTACAATTTGCGATCGAGTGAGTTTCTGAGCACACTGGACATTTATTTACAGAGACAGAGAAATTTTTGCGTTTTGCTGACACCGACGTAATTAAACCTGCCTTTGAATTAGACCTTGCCTTAGTATTAGTGTCGGAAGCGACCGATGGGACTGACGACTGCAGTCTAGAAGCGACCTTCCTTAAAAACGCTATAAGGCTATCGAATGATGGAACAACGTCATTCTTCGACGTGGATTCCCATTCGCGCAATAATTTTGAGTCCAACTTTGACTGGACTGTGGTAACCAGAAGGGTACTCCATTGTTCAACTGGCTCACCAAGAGCCTTTAACGAGCGAAGATGCTGCGTCGCGTTATTTGTTAAATCGCGAAGACCTGAAGCAGAGTCCTTGGGAACCGGTGCTAAATTCAATAAAAGATAGCTATGTCGTAATATAATAACGCGCTTATTATCGTATGTGTCATTCAGTAATTGCCATGCTTCTGAATAATTTGCGTCAGTCAATTCGAGAGACTCGATAGTGTCTAGTGCCTCTCCTGTTAGAAACGATCGCAAATAATGTAGTTTGTCTACATTGGCTAAACCCGATTTGCTCTCAATCATCGAACAGAAAGAATTTCGGAACGATAGCCATTTCTCCAAGCTGCCATCGAAAGCAGGAATGTTTATTTTTGGCAATTTAATAGATGATGCGTTATCTGCGACAATACCCGGCGGCGGGGTGATGCCTGAATTTCCCGACCCGAGACAAGGTAATGTCGAAGCACATTGTGCCAATCCGGGTGGCTGTAATAAGGTTTGCGCAATTGCAAGATGATCGTAATATTCATCTAATATCTCCGCACGCTCAGACGAACGATCGTTATCTGTATCTAACATTTCCAATTCCGTCTGAATATCATCGAATGAAGCAAACGCGGCATCTAGTTTCTCGATACGAACGCGTAATCGAGCTGCATCAGTATTTGGATTGTATTCATCCAGAAATTTCTTAAAACTTGTGAGCCGACCTTTAATGGCACCACGTTTGTGACTCAAAACTGAGACACGTTTTCTATCCTCTGCCGACATATCGGTGGAAAGGTTAAATGGTAAAGGACTGCGAGAAGGAGGAGTCATTAATAATTTGTGCTAGTAACGAGCTCACCGGTACGTCGATCGCCTGTGATGCTAGCTGCTCTCTTATAAGGCTCCTGACTCGATCCTGGTAGACGGCTGTGATCGGAGATTCTCGAAGATGCCTCTGGATCGAACCTTGCGTGTCCTTCTCGTCTTCTTGATGACCGTAGCAGTAACAGTTCAAGCCTCCAGTGGTTCTTCTTCCGTTGCAGGTTCAATGGTACAATCGCAGTTGATTGTACAGCACGAATAGAAGTCTGGAGAAGTCCTCAGTGTTGTAAAATTCCGGTCGACAAAACTGTCAGGATCCGGCTCGAAGGACCAAAATGTAGCGTGCACAAGAGTATGCCGCTCGTCTCGCTCCAACTTAATCTCGCGAGACTAGATTTCTTTTTTTGTGTAACGTTGTGATATATATTTAAAACAATTAATACACACAATAACAATCACGCGCGAACTATAAGGTTACGCGTTAGTACGTCAATTCGCACTAAATCTGCGAGAATAATTCTACGCAATGTATAATTACTAGTGTGCCCGAAGCTGGACATCACTCAAGTTACTCTGTCCGTAAGTCGGTAACAGAGAAGTGACTGTCTTGATAGTCAAGAGCAGTAATAGTGCATCCGAAGTTGGATGACGACTCGAAGTGACTCTGTCCAAAGCTGGTAACAGAATGAATTGTCTGCCCGTAGTCGGAAGCAGACAACGTTGCCTGCGTCGACGGAGACGCATGGCAACAGCGAAAAATGCAACGGTGTATATAAAAAATGACAATGGCTACCGCGTCGATGGTCATCACCTCGAATCTCCCAGAGTGTTCTGGAAGGCTCTCTTGCCACGTGCAATGCACATGGCAAGAGAAAGTGTTCGGCACTTCGGACACAATTCTCGCTGACTGTTTTCCCTAAATCATAAAAAGGGTGAGGCGGTAGCCTTCCTATAACCGTTAGCAATACTGCCCGCGTACAGCAAGGTAATGCAGCCGAAGGTAGACGGCAGGGTCCCGTGGAGGACAGAGAGTTCCCTGGGGTCTGCACGTTTTACGCGGGGCGGTAATCTCCGCGGTGCGTCCGCACGCACGGGATAGTTGTATTTGGTAGAAAACTAATCCTGGATTTTTCCACCGTCGACCAGGAGTGTGCTGCACGTGGCCGACAACTACCGCGACGGAACAATCGTGAAGGGTCCGCGGAATACTTAACTCTCTAAGAACGTAGACCACGAACTGGCCACGGGTAGACTCAACCGCGTGAATTACCTTAAACCTTTGCCAGCCCACGCAAGAGCCTGGAGCTGTAGTTTGTAAGCGTATTTATCAATAACTTCACGTCGCGAACGCGTAAACGTGTCTCCTCCGCGTTGAGTTAGCTTTAATGCAAAATAACCATTGTAAATCGCTGAAAGGAATTGTAAATTCTTGTATAGAAATCGATCGCCCCAAGTTTTACTGTACACCTGGGTTGCGATCTCTCTTGTACCAACTTATTACAATATACGATTCAACCTAATATTCGTTTCAACCTAAATCCTAGTGGAGTTACATGTCATTAGACATTTGAACGCAGAAAGACGCTCTAACCGAAACCTTAACCTCGTATATTCCACTAGTATTCCTTATACCGAAGGATTGAGCTCAATCGCTCGGGTTCAGTTTCCTCCGTTAAACAATCTGTTACTAGGACCTTTCATCCTGACAACCTTTAAACTCCCTACGTAACATTTTAACAACTCTACTCGATGAGTCCCTTTCCTTTGTGCCCTCATTCCTGGAATATCTTCGCGATCGGCTGCTACATCGAAAAAGCTTCGTCTTGGTCGTAGACAGGAACTCTTGCTCGTTTGGACGAACCTGCGCGTCCGGACGCATTAATTTAACGCGAGGAGTGCCCTCCTCCCTCTCCCTCGTGATCTCCTCGAAAAACTTGAGAATTCTGAAGAGCGAGTCGCGGAGTGGCTCTTTCAAAGAGCTAAAAAGATTAACGCGACGAAACGACGAAAGACGAACGACGGGGACGAGGACGGATCCGCTCTAAAGTGTCGCGAAGAAACGTCGGCCAAAGCACACTCATTAGTTCACGGTTAATATAAAATATGCGACGGCTAATCTCAGTTACTTCTGGCACCCACCGCTCGCTACCCCCACACTTTCGTTCTTAATATTCATGCGCCCCGGCCGAATAGATATGCGCATATTAATCGGCCCCCAAGTTTCTCTCGTCGCGCAGGAGGGTTGCCGAGGAGGTTCTTAAGTAACAAAGTGATGCAATATGCAGGAGATAGCGAAGATCACAGAGAAGATACACGAGAAAATAGCGTTGGACAAATGCGCCTCCGCTACCTAAACCTCAATGCTCGAGGTACAGTGGTAAACGGAATCGAAGCGACTAGAAGGTCAACGAGAATCGATTTAATTTAGACACCGTCCTATCGACTCTCTCCATCGTCACCTTCCTCCTCTCCTTCTCTTTCATTCGACCTTCTCCCCCGAAACACCGTTCTTCCCCTAGAAATTGATCCTTCCAGGAACCTCACTCCCCGAGACTCTAATTATACCAGACACGAAGTTCGAGCTGAAATCTGAAGAAGCGTAGAGAACCGGAGAGCCTGGGAAGGAGAAAGAAACTCGCGTGCGACAGAAAGGAGGAGAAAGAGAAACTAAGAGGCGGACAGATAATAACGAGAGGATGGTAGGGGTGAGAGAAAAAAAAAGAATCAGAATCACCCCAGAGGAAAGAGCAGTCTGACCTCGTTGCACTTCTACCCTCTCCACGAGCCTCTTCGGCGAGAAACTTTTTCCCACGCCTCCAGGCTTTTGGCGGAGGCAGGCGTCGAGATGGAGGCGGAGGAAACGGATGGCAGAAGGGGGAGATGGTCCGAAGGAAACAGACGACCGCAGAAGCGACGCTGGGCGGTGGTGGCGGCAACGAAGGTGTTTCTTGGGGACTGAGGAAAGAGGCGGAGGCAGAACGTCGGAAGGAGACCGTCGAGGACAGAGACGAGGGTGGGGATGCGCCGGGGTTGATTTAAGCTGCCAGACATTAGCACCTCATGGGGGTTGCTACCCCTCATCGCGGCACGACCGCCGTCTCCGCCACCCCCAAGGTGTCCAATCGAGATAGCGAAGCTTCTCCGGTATCTCTCTCCTTCGCACCCCGTCGAGAAACCCAGGGGCGGTACGGGGTTTCACCCTTACACGCTTTCACAACCCCTTCGACCCTCTTTCACCTCCTCACCCTTCTCAATCCCCGAACGTCGCCTCCAAGGAGGGGGCAGAGGACACGAAACTCAGTTTCGAAACTTTCACATTTGTCACCGTTGGGCGAGCGCAACGGGCCTTACATTTTAACCATATTCTTGAGAAAACTCCTCCCTGTGACGACAGATCTACCGTCCGGGCGAGCCGACTGGATTCGGAATGGGGTTGAAGAAACTCAAGCTCTTCCTCCGCGCGTCTCTTCTTCCGCAATCCAAAGCCGAGGCCTTTGGACTCGCGCGCGGATTTTCTTACCGCGGTTGGTAAGGTTGCATTAGTAATTTTATTTTAGGTGTTTTTGTTTGCTTGAGAGGAAGAGACAATGACAATGACAATTTATTGCACTCTGAGACAAAGTCTCTTAAAGCACCCGACTTACATGAAAAGCACCAGAAAAAATGTAAAAATATATATCAATTAAGAGAGTAGTAGCAGACTACTCCAAAACAGGTAAGTAACGTTACACATCAAAGCAACAAAAAAAAAAAAGAAACAATACAATAATAAAAATAAAAAATAAAAAACGTATAAGTACATAAAACGAATTAAAGGTTTGCAGATCATTGAAGTGTTTAAAAGCCTTCTCTTTAAAACTCGCAAGTGTCGTACAGGATTAGAGAGAGAGAGAGAGAGAGAGAGAGGAGAAAATTTATGAACGTTCGTAAGTTAACCATCGGAAATGCACTGCTATTTTGCAATTAAATACCATTCCAGTATTTTGTACGCGTTCGATCCTGATGGTTCCTCCCGTTTCGAGAACTACCGAAAATATCTCCACGGACAATCCGAACGAACGATAGCGTTTTCGATTTTTTCCCCGATGCTACCGCGAATGGCACTTCCGATTTTTGTTCCCCAAAACCGCACAGGAAGCTCTCGTGAAAAGCTCAGCATAAACAATCCCTTCCCGTTTTACTCCGGACAGAAACGCGAACAGTGTCCGGCCGCAAGTGCATGGCGCTGGGCGGCTTAAAATTCCTGCGTCATATTTGTTCGTAAATCCCTGCGAGCGTGCCGGTGTACACAAATTCTCTTCTGCATCGCTCGGTGGAAAATCGCCACCGCGGCTGATTAACCGAGCGGTACAGGCCGTGTACCGTACCGCATGAAATTTCGATGTTTAAATCACGTCACACGATGCGTTTGGACCGCGCGCCTGGATACGCACGCAGGAGCAAAGGTGAACACGCCGTGTTGCCATGGTGGGCTGAGGCGGGAGAACTCTCTGATTTTGAATGCATACATTACCGAACCGCAATGGCAAATGAATTTGTCACCCTTTCATCGATACGAAATTCTTTCCGAGATGGAAAACATTTTTTTCCAAAACAACTCGACAATTCCTCTTTAGGAAATAAAAAGACAGCAAGACAATAATTCTAATAAATTACATAGAACAAATATCGTTTCACCGACTATCGTATCTCGTCGCTACCAACCTCTCGTCAATGTTCAAAATCTCCTTCCGACTAATTTCCGCGCCATACGGTGACGCGGTCGCGTCGCTTGAAATTTGCATGAAACAACCAATCGCACCTACGAAAATTCTCGACAGCTCGCCCGTGGCAAAACACGCAAACGCAACTTTCGCGTACACCTTCTTTTTTCCACTCGTGCCACTCGAGGCGATCCACCGTACGGGCTGCCAAAACCTCTCGTCCTGCTCCTCGTCGGGATTTTCGAAACTCAAAGCTTCCAAGATACTCTCACGGGAAACACGATCGCTGGATTGCATCGCGCCGCGCCCTCGCGGCTGAGGGTAGGAATGGGGGTGTCGTAGTAGCACGCTTCGACACACGTGCATTCATAGACACCGCCCTCGTGCTCACACGCTCCCGTTAAACTGTACTCTTCCAGGTCCGCGTAGAATCTGCTGTAAGTCTGTTGAGCTGGTAAGATCGACGAGAGACGTTGAGAGGGTGAAAGTGGGGCGGCAGAGAACGGGGGTGACGTTCCTCACTCCCTTTCTTCCACGCTTATCTTGGCGCGTACCTGCATCGACGTTTCACCGACAGAGAATATGCGTTGGTCGTCACCTCCGGCTCCATTCTCCACCCCCAAGCCACCCCCAAGAAACACTTTAGCCACGACGGTGCACCCACCCAGGCACGAAACTCTCGCCGTGGTTTATGCACGTTTTACAAGTACACGCCCGTACACGCTCTCCTCTTCTCCTCCTCCTCCTCCTCCAATTCACCCCTGCGTCTTCTTCGTCTCCTCCGCATCCACCGTCTTCTTCACCACCACCTCCTCTTTCTTCTCGCGTCCTCCTTCGACGCGCCCTTCGGTCTTAAGCAGTCCAGAAGAGCTACCGCTTTTCGTCTCTCAAACGAAACCCGACTCGCTCGCTCGCTGCTCGTACCTCATGCGCGCTCGTGCCTTTTTAAGCTCGACAGCTGGTAAATTATTTACTTCTTGGACGTGTAAGCGCGCGCATACGCGCCTCTCCACGGTTCTGGAAGAACTTCGGCGTTTCCTGTGGGATATGGGAAGAGTCGTGTGGGACGAAGCGCGGGAGAAAAAGTGGAGACTTTTCAGCGAGGAGCCTGGATACGTATTTTACTTTTGGAATACTTTTTGCAAATTCATTCTTTGCTTTCCAAGTGTGTCGCTTGAATATAATCCTTTTCTCTCGAAGGAACATGCTTGTAGAATAGGTGGATTAATCGAATGAGGGTGATATTTGTCACGATATAAATTTTTCCCACTGGAATTTACGGCCAGGGGGCTGAGAATTTTCCTCTCCATTCAGTTACATTTTCCAAATAGCTTTCTCGGCGCCCTCTCGCGCACGATTTTCAATTTGTAAATTTCCAAACACCCCTCGGAATGTCAATGATACTGCGAACGTCGCCGTTCCAAATACATAAACTTTTCTCCGCAGTGAGCGCGCGGCAGCGTATGCGCAAGGTTCCTGTAAATTTGATGGCGCGGGGAATGGGGTTCGGTCTCACGGGAACGTGGCCGTAAGCTCGGCATCCATTCGTCTATCTGTCCGCGGAGTTGCACGTTAGAAATGCGGGACGCTTTCTTGGAAAAGCTCGGTGGAAAAAGGTGACGGAAGGACTCCGCGCGGACGCAGAGAAGGTAAGGGAAAGGAGAAGTAAAACAGCAGAGGGGAGAAAAGATAAAGAGGAAGCTGCGAGAGACGTCGCGCCGCTGAGACGAATGAACGCGGACGAAGTGGAGTGAGTGGGCGAGAAAGACGAGGAGGAAGAAAACTGGCGAAGTTCGAGAGAGAGAGAGAGAGAGAGAGAGAGAGAGAGAGAGAGAAGGATGGAGGAGGTGGAAAGAGTGGAGGGAAGGAACGGTGGGCGAGAAATGCAGACCGTAAGGTGGCGGCGCCGGCGCTAGGACGTGAGGTAAGAATTTTGCCAGGCAAGAATCACAATTGCAAAGCAGTTTCGTAACTGGTACGGTATTAGACAGTCAAAGGAGAGGAAGGGGTGGCTAAGCGAAGAAGAGAGTTAGAGAGAGAGAGAGAGAGAGAGAGAGCAAATTCCTGCGCAAGCACAGAAGCGAAGAAGAGAACAGAACCCAGCCGAACGAGTCTTGCCATTGCTAAGGCCACATGGGACTTCCTTTTCCACGAAGCAACGAGTACACACGCGCGCGCGTGTACACACATAATACGAGCGCATATCTATCCGCAGAAATGGAAAGAGTCGGGCAAGTGGCAGCCACTCGGAAACGGGACATTCTGTTCCGAGAGCAAACGCGCGTATTCCGTTACTGTAGCTAGTCCAACTGCAGCTCTAAGCCATTTTCGGACCAGCGAGCGGACGGCGTGACACTCCTGTGAATATTCAAACGAAAGCTACGAGTTTTCGCTCGCGATCCGGCGAATCGATCGTACCAATCGAATCCGTCGATCCACCGACGCGTCCCACCTGCTACGACAGTCCAAGATTCACAGGGCGCTTCTTTTTGCCCGAGTAAATATTCGCAGGTTCGAGGAAAGAGTCGTTCGATATCATACGAGCCTGGTGGGACCTGTTGTTTCCCATGGAGAGGAGCTTCCTCGGGAAACGAGAGTTCGCCGAGCGGAATATCTTACGGGAAGTAGCGATTTAAGATTCTTCGAGGGAAAGGAGAATTAGTGTAGTGAACACACAGTTCTCCGACTGGCGGAGCAGGGAGGAGGTTGAAAGGGGGTGGAATGGGAGTGCGCTTTCTCCGTCATGTCCTTCCGACTCCGACGCCACTGACTGCCGAGAGTCTGCAGTAGTCGAGACCTCCTCCTCCATATCCTCCTTCCCCTGCTTTCCGCCGAGCCATATTTCACGGGCTTAATAAACGTGAAAGTAGACCAATGCCAAGAACAGCAGCTGCAAGTCGCTGCTGCTGCGGCGAAATGCTTGCCATGGAGAAGAAGGAAAGAAACGATAGAGAGAGAGAGAGAGAGAGAGAGAGAGAGAAAACTTCCTTCGTGATAGGAAGAAAGAGGAAGAGACGAGGAAATAACGAAAAAGAAAGCGAACTCCCGATTATGCAGACAATCAAGTTCAAGAAGAACGAGGACTTGTTACCTGCTGCAGGCTAGATTCGAAAAATCTGCTGTTGCTCTTTCCACTCTCCTTTTTCCTCTTCCACAGAAAATTTCTTTACTTCGTTCGCGCACGAATAGTCGATTTTTTTTTCTTCAATCCAGCTCGTTCTTTCTTCCATGGCTTACATCGTACTTTACTCGTCGTCCGAACTGTTCTTTCGCGATTCCGGAGGTCCCCGCATTACTTTATTCGGACTTTTATTAAATCCAAGTCTGTTCTATTCACGAAGTTATCCGTCCTACCAATTCGTATTTGCTTATTCCTATCTACTCGCCATTTCACTCCAATATCTATTTGCGCGTAGATTCATCCATTTCCCTATCTACCCTGTCTACCTACATTTGCCTATCCATTTGTTCGTATCTGCCCTTGTATCTACGCCGGTGTCTCTCCCCGTGATTTCTCTTCGCTCTCTAACCTCTCGTTCGCTCTCTCTCTCTGTCTCTCTCTCTCTCTCTCTAACTCTCAGTCTCTCACTCCCTCTGTCTCATGACCTTCTGCGCTTAACATCGCGATGGTTGGGCGATATAGCTCCGAGGTATGTTCGCGGCCCCATTCTCGTAGCTTCGCAAGAGGTGATTAACGCTTACGCAATTCTCCACAAGTTTAGAATTAACTGGAACCAACCATAACCCAGTGGGGCCCGCCTTATCCGTACTAGAACGAGCTGGGTGTTCGCGGTCGTCAAGTAACGTTCAACTTTCGCATATTTATTGAACTTAGAAGCAATTCTAAGTCAAGCGTTACTCACGCTCACCCTTCGTCATTGGAAATCCGAATTGTCGATCGACGTGTAGCTCGCAGACGCTTCAGTAGAATTATTTTCACGCAATTAAAAATTGTAATGCAGTTGTCTAATTGGTTAACTGGACAAAGCTTTCTGGTTAGTGGCCAACAAAGTGGAACAAATAAAATTTCCGGATTAAAACATATTGGGATAACGAATTTACGAATTAAATAAACGAAATTACGAAACATGCGAGTACATAACGAACGTGCTCGGTAAAAAGCGATTACCTCGGGCATTCATTGGATCATTGAGCAAATTAAAAATAAATACATCCTCTCCTTACGTCCGTCGTCACTCATTAGACACGTAACTCACTCAACTCACGTACTACTCTCCACAAATTTAATTCACACCCTCGACCGGACCGCTCACTCACGACTCACACCTTCCGACTCTCCTACCGTCCTCCATTTTACATCATACGCATCCAGCACCGAGCTCAACTCACAATTTTCGTTACCAACATTTCACGACATTGCCATAAAAAAATATTTACATCGTACCCACCATCCTGTGCATCAATAATCAGTAACCACCCCAAAAGAATACGAAGCTCACTTTAATGGATCGTATAAGCCCCACCGTCCTAATTACTCTCCTGAGCGGCAACCCCATTCTCTCCCATCGACACGGAATACTTTAATGAGATAAAAATGAACTCCCGATAATACGCTGCTGACGATACCCGGACCCGATCCGGGACCCGCGTACCTAACGCCTGACACTTTTTCTCCCACAGAGGCTTTTTCCAGGCCGTAAGGATAAAAATGGAGAGAGGAGGGGTGGTGCGGGGTTATAAATTCGGCGGCTTCGAGGACGATTAAACGTTCCCTGGGGATAACAAGAGGACAATCCTTCTTCTCGTCCCTCGCAAACGGGGGCGGATGGTGGCGGCGGATACGGAGGAAGAGGGAGAAAGGAAAAAAATCACTCGACTGGTGAAAATACAGTCGGGGACGGGGGTGTATGCGAGGAGGGTGGGAAGGGGCCCATAGCCGTGGCACGGAACATGGGACAAAGCCATCGTAGCCACGTTCCGTCTCGTCCCAATTCCCCGAGGTACCATCCCCCAATGGGGTTTTCCACCCCTCGCGCTTCCACCCCCTCTCGTGCCACCGAACAACCCCCGGCCCAGCGAGTTCGACGACATTCCAATTTATTCTCAGCTGCTCACTGGCACGCTTTACGACGGGGTACCTCTCCCTCTTTTCCACTCGCGCTTTTTTCCACCCTTTCATCCCCCTTCATCCCTTCCATACCTCCTCGGTGAGTTTCCATCCTCGTCGATTTTCCTTTTATTCATACTTTCCTCGTTCCTTCGTCCTTTCTTCGAGCCTTCTCGCGACATACATTGCCCTCTTCCGCGTCCCAAGATCATCCGTCCCTGCCCCGTTTCCTCTCGATATTCGAATTGCTCCATTCCATCGTTCTCTTCGACTCACCTCACCTTTTCGTTTCTCGTAAAGGTACGGTTCTTCTTTCCCCACTATCTCGTGATTCCTCCCCGATCCTCCTCGCGGACCTTCGTCCACTTTGACTAGAGAGTTTATTAGCGAGCTTTACCCGCGCGAATTTGCCTCCTCCTCCTCGGTAAGTTTCCATCCTCGTCGATTTTCCTTTTATCCATACTTTCCTCGTTCCTTCGTCCTTTCTTCGAGCCTTCTCGCGACATACATTGCCCTCTTCCGCGTCCCAAAATCATCCGTCCCTGCCCCGTTTCCTCTCGATATTCGAATTGCTCCATTCCATCGTTCTCTTCGACTCACCTCACCTTTTCGTTTCTCGTAAATGTACGGTTCTTCTTTCCCCACTATCTCGTGATTCCTCCCCGATCCTCCTCGCGGACCTTCGTCCACTTTGACTAGAGAGTTTATTAGCGAGCTTTGCCCGCGCGAATTTGCCGACGGTCCGAGAAAGCTCCCAGGGAATAAAAGGCTCCTCGCGAGCTTTGGAAACTTTCGCTTTGCAGATGCGGATGCGCCCGCGCGAGGAGGGCTGGCTAAAGCGAAAGAAAAACTGGAACGGCATAGTGGTGAGTGCGAACACGAAGAAGGAAAGAGGGAAGGAGTAAGCCGAGGACTTGAAATGTATCGGGAGAGATTGATTAATAGTAGATTGATAATAGATTGATTAACTGTAGAGAATAAACATTGTTACTGTGAATAGGTACAGGAAGGGGCAGAATTCTCCCTAAACCTATCCGAGACAGAAAGAGGTATTTATACGGTTCCGCGTGCGAGAAGGAAGAAAGCAAAGAAGCAAAGAGGAGAGAGAGAAGAGCCTGTCTACCTAGCAGCGACTTCAAAGCCACCCCTGGGGCACCTTTGAGGTTTTTTCGCGAAACGGGGCCCTCCTGGCGGTTCCTACTCGCGATTCTTCAACTGCCAAACGTCCACGTCGTTCTCCTTCCAGGCTTCAGAGGAGAGAGAAATTCAGATATGGACTCGAAGCAGAGAAGCGGCAACGGCGGCGACGGTATCGACCGCTCTTATGAAAATAAGGTCCAAGCGCCAACTCACCCCCTCACGTCTCCCAGTCCCCACCTCCCCATGGCTTCTCCCCTCGCATGGCTAACTCTGAAAACCCCCACGGTGGCCCTTTTGACCCTCGTCACGTTCCATTAGGCGCAAAAGAGCGACAGGCAGAAGTTAACAAACGATATGGTCCAGGCCAGAGAATAAGGGACGAAGGGGCTCGCTCGAGGAGAGCAACGATACCGCGATAAAAAAACTGTTCGCGCGAGAGCAAGGAACGGAGAGAAGGTGATACAGAAAGAGAGAGAGAGAGAGAGACAGAGAACCTTCGATACTGCACGTAGCAACCTGTCGCCGATGCTATTTAACACAGCCCATTAATTAACGATTGTTTTACGTTTAATTGCCGACGCCGGCACTCTCCGGACGTACGAATAACATTAACTGCAATTGGTCGCGCGCGAGCGAGACGTGACACCGAATTTAATGCCTCGTTAGGCGCATTGAGGGAAGGAAAGAAAACGACCTGCAGGGGTTGGCCCGTGGAGGGGATGCGCGGGGTGAAATGAAAAGTGGCGAGCATAGAGGGATGGAGAGAAGCAACGAGAAGAGGGAAGAGACGACGCGTCGCGCGTACGTAATGACGAGTGCACGAGAGGGTCGGATACGTAGGTCGTCGACTCGCGCGCGTGGCGCCGGCGTCGCGGCGCACCCTCGTTAGCGCGAAATTCCGCTTTACCTTTACCACCGCGACCCGCGACTTTTACTCCTCACTTTTCCCATTTTCTCGCGTCGATCGTCGACGTTCGCGCGAACGCAAGGACGGTGCGCGGTCATCCGGAGGGAATGGCCGAGTGAATAATTCAGTCGGAAAATAAACGATCTAGGTAAGCGAGGGAACGCGTCGCAGTTGGCCGGAAGGGAGATGAGTCTTTATGTACACGTCGCCAGCTGCCTCGGCATTGTACACAAAAGTAATCATGCTAATGTATTCGCGCTCGAATATCGCGCGGGCGAACGAGAGCGCCGCGCGCCGGCTTGGTTGGGGTGATTGAAACGGGACGAGGGAGACGAAGGATGAGGGGTCGGAAAATTGGTAGTAAGAGGAAGGACAAGCGTAAATGAGGAAGCGAGAGAGAAAAAGGCGGAGGATTGCAAAGTTTATTCTTAAACACGATTAGCAGTACCGAAGCGCGGGCTCGCGCGCGCGCGGATCCTATGGCATCCTCTTCTTTCAACCCTTAGCGCGCCCTACCTTCCCTCCTGGCCCATTCGTTCCACTCTCTTTTCCACGTTCTCCGTCCTCGCTACCGTTTCTCCACTACCCATCCAACCCAACCCCGTCCGGACCTCCGGCTGGTTGATATTACAGGGACAAGGGAAAGTGAGGCATCCTGCGGGGCTTTCCTTTAATCTCACTACGAGCCGCGCAAACATTGGATTAACGATATCAGAAAAATGAGACGGCGCCGCGCACCGGTCCCGCCCCCACCTCGCCTTTAAAAGAGGGAGTGAATCTTTAATGAGTATATTCCTCGGTAGTGGAATCTCCCTCTTTCTATCTCCTTCGCTCCACCTTCGCCCCCGTCGCTTTTTCTCCCGTCTCGTTTTTTTCTTTTCTTCTTTTTTATTCAGCAAAGCCTTCGTTGCCGTGCTCCGCCACCGTGATTCTCCCATTTTGCAATATTCCCTTGTTTCACGGTGGCCCCCACCAGCGGAGATGTTTTTCGCGAATTTCTGACCATCATGATGCTTCCACCGATCCCTCCCTCGTTCCTCTTTCCCATCGAGATTATTAAATCCCATCTCCGTCTCTTAGACAATATTATTGTTAGGAAAGCGCGACTTCCAATTTACCTATTCACCCGCGCTTCCTTCCTTCGGGGCCTGGTAACGAGGATAATTTCTCTTTCTCGAAGGAAGCCGGGGCGCGATCGTTCAAAACGAGACGTTCACTGCAACTTCTCCATTTCAATGAACGTCGCCAATGAACGAGAGCAGTCGTAACGTTTTCGCCTTTCGGCCATTTTACCCTCTCATTCGATTAAAGCTACTCGGCTAACTTCTGCAGCACGACTATCGCTCTGACAAGGGGATGGAAAGGGCGAACCTCGTTATAGCATTACACGATAACGTCCCTTTTCCTTTCTCGTCGTTTTGGTATTTCAGCCCGGTGGCGGGACGACCTTTAAATAGGCGCTTCGCGAGAGATTGGGTTTTGGAATCACATGCGAACTGGTCTGTACCGTACTGGCAACAGTGCTAATAATACTCCACGAAGGAGATACGACACGTTTATGTACTATAGCGATATTTTTGAGACGGAAGTTATAAAAGAAGAAATTCGGTACGACGATATTGATAAAAGAAAATACGGTACGATCGGAATTGCGAGCATGACGATTCTCCCGTGCATGATCGTTACAACTTCAGCTCGAGAGAAGTCGATTGTTCCGTGGTAAACAAAATCAAAAGGGCAGCACCGGACGCGTTGAACGCAACTCAACCAAACACGAACCGCAACCCGACGTTAATTCTCGCCCACGCTCACGTCAGACTTCCCAAATAATACGAAATGTTTGCGTGAGAAGTGGTACCCGAAAGCAAGCGAGAAAATACACGGTATTGGATGCCAGTTGTTTCCTCGGCAACGGTAGGCGGACCTGTTTGCAACAAAATTTTACAAAACGGTATTTGAATCAGATTCTTCTGAGGCGGAAAGCTTCGACCTAGTCAGCTTTCTTCAGAACGATATAGGGGAGTCATCGAATCACGACGGTACGGGTGGTGTTCGTTCCACAACCCTGGTGATAAAGAGAAGACAGAGTGGTAGTGTGAGTCTGTGATGACGTTCTCCGTGTTGGTTAATCCGCGATATATTTAAATCTACTAAATCTAATTTAATCGATATCAATATTGTTCTCCTTCGCTGCGTTTCTGTCGGTACCATAAATCGTCCATCCGAGACGCGTCATTTCTGATTCTATTCCATTTTTCCGACGTTCCAAAAATGCAACGGCACAGTACGCGTAGAAATACGACTAAGGCTAACAAGGGGAGGATCACAATGTGTTGTTTCCAATTTCGCTGAATTTGAAATATGTCATAGTTCAGCACCCCTAGATGCTCATGGTACCCGGTTTTATATGAAGATGGCCCGTAGTTTTCGAGAAAATTGCAGTTAAATATTGCGAATTTTCGGCCTAAATTGAGGATGTGGCAGCGCAGCGCCCGAGAACAAGAGACAGGAAAAAACAACAGAGAATCAAATGTCTTTGTCTCGTCGATACGCGTGTCTCGCCGCGCTGCCACATCCTCAATTTAGGCCGAAAAATCGCAATATTTAACTGCAATTTTCTCGAAAACTACGGGCCATCTTCATATAAAATCGGGTACCATGAGCATCTAGGAGTGCTGAACTATGACATATTTCAAATTCAGCGAAATTGGAAACAACACATTGTGAGCCTCCCCTTGTAAGATTACGAGTAAGACTATTTCCGATACCTATTTCTTCTTTTCCATAATTATCATCGTCCAGCAACGAACCACTGGTCGAAGTAAGAAACGAAGCAACGAAGACCTTCCAGCTGAAACCACACGATCGATTCCATTATTAATCTCACGAAGAAAACACGAGAGAGTCTGACTCGAGCAGCGGTGCAACCGAGGAAATCCCTCGCGTATCGCGCCGTAACGAGCGCTAACCCCTACTTCTCCCTCTCTGTGTCTCTTCTCAAGCGAAGATCGGCCCGCAACAAATAATACCCGAGAAAAGATAATCCTTCGGAGATTTTCGACCGAGGGTAGGAGGAAAACAAGGACGCGAGCTCAGAAACGAGATGCCCCTTTAAGCGCGGCTGGTGGTACCAGTCTGCCTCGTCTGACGCAAGGGATGAGAAGGCGGAAAGAGGAGGATCGTGAGAAGAGGGAGCCGGAGAGAAAGGTATAAGTACAAAAAAGGGAGAATGAGAGAAGGGGTGCGAGAAAGAGGATGGGTAGTAAAAGACAGAGAGAGAGAGAGAGAGAGAGAGATTCTGGCATTTTAATTCAAGAGGATGAAGCGGAATGGGAGAGGCCAGCGGCAGGCAACCTGAACCAAGTGAGTCTGTGCAAAAGAGACAGAGAGAGAGAGAGAGAGAATGAAAGAGAAAGAAGAGACGAAGAGAAAAGACGAGAGCGGAGCGTGAGTTCCAGATTTCTAGAGGCGTTCAATGATATTCCCGATGAGAACGAATGAAGGCGGAGGGCTCCGGATGGCCGCAGTGAAGTTGGATTTAGCTTCGGGCTGGATGGTGAAACGGGTCGCAGAGAGTTGGAAGGGGCGGAGGAGTGAAAGGGGTGGTAGGTGGAGGGGTAGAGAGGCGAGAGGAGACGTAGGAGGATGAGACGCGGGAGAAGAAGGGCTGGGTGTGTTCTCGGCTCTCATTTTCTCCCCATCCTGCCATTTCCTCTCCCGTGCTGCCTCTGTTTCCGCGGTACACGCGCGCACGTGTGGGTGCAGGCGGACAGCCGGTTAGGCTAAGAGGGTGTGCGTCAGAAAACGTGTGTGTCTCTCGTCTTCATCCTACCCCACCGCTTCACCCACTCCCTTTCTCTTTCCTGATCCAATTGCATCGTTTCCTCCCTCTCACTCTTCCTCCTTCTCCTTCCATCGGCGTGCTGGGCTCCCACGCGCCCGGTTACGAGCACATTTGCGGAAGACGAAGAAGAGGAGGAGGTGAAGGCGCACGGAGAAAAATAGAACTCCCTCCGGCTCTCTGCTGCAGACAGAGGCGTCCTCCAGGGTATCATCACGGTTTCGATGCCGATCTGCATCTGCGCGCCCATTGTTCGTGCATTGTGCCACGACAAAAGGATTCGTTTTGGTCCCGTGACGAGGAGGTGTAGTGATGTCTGCGACGGGTGCCACCCCCAGCGCGGCAGGCACGGGGATTAAGGCTTTGATCCGGCAAAAATGTCGCATTGTTCGGCCCGCCTCGACACCTGTGAATCGCGAGGCTCTAATGTTGCCACGAGTACGGGGGACGAGAGGCTGGGCTGGATGATGAAAGTGAAAATGGGACGTTCGATCCCTACGGGGGATTGATATTTACTTCGCCACTTGATTTTCGATGCCACCCTCCGGTAATCCATCCGCGAGAGATAAAAGGACTGGTTGAGCGAGAAAGGGAGTGTCACCGACAGAATCACGGTGAAAGAAAGAAAAAGGCACGCTTAGGATCAGCCCAGGAAGAAGATTAAACGTCTGATCCTGAAAAAGCGCGGAACGTTGTCTCTAGGCCAGCGAAGATTACGCCGCTCGGTCTGCTACTATCCGGTGATAATCGCGTCCCGATAGAGCGCAGGTTCAATTTTCATGCCGAGAATTCATGGTTCTGTGGAACCAAGATCACCGCCATCTCGAAGGACCCGAGGGTACTGAGCGTGCAAACGTTATCAGACACTCGAGGAGAAGAATGAAATTCTTAATCCACCGACGATTATCACAGGACTGCCAACTTTTCGCACTCGGATTCCTACGGTCGTGGGACACTATGCGCGCGCATTCACACACACACACACACACACTCACATGTGACCTCGCGAAAATCGGTCACGAGGGAGACGCGCACGGAGGGGTAGCAAGGAGAAGTCGATGGATCCCGGTGGCACGAGAAAGCGAGACGTGAGATTATTCCGACAGGTATGACTCGCGAGAGATGCCGATTGGTCGGTCACGTACTACGAACGTTAATTACGTCCCCGGTAGCCGACTAAGAGAGAACTTTGTACCCCTCCGTGGAGATTAGACCCTCTCTCCGGTGGATTCGAGAATCATGCTGCGGCTCCTACGGTGTTAACATCGGGACGCCGAATACATACAGAGTAGGAGGGACGGACACGCCGTGCCACGGTGAGAGCGAAGTCGGCGGTCCGTTCTTTCGGGGACAGTTAGGGGTCGATCCTTCGGGACCCTCTTCTCTCCTCTTCGCCCCGCGCACCGTCCGAACGATAATCTGAGCATTTGCTCGGCTACTATAGGGAGACGCCACCGAGCCAGTGGGTTTTCAAGAATGTCTACCGAGTTTCAAACTGACCCTAGTTCGTGGCATCCGAGATCGGGATCGAAGTGCTGATGAGCGAGAACGGTGGATGTAGCTCCGGAGTAACGGGGATCTGGATTATTTCAACTGGATCGAAGGATAGGGCGAAAGGTGGTGGAAAAGGTAGGTGGAAAAGCGCTGAGAGAAATGAGGATGATTAAGGCGATATTTTCATCGATTCCTGTGAAAAGGTTCTTCGAAAGAATCATTTGACATTTTCTGAAGGGGATAATAGTCCCGGTCTCTTGCATAAAGACGATAAGGAAACTTTGGCCGTTATCAGTCCATACTATTTTACTCGGGAGTAAACTTTCCTCGAATTTTCGTCGAGTCCAAAATTGAACCGAAAAACTGCGCTAACTATGGAATCGAAAAGTTTCCAAAAGCTAAAGAGAAAGATAACGGTGATTGGTGTGTGGACATTGGCTGACAGTTGCGAGGTCCGAAGACCACACGATAAGAGGTAACTTTCGTCAACAATGTTTAGAAGATCGTATCATTCGACGTAAGCCAGGGGTTTTCAAGAATGTCCCGGGAGTTTCAAACTTCCCTGTCTTGATCAAAGTGCTGATGAGCGAGAGGGTTGCGTGTACCTCGGGAGAACCGAGCATCCAAACTATCCACGCAAACGCGCGGGACCCTAGGAGACTGAGGATTGAAGGATTTTCCGAGTGAACGATTTCACTTAGAAAGTAAATGACCGTGACCGATGCGGTCCCGATCGACTATCAATGGCGACGTCCAAATGAAGCGTGGCTCCGCTTATGATAAGACCTAACTTTTATCGATGACATTTAGAAGATCGCGCCCGGCTTGGTGATACTCTCCAATCTACTGTTATCCCTTCTTTCGAGTACGCTTAAGGCGAATCCTCCTGGGACTCGGTGCACGATAATCCTGGGCATTTACTCTGCTTCCATCCGAGACACGAACCCACTCTCAAGGACGTCTCTCGAGTTTGAAATTGACTCCGCTCGTCGGTGAATGGTAGGACGAGATCAAAGTGTCGGTGGATGAAGATTGGAAAGACGACGTAATTCGAGGTAGAAGAATCAAGACGCCTCACCTGGATGACGTTGGGAAAAGTGAACGACGTGAGATGGCAGATATCCTTATAGGTAGTCGCAAGTACTATTTTAATATCGTCTACGAAGGCGGGAGGGTTTGCTTCGGAGTACCTCGGTCCACACTTCGTTCTAACTTCTGTCGACTGTTCTTTCGGGTCCAGTTAGCCGTGGGATCCTTCGAGACGCCACGAGGGATAATCCGGATATTAACTCTCTCCAAACCAGGACCTAATACTCTCCAAACTAGACCTCTAACTTCTCGCACCAGCACTCCCAACCCCGAGACTATCTTTCCATAAGCAACACGTAACGCGTCTACAAATGAGGCTTCGGAACAGTTTACGAGACATTACATATTTGCTGCCTTCGTCGGTGTCGTGAGAATATTTTTCGTAGAATCAGACGCGCTCTAATATCCTCCACTCTCCATATCTAATACCGTATATCCGTTGTACTATAATAAATTAAACGCCGAAAACGCGTTAACCGCGTGAACACGTGCACGGTGCCGCAATCGACTATGCCTACAAGCGCGTAGGGAAGTCGGCCACCCAACCACGCGCGCTCGCGTTTACATCGTGTCCATTTAATCGGCAGAAAATCGAACCCAGTCGAGGAGGGTCCGCACGAAGCGCGGCACCGAATAAATTTCGTTCGTCTCAGCCCTTAAGAGCATTAGGGTTCGCCGCTGATGCAGCCTCCGGCGGTGGCCCCGTAATTGCATAATTTATCCTGGGCGCAGTTCACCGCCCGCTAATGGATTTCCGAAATAAATTTCAGTAATCGCCGGGGGCACGTTACACCCCGCCTCACGGATCCACACGGGCCGCGCGGTGTTCGCCTAGCTGCGGAGCTTGACAATCGTAACGTGCGAATAAATTTTTGCGAAAAAGCCCCCGACGGGCCTTCGTACCCTCGTAAACGAGTGTGCAACGAATGGCCGTGCTGGCGTATGCATTAATTTCACTCGCCGCTCGCTCGATTACCCCCGAGTGGCGCCGAAACCATCGAAAGAATCGATCACTTATTATTATATTATACAGTCGCCTTTCACCTCGGCATTGCCACGTTATTGTAGATTCGCGATCACCCACCCATTACGCACCCCGACTTATTCTAAGCCCGAGAATTCCACTTCGCTGTATAATAATTCCAATCCGGAATCCAGAATAGGAGAGAATTGATCTTTCGGTACGGCCGAACCAATTTGAACGCCTTGCGTTCCGGGAAGCCTGGCCTGCGAGATGTTGAAAACAATTTACATACTGACACATAATCGATACACCGCTAATTCACCGAGAGGAGATGCCGAGAACGGAGAAATGCCAACCGGAGTAAATCCGATTTTCGGAGACGCGGCGTGTTTCTGTTGTAACGATGGATCCGTTTCGAGTCGATGTGTCTCGATGATTAAATTCCTGCTCGCGGGTTTAAATTGGAACGTGATTTGCGCTCAATTGCATTGGTCGATGCAGGCGTATCCGTCCACCCACTGACAAATTCGGAAGATGATTCAATCTAGCTTCATCCTTGCGACCTGTTACACTCCTCGAGACTCCTCCACGTCTCGGCATCGTAAATAAGCAGAGAAATTCAAGGCAAAAGCGAAAATGTTATATTCCATAAATGTTTCGATAAGACGAAAGCTTTCAGCTCGACAAAAATTTACGATACCACTTTGGCGTATACGCAAAAATAATACCTCTAGAGTAAACAGCACTTGTGAGAATAGCTTATAAACAGTTTACGAGTTCTCCGCAACAATGGGGTGCGATTCCGTGACTGATTTCGTGCTCGTGTGTACGATAATAGTGTCACGAGATTCAAATTAACGTTGCGACGTACATAACCCACCTGCTATTGTTTACACGCTGATAACGCGACTATATTGTATATTATCGCCACAGACTCTTGTATATATTCAAGATCGATCGACTGGAATTATGGCGCGGAATATATGCAGACTGCAAGATTCCACGATGCTAGAGATTCGAGACTTGTGGTCTTAGAATCCTACTGATAAATCGTACGGACGAAAGAGCTGCGAACGTAAGCGACGTTCAGACATGCATGAATCAGCGCGGAGAATAAACTTCCGGGCTGATTCAGGCCCTACGTAGCAGCTTTCGCGAATCATCGGCGGCCGAGGATGCAGATCTGTGAGAAAAAGATCGTTTCTACGGATTATCACTTCGTACCGAGGAAAACTTACTCGCAGACTCAGACACCGCCGAAAAATGTCGACATTCTCACGAATAACTACACTCTCTGATAAATTCCTGCAACTACGATCCTCTTACCAGCAACGTTAACCAATCCTCGTCATCCCCCAAAAGACGTAGAGCTGTGCTCAACGATGTTACCATCAGGCAGCCGAAAACACACTATCAATGAATTGAAATGCGCGCTACCTGTGGCACTGTAAATTCGAGTGGCAGAGCGGTGCGGCATAATTTATCCGACACTAGCGTATAATTGAATGATTCAACCGACGTAACGTTCCCCGCTAATAGAATCTCCAAGTGCATCCGCGTCGGCTGACGCTCGTCGAGTAGTAAACACGAGACTCGCCTTTCCGGGTACGGCTTAGGCTGCACTTATACTCGCCCCCCGTTTCTCTCACCCCCGAACGCCCCTTTTCCGCGACCCATCGCTGCGCATCACCACTGTGGGCTAAAGGCTGTGAGTACGGCGTGCATAAGACACCGCCTGGCATCGTCTACCCGCTAGCAAGCGTATACATGCCGTGGGAAGATGCGAAGGAGAAGGAGGATGAGGATGAGTCAGGAATTGAGCAGACGGTGAGATGAGTTCCGGTAGGATGATCGGCGAAGGTCGAGGAGAGTGGAGGAAGATGAACGAAGAAAGGATGGTAGAATGATGAACGACGAAGAGAGAGAGAGAGACAGAGAGAGAAGTGGAGAGGGTGGTGGAGAAACCGAAAGAGGCGGTGTGCTTGGTAGCACGAGGTGAAGTGAGTGGAAAGGGGACAGGCCAGTCGAGGATAAGGGGCTCGCAGGGAGAGGGTTAGAGGGACTGAGAGCAAGGAATGGAAAGAGAGAGAAAGAGAGTGGCGTTACAGGTACCGAGGTGCGAGAGCTCGCACGAGGCTAGGTAACGGTAACGCTCGTCGAACGGAATATAGAGTAGGTAGTAGGTAGCGAAGTACGTAGGGGTTCGAAGGTAGGGTTTGCACGAGAGTCCCACAAGTGGCGTGCTTTCGAGCTTGCGAACGTGCGCGCTTGCTTTCCTTTCCTCCTCGTTACTCTTTGCTCTCCCTCGTACGTAGACACCCTTGCTGCACTCGCCCACCCCCCAACCTCAGTAAACAGACGAAGCGTCGTCCCTTTTCCACGGCACGATCCCTCGGCACGATGTCCGTCTCGAAAGGTTCTTCGATTACCTTTCGATACCCTTTTACCACTTTTTTCACCTTCCCTTTTAATTATCGTATTCCCATAAGGAGCGGCCCTGAACCGATAACCCGAACGAGGCGTAATTCGTTATAAGTATCTTTCATTACCGGATATGCAAATAAATGTTTCGTGAATTCGAGACTGGCGAATGCACACAGGTTTATGTTTAATCTGCCAGATCGTGGAACGACGTACGTTGGGGCGTCGGTGTGTTTGTAAATTTTATAAAACTGCTCGTGCGTACTTCGGGGTTCGCGTGTTTCCGCCCTCCTGCTCACCTTTATTTATTTAAAGGGAGGCGAGGTACTAGAGAGCTCGCAGGAGTAACGCTCCATCGAATGAATATAGAGCAGGGTAGGTAGTACCGAAGACTTGAGAGTCCTATCAGTGGTGCGCCCTCAACGTGGAATGCACTCGCTTTCCTTATGTTACTCTCAGGTCTAAGTCGATCCTTCTCTTTCCGTCCCTGACGCGCTTTTATCACTATTAATAGAGCGCGCTACGTGCGACTGTTAAATTGTTTCCTTATTATTCGTTCGTATAATGCAGTAGAGAATACCCCAGATCTATAACATGAAATTTGGGGATCATTTAAATCACTCACTGTCTTTCCAGGACAACCGGTCCTATCTCCATTTTTTTTTTTGCTTCGGCACATCATCCTTATCTTCCTTTACTTTTGTAAAGAGATATATAAGCGTTGCGTCTGCCAATAGGCAACGCAGAGAAGGAGAGGAGAATAGAATAGAATAGAATATATGTATATTTCTTGTCCTGAGACCATGGGTCCCCTAAGGACAAGCCAAGAAACATTTATAAACAAAAACAATAAAACAAAACAGCAAACACACGCATACATAAGCTCACACGCATACCAGCACAGCACACAACACTATGCCAATCATTCACACAGCACAGCATACTACACAATAAAGTAAATCGCGCGAGGAGAGAGACAGAGAGAGATCAATAGAGTAATAGAAAGAAAGAGAAAGACAGAGAGATCAATAGAGTAATAGAAAGAAGAGGGAGAGACAGAGAGAAAGAAAACAAAGATGGGAAAGAGGGAGACCAAAGCCAGAAACGTAACAAGAGCAACGAACAATGGCCAGTAGAGGTGGATCGAGGAATACTAACAATAAGAGGCTCTCCCAATAATCACTGGCATAATTTTTTCGGCCTCTACAACGACAACGACGAATATATCTCTCTCTCACACGTCTTACGATAAGCTTCTCTTGTAATATAAAAAATAAAGGACCTCGTATTCCCATACCGCCATTTGAAGCAGCCTCACTATTTTATTTTGTTCGACTGCCAACGGATATAATAAATAACGAAGATCCAGATGAATCCTGAGTGCCTTCAACAGAAATTCCGTCAGACTTTACACACTCCGTCCACATTCTTCCACATTTTCAACAGTCGCACGTGCCTATTCGAAGCTCACTGAGTGGTAGACAAAATAGAATTTACCGCGATATACAAAATTACGTCGCACCGAGGAAATCCACGAATTATTTGCAATGTGGATATAACTCGGTGAGAAAGTTTCTCTCTTCTGCTTGCCTTCGAAGCGTCGTGTTTATTTGTTTAAGACGCTGGAAGGAGGTGCAAGAGCTGGTACGTAGGTGTGTATAAGGGTAATGCTCGTGGAGCGGAATATAGAGTGGATCGCAAGGTAGTGGGTAGGTTGGTTCGAAGGTGGAATTTGCATGAGAGTCCCACAAGTGGTGTGCCTCAACGCGACGGACGTGCACGCGTTCTCCTGCCTTACTCTTTGCGTCTACATCCTATAACCCTATCCCCGTGCGCAAACAGACAGGCATCCCTTCGCGACGATCACGATGGCGCCTATATCCGTTCAAATGGACCCCCGATTATCCTCTGAAAATGCAAAGGCAAACCAAGTTGACTGTGGCATTCGATCGATGGCCGACCACGAGACGAAACTATAGCTACTTTCAAAAGCGGGAGAAGAAAAGAATACGTTAATAGAAAGAGCTTGCGCAACAAACTTGTTTACACGTTGACTTACACGTAACCCGAATTCGGATGACTTTTTCAGTGGATGATTATAAATGATCAAAATAGATATTTAGAAATATAACTAACGCTTTAGATAGGTCACCAAAATTCAATGTTCCGTGATAGTCAACGTGTTAATCGATAAGCTCGAAAAAGATACTCTCCTAGAAAAATAATGTCGATTTACAAGAGTGACTACTGCGATCCAGGGCAAAAGTTTGTCCCCATGGCGGAAGAGAACTTAAAGTATGAATAACCAGTCGTGATCGTGGGCTGCGCCATTGCACGCCAATATCGTGGAAGAACAGTATTCCGGAAAGTCGAGTGAAAAGAAAATTCTCGGACGTGGCCCTTTTTAACGAGCGTATCGAAGCTTACCTCGTTTTCCTACGTTTTCTCGATAAAACGCGCCCTTCTCCAAACGAAGCTTTCAATACATTTCCAATATCACAGCGTGGCACGATGTTGGCGACCACACGCGTCCGCGATAACTGCCAAGCGGCTTCGTGGAGAGACATATCTGAGCAGCCATCGTTCCATTTATTTGTAAACACGTTTCTACGGACCGAGCAACCAGGTAGAGTTTTCGGTGCCGTTCCGGAGGCGCGAGAAAACGCGCAAGGTCGACACTCGTTCAAATTTATCTAACGTTTCTTTCGCATCGTCGAGCGTGGCCGCTCAACGTCCCGAAAAATTCCGTATTTTTCCAAACGCACGAGCGAGCGTCTAGGGTGCTACCGTGTATGAGTGCGAAAGTACTCGTGTATAACCGTTCCATACTTTTTTTCCCTCTCTCACAGGCTCTTCACCCTCTTCGTGCAAACATTGCGTTACCGCTTTGTATTCCACCGTTACTCTGCCAATATTAATCTAAACATGTCGCGTCCGTTTCCGGCTTCGAAATATTTTCACTCGACCGCGCGGACGAGCAGAATTTATCGCGTATGTGACGTTTCCGACAAAATTTCCACGTCCGAGTTTAGGAAAGTCTTAATGTTACGTTAGTTCTCTCGTGCGGCGAGAGACGCGTAAAGTGTGGCTTTATAAGGGAAATAAGAAGACCACGAGCAATCCCTCTTAAATTCGTATTACGCTAACGTGAATTCGTAAATGCGGTGGAAGGTCCTTTGTAATAACGGGCACGCGTGAAAAGCAATACATAATTGTTTCGTGCTAATCCGCAGCTGGTGAACTCGTTCGAAGCAACACAACAACCAATTCTATTCGCCGTAATGAAGTTGGCACCTTTCGCACCCCCGGGGAATTTCATGTGAATTTACAGTTCCTACCTCTGTGCGCCACCGTCGTTCCCCGAAAAGCAAAAAACGAAAGAGAAACGAGTCCACGAAGTACGACTGGTATACGCGTGGGTTCAGGCCAGGATAAAATATGCGCCGCACCGGGAGACGAACGAAATTTATTATCGGAACAACGTTTTCTCCCAGGACGAGACATATAACCGGTTTAAGGGGGTAGATGCTGCGATCGCGCGGCAGGAAGAACGAGTGGAGATCCTGATAGAGAGAGCATTGAAACAAAACAATTCCTTCCACCGGATATACTTTCGACGCATCCCTGATTTATATGCACTCGCATTTTCGGCACTCTCCTGCCCATCTCTCTCTCCTTCCAACTTCATCACGTCACATAAGATTCCTGCTTTGGATTTCGACGGTATCCTCTTGCCTTCTATTTCTCCAAGGACTACGATACAAGCAACGACTATATTTTCAAGGAGAACCGATGTTGTCGACAAACTTACCGAGAGTAATATTATCGGTAAAGCGAACGTAGCCCAGGCTAAAACTATTTTGATTTCCTCGAGGATGTGCAAGGCACGATTACATCCACTTTTACAATCGAATTTAATTTCAAACTTTACCGATCTTCGAAGAACGTTCTCTCACATTCGTTCGTACAAGTTGCCTTCTACGGTCCTGCTTTCTCAACACCCTTTTCCAATTCCTCTCACTTCTTCCTACTCCTCCTTCTTCCGCACTTTCCCGCTTATTAGATCGTTTCGTAACATCCACTAGGTAACGTAACTACCCAGCGTGTACGCTGCGGACCAACTGGAAGGACACGAAGCGTCGTACCGTCTTGTTATAACGTCTCTACATCCCCCCCGACCGGCTCTCGAGCTTTGCCTCGTTCCACTTCTCCCGTAAACGCACGGCGCTTACCCCTCGAGCAAACGAGGAGAGAAGCTCGCCAGTAATGCGAAGAAAGAGGGGAGAAAGGCTAACGGTGAAGGGGACGCCATTTGGCTTGGACATTAAGCTGATACGCCGTTAGATTTTCCATTTTTCCGTGCGCTCGCGCTGCAACCGATTTCGATTCCTTAATGTCCCACCGAAGTGGATTCCTCGAAATGGAAATCGACCGATGCAAAGAGAAAGGAGGACGCGCACGAGAGAAAGAGAGAGAGAGAAATGCTGCAAAGCGGATGACAAAGATTAAGAAAATTTTGCGAATCCCTGCACATGGACCGGTTTCGTTAACGTGTGGATGATGAAAAAAAGGGAACAAGATGAGATGGAGCCGATAAAACATCAGTAAGCGATAAAAACGAACTCCACCTGCAAATGAACTCCACCGTGCAGGCGACTCTCCAAGAGGATGATAGAATTTTTAGCAAGCAGAAAGCTCATTTCGATCAAAATCATGAGCGTCCTATTTCTTAAGGAAGAGAAGTTGAATAAACGATATGCAAATACGCTTTCGATGCTGACGGATCAAGAAATAAACTGTCGCTGTGCGAAACAGGTTGCAAACATCTGTTGGATAATAAGACAGACACCGAATTTACTTCGTCCTAAATATCGAAGCAAAACCGATCGACGAAACGCATGTATTCTCAAACATGCACCCTTTTATACCCCACGTGTGCAGAAAGTATTCGTATTAAAAATAATCCCCAATTTTCCACGGCGCACCGAGATTCTCTAATTCTCCTCATAGTTCTCACGCTTCTTTCCACTTCTGGTCATTTAAAAGCTACGATGGCCCAAGCTCCCTCTCCCTTCTTACGTTTCTTACGCGCATTAAGAGGGAAGGTTAAACACTTCCGTAAGAGGAAGAAGCGAAACTCCGGCGTAATAATAGGGCACGAGGATGGACTACGGAAGAAGGGCGCTCGCTGCTCTTTCAAGCCGTTCTCGACGTCTGACTGGTGGCGCTTTTTAGAGATTACATTATCTCCGCATTAGAGTCCCTGTTTTTGTGCGCGAGGTTTTGCCGTTAATTCAAATCTCCACGTTGCAAAGCTCGTAGCTTCCTCGCAACTCTCCTCTCTCTCTCTCACACTCTCTCTCTCACTCTCTCACTCTCAATCCCCTCGTACTCCCCTATCCTCTCTCTCCATCTCATAGATGCTCCCTCCGTTCATATTTCTCATCCACGGCCTACCTCATTTTCCCCACCCGCCACCTTTTCCTTACCTATCTTCACGGCTCTCTCTCTCTCTCTCTCTCTCTCTCTCTCTCTCTCTCTCTCTCTCTCTCTCTCTCGCTTTAATAACGTCCCGTTCCTCGCGTTCTTCGCGCTTCCCTAGCGCCACGCTGTCCAAATGTTTGCAGGGTGTTAGGGGATAAAACTAATAAGTCGACACCCTGCCGAGAATCCCTCTACTAGTTTGGCGTTGACGGTCGCCTGCAGTGAAACCTGCGAAGGTGCACAACGACGAGATGGCGAAAGGTAAAGGTGAATGCTTTGAAGCAGGACTGGAGCTGGTAACGCGTTACTCTCTCGACGTGGCCCTTCAGTATCGAGCGGCACTCGTTGTTTCAATTATGAGAACCCGAACAAGAGTACTCTCCAGCCTCCTCTCCTTTCGTCTCACGAGGGTCACTTGCTTCTCCCTCCTCCTTCTTCTCATCCTCCTCGTAACGGGCACCTTGTCGGGCCAGACGATGTTTGCCCGCCTGCCCTTCCATTCTCCTCTCTTTTCGACGCCGACGAGTGCTCGTTAATTTCTAATTACAGACGGTGATAATCGATGGTAATTATTAAAGTTAAACACCGCGCGCGTATAACGTTTCTATTTCGCACTTAACGTTGTAGCTCGAGCGATTAAAGACACTTCCAAAAAGACAGTGATTCTTCGAAAAGAAGACACGAGAAAACGTACGCGAACTAATTAATTAGATCGGTCCGTAAATAAAATTCTAGACGCATCGAACGAGCGGAAAGATTATACGAACCTGGAAAATATATTCCTGGAAATAAATTTCGCCGAGTGAAATGTCACGCCGGAGCATATCGTTAGTTACTGCTTTTTCACTGGCGGAGGCAAAGAACGGGTAGTCGCTTTTGGCCGATGGTAACAAATACAGAAGATCCAACGAAAGAGAGGTGGTCGAAAAACTCGAAAGCGCAGGAAGCTCTTTCGCCCACTCGCGACGATCTCATTAAAGGAAGAAGGAAAAGGAGGGAGGATAAAAGGGATAAACATAAAAATAACCCCAAATATCGTGCGACGCGCGACATCGACGAGTATTCGAGAAATTCCGTTCGATCCGCGCACCGACGAGAATCCTCGGAACTTAGGTAACTGCAACGAGGAGAAATGGACGGCCACCCACCGGTCCGACGTTACTGAGCAATTTCAGTTTTTAAGCTTTTTGCTTCGCGCTCCTCTGCGCCCTCTGCGCTCGCCTGCCTGCCTCTCGTCCTCTTTTTATCCACCAACGGACGCGGGGAAAGAGTGCAACCCAGACGAGGGAATTATTCTCGGAAAATACGAATGCTAGTCACGCCGCGCGAGGATCTCAGCGTCCCCCGCTTTACTGTTTTCGGGCTGCCTCGCTGTCCTAAGCTACCCAATTTACGGTGCAAACATTAAGGTCGTCATAAAGTACCGGAGGGAGTCTTAAGATGCTATAAATCGTGCCGGGACACACCCCATCCCGCTTTTCCACCCCCGGCGCAAACCAACCCCCCAAGCCACCCTTAGTTGCAGTCGACCCTTTTCTTTCCTCCGGGCCAACCCACGCCTTCTGCTCCTTCGGGTACCGCGCCACCAGTTTCTTACCGCTGCCTTTCCTTCCTTTAACGCTTTTTCGTTTCATTCTTTTCCTCTCGCTTGGCCCTGACGAGTGCACGACGTGCACCTTCCGCTTTTCGAAGGCACCTAATCCACGAGAAACGACGCTCACAGTCTACCGGAAGAATGTAGAGATCCTGCTGGTGGAAGGATGACGGAGAGTACAAGCAACGAAGCCGGTGAATACGACGACAGGTGTATTTCACTTTCGCAAGCCGGTCTTTTAATTTCCCTGTCGCGCACGCATCCGAAAGAAACTCACATCTGAAATTCGCGTGCCGCCCTTTTAACCGCGGGACAAGAACGTTGCGACGGTACCACGCCGGCGAGAATTTTTCGCCAAACAAAGGTGGCACTCTTTGAATATTCAAGCGGTTATACGCGAGTCTTTAGGAGGTACGCGAAAGATCGCGTTAAATGCGCGCCAGAGTTCTTATGGGAAAATATTGTTTAAGAACGGAAACATCGTGCAGGTTAAAGTGATTTGTTCGCGAGCGTTCATTTGTATCTGAGCAAAATTGCGTTTCTCCTTAATGAACGTTCACGAAACTCGAGACGGGGATCTTTGTTCGTTCGAAGCGTTCTACCTCTGTTTTTTGAACCTTGATTAAGTAAAGAATCAAACCTCGGTAGTTCCGATGTTGACGAAGTTCTCACAAGCATTTTCTGTATAAGTTCGCTCCGATAATATACCCTATTTTGTCGATCCATCTTTCCGGGTCAATCGTGTCTAAAAATGGAAGTGCAATGATAAGTGTCTGTAAAAAAGAGCAGCGTTTCACGGTAAAATGAAACGCACTTTACTCCGATGTAATCCACTTACACTTGCGTTGCCACAGTGCAGGCACGTTTCCACCTACAAATGTCCCGTGACCTCACGTCCGTTTACATTGTTCGTGAACACGTGCGCACGGTCCACGAATGCTCAATGTGCGCACGCATACACGCGCGTATTTAAACATCACGTATCGCGCGCGTATGCAACACACGCGTCCAACTTGCGTACGAATAATTTACATAATTGCTAGCTTGACCGTAAACAACAGGAGACCTCGTGAAAAATCGCGCGACGACAGAATGCGGGAACGCTAAAAATGAATATATTATAACGTAGTAAAAATTATTAACGACGTGCACTTAATATGTCCTCGTAATTCAGAGAAGAAAAAATGTGTGGAACCAGAAAGACGAAGGGAGAGCTCCATTAACGACGAATGTCAAACCTCCAAAATCCTAATTTCTGCTTTTGCACGAGCATTTGAAGCTGATGCAGTGACGCGCGTGCCGCAATACCAGTTTCTCCCTGCATTACGTGTGCGCCAAGTGTGCGTGTGAGCTACGACGACAACGCGCCGTTCACATTCGGGGCGGCAGGAAGCGCCACTTAAATTCATGCTCCAACACTGGCAACGACTTAACGTGCTTCGACGTCGGTGTGCTCTGGGAGAAAGAGCGAAGGATAGAGCGAGAGAGAAGACAGTTTCTCGCTAGTGTCTCGCATTATTAACACTACCCGCCATGCTACTCGTACACTCACATCGTCGCTTTCCTACCACCTGTATAAACCAGTCGTGGAAACTGCTTTTTATACTCGAAGATTCGCGTTCCACGAGCTAAGGGAATTCTCGGTTGGTGCAAAAAGCGAAATATTTTTCTATGCGCCTTCTAATCTCATCCAAAACATTCTCGCATGCTCGCCTACGACGGGGTTGCACGAACGCGAGCATGCCATTCTTGCACTAACCCACGTACACGCTCGAAAGCAGAAGCGAACGAGCTCGTCCGCGCGAGCTTCCAAGCTCCCGTCCCACGTCCAACTATATACCTCTCCGCACCCGCGTAACGATATAAACATCGCGCAGGCCCCGTGATGAATACGCCCCGTAATTACCGAATGGTAATTACCGCGAAAATGATAATAACACCGCTTACGCTCCCAAATTGCCTCCAACGCACGCCGAACTATCCTGTAATTTTACACGTCGCGCCACCTAATATTCGGTAATCCGTGCGCCCGTCCTCTCTCGTCTCACATACTCGCCGGCGACGGAGTCATTAATAATGTTAATGTCGACTATAATGGTAGTATTCATAATAATCGTAACAATATGGGGTAAGAGGTGTACCCATAGACATAATATACCTAGACTGCGGCGTTGACGGAGTGGGGATAGAGCTCACGTAGAAAAGGATGCACTCTGTTTTGATGTCTGTGCGATCTCTCTCGCTCTCGCGCGAAGGGGAAACGTTTAGATTGGTAACTGTTTTCCTGTATCGCCCTTCGCGCGAGAGCGAGAGAGAACGCACAGGCATCAAAACAGAGTGCATCCTTTTCTACGTGTGTTCTACCCCCACTCCTGAAATTTTGGAGAACGCGCAGTCTAGGTATATTATGTCTATGGGTAATAAGAAGAAGAAGAAGAGGAAGGAGAAAGAGAGAAAGAAAAAGAAATAAAAAAAGAAAAAGAAGAAAAGAAGAAGACAGTGGAAAATCATTCACAAAAACCAGAGATACAGGATCAAAAAACATAAACAAATAAATAAGATAGAGAACCCGTGGACCAGGCTTAGACCAAAGTCCAACAAACCCCCACGCATCATCAGCATGTCTATGGGTGTACGTGTACCCCCGTCAAACATCGTCGCCTGGCTAATTGATTTGTTTTGCTGCGCGACAAGGTTGCACGCCTGCGCGTCTACACGCTTCTGAACGGAATACATGAAGAGAGAGGGGAGAGAGAGAGAGAAATTCAGAGAGTGCAAGAGAGTGCGTGTCCCTCTCCTCCTTTCTCTCGCCTCTCGCGTAACGACCTCGTTAGCGAGACGATGCTATCTCGTCCCGCGAATCCACTCGCTCCCCTCCGTTCTTTCGAATCTCCCGCCGTTTTAGTAGAGGTTAGCCCGCGAGGCGAGATCGCGTGAAGATTATAATCTTGTTATAATGGTTCTTTCGCCGCGCGCCCTCGTCCGAGATTGCCGAAACTCCGTGTAATTAGAATTTTCTTCCAGGCGGCAGGCTCGAGAAGAATTTCTCGTCTCGTTCTATTCATCCGCGAGATTTTCGCGTGGAGCGAGGCCACGATTTATCCCGCTACGTTTTGCGAAAGTGCAAGAGATCGCAATCGCTTTCATGGAATATTAAAAACATTCTCGCCCGTGCTTCGAATAATTTCAAATATTCACCACGCCAACGCGACGTGTCCATCATTTTTCACGCGAGACTTTCATATCGCTTCTTCGTTTAATGAAAAACTATCGAGTAAATGGCTTCGTATATGCGCGACGGTAGCCATCTCATCGCGATCCATTAGCACGCGAAACATCAAACTTCTTTCCACCGCTTAGAAGTTATCGTGTAATATCAATTAAAGGAGCGACGAGGACGTCGTTGTTCGTTGAAGAATTATTTTCTCTCACAGGTATGGTATGCGCAGGGTGTTCAGAAACGATGCGCGGCAGTTGGTCAGGTTACCTATCGATAGATCTGCAGGCGTTCGCTCTGCTGGTAAATCCAACAGCCTTTCTCCCTCCACGATCTCTTGCCGATCATCAGACCTAGCGCCTGCAGACCTATCAATATGCAACCTAACCAACTGCCCCGTACGATTTCCGAACACCCTGTACAATACGATTCTTTCAATGCACGTTTCTTGAAGCGAGAAACTCCAATTCTAACCTTCTTCCACTTAAGACACTCTTCCCTCGCGCGTCGCGTCGTGTACACGAGCAACGATCCGGCCTCCCGTTGACCCCGATGATCATAATTTCTCATAATTGCCCTGATAATAATTAATTCATAAACGAGCACTTTGCGGCGTAGCTGCTAGCGGGCTCAGCCATGAGACCGCGCGGTGATCGAGGTAAAACGTTAATGATAATGGCATCGTTTTCTCGAAATTACTAGCAACGCGGGTGCCGTGACGGGCACGCGTTATTTTACACCTCTGCGTCCCATCCACTACCACGCCCATCCCACCCTACTTCACAATAACGCAACATGGTCTAGTGTCAATTAAGAGCCTAAGACGTTAAGAGTCGCGAGCGACACTCGAGACGCAATTAAATCCACCCATCGGCGTATTTTTTTAATTCCATCCCACGATGGCATCAGACCTATCCACGGTAGCATCTAGAGCCGCTGCTAGGAGATTAACAATTACAATGGGAATCAACGTAATCGACTGCACGAATTCCGCGACTCCAGCGAACTTCCACTCTTCTCTCTTTCTCCATCTCTCTTGCCCTCTTCCACAACATCTCCTTCTCACTCTACGCATCCTTCCTTCTCCACCGAGGCGACACTCGAGGCGCTCAGACGCGTCTCTTCCTCCTCCGAAATCAATTATCCGGCAAGATGAACTCCAGGACGAGGCATTATCGCGATTAATTCCTCAAAATTTCCCTCGCGAGTAGTCCCCCTTCCTACTCTCACGGCGCTGTCACCGTCGAGGATAGAAACAAACAGAACAGGGAGAAACATCCTGCGACAATGTCGGCCGACATAAATACCCGAACAGCTGTTATGCTAATGCAATAAACATCGGGGTAGGCGAAGGGCTCCCGAGGGCGGGGACGAGAACGGGAAGAGCGGCAGCGGCGGCGAGGTTACCGAATATCCGATGCGATTATTACAGTGACATGTAATTTGGCGCAACAAGCTATCTAACGTCCAGCCACCTGTTTAATATACAACGACGCTAATAACGGGGGCATCGATTATCAGGGTTTCAAATTGCGACAGTGACACCTGCGACACCTGAGCCATCGCCATTATTAACGGCTCGCCCAACCCCTTCCGCGCCTCGTCCTCTTCGTCCTCTCTCATCATCCTCCCTAACGGTTCCTCCTCAACCTTCGCTTCTCTTCCGTCCCGTACCCCCGTGCTCCATCAGCCTCTCGTGCTCCAATCCTCGCATCGTTTCCCATCTAAGATTCTCATTCCCAGCACGACGACGAGGAGCAGATAGAAGAGAAAGAGAAAGAGGAAGAGGAGGACGGTGCAGGTAACGGAAGCGTCGGCGAGTCTTCGTCCTGTCCTCCGCCATGGAGACTCTCTGAAAGGTACGTCGCGGTTCGTGGTTTAATTATCTTTGCCGCCGTCATGGACATTTCAACGAGATACCGAAGCTTCTCTAGCGGTTCTAGGCTATAACGCGCGTGCACTCACCCCACCGACGACGACGTGACATCGTTTCTAATTTTCAACCCTCGCCGATTACATTATTAATATCGACGACGAGGCACTGGCTTCTTAGATGGCACGACTTGGCAGTGGGCATGCGTGTGTGGAGCAGATGCTTTTTTGACGTACCGTACTGTCGGCACGTCGCATTAGATGGAAATTAAATGCTACAAGAGAGAGAGAGAGAGAGAGATAGATAGATAGATATAAATTTATTAACCCTGAGCATAACGCTCCTAGGATCCCAACCAAGATACAGAAATAACAAAAGAAACATAAAGCAAAACATATATGAATAAAATAAAATAACATAAGATAAAGATAAAGAAAATATATAGGAAAAGAAAAGAAATAGAAAACAATTACAAGCGTCCCAAAGGATCAGCCTGCACTTCCAGAAGAAAGTCGCGCATACTACTCTTGAAAGCGCCAAACGTCTCCGCCGCTCTTACACTGGATGGAAGGCAGAGAGAGAGAGAGAGAGAGAGAGAGAGAGAGATATGATTTTTCTTCGAACAGGAAGTTCACACGAGCGAATTAAACGGATTTGACGCCATTGCGATAAGCATAGCGTGCGAAATAAATTACACGCGACACGGGGAACGATATTTTCACCACTCAGGATATCCCGAATTTTTATGAGCGCCATGAAATACGAGAACCGCACTTCTGGCCGGCGCGACATCGACCATTATTGTTGCGTACAGGCGATTTGATTCCCGCAATTTCCTGCGAAGCTCCCGGATTGTCACGCGGAATTCAGTTCATGTTATAATTTAGCCCAGGGCGGATAGGGGTGGGGTGGTGGGGGTTGGGGAGCAGGTTGGAATTGAGGGAGGAAAATGCAAAGGGGTAACCCCACCAGAGAGAGAGAGAGAGAGAGAGACATGCGGAGAGAAACCAGAATGAAGAGAGAGGGAGTGGTTAAAGAGAGAAACGTTCGAGCAGAGAAGCGAAAGAGAAAATGGAAAGAGAGAGAGAGAGAGAGAAAGTAAGAGAGAAGGGATGACAATGCGCAAGGGGGTGGAAAGTGGGGAAGCGGCAGAGCGGAAAATAATGCAGCGTGCAGAATTACAAATTACACGCTACAGGAACAGTAGGTCCTTTCTCCGTTCCACCCCCGGCCACTTCTACCAAACCCCTTCCTGACGCCGCGTCGTCTCTGGCGCACTCCTGACTGGAGGAGCCTCCGTTGGTTGCCGTTGATTACACAAACAACATTCGTCGTAGAGCCCGTGGAGGACGAGAGGGCACGGAGAAGAAGGGAACGACAGAGACGAGTATGTACGAAGAAGCTGATGGAAGGAGACGGAGAAGCCAAAGACGAAGGACGATGAGCGGAGATGAGAGAGCGCGCGATATCAAATGGAGTTGTTACAAGGCCCGCTATTAATCTTTATTACAAACAATCGTTCGTGTTAATTCCATGTAATTTCACGGCCGTCATGCGCCGAATCCGACCTTACTGTTGCATGCGAAACATCATGGGCGCCAAGCGAAACGATGAGCTCGCAATGGCCATCCTACAGGCCCTTTCAAATTTAATCGCCTCCTACGCAAACGTGGCCCTTCATCAAGAGAGCGTCGACAGAATGACCGAGTTGTCAGCTACGGCTCCGGTCGTCAGTGGTGCATTTTCAGAGCGCCTCCTAAAACATTTACTGTTGCACCGTACTCACGGTCCTAAGGTCCGAAAGATATTCACGGGACTGCCCCGAGTCATGCGCGAAAAGTCGATGGTTGAGATTTATAAAATTCATGGTATAAGAGGACCATTAACTTCGCTAAAATTGTATACTTTTTCCACGGATACCTTCTTCGGGATTCAAAACTCATCCGAGAAGATGCGCAAGACGCGCTATTCTCGTTTTTGATCGACACCTTTAATTCCATCGCTCTCTGGAGTCACGAAGTAAAAGGAAAGCTCATCAAAACTGTAATTGTTTCGTATTGGAAGCTCTCACGAGCGGAGCCACATCAATTCTAATATTACCCGAAAGAAATCCGTCGAACGATTTGCAGGATCGACCGGCGGGTAGGAGCGTCGCTTTTAACGAAGTGAAGAGAACCTTTTTAATTTAATTACCCAGAGATAGCGACAGCTCGGCACGCCACCACGTCTTATCTAATTTCGCGTTGATCTACACGCACCGCCGGTGGGCAGAGGCCAGAATTACATCCGAGAGATCCAATCAAACCGATCAAGCAGATCGGGTTAATCGCGGGGCAATCGATCGATTCCGTTCACCTCCGCGCAAAGCGGATGCGCGGGCGCGCGCGGCCGTTAATTTGCGAAGGGCACCGTCAAACTGCGAATCGACGTCTATCGGGTAGGAAGATCTCTCGCGTGACTGCGCGTCCCACCAAGTGAAGTTCCCTAGTTAGCAAACTTCATCAGGAACACGCGCTAGGAATCTGATGGATCGGAGCCGAAGTCGCAACTTCATTATCATCTTATTCCTGTTAACCGATAACGACAATGACTCTCGCGACAGGCTTGTAACGAGTATCGCGCAGCTGACCCCACGTACGCAAGTTTCCGGAGAACGCAGGTGCTGTGTTAATTAATGCGTCTTTATGGAAGTGGAATCAAGCTTCGAAGAAGAAGTTCCGCAACATCTGTCGCACTTTTACGGCGCTCTTTAACGTTTTACGTCCTGCAGTCTTCCCTACTTAAAGGGCAATGAAGCCTGCGAAAGAGGTTTACAACGAAGCCTTCGTCCGGAGACCGACGATGTAATATTATTCCATGATACTATGAAAGTAAAGATACGCGAAGATAGATTCTCGACTCTTTGGGTGCTTCTTAAAATAAGAGGCGCTTCGAACCCTAAACAGTTCCCTATTTGAGCCGTTTATTTTGAAAGTGGCCTAAGTCCATTTTAAAAAAAAAAAATGAAATATCACATAACATTAAATTATTGCATTAAATTATTTACGAATTATGTGATATCTTATTTTTTTTTAAAAATGGACTTAGGCCACTATCAAAATAAACGGTTGACTTCTTTCACGATATGAAAACAGCAAATATATTCTGGTACCGCGAGAATATTATAACCAACCACGTGCCACGAGTAATTTACCGATGGTTCGTCAATTTTCATGAACATCGGGTAACTTCTTAAATTTTAAAAAATCTACAACCCCTGCATTCCACCCCCGCGGTAGCCGAGCGTGAAAGGACAGTGGATCTGGTGGAAGGAGGTTTATAACGCAGTCTCCGGAGTTGGTTTTTTGTGCGAACACGTCCCGGCACCGGGGAAGCGGCATCGATTTCGCATCTACCGGGTGTCTCGCTCCGCGGAGAAGGCGCGGGAGGGAAAACGGGAGGCAGGAAAGGACCTCCATTACCAGCGTTCCACTTTTGTGTGCCGTGCGACGGCGCACCGGCGCGGCCGGTGCTGAAAGCACGAGTCGTAAGCTGCGAAATGGCTGTCTCTACTGTATGGACCCAAGGGTGCCTTCCCTTGCCCTTTCTGCTGTATTCAACGGGGTATCGCGATTAAAGAGGGCGAGAGAAAGGAGGGAGGCGAAGAAGCGAAGGGTGAAGACGAGCGGAAGAAAGTCCACCGTGGACGTTTTATCTCGAAACGTGTCGTCGGCCCGGTCTTGGTCGTGGTGAACGTTTAGGCACGAAGGCTCGCGCTATCGATGTGCCTTCATCTCGCGTGACTCATCCGAGGGACCGTAAAATTTGTCGAGAGGTACGTACATACGGAGCATTCGCGAAGTCCTCGAGGATGTTTGCGAGAAAGAATCTACGATCATACAAATCATAAATGTGCGCATAGAATTATTGTGTTTAATGTCGAATTACATAGGACACGTGTATTTTTTTAACCTCCTGCGAAAATCCAAAGTGTAACGAAATTATCCTGGATTTCTTGTAATCGGAAAATTGCTGGAAAAAATCGAGAGCAAGGATCTGAGAGTCCTTTTACTTCCTTCCCAACTCGTCCCCTCGACCCTGCTGTCCTAAGCGTTTCGTAATCTCGAGGATTGGCCACGTAACCGAACCCGATTCTCACCATACTCGAACACGTCTGTACAATCCAATCCCTTCAATCTTTCACCCTTCTTCATCCTTTCTCTCACGAATCGTTCTCTTTTTCCACCTAACGTCTCCGTTCTCTCTTCTCCTCCGTCAGTCTCCTCCCACCGAATACTCTTTCCATCGCGCGCAAGCCCATTGGGCAGAAGGTCGACAATGGACTTTACTGCCCATTATGACCCCGCGGGCGACGACGCGGCAGCACCTTTCTCTATTTATGGATATCGATCCTTCCCCTTTCACTTTCCCGGGCCCACGACCAGCGTGTCGATGGAATCGGGCTAATTCAGGTCCGCGGATTAAAATTGCACCGTGCCAACTTCCGCTCGCATCGCACAAAGCCTCGCACCTCCACCTCCTCTCTCCACCATCACACCCCTCTCAGTAGTCAGGTGAAATCGTGCACAGCTAGAGCGCCAAGCGATAGAATTTCGTGAAATTTTCGACGCGTAATACGTGCCGCGAAGCGGCGCGCGGAGAGGCTTTGAATTATTCCGGAGACGCACGACGAATGACGACGATTTTCTCCTTCACGCGGATTCGTGGTCTGTCGCGTGATTTGTTGACATTCACCGGCTCGAATCTCTCAAACAAGCATCAGCATTTGCTCGATAAATTGTCTCGTGATCCGCTCAAAGAAGCTCAAGGATTTATCTCGTTTGCAGTTGACCTACTCCTCTTGCGATTCTAAAATTGTTACTGGACGAGCATCAATTTGTATCGAGAATATACTCGATCGAACCGTAGCAAAAGGTCGGGTTTCTGAATATTAACGATTATGCGACCCTGCAAGAAGGCACTCTCGAGAATTCGGGTCATCTTGGGTACGTAAGGTAGAGATATTTTTTTCCAGTCTGATCCTTATTGTTTCTACTTCCAATCGTGCTCGCACAATCCGAGAAGTGCATCATGCATATAGTTCTGCATTATCGAGACGCATGCACAATGATACACTATCGTTCATCCGTTCTAATCCTTGCGCAAATAAGAGCAACTCAATAGAGTCGACAAATTCTGTTAAGAAAAGCTTTCTGGGAGCTACTGTACAACAAGGAATAGCAGTACAGTAATATATGGACCGTTCATTTCTAAAGTGGTGTAAGGACATTTTTTTCAAAAAATGAAATAATTTGTAATTCATTTAATGTAAACTTTTTATTTCTAGTTAATTACAGTTTGTTTATAGTTTTATTTGTAGTTCTTCTTAGTTAATTTTTTTCTTAAAAGTGTACTTACACCACTTTCAAAATAAAGGGTCCATATATTTTAACCGCAGATGCAGACAACAAAAAATAAAATCAACCATACGCGAGATTATTATTCACATTTTACGAAAGAGTCTTCAAAGTAAAACCACGAGGTCCTTCATATGATTTTAGTCGCGCACATTTTTCTCCACGTTATATCATTATTAGCACCCTCGCCACCCTTAATATCACATTTCTCTCTCTAGCGAAACCAATTAGCCTCAAAGCAGTTCGCTCGATGCATTACCGCGAGATTCGGCAAACCCTCGATATCTTATAAAATCTCTTCGAAAGTTCACAGTACTTACGCGCAACCTCGTAACTCGTCCGATACTCTTCGGTGACGTAACCGGCGGAGAAAGTCCTCTAATTACGACAAATTATGCAAGAGACTGTCGTCTCCCACGAGGATTCTCCGCGAGACTATCGAGAGATCCTCTTAGGGACGCCCGACTTCGCCACTTTTGCCACAGCGACGATCTCGCGGAAAGTTTTCGCGCGTGTCTCGCGATCGTGCGAAAGAAGCGCGCGGGAAATTCAACCTCGAGGCCCCTTATCGAAACGTTCGCGCGTCGATCTATTCGTAAGAGAAAGGACGAAAGGAGGAAGAGGAGAACGGAGGAGCGACGAGCAGAGGGAACGTAAACCTCTCCGAACACGATTTCGAGCTCTTTAGTATCGAGCAACCCTCCGAGAGCGAGAGAAGCTCGACGTCCACGACTATATACTGCAAAGATAATCCACTGCTAAGCTCGCTCGATTCGCGAAGGCTCTACCATCCTCCCAGTCCTCCAGTCCTCCTCCTCCGTTTGTTTGAGGATTTGCTATTTCGCTTGACTTCCACCTCCCTTCTCCACCTCCTTCTCTTCCACGACGTTTCCAGAACACGTCTGGCCCTGTCTCTCGCGAACCATCTCACGTCACCTCCCCACCTACCGAAGCTCGCCATCCCTTCGGCGTCGATCTTCCATCCGAGGACGACAACCACTCTCTCCTCGTCTCCCTTTCCACAGTTTCTCCACTCTCTCTCTCTCTCTCGTTCTCTCCTTCCGACTAATAGCGCCCGCGTACCGTCGCGCTGAGAATCTCGAGGTACCAGTTTGTGCAGAACTCAAGGCAGTTCGTCCGACTTTGCTGTTAGCTCGAGGGATCGGCAAGAAGGACGAAGGTGGATATATATAGGAAGGAGAAAGATATATATATATATATGAGAGAAAAAGGAGAGATTCCGAGAGGTGCACAAAGAACGAAGAAATGGAGACGAACGAGCGTGGCGGAGTGCCGCGAGGGGGTAGAGAAAAGCCTCGGGATGACGTTTTGTTCGCCAGGTGAACAACGAAACATTGTTGTTTCAGAACAGGAAGTTTCTGTCGCGCGATGATAAGAAAGAATTTTGCCCTTTATCTCCGCGGCGCGTTGGCTCAGCAGCTCGGCTCGATTCAACGTGGAAAGGGAGAGGAGCGAGAACTCTGTATTTTCAGATGTGAGAAACAATGAAGGCATTCGCGCGAACCTCCAGTCCACGGGCAAGGTAGAAAAGCCGAGGGCGCGAAGAAAGAGGAAAAGATGCGGAAGGTGGAGGAAGAGGATGAGAGAGGAAAGGAAGCGGCCGAACGATGGGAATGGACGAACTGCGCAGGCAGGCTGTTTTCCATGAGTGAGGAGGAGGAGAAGGTGAGAGGAAAGAGAGAAAAAATTTAGATCGAAACGAGAGAGACGGTGAGAGGATGGAGGAGAAATCTTGGAAAGGGTGAGAATGAGATGTGAAGTAAAGAGACGGAATGAGAGCAGCCCCATGGTCCACAGATGGTCCTCATAATTCCCTAACGATTATATCCGACGGCTTTAAAGATTAATTAAGCGCGCCGCTGGGTAGAACGCGCGCGTTGGAGTGTATGTGTGTGAGAGAGGAAGAGAGAGAGAGAGAGGAAGATGAAACCGCGAGAGGCACGAAGGGTAAGCGAAGCCTCGAAACGGGTGAGGAGGATGGGAGCCAATCGGCTGTCGGCACAAAATCGTTTCATTTCGATGCCGTTCCCGCGGTTGACACGACCTGCCGCGCGAGCGAATATAAAAATGTGGCGGAGCCGACGCTTCCTCGTCCCACGTTCCAATCGCGCGCGCGAGGGCGCGAGCTGATTCGGCAAAAAAAAAGGTAGAAGAAGAGAGACGAGAGAGAACGGAGAGTGAGCTTTTTGAATGTGGCCTGAGGAGAGGGAGAAAGGGAGAGAGAGGAGTGACGCGAGAGAGAAACGGCACCTGGCGTCAATCCATCGCTTCGATTATATCGTCGTTTCACGCGGTGTCGCACAGAACGCCCTCTCGAGCCGCGATTGGCCGATTTGCGAGTGAGAGCGGCATTTTCATTCGACGCATCACCCTCGCGCTCGTAAGTCAGTCGAAGTCTTTCCGGAAGCGGAAGGTCTCGTCGAACGTCCGTGTCGTGAAAACGATAGGTACGTACGAGTGGGAATTTAAAAAAGCAGAATCTCGTGTAGGTGGAAATGCACATGGAACGGTGAAGGTTCCACAAAAGCATCGACGAAACGAAAAATTCATAAACGAAAAATAAAAAATGCAACACGCCTGCTTCCTTCGTTCCATCGTGAGATTAATACGGGCAATTAACGCTGGAAGAAGGGCAATTCTACTCTACCCTTGCCTATCTCTCGCGTGCGTCCGGTAATAAGAAACAAATTGCGGGATCCCTTTCGATCTTCATTTCTCAAAGCCCGGCGGCGATATTTCCCGCGAAACATTTTGTCGCGGAAATTTTTCACTCCGCCACGAGCACGAGAAGGTGGGTAACGCGACGCGCTGTAAATTCTCATTTTGCGAGCGTGGTGGGCGCTCGTGTCGTTGCCTGCCTCCGACGCCGGAGGCTTCCAGCTGGAAGGACGCGAGGGCGAGAGGAAGAGAGGGACGAAGAGGGTAGTTTGGTCGAGAGGAGATTAACCCTAAATCTCGTGGCACCCGGTACCACCCCGCCTCCACTCGTTTCCACCACCCCACCGAGGCTCCGTCCTCCAGCTAAACCGTCGGAGGGTATCGACTTATCGCGCCGACTAAATCACCCGCATGATTTTAATCCGACAATTTTCCCACCTATTTCCTACCATCCTCGATCCCACCTTCATTTCCGATCCCGGCCTCCACTCCCTCGCCCACCGTCAACCCTACTGCCTCGCCGCGCGCGCGCGCGCGATCCCTCGTTTGCCCTCGCAGTTTGTCAACCCTCGAGAGCAGTCCGTCCTCGACTTCCCACCCTCGCACGTGAAAACATCGAGCCAAATCGTCCCTAATATTCCCACCTACGCTTATATCCCTTCGTAATGGAGACTCGAGCACGCGGAAGGGACGAGGCCCTACGCATATTCATCGGATAATCTTCGTATCGTGCCACCACTCCGCCATTATGTTTATTCGTCAATAAGGGTACAAACCGAAGGTGGAAGGACGCTAAGCGAACCGTCTTATCCATCTCCGTCTGATCCTGAAGCACCTCGCATGCCCCAGGTCCAACTGTTTCCCGATCTTTACGGTGCATTATATCAGGCAGTGCGTTATATTTCATTTCCACCCGTAAGGCCCTATCAAGACCAAGAGCCGGTTATAAATTATCTCGCGCCCGTCCTGGCCCACCATTCCTCGCCACCAGTTCCACCCCTCGTACCCGGTCTTTCTGCCGCGATAAAGCGCATCGATCCTACCGTTCGGTCTCCCACGATAAATGCGCGTCGCGTAACCCACGTCGTTGTAGACCGGGCCAGTGGTGTTGCTCCTGTTGCTGATGGTACCTGGTTTTCGGAGCAACAGCGCCACGGGCACGCAGGCGCGCGTGAGGAAATCGCATTTACGCGCCCACCTGCACTCGAATAAATAAACCGACGTTCTGACAACGGAATTCCAAGAATTTCGGCACTCACTACGGGAAGCAACGTGGCGCGGAAAGCCCAGGACCGCACTGGCGCGGTCCGCCAAAATTCCCGCCGAGATCTCTTTGTTACGCATTGATCGTTACTCTCTCCTCTCTCCTCTCACAGTCACAATACTCGTTTTCTTCCGCTCCCTCTCAACCCTGCCGGTTTTTCCATTTTTTTCAACACCTTTTTCGCGACGCGCCACGCACAATAGAGCGTTTCGCGTTTCGCGAAATAACAACGTAACGATCGACAAATATACTCGGGAATGGTGGAAACTTCGAGCGATACAACGGACGACTCTTCACCGTGGCGCTGTTTGTTAGAGAGAAATTTGGAGGAAGTTGAGCGATAAAGTGAGTGAATGCTTACAGCGCGATTTTATTCGCGAATAGAATTCCACGATGGATTATGAACTCAGGGAAAAACATAAATTTGTACAATAGAGTTTACGAGCCTCAAATATTTTCTACCGCGAATTTAACACTATTGCTACGAAAGGTGTCAAAAGACACCTTCTCAAATTGTATTTTAAATTTGTTTTCCAAGTTGAATCATTTTTCCTCGATTAATTCTTTCACTATTCGTATATTAGTTATTATGTTAATTTAGCGGTATCATTTTCCTGCATCTAATCTTGGACCCAAAAAGACGCCTCTTGATCGAAATAGGTACTAACCCTAACCCGGTAGAAATAGTGTTAAGGAAGTCATTTTTTAAATCGAGGCACTTGCCCTCAATCTTGGTTTCCTTCTTCCTTATCTCAGCCACTTTACCTTCCTTTTGCTTTTCATTCACCGGACAAGCGCCAAATTCGAATTTATAATACTCCTCCACTCGTCTACTCTCCATCCAGTCCATCATCCTACCTCCATGACTCGCCACCCCCCACAAGTGAATCTATACCATGAGGGGAGGAGGGGTGGAATTGTCAGTCGCAGCTGACAGAACGAGAACGGGACAGGCCGTCGGCCAACGGCAAAATTCCGTGAGCGCTCAAGATCCGTTTAATGCTGACAGGTGGATTCGTGGATGGATGGGACGGGGGGATAGGAGTCACCTGACGAAACAGCTGCTGAAGGCTCGCCAGGCTGGGGCGCCAGGTGAATGACAATAGGCGCATTATTTTAGAAATACATTTAAAGGCAATCCACCGGCTGCCGTCGAGCTGCCAAAGGATTGAAACATCCTCCTCCCTTCAGTTGAGATTTCAGTAATAAATAACAAAGCGCGGAATAACTAACGTGCGCGGATTACTCCGCGAACTCGTCTGTATCATCGGCACCGTTGAAGCGGATTTAACGTGAAAATTTTCGCTAGGTGGCGGGGTATGACGTCCGATCATAAATAAATCACTCGCCGATCCGTGCGAGATATTCCTCCGTATTTTCACGTTTCATCCTCGCGCTAGGTTTTTCGAAAGGATGGTTGAACGGTGAGAATAGAGCACTACGTGACACGCGGTTCCGACTGTTCGTTTCGGGAAATGCGTCTGAAAGAAACGCTGTTGCGAGAATTATCTACCTGTCATTGATATAGGATCGTAAATCTGCCAACATCTAAGATCGTCTGGATTACGTGAATGCAATTAACGGAAAAGCCGTGTCATCAGCTTCCATTCGATTGGTACGTTCATCGAGAAATCTCACCGGGCCAGAATTTCCATTTATTTCACTTCCAATTCGACGATGACAGAGCGTACCTTAAAACGTTCGTTACTTATTCATGAGCTCATTACCCGGTGCTCGTTATCGAGGACAAACAACAACCACGCAACAATACTGTCTATGAAAAATTTACCATCCATTGCCGGACGAGTTCTTAATTATCGGTTATTCCAGATCCGATGGAAGGTTAATCTTGTACAATTGCTTGTATATCATCCCACTTTCCTACACCTATCACAAACATTCCACTGGACTTTAAATTCTCCAACGAATTTCGTTTCAAAAACCTTCGAGGCTTCTTCCTCGCGCGCATTATCTCCCAATTCGCGCCCTCCCCCACGATCGCTTTAATCAGTCGGCGACACGCTCGGAACAACAACAAGAACAAGCGTCCCGTGCGATCTGCATGCCAGTGGTGACGAACGAAGTGGAGACGTTGCGCTTCGCATTTCATGTCGACCGCGGTCTTAATTACCCTTTATTCTGGACCCGAAGGAAGCCTAACCTTGTACAATTACTTGTATATCATCCCACTTTCCACACTTTCCACACTTTCCTACACCTATCACAAACATTCCACTGGACTTTCAATTCTCCAACGAATTTCGTCTCAAAAACCTTCGAGGCTTCTTCCACGCGCGCATTATCTCCCAATTCGCGCCCTCCCCCACGATCGCTTTAATCAGTCGGCGACACGCTCGGAACAACAACAAGAACAAGCGTCCCGTGCGATCTGCATGCCAGTGGTGACGAACGAAGTGGTGACGTTGCGCTTCGCATTTCATGTCGACCGCGGTCTTAATTACCCTTTATTCTGGACCCGAAGGAAGCCTAACCTTGTACAATTGCATTTATATCATCCCACTTTCCACACTTTCCTACACCTATCACAAACATTCCACTGGACTTTAAATTCTCCAACGAATTTCGTTTCAAAAACCTTCGAGGCTTCTTCCTCGCGCGCATTATCTCGCAATTCGCGCCCTCCCCCACGATCGCTTTAATCAGTCGGCGACACGCTCGGAACAACAACAAGAACAAGCGTCCCGTGCGATCTGCATGCCAGTGGTGACGAACGAAGTGGTGACGTTGCGCTTTGCATTTCATGCCGACCGCGCCGTCGCGTCCCACCCTTCCCAAGGGGGTGGTGGCGACCACGAACGAGCGGTAGAGCGGCGGTATTATTCAGCGACAGTAAAGGGAAACAGGCTAAGCCTCGACCACCAACTTTTCTTATTCCGAACTCGTCTCGTACATGAACGTCGGTAACTGCATCGGCACCGTGCCACCAACACGCCACCACCACGGTCGCGCGCGCGCGCGCGCACCATCACGACAACTCCTCTCACGCGGCACTGCCACAGGCCACCACCGCCCCTGCCGCCATCACCACCACCAGCACCGTCCAACCAAGCGACTACCTACGAACAACGACTTGTAAGTATACAGGGGCCATACAAATTCGGTGGCTGTGTTCGTTTACGAGATTAGGTCGGTAGACGAGACAGAGCGTATCCCAACTTTCCTCCATTTCGTAGCGTCGTCGTCGTCGTCGGTTCCCTTAGTCCCTCGTCCCTCTTTCACCTCACCTCCCTCCACCACCATCTTCTCGGCAACACCGTTCACCCACCCTTCTCGCTCGTCCCCTAACCTCGCCTTTTCCTCGAGTCGCAAACCACTACCCCCTACCCTTTACCTTTCTTGTCTCGCGTTTACGCTTCCACCACGGCGCTCACTCCACCCCTTCGTCCTCCCAGTCCTTTCATCCCTTCTACCCTCGAGCGTCCAAAAAAGGCCGGGCGAATAAATATGCCCACGCATTACGTACGGGATCCCGCGGGTCGCGGTATTGTGGCCGACACCGTCGAGTGGCGAGAAAGTGGAGAAGTCGAGCGCCAGTGGAAAAGGGCGGAAGAGGGTGAAGGTGGGCTCGTGGGGTAGGTAGGGGCTTGAAATACGACACCCTTTATTATCCTATGAGTTTTAGCGAGCACGCGCACGCGCGCGTGCGGCACAACATGCAGCCGCAATAAAGTCCCACGCGGAGGCAGTAAACCCGAGAGTAAAACCTATGGGGCGGATAAAATGGTGACGGCTGAAAGTAAAGGGTGGGGGTGCGGCTCGCAGGACGAAAGGGCGAAAAGTTCGCCGGAGGCGGATCTTCGGATTGAGGATCTCCACTTCGTCCATTATCCGAAATTATCCTCGGGACCCCACTTTGTAGTTCGTCAAACCAACCCCCAGTCTCGTAGCTCGTTCATCCCGATTCTCCGACGGACGAAGACGAATAACGCTTTCTAATCGTTGGAGAATAATTAGAAAAGGGGGGGACATGGATCGAAGGTGACCTCGTGCGACTAGCACGCGACACGTGCTCGTCCTCTTTCCCCCAAGGGATATCTCTCGGGCTATTTTCTCCTTCTCCTTTTCTCACCCTCGACTCTCTATCCAATCAAAGCTGAAGAGAGAACGAGCGAAGGGTGGGAAGGGAGCAGCGGGTGGGCAAAAGGAAGGAATGAAGGGAAGAGATAAGGGTGTGTGCCGTGAGGACGACACCGAAGGTGGTAGAGTGAGAAGGGATGAGAATGAGAGAGAGAGGATGGAGGAACACGGAGGGTAAAAAGGACGGAGCTAACTCGGCCCGGACTCTCGTTAATAACTGGACCCGACTTGATTATGGTCGCCACGGGCGCAATGCCCGCGCTTTAGCCTTGGCGGTCGCATCGAACGCGTGGGGGTGGGTTGGTCGACGGTGGTGGTGGTGGTGGCCGCTAATGGGGCGGATATGGATGAAAAATTATCCCGGCTTAATGCGCTCTCGCCCGTTTTTCGTTATTACGACGGGCGAGAGCCGAAGAGGGTGGGTTTTTAAGTCTCCGCGGGGAATTCCGGTTGGCAAACGATGTGTGCGCCCGCTCGTTCCTCCGCTCGCCTCGCGCCGCCCTTTTTTCCTCACGCACGTCGTTCTCGCTTCGATTCCCACCCCTTTTCGCTCTACACCGGAGCGTACCTTTCTCTCCGTCCCTCTCGCCCTTTTCGACCGCTCCGAGCACCTCTTGCTCCGACTTGGCGCCGCCTCTGTCGAGCGTAAACGCGCGGCCTCCGATAATTAAACCGCTCGATTACACGCTCTAATCGCGGGTGCATTCCCGCGCGTCGCCGCTCGTCCTCGCTTGATTTCTCGCGCATTTGATTTCTGCCAGGCTAGATGTATCGAGTTTACTTTCTCTCTCTCTCTCTCTCTCTCTCTCTCTCTCTCTCTCTCTCTCTCTCTCTCTCTCTCTCTCGTGCTCTCCCACAATTCTCCATCGTTCCTGATTTCCCACGCAGGCCTGCTCTCCGCAGACCGAATTATTTTGCGAGTGCATAAATATATCCGCACGCGTGCATGCGCCCACGGTCATTCCAACTGACGCGGAACGCGGTGCCCCGCACTTCAGGCATGAAACTTTCAAAGGCATCAAAAATCCAAGCGCTCGCGCGTTTCGGAGTATGCACTATTCCGCGGCATCCCTCCGAATGGAAAATATTTTTCACCCACCGCCTGGTTGTGAAATCTACAGGGTGCACGGCTACTGCGTAGTTCGATATTGTCGCGCAAACGAATTCCATTGGGCTGGACGAATAAGTGATGTGGTAATTTTAAATGACTCGCGTGGGCGGTTGACCAGCGTGGCCGCTCGTTTTTAGCTTTTTCCGACAAACATTTGTCCACCATCGAAACTCGCGCCGTTCGGTCTACCGCTGCAAATCGAATGATACGCCAGAAATTTATGAAACTGCGGGAGAAGTCGAGTGGTTCGTTATTGAATTTTCGTCGGGTCCGGTCGAAGCTTTCTTCGTCGTTTGGTAATGATCGATCGTAAGACTCTCGTTCCCTCGTGGGGACTCGGTGCATCGGAACACATTGACCAGCCCTAGCGTGCGATCGACTCCACGAGGACTACGCGCGAGAGAGCCAGCTCCCTTCCCCAAGAGATTACGGAATACTCAATTACCGGATTCGGCGTCATAGAATTCGAAAGCCCCCGTGGATTAAGGGGCGCTTATCGTGGGAGTAACTTTGGATTATACCGGGAAAGCGCGTACCAATCGTGCGCCCTACGCTATCCCGCCTCCCTATCTGCTCACGGGTTAGTATAGAGACACTCACGTGAATAGAGAGCCCCGTGGAAGGACCGCGCGAAAATCGGTGAACGCGATACCGCCCCAGTAGCACTAGGGTTTGCTCACCAGCGTCGAACCTTCTACCACTCCACCCATCGTCCCACTTCTCGCGATCTCCGTATCGAAGTCCACCAGGACTCGCTCGTCCGTAACGAGTTGGCGAGTCTATCGGCGCCGACGAGGATCCTACGAAGATAGCGAGCGACGTAGAATAGTTGGCTTCGGGCAAAGCTAATGGGAGCCTTTAGCAAAGGAGCCTCGAAAGTAATAGAGTCCGAATAAAGGATCGCTTGAAATCCTGTCGCTAAATCGGATGTTTTCCCTTCGACTAAGATTAAATCCGCTTGAACGAGCCTCGCGGATGAATATTATCCGATAAACGAGATCTCGCGATTTCCTTTCCACTCGCTGCGGTACACCTCTCGATCTCCCCTAATTCGATCGACAAGAGCGAGGATTTGAATTTTCCGATCGGGACTCTTCTCGACCGAGAATCCGACGGGGCCTAATTGGATTAGGTTAACCGTTAAGTGCCTCCTTCTCCTACTTCGCGATATTTCCTTCTCGTTTTCTATCTCGGTCTCCTTTTCTTTTCCGTTCTATTCCGCGCGCACCGCGAGTAAGCGAAGATCCGCAAAGCGGTATACGAGTCATGACTTCTGACACTGTCTTATTGATCCTGGGAAGGATGGAAGGGAGAGGACGAGTGAACGAGAAAGTAAGGAGAGGTGTGCGACGGGGGCTGAAAATAACAAACGCCACGGCACAGTTTGTCGCGATTACTCCCGGCCTCACGGCTATTTGTTTCCCATACCGGTACTCCTATCGAGGCATTGGCACGCGAGAGGCTATTTTGCGCTCGGCACGATACTGAAAAACAAGACTGCCCGACCGGCGTGGCCCGGTAGCATTCAACCTCGTGCCATTTGTCCATGCGCATACCATGAAACGGCGCCGAGAAGGTGGGTTGCGATAACCGTGGAAAGTTCCACCCTCGCGTGGAAAAAAAAAATAACGCGTATTGTCAATTGTACGAACGTCAACACAGCTGCGGACACGGTTGTCCGACAAACAAATCCACGAACTGACAGGGCTCGAAGAGCCCGCCGGAGCTGTTGAAGCGCACTAGCGAGTTTCGCGTACGCGCAATTAGAAAGCACGTAATCATTTCTAAATGCACCGCATAAATTTTCATGGCTCATCGACAACGATTTCCGACTCCCTACGCAACGTTACGCGAAAGCACGAGCGCGAGCATTAGCAATATTCGTAATATCCGATTAATTAAAATTGCACCTGAATCGGATTAAATTAAATCGGATTGCAAATCGTATTAACCCATAAATCACCGTCTGCACAGCTGTGACTCGTTCTCTGTCCTCGACCGGGTCTCCACCCCCAGCTACAAATCCACCTCCCTAACGATTTCACATACGTTTTTATGGTGTGCTAGTATGACAATGGTGTGCGTGTGTGCTGCGAATCAGCGTCACTCCGCTCGTTAACTATTATTATTCGTTTTACCGGATGCTTTTTCGTTGCACTCGTTATACGCGGCTCCAGCAGGCAGCAACGGCAACGCCATTGCAGCAACAAGTATCGTCGTGTCGACGTTGACACGTTCAAAGGGCGCAACGACGTTTCTACAGTTCTTAATAAAGGAGAGCCGCAAAGTAATATTCAGCGTAACGCTTCTCGCGACGATCGAGAATCGCAATGCTCTCACAAATCACACGGAAGGAAAGAATAGAGGAGAGAGATTGAAACGAACAGTTGGCATTTACGAGTGCGAAGTAATATAAAAGCGACCAAGATTTCTCGCTAAAAGACATTTATGGATCGTGAGAAAAGTTTCTTCATTAAACGATATTTCATTGGTTTACGCGGGAAGGGAATTTCTACGTTCTACGTGGACGTTTACACACGGTTCGTTTATCCTCTCCCGACGATTTTTAATTAGTAAATAACGGTCGAGGTCATCGTACCTACTTAAACATCTACCATCAATCTCTACCCCCCATTATCTATTCTCTATCGTCGGAATGATCGCGTAACGTCCAGAATTAAATTGGCTCTAGTTACCGACGACGTAATACGAGTACCGTTTCTATTATTACGTAACGTAGATTACTATGCCTGTACGGTGGCCGTAAAGAGTTTTTACGGCGAGTGCGCAAGCGCCCCCGTTAATCCCGAAATCACGTCACGCGATCGTGAACTCTCGAGCCATCGACGAACTCTGAGAAAGGTCGGTGGAAACAGCTGAGAAAGGAACAAGAACAAGCGAGAGGGACGACCGATCCCCGATCGTGGCGATTCCTTTCCAAACGGAAACTCGAGAATTTGCTCACTGGCGATTGCAAACGAGAGCCACGTGCCTGTTGAGTCGATTATGCTAATGATATAACGGCGATGCACGAACGAGCAATTACGAAAATACATGTATATATTAACCACTGGGCTATAAGCGAAACGATCCTTATTTTGCACCGTCGCATCGTGTCGGCTCGTTCGGCCCACGCGAGCAGGACAATCCACTTTCCACTTGACGCGAGCCCCTTGCGGAAGGTACAAAACGAACGAACAGAAATACAAACAGTTTTACAGAGAGATTTTTAAGATAGACAAAAGTAATTCTAAGTAGGTAGATTAGAAGTTGATACTAGCGTATAAATGTAAATAAGTCGATTAAATAATCATACCAACGGAGCAACGCAACGTCGTCCGAGATACCCTGCGACCTTTCTTAAAGAATGTGACGAGTATTCACGGACGAATCAGATAATAATTGCTGCACGCTCAAGTACTCAGTAAATCACACTAAAATAAAAAGAAACCTTCCTACCCAGCCTTCAACACACGACCTCAAGGAGCCCTGAATTCGCCTAGTTTTACAAAACACGAGTATTCGCCAAATTCTCTATTCCTAACTTCCAAAAATGCCACACAATCTGCATCAACCTACAATCACGCCTTAACTCTTACAACCTTGACGATACAAGTGAAGTACCACCTTTTCGCATCTTATTCGGCACGATGGTATTCAAACCGTACCATCAAAAACACATCACCCCGATGTTGCACGAGTGCTCAAAATACGACTTTCGTACGGTCTTTCTTAAACCCATAAAAAGATACCAAAAATGGTTTCACGTTTCATTTCGCGTGCGGGTTGAGTGACAGAAACAAGTGCATTTGCTGCGCCTGTTCAAAGTAACTAAAAAAAAAAAAAAAAAAAAAAGAAGAAACAAGAAGATCGATCAATCGCTAAGGACTCACCGATCATCGTAGACGAAACCCGCCTGCAGTGTGTTGCAGTATAGGGCCGTCGCGACGAGGGCGCAGGCTACGGCTAGGATATCCATGTCACATCGTGCCGACGAGTACGTTGGAGGCGGCGGTGGCGGCGACAGCAGCAGCGACGTCGACGGCGGCGGCCTCTTAACTTGTTGCACGTCCGCGGCCCTTCCTCCTCCACCACCACCTTCTCCTCCTCCTCCTGCGCCTCTTGGCCCCGCTACCGGTGCTGCTCCCGCTCTCCCTGCTCCTCTTCCTCCTCCTCCTCCACCAGCTCCTGGTGGTCCACCCCTCTTCTTCCACCTCCACCCTCTGCCCACCCCTTCGCGTAGGGTGGTACTACGCGACGGTTCCGGACGGTCGCACGACCGGCTCTGCACCGACGACGACCGTCCGCTGCTCTTAAGACGCCCGGGCCCGATCCCGATGATGAGAGCAAGAAGGAAGCGTTCCAACGACGCGACACGATCACACAAACTATCCACCAACAATCTCCCACGATCGACGATCCACGACGAGGACGCGGAGGACGATCGGCACCACCACCACCCGCGCGAGGCGCGACCACTGCAGCTTGTAACCGTCACCGTGATACGATGCGATTGTAATATCGAGGAGAATGTTTCGGCCTCGTTGAGAAACCTCTCGCTCCGAGATCAATCGGAAAACTTGATAATCGGTTAGCTCGGCGATCGGTTTATCCTCTCAGGCGCGAAAGACTCCTGGATCCATTCGATGCGGCGATTTGGAGTTAGTAGAGGGGGTTGGAAATGGTCCCGAGCGTGAGCGAGGGATGATTCGCTGGCTTGGGAAGACGATGAGTCTTTGGCTCGCACGCGAATGATCCTAGATGATGAGATTCTTCTGTCATGGATTGGCTTGCATCAAGTTTGCCTTCGACTCGCCGGAAAATGCAAGGTTTAGGTTTACAGAGGTGGCTCGTCACGGATACCCTAAGATCACTGTCGAATTTCACTTCCGGTTGCGCGAGTACCGGTCCACGATCACCTAGCAGGTACCTTTGCTCCTCCTGCTGCGTCTCTCATTCGCTCCTTCTCTCACCCTCAGCAGCTTCAGGACCTATTATCCTTCCTCCTGCCTGCCTCCTCTTTCTCGTTCCCCTTCGACGATTATCCTCAGTTTCTACCTCCTTTTGAATCCTCCTCAACACTCCCGACCGAAATCCGAATCCCACCCCGAGGTGAAACGCGGCAGCCTGGGAAGACTCTTGGAATTTCCTCACTTTCCACCGGAAATCACAGTCCGCCGTTTGTGCTGGCTCCTGGCGAGGACCTTCTCGAGTTCCTTCACCTCGGTGGAACCTTCTGTGGTACCTTAGCCCCGAGGACACCTACTCTATCGTCGGATAAGAATTTCTCTCGAGTAAGGATCAAAGGGCGCGAGGGTCCCTTTTACCGCAAAGAACACGACTACCTCTCGCTCTCTGGTCGAGCGCGACGTAAACGACGAGAGGAACGACGAGCTGCAACAGAGGAGATGGACACTCTGGTACCGCGGCGCGGTGCACGTTCCGGATGCGGAACGCCAACTGTCGCGCGCCCCCCGAGGACGAGAGCTTTATACGCGGGAGACGGGCATCGATCGGACAGGCGCTTGCGCTTGCCCGCTCTTCTCCATCCTCCTCCTCTTCTCACTCCTGCTCCACTCCTCCTTCACCTCCTCCACTAACGCCACCGTCACCTCCTCTCCTCCAGCTCCTCTTCCACATCTTCCGCCACCGTTCTCCTGTCCCTACCATCGCCTCGCGTTACTCTCTTTCTACCGCTTTCGTTCGGCTCTCTCGTACCCCTTTCTCTCTCTCTCTTACCACCGTTCTCTCACGTACCCGCTTCATCCACGCGTCCCGCGCGAGCGACAACGACAACGACCACGGCCACGACACCACGGGCAACGGGCCGGATTAACCGCAGCCCCGGGGACACCGCTGACCGATGGATGTCCTTTTGGAAAATGACGCGTAAGGGCCGCGCGGAATGCACGTGGCCGCCTTCCTCCGCACGGTGGAGGTGGGACACGCTGGGAGTGACCGAGACGTAGCCGCGATACGACGTCTTTTTGCCGACCCGCTCACCCGTGTCTTTTTGGGGCCAGGGTTGGGATTTAAGGGGATGAAATTTGTCTGCTGGTCTCTACCGTTTCCAGTGTGCTACGTTGGAGGGAGAAGGAGAGTTTTTGGAAGGAAAGAAATCGGCGAGAGGTCGTACGAGTCGAGTGTTGAAAATCGAGTACGGGTCGAGGAAGAGATAAGGAAGTGTAGTGACCACGGAGATTGAGATTAGAATGCTGTTCTTAGAATGTCGTAGCAATCGTTACGATTGATTGTAAGTGAGAAGTTTGCTTGGGCATATTTCATTGCGATTTGTGTTTCGATACTAGCGGCTATTTATTAAGAGCAGCGCAAGCAGCGTGTCTATCACTGAGAGAAAAAAATGGTTGGGTTTACTATAATCTCACTATATCTTATAGTTAAATTTGGCGTCAAATATATTTTTATAGTTCACTTAACCATACAAAATATAGTAGAATTAACGATTTATACAAATGGTTATATTATTAACTATTACCTTTGTTCTTGTTACCATATGTATAGTAAAATGTGCTATGTGAATATAGTTAGTTCTATCATTATGTATGAAATATTCTGGTAATATTAACTATATAAAATAGTTACTGTTATTACCATTATATATTTTCAACCATACTATATTTTTAGTTGAAATAACCATCATTTTGGGCAAAAACATAATATAGTTGGTTATATTATGCCTCTATTATAATTATTACCAACATCATGGTAACATTTATCATAAATATGATATTTCCAACTATAATTTTGTTACTATGTCATTCTAGTTAGATATATCATATACTTTTCTCTCAGCGTGTGTGAATTGATTATAAGGAAGCAAGTGCCCGTCGATAAATCGGGACATTTGCATTCGAATATCTATTATTTTCTAGTCTCTTTGCGATTAAGCAAATTCGAGGTTCTCGCGCGAAGTCTTCATATATGAATTTCGGGTATTCACTGGTAAACTCGCAATCGATCACGCCAGAAAGACTTGCGCGTCGAAAACTTCAACGTCAAGTGTACTCTGTTGAACGAGTCGACGTTATAACGCAATTGCGGGAAACCAATATGATTGGTGGGGAAATGAGATTCGGTGGTCGAACGAAAGGGCGTATGAGGGACAAACCGTCCGGATATATTTTGTCAAAGCAACAAGCAGAAGGTCAAAAGTGAAAACGCAAACTCGATTAAACGTTCAAACAGAGGAAACGCGGGATCGGTTGGGCTAAACCGCGGCGCAGGTTACTCTACGTTTTAATGCAAAATAAATACCGCCCATAAACGAGACATTAATAAATGAAATTGTATAAATAGAGACGAATACGTGTGCGCGAGCAGAAATTAATTTAAGGTAAACAGAATGCATCACCGTACACGGCGACGGGGCAGCAAACTTCGGCGGAGCTTGATTGGATCACTGAACACGCTGAATGTCTCACATTCTCTCACAACTATTATCCTCCTCGCTGCTGGAACACCACCGGTCTTTCACTCCACCACAGACTTCACCGCGCCAATTAAAAATCGAACGCGTTTCCCCTTACCTCCTTTTCACCTCGTCGGCACACGCGGCTCTCCCCCTCGTTAATGCACAAATTAGTCGTACTCGCCAATTACCCGTGTATTACAGCACTCCTGGGCCACCGAGAAGTTACACAATGGACTGAAACTCGACTCTCGACTGCCCCTTCATACGCGCTCATGCACACGCGCGCCCACGCGCAACACACACGCGCACGCATCATCGAGAGTCAGAGAATTTCGTTTCATTTCAGCCAATCGCCTCCACCGCACGCATGCTCTTGAGAGATCGACGAAACGTCAAGAAACTTTTTGCCGACCCGACCGAACTTCTCGTCGTTAACTCCCTTCTGGATAAAATTGCCAATGTTTTCGGGACACTCTCTTTCCCGAGAACACTCGGCTAGAAGATACACAGAGAGAGCAGAGATGAAAGAGAAAGGGGAGGTTAAGGGTAATAATACTTAGCGCTTGATTAATAGGCGCAATTAGTAATCGTGTCATTAAGGACCCCGCAGAGGGACAGAAATAATTTTGAAGAACGGGCCTATTACGCGTGTCCACGCCATATGACGATGACCGTCGGTGTAATAACCATTAATTAATATGGTTAAGGGGAACAAATTGCCGGCTGCCTACGCCTACGGGCACTCATTACCGCGCCGCCAGGCGACAGCAATTTCGCAAATTTTGTCTTTCGCACGGTTTATCGCAAAAGTTCTAAATCGCGCCAGATCGTTCACGTCGACCTTGGCGCGACGCGGATTAAGCGATCTACTTGCAAACGGTATCGGCGATATTAGAAAAACTTTTAATTCTATTTCAACCAAAATCTCTATTTAAACCAAACTTTTCGTTCTATCCCTTCAATCTGCCATACACCTTAACCCTTTTAATGTCGGGCGAAACAGAGGTGCCTATGCGAAGATTTCACGAATTTACAAGGGTCTGGGAAAAGGCTCATAAAAACCAAACTGAAAATAACATTTACATAATTCAAAAAGCAGCGTATTAATCATCTTGTAATGAAATTAGACCGTTTATGACTTATTATAAATTTATTTTGAGATAAGTTCTCCTGCAATGCGAATAGTAAAGCGCTACTGGGCACGCGCTGATATATCGGCGTCTGGCACTAAAAGGGTTAAACGCAATATCGTCAATAAGAAAAATCCTCGATCACCTGAATAAATTCACCCATCGATACCACCAATTCCCACGTGACCGACAAGTACCTCAAAGTACCGTGCCATTCCTTAACTCCTCAACTTCTCTTAGAACTAGAGCTCCTGGTCAGAACCGTGTTTTAAAATACACGGGTACACGTGACACGTGTTGTCGTGCTACACGCTATATCTAACACGGATATCCGCAGATACACGTGTACACGGCTAACTATAAGAAATTTTTATCACAGCATCTTACATCTTGTGCAAATTATATTTGCATATATAGATATTTCTTGTATCTATACGACACTTTTTTTATATTTCTTAGAACAAAGATTTTCTGATCATTTTTGAAGTGTTCGTGAAATAAATACACGTGTAGTACGTGTATTCGTGTATTCGGGTACCCGATACACGTGTAATAGAGGGCACTACTTAAAACCCAAGAAAAGAAAAAATCGGCGTGGATGACGAGCGAATGAAAAGGCACTTATTCCTTCTGGAGGGTGCCACGGACGACAAAGTGGCGCGTGGATGCCGGCCCGTGCGCATCGGCGAGCAGAATTCACGAAAGAGGGGATATATCGCCGAGTAAACAATTCCACGCACGAAAAGGACGAACGATTATATACGAGGCCTCTGCAGGAAGAGGGTCGAGGCCTGTTCTGCGGTGTGCAGGACACACGTACGTGATCAGTAGAGAGCTTCGATCACCTTCCACCCCCAGTCTCGACTCTCCACCACCTCCACTTCTGCCAGAGTCCATGCGCATCTCTTCGGCTCCTCTCTCGTCGGTGTTCACCCGTGCTGTCCATCCAACGACGCCCTTCCATCTCGCTCCTGGCTCTGGGCGCCCACCACCGTCACCAAACGCCGACGCGCGGTGGCCCACGCCGCACCAACGACGCATCACGACGCATCGCGTACCACCGCGCGACGCTCACGTTGTACGATCCGTAGATTTCTGTGTGAGAGAGTGCGCGTGTGCAACCTGGCCAGCCTGTTATTTGTCCCACGCGCTGGCAGATTAAGATAATGGACTAATGCGGCTGCCGGCACCGCCACCGCCACCGCTGCCGCCACCAGGCCCCCCTGCTGGCGCGTATGTGGTGGAAGGTGGCGGAGAAGCCGAGGATTGGGGTGAGGTCAGAGGGTGGGGAGGTACGAGCAGGAAATGGCGCAAGCTGTGTCTCTTGGAAAAGAGGACCACGCGAGAGAGAAAGCAAGATCCTCTTATAGGAAAAATAAAAACCATAATGCCGAGGCGGCGAGAGGAAAAGAAGGGTTACGTTGCACCCGTATGAAAGTAACAATCGCGTAGGAAAGGTGCGAGGATAAAAAGGAAATGAAGAATTATGTTTATCTGCACTTTCGACCAAGCACTGTTGCTAAAGCACTCGGGACAATTAGTAGAACGGTGGAAACGAAGGAGCGAACGGGGCGTATTTCTTTGAAAATAAAAAGTAAACTCTATCCGGGACTCCTCGAGCCTCCTCGCACGTGCTCCCAACGGTAGAGTCGCGTCGAAAAGGAAAGAGACAACGAAGAGATAGAAACACTGCGGAGAAAGATAAAACTGCGCAGTGCCTCGTGTCTCTCGACGTACACGACGAGAGAATTAGAGAGAGGTGAAGAGAAAATGGAGGATCTGAAACGGACACTGTGACCGTCGAAGACACGCGATCGCAATGGACACCCTCGTTTCCGGACATCGCGTATTTAGCGTGCACCGGTCGTCTCTCCCTCTCCGACGAATATTATCGTGCGAAACGGCCGTCGTGCGCTTAGAAAGGTTTCCTCGTGCGTGTCGTCCTTCTCCTCGTCGTACTACGCGCGATTATCCTCCTTGCTCGCGCGAGAGTCGATCGTCGGGACGCGATAGAGTCGACGGACGGGAGCGGCACGAACTCCGTACCCTCCTACTCTCGTTGTCGACACCGTTGTAGGAACGTCCCGTTGGATTCGCGAGCTCGTCTCGTCGCACGAGGTCAGAGGTGACGAGGACATGCGAGCTTGCAATTCAGGCGTGACGAGCTTTTCCCTCGTTCTCCACCCTCGCTTCCAACCCTCCTACCCACCCTCCGTCCTTCCGTGCGAACGAGGACGCCTCCGCGACGGTAACCACCGCGGATGCATGATAATTGCGCGGCACCACGGGGTGGTTGCAAAAGGGGTGGCAGCCGCGTCGTGGAAGCGAATTTGAGAGCCACGTACGGGGGCGAGAGGTGACGTTTAATTTCGCGAAAGGCAAAGAGACGAGAAGACTTTTTCATCCACTCGTCCAACGATAATTCGCGCGAACTCACATACGAATCTTTCTTCCGGATCGACGGATCGCGAGGAAGGTGACGAAGGGAGTAACTCCGATATCGTTTTCCGATTCGACGTACTGTTTATTTTCTTGCCGAGTCGTCGAGCTAAGTTTTTTACGCGCTCGTTCGTAACGACGGATCTCTACATCGAACGTGTTCGTTTCATTTCTCGCGAGAACGTTTGTAACGGCGCGCGAGAAAATTGTTAGCCGCGACGTTTCGAGTGGAGTTGAAATAATAATTGTTAAATAATAGCGCGAGAGTGGAGAAGACAAGAAGACGGGACGGGAGGAAGTTTCGAGAAACTCCCTCAAAATCAACAGTGGAGTATCGAGCAGGAGGACCGATAGGCGTGTATCGATTTTCGATCGGTGCACACTCCGTTCGTTGAGTGCACGAAGGCAAACGTGGGACGCGCACGGTCCGCGTCATCGTTACATAATTAGCAGTGGAGCCCATCGTTACACGAAACGCGCATCGATCTTACCCTCGACGTCCCTCGTATCGATATAAATCGCGGCACTCGCTTGGATTTACGGGCTAGTGGGGAAAAGCTTCGCGCGATCGTACCAACGACGACGATTACACGTGTAAGCGCGATCATTTATGTAACCCCGTAGCGGGAATACGAACGATCGATCGGAAAAGGGAACTTCGGAATAGAAAGCGAGGCGCAATAATTCAGTACCGTGGAACTGCCACGAATTAAAACGAACGCATTAAAAGGACACAAATCGCGGCCCCGTTTGCAAATCGAGTCGCGGAATCCACGGTGAGTCGAGTACACGCTTCGCATTCCTGTCTCGTGCCCCTCGCTACGATGCGGAACAGAACGGACGAGACACTTGTAAATTTATATTAATTGCGAAAGTTCGAGGCACGGGTCCCGCGGGTTGTTATTACGTAAAGCCGGAATGGGATAATTCTCGAAGTTAAAAATGTCGAGTGCGAGACAATTGGAATTCGATGAAAGCCCTTTCGGTCCAGCCCCGTGCGCTTCCGACAATTTCTATCGAGCAATTTAAACGAACGGTTTAGCGTCACGGTAGATACGCCTTTATCTTCTCCTTTTTTTTTCAATTGCAAAAGAGTTAAGAGCGATTTTAAATTCTCCGCAAGAAACGGAGAACGATTGTTCTCACGTGGGTCCATTATGCGAGCCGAAATTCACGAGAAAATCAGGAAAATATTGCTTAGAGGGGGTTTGCGTGTCAATTTGGGCGATACAACTCGTCTCGTCGCAAATCAACGATTATTCATGCCAACGAGCCCTCCCGTACGCACGTCCCGACGCACAACAGCGGAGTTCCATGGAGGCGCGTGAAATTATTGCTGTCGTGGAAATTTATGTGAATCAACGATGTATCTGGCTCGATATCAATTTTCGATCATTCGGATCGACTGTGGCGATCGAGCCCGATGCCCTACGACTGCTACATTCCACCGGGTATCGTATTTATGTTCTACGTCTAATTATTTCCCCCGCTTCCTGCTTCCAATGCAACATTCATGTTAACCAAAGCTCACTCCCGCGGAGAAGCGTGGCTAATGCACAGGTATTATTAATATTTAGCCCACAGTTTTCTACGCACGTGCGCCATTAAATATCTATTTAGCCTCGAAGCAGAAAAATTTTCATTTCTACATTCTCCCTCGACCGAGTTCATTTTGCGGATTCCCTTTCCTTCGCCGTCTTCCCATTATGTTTGCAAATTGTTATTCATTTCATTCCACTCTTCCACCTGGGTCCGCGCCCAAATGCTTCCCGCAAAGTGTTTCCGTATACGCTTTCGAGCTCCGCATTTTTACAATTTTTCGGTATAGGAACGTCGCTTTCGTTATTAGGACAATTAGCGCGGAGAGGAAATTAGTTTCGGAAAACATTCGTATATTACAATGCAATACCTTATGGATCCGCCTCCGGGTTTCGTAACATTTCCATCCTAGGAAAATTCAAAGAATCATCTCTTTCTTTCACATTTCTCATACATTTCAATTTTTCCCGATGTTTAATTCAAGAAAATTAATCCCAATACCGAGTGCTTCGAAGAATATCTACTTCAAATTTATTCCTTTTACGCACTATTCCTTCCAATTGCTCTCAACGTCTTTGTGTTGCTTCGGTGACACAAGTTTGCAGATTGCACGGTTGAGACGCGATGTTTAACCGTGCCAGAAAGTTGTTAATCTCTCGGCGTGCCGTGCGTGACGTACGTCTCACGTGCACGAACGTGACTCATTGCCAACCCGAAATTCCTGACGGGACGAAGTCCCAATGGATTCGAACCCAACCCCCACCTCCGACACAATTACATGCGCTTTAATCAATTCGAGAGCCGACGACGGGAAAAAATACATAATACAAGCTGAGCGTTAAAACGGCCCGGGTGGAAAAAAAAAATGTAGAAACCAGCATCCTCTCCTTCCACGCGAACCGGCCGTTAATCCGAAATCGAATTGGAAGCGTCCAACGGGCCATTCGAAAAAGGATTATCATTTCCGACGAGATAATCTGGGATGCATGGAAGAGGGGAGTAGTGGCTACCGCGTGCGTTTCGACGAGCGTTACCCTCATCGATCGCGGGAAACCATTGGATTTGGTCCCTACGGGAAGAGAATTTATTTATTTAAAAAAAAAAAAAAGTCCATAGGAAATTAAAAATAGGTGGCCTTCGCATCGACAACATTTTTCGCTCCGACGAGATTGAAAACTCTCGAACGCATGATTTTGAAAGTGATGATGAGAATAGATGTAAGCGTTTTTACTATAAAGTGCTTAGTGTTCCCTCCGGCAAAATTTGTTTGGATATGACACGGATCTTGAAATCGGCCAGGTGTTTGTGATTCGTGCGAGACAGAGGGCCTGCAGTAATTTTCATTTTTATGACTTTTATTTGGACCATCGGACTTCACCATTTGCCTGTTAAAGGCGTATATATACGCCTTCACAAGTCCATCAATATATACGAAAGGCGAAAATATACGCCCTCTGTATTTTTTTACTATAACAGTAATAAAGGTGTTATAGTAAAAAAATAAAAGTAAAAGTCTAACACCTTTATATTTAATTGCCGATTATTATTCAAGGAATGCACAAATTAAGTTAAGTAAATTAAAATAGTTTGAAAAGTTACTTAAGATGAAACAATTGATATTTTTAATCTATTTGCCATTATTATTTTTTAAACCCTATGAATGGTATCAAATTTCCGGGTACTGTTTTGGTCACTAGTCAGTCGCAGCGACTGACATGCGAAAAACGCGCCCCGTCCATATTGATGGATTCGTCCGAGAGCGCGCCGCAGTCAAAGGGTTAAAGATAAGATCGAAAAACCTTATGAGGGTGCACGCGTTGTAAATTATTTCACGTTCAAATGTTTACGCGCAAAGTATTCTCATATCACGGCAACGAGTACCTCGTCGTTTATCGGATAGTCTGTAAAAGAACAAACAAGTATCGCAACCCCTGGTTTATCCCGAACTGTTTACAAACACAGAGAAAAATCTATGAACAAAATCCTGCACCTCCATCCTGCCTCCTTCTGTGACCCCCAGTGCGCCGAGAATTATTTCCACCGATGATTGTTGCACGGGCTTTAATCGCCCGTTACTGGCCAAGCAATTGAAAATATGGCATCCGGCAGCTGCTATCGGTCTCGAGCGATTATGCAGAGTAACTCATGCGCACATCCCTGCACCCTATGTCCCCTGCACATCCGACGAACAAAGTAGAATCCAGATGAATTTAAATTGAACGAGAGTCAAGCGAATGGCACGGAAAGAAATTTTGCATTACCTTGACGGATATCGGCTGTAAATAATTTCCACGCATAAGGTTGTTAAACTAACCGAGAAAATCTTGCAGCTACTTACAATAATCGAGATTCCACAATGAAGGATTAACGAATGCAGCCACCTCTTCGTGATCCTCGAGAATTCCCAGAATTATTATGAATCCTGATTTATCTCTCGACGGGTGGAGGTAGAAGCAAACATAAGAGCGCTTGGAAGAAATGTAATTACGATCGAGAAAGTTACGAAAGTTCTTGGAGAAGATCTTTTATCTTGAAAGGAATTTCCGAGAATTTGGAGGATAAAGGAATTTCTGCAACTTGGCGTTGGAAGAGAGGGATTTAAAAAATCATCGAACCGCGTTGGAGACGGGATTTGAACTCGAATTGTTCATTATTAATCGAACGGGAGGCAAAAGCCGACCGCATTAAAAAAAAACACTAAAGCCTCTGTGAGTGGGAGAAAAATGTTTTCAGTGAATAAAAATATAAACGCTCGAGGGCATCGTTTACCGTTCGAGAGGAACGAACGAAGCGCTTCCGTCGGGATAAACAAGGCCGACAATGGCGGCGCACCATTTCGCGCTAAATATCCGCGTATCAATCCGTCCCATGGAGGAGTGTCATTCCACTGCCACCGCTATTATATCCCCAAACTACCCGAATGCGTTTCATCAATCGTCCGGCCAGACGATCCGAAGCGGCACGCGATGGTTTGCCGAGCCGTTTATTGGCGTGGAGCTTCGCTGATTATCAAACGCCGAATCGCAGCAGGCAGCCACGATGCGAGCGTAAAAAGGAGAAAGTAGAAATGACGACATGAACAAAAAGCAGGACGCAAAATAGAATCCTGACGTATGATGATGAAACGAAGGAGGGAATGGGCGGATTTGGTGGATTCGTTGCTCCGCACAAACCAGTGGATAGCGAATGACGGCAAAAAGCAGGAAGACAGGAAGAGAGTAAGAAAAATGCGAGGAAAACAAAATATAGATAAGAGTGGCAGAACGAGCGAAACAGACTACAAACTATCATAAAAAGAAAAAGATCCACGAACCCTCGCCCGTACCGAAAGCAATGAAATTTCGAGTTGTCGCCTCAAAAGGAAATTTCCATTTTCACCGAACGGCCGATCGGTCAGATTAGGTATCCCCGTGAATCAAGCTGTGCTCTCCTCCACAAGCCCATCCCTCGTTCCCCTATCTCTCGACCTCCACCCACCCTTCAAATTACGTGCTCTATCGCATAGAACCGTGCAGCCTGACGTTGCCTCTGTCGACAGCATTATATCGACGCGCGGCATTCGTCGAATACATTTTAATCGCTCCGAATTGGCCGTCCCCGACGGGATCTCGACCCGTGAAAAAATGCGTTGGAAAAAGGGCAGCTTGGTAAGGGGTGGGTAGGCGCTACTGAAAAACAGAGAGTCGAGGGAGAAACGCGCGCGGATCGCGTGGGTGGGAAACAGGGGGTTGAAAAAAATAACGAGACAGGAGGGGTGGGTGGACGAGTGGAGGAAGAAATCGTGGCGGTAACGTGGCATCAGTGGCGGTCGATTATCGATCGACACGAGCATTTTCGACGCCGCGCACTGGCGTCAGCACGGACATTACGCCACCGATGGCGCACCGTTCATCCACATTGAAACTGCCGGCGCGTTATCGTTTCTGGACCGAAGAGTGCGAGAGGGGTGGTGGATCGAGGAGGAGGAAAAGGAGGAAGCGGCGAGGGTGGCTTGTCGTATCGAGAATGCAACGAGAGGAGGAGAATCGTAGGAGGAGGAGCGATGGAATGCGGAGATTTTTCCGATATCCGGAACCGTGCGGAAGGGATGCACGCGCAAAATTCTGCGCCATTTATTCGAGCGTGTCGTTGCTCCAACGAGACTCTCCTCCACCCTTCCACCTTCTCTCCACCCGAAACCACCCCCCTTGGCTCGCACGCACCTCGTCCCGCGATTCTCTCACCCCTCCACTGGCCATCCATAAAGCACCGAGCGCCCGTGCATCGCGTTGTAGCAACAAGCTGAACGTTGTTAACAACCGGTATCAAGGGTAGGTGCAACACAACCGGCAGGAGAGATCTACGAGTCGTTCCGCTCGACGCGTATCGCGAGGCTTGAAGGGGTGAGTGGAAAAGTAAAGAGAGATAGAGAATTAAAGAGAAGCGGAGGGAGAGAAATGCGCACCTGCACGCACGCAGATGCGGAAGAGTAGGTGCAGGAAGGATTGGAAGATTGTGAGAGGAGCTGACCGTGCAGGGCACCGTGAATCTCGATTGAGAGATAATATGGCGCGTGGAGAGAATGGGAGACGGATATTCCGGACGAAGTTTGTGCGTCAATTTTAACCAGTCTTGGGAATCCCGGTGTGATGGTGGATAAACGAGTTTAACGCTCCTGCGCCGGTACTCCAGTGATTCGACTAACTTCGATTCGATTTTCCCCCGAAGGATGCTGTCTCCGACGTCTGAGACAGTGGGGGATGCAATTGGATTTAGTGATATGCGAATAGATGGAATTCGTCGATGGCTCGAGAGCTGCGAATTTACAGGAATTTTTATTGAAAGTTCATAAATATATTCGGACTATCTCAGCACTGGACGTGAACTTTGCTGGCGAATTTATCTCGGTGAGCTGAGAATAGACGATGGAAAGAGCAACAATGGGAGGAAGATAATTACGATCTTTTTTAGTTCGGGATTATTGCCAGAACCACGAACTGCGAAATCCTGCGGCAACCTTCATGGAGTCGGAAGAGGAGAATTTTTACAGCGAGAATTCCCTCTTATATCGGCTAAGCTTGATAAGGGGCACTGCGTCGTATGTGATAATGAAACAGAGCATAGGAGAGGAGAAACCGTACACTCCGCAGACTTGCGAGTTATGAAGGTAAAAATTGCAGGTGTCTCATATATTGGATTAACCGTGGCGCGAAACTTTCTGGATCCAATTAGCCCAGGGAGCGACGTTATTTTAAATAAAAGCCACCGATACTGTGCACCCACCTTAAATTAAAACCATCTCCTCCCTTCTCTCGCGTGTCTGCTCTTCGTCCTGCGTCACGTACCATTCGCAACCGTCGTTAGATTCTCCGTTAACGTATTTAGATCTCATCTGCTTTTTCCAAACAATAACGATATTCATCTGCGAGTTAGCCTTTTATTAGTAATGCATTACTAAATTCATATTCGACGAGCACCTCTGGAAGCAAATGTTGCATTAAATGTGCATACAATAAAAAACGTAATTGGACTGTGTAAAATATGTAACAATTGTTATTCCAAACGGAGCGGGCGATGTAAATGCAACAGCAAGTATATTGACATTACATTAACCACGAATGATGTATGAAAGCCAGTACTGTTTAATGAATCTATTCCAATATTACAAACAATACAATCCCCGAACTGTTTACCGTAAACAGAGCCAACGGTGCACGTGACACGGGCATACAATCCACCGCGATAATTATTTTCGCGACGGATGCATTTCATTTTAATTCTAACAAAATCGAATTTCTTTATTCTCGCCTGTAAACCGAACGACGTACCTACTTTGAAACTTACTTCGGCCACGGTTGATTATTCCAAGAAATTTCAAATTACTTTCTCTTAACTTTAAGAATAACAATATTCAAACCGACAATTCTACACCGCGGAATTTGATTTGACCGCATCTGAAGCTCACGACGGATCGTGCCGGCTACTTCTGCTTTCGCAAACCAGACGTCTCGATGCCGCATTTTCACCTCACGTTTCCAATTTAGCCTCCCGCCTCTGGCGCCTCCACCGAGTGACGAATGGACGTACCGCGTAGGATATGTCGACACCCGTCGACGCCGACGACGTCGCCGTCGACGACTGCATCAACGCCGCTGGATGAAGAAATAAGAGCCCGGAGATGCTCACGTAGCGAGTTACTTACCGGCTCCAAAGGATATTCGTCATCCGACAGAAGTTTGCTCCCGAATTAACAACCTTTCGTTCGCTTCGCTTGGAAAAACTTTTCCACTACAAGTAAAAGTGTACGGGATTTGATACACTTCTCACGTAATCTTCGAACACGACGAGTATATCGAGATATGAAAATAAATAATCCACGAGACTACATATATAAAATAGTCCATTAGAATTATCAGATTTGATTGAATTATTAGAATTGTTCAAATTTTGTGGCTTCACGCGCGATTCAGTGGGCTGTTAAAAAGAATCTACCGGAAATTCACTTGGCGAGAAGGTATCCGGAGACATCCGAAGTGGAAGATTCTCATATATTGTCCAAACGGAATCAAATATCCTCGTGAATTTTCTAATTTCACTATGCCGTTGAACGGGCCATTGAAAATGACGCCGTCGAGTGGTGCTTGGGCACTAGTGGCTTTGAAGGGTAGTGAAACGGCGGGGTAAGATGCACCCTCTCGTGTGCTCGTCAAGTGTGTCCGGTACGTTCCGCAGCACCTACCCAAGCGACCAACAGGTCTCCTTCGGTCCTCGACGCGCAGATGTTACGTTTCATGCAGATAGCCCATCCCTGCGTTCCACGCGAAATAATATCTCGTAGAAGGAAGACTCGCGAGGGCACGACGATCGATTTTGGCTAGCGTAGAAAGAAGAATCGCGCATAACACACCACTCTAAGACAGACACAAAAAATGATCGATACACCCTGGCACCAATTCTTAGCAACGTAAGAATGTTCACTAATAAATTCAAATACGCCACAATTTTCTACTTTCGCGCTCTCGCATTAAAAATCTTTGTTTAGGACCACCTACAGAAGAGAGTTGTTTTGTTTAAAACAACAAAAAAAACCCTGGAGACTGTTGAGCTTACGAGCGCGAAACTCCTGTAGCGAGACAATGGGACGAGAGTTTCGATTAAGCGCGAAGAAATTTATTATTAGCACGCCAGCCGGCATTCCGCAGTAATAACTGCGAATATGGTGGGAAGGTAGTGGCGGGTAGTCGGTAAAACGACGGTGTGCAAGGCGCGCCCACTCACCCCCGGCATTCGAAAAGCCGTCATCCCTCGCATTGTTCCGCCACATCCAACAGGTATTCGCTGTCTTTCGAGATGCAGATAGTTTTGGCGGCGGGGTAGTCCAGCAGCTCGTCGTTTCAATAAGGGCAATTACGGCGGACCATTGAATCAGTTCTGGCATGGATCGACAAGAATTTCCAGCATCACCAGCGCCATCCTCTATTTCGCCCATTGTACCCAGATGACACTGAATTTCCGACTTGATTTCTTAGTCGAACTTCGATCACGACGGCTTAGAAACTTTTGCGAACTGTGCTTAATTAGATCGCGCAAACTTACGGAAACTTCGATTATTTGTTTAGAGAATCTTTGCAGGCAAGTTCACGCCGCTTGGACGAGACTCGAGAGAAAGTCGAATTTTGACAATTTTAAGTCACAAGCTACCCTTCAATTTTATAATTTCCCACGCTCTTTCTATTATTCCCATACGTGCCCTGGCATCAGGCACGTTTCCTGGAAACAACGTAGGTACGTGCACGACCACCCGTCTAATCATAAATTATTTCAAGAGCACGCCAAATAAGAGAGAATATCGAATTCCGGTGTTTCCATACATTTCCTATTTGTATCCTGGATCAGATAAGTCAGCGGCAAATGCGCCGGGACGAAGGTAAGGGCGGAGAGGCCGGGCGAAACAACGACCGAGGCAGCACGCCCTCTTCTGTATTCTCGCAAGCCACCCAACGACATATTCCTACGACACCAACAGGTATTCGTCGCCGTCCTACGAGCCGCACCACCATGGAAATTGGATCTCACCCTTCCTACCACCCTGTACTTTTACCAAAAGGAAATTTATCCTGGAACCGCAGGCGTTGGAAGAAAGAACGTGCAATTTCTCTCTACCAGGAATCGGTACGATATCGTCCTTGCGCATATTCAAACGAAGTGTTCCTAAAATTAAAAATAAGTCACTCCCCTTACGGTCGTGCCCTAACAAATAAAAATTCGGGTCTTTCTAAATTACAACTCGTAGACAATCTAAAGTAGCCTTTTTCACTTTTATGTTCAATTCGATCTCCACGAAATAAGAACGTTAATGTATATTCAACCACGAATGCGAGAATCATCTAGGAGCCGTAAAAACAACAAGATCACGTATGGCATCACTTAAACGAGCGAACGCGAAAATTTCCCATCCACGTACCACGAGCAAACGATAAAATCGTTCGGAGGGCACGTATAGGCACGAGCGGCTTAAAGCGGAAGCGTCGTAGTTCGCTAAATTAATTTGCATTAGGTGGATGGCGCGGACGAAGGGGAAGCGTGCGAGAGGTTCGCGTGCGCCCGCACGATGATATCGCAACAAGTCAGAGCGAAACGATAATTAATTTCGGTTGCGGGGCTCGCGCGGCACGGTCACGATATTTGATCATTTTCGGAAAGTAGTAAAACAATCGCGGTTAAGGTGAATGCGGCGCGGAGCGCACGCCCAGGCCGTTACGCGTTAAAAAGCCACTTCAAGTCGGTAAAAAGCCACGCGAGAATCAAGGCCACGAAGCTTCGAGAGAGAGATAGGATGTACGGCTTATTCGGAAACGATGCCGCATTGAAATTAATCTATTTGCTCCGCGCGCATATTCGATCGGTGCCACGGTACTCTGCATGCTCGCCCAGCAATATCGTCCTCATTACGGTTAAAGGGTTAATTAATTTCCTGTCGAAATTTAATTAATTTAACGACCGAAATTTATTTCCCGCGCAAGCCGCGCGTAACACCGGCAGCGGGGACGCGCCTCGCCGCGAAACTGCTGCCGATACACGATCGCTCGATGAGAGGGGGTGGATCGGGGGTGAGAAGAGTACCGGCCGGATTTGTCTATTAACGCTAATACGGAGCGATGTGCGTTTGTTCGATCCGAGGGGAGATAAACCGTGTCGATCTCGTAGGGTTAAGCGCCATTTCAAAATATATTAAAATCACGCGGCAATCCCTCCCCGAGGCACCGACGGCCACCGCACCCCCTGTCTCTCCCCGATCTCACCGGATTGCCCGATAAAATGGCTGCTTAATGGCCGAGCTCGATTTAACGCGAGTCATTTCGTCGCGTGCGTCGTTGCGTGCACCAAGCTGAATTTAGTCTCCCACTAGCGAACACCGTAGAATTCACCCGGAGAAACAATCGCCATTTCGCCCGTGTTAACACTAGAACTACCGAGCAGATCAAAATGACTGGTCGACAAAAGAAGTATTCATCTGAAAACAAAAGTAAATGGCAGCTCAGGGTTAAAATAAACACTCTCTGTTTTAAATGACTGGTCAACAAAAGAAGATTCCATACGAAAACCACAATTGGTAGTTCTAATGTTAAAGAGAAATTCTTGTGAAAAATTGACGCATTGATTTTGACTGGTCGGTACTTCTAGTGTTAACGTACGAGGAATTTTCAAAAACACTGCTTTTTTCGTGCATCCTTCCTTAACCATTTGCGCTGGCAAAAAATTCACCGACGCGTGTACCAGAACGGTCCACGCGTAACTCGCTCGGAGGCATCACGCAGTGTTTAATGCCTCAGAGAAATCGGAAAAATATTTATATTCTTTAAACTAATTTATTTTGCTTTACGACGTGCGCGGCATGTCGTGGGCGATTCTGCGACAAAAGCAGTACGACGTGCGAGGCACGTCTTTCCAGCGCAAGTGGTTTACGATCGCTTAATTAACCCATCCGTGTTTTCGTTATTTCGCGTACTCGAAGAAACGCGGTGCACTCTTGAAAAGAAGAAATAATAGAAACCGTGGAATAATGAAATGAAGATTCACAAAGGGGTGTTCTCGCGAGGGGCTGGCTTGTCCAGAAAAGCAAATTACTACGGACCGCGAAAGAATAACCCGTGCTACGTAAATGAGCTTATTAAACTCGCGAAATACCATTCGACGCCTTAAAATAAGAACAGAGATGAGGAGAATCTTGGGTTGGCAGAGATCACCTTTTGTTTACGGATCATTTTCAAGTGGATTACAACCAGGCCACCGGACTTTGTCTGCGAAATTCTCTTGACACACAATGGGAACACCCTCGCGTCCTTGAGCACTCTGGCGGGATCCTTCATCCACGGAGAGGAGAAAAAGAAGGAGATGAAGAAGAAGAGACGAGTGGTGGGGCAGGCGCCCCTAACGAGCAATGCGGCAAGCTTTAAAGTGATTCTGGTAATCGCCCACCGAAAATTCTATAAGGCAACGGCGAGAAAGCTCTTTCTCTCTTGGTCCTCCCATTCGTGGCTTAACAACAGCTGGTCCAGCATGGTACCCCTCTGCCTTCCCTCTGCCTCGAGCGTCCAAGTGGCGTTCTAAAAGGGGGAGCTGCGGGACTGTGACGTGGATGAAGGTGGTGGTAGGCGCAGTGGGGCTTGAGAGTAGGTCGAAACGGAGCTGGGAGAGAAAAAGAGAGACAAGAAGAACGGGGGTGGCCGGAGTTGCGATGAAAAGAAACTAAAATGGGGATGAGGTCGAGAGAGGGTGGAAGGATGGCGGACAGGAGGGTGGAGATCCGGAGGGAAAGAAGAAACGGGGGTGAAAGAGAGGGACAGCTCGGCTTACCATCGAGCGGGCGAGCTCGCGGCATTGTTCATCAGCCAACGGATAACGAGAGCAAGGGACAATACCGTGCGTGGGTGGAACCGCCAGCATGGAGGCCTGGAACGAAGGAGTGGATGGCGTCGGCGAACGGGAGACGATTAAAGCTCTACCTCGAAAGCACCAACGAGTAGCCCTACTCGAATCCCTTTTCTTCCTCGTTTCAATATGCCGCTCGAAATGCGGCCTGACGTATAGGCGCGCGTTCGTAAAACCGCGGATGGGATACGCGCGTAAAATGGAACTAGATCAAGATGCGAGGGTGGAAGATTGGAAGTGTTTCAGAATTTTGCGTTCCGGTATTCCAGGCGAATGCACGGTACAACTGGAAGGAGAAGCGAAGGGGCGTCCTTTGATTCCGACGTTAATTAAATTTTTCGGCGATCGTGTGGAACATCGCTTACCAAGAGCTCCGATTTCGTTATCGACTCGCGCGAGAATGCCGCCCGGGGGCTGAAAGTTTGAAAAAGTTGCCTGGCCATATAAAAGAATTTAACTAGTTAGCTGTGACCTGTCGACGTTGGTCCGATCCTCCCTGCATTCTCCCACGCTTTCGTGTCTTCTCTTTCTCTCTCTCTCTCTCTTTCTCTTTCTCTCTCCTCCTTTCTCTCTCCGTCGTAGCACGCAGGCATGGAGCGGCACGTGCATACGCTAATTAAACCCGACGCCGGCGTCAGGAAAATGTGTGCATTGAATCTCGTTTGTGTGCTATTCTGACGGAACGATTAATTGGGTAAGCGACGAATTATGCAATGAGGATGGTAAATTACGCCGGCTGCTAAGTACCCGCGTTATTACCTGCCGCGGGACGGAGAGAGGAGAGGACGCGAGGGGACGAAGCTTTTGAGAGAGGAAAGAGACAGGATTCGAAAGCGACGTGGAGAGAGGGTGGAGCGAAGGCGCGTGATGCGAAAGCGAGAGGATGAAGTTGGAAAGATGAAAAGAGAGAAAATGGAGAGAGAGAGAGAGAGAGGAGCGGTGAAGAGGTGGAAGCGGAGAGGAGAGGAGAGGAGAAAGAAAGAGTGAGCGCATTCGTGCGGAGCGAACGAGACGGAAGGTAGAGCGGAAAGAAGAGGCGGATAGATAAATAGATAGACACTGCTGAGAGAGATGGAAGAAGAAGAGTGAGAGAGAGAGAGAAAGAGAGAGAGAGCAAGTGAAAGGCTGGTGGAAAAGAAATGGGGAGCGAGCGGGGTTGAAGGAGAAAGAGAAAGAGAGAGAGCAAAAGAGAAAGCCCCGGGGCAGCGGCGCGACTTGTTGAGCACCATCTGTCGCTGAGTCTCCACCTTCCGCTCCTGTTGCCATCGTAAAAAGTCGTATCTTCTCCGCGCTGACGTACTTGCGACTCCTCTCTGTCGTCGCCGAGCGGTCAAAAGAGATAATGCACAGATACGGACAAAAAGCATCGCTCCGAAACTCCTCTCACTCGCAATTAATGAAACCGTCCAGCAACACTGCCCTCCCGGACGCGCAATTCGCGCATTCAACAGATGTTCCTGTGTCTCCCTTTTTCAGAAATTTCGCGTAAAGACTTTTCTGCGTTCACTCGTGGAGGTTAACGAGGGCTGAATAAGTGTCATGCGTGGTGCTTTTTAACAAAAACTAACGCGGCTGGCAATTAATGTGAAATTAAATGGACGTTCGATGATGGACGAAAAAGAAAAGGAAAACACGTACGACTTTTCCTCCGCAAAAGTGAACGCGTTGCAATTCTAATTTCCACGAGAGTATCTCAAACATGCACGCGCCCGTGGGCGTCCAATGCGTATCCAGTAGTCGACAACGGATTTAGCCCCATCCCAACCGACTTCCGTGGTAAGATCGATACCACTCTTGACATTCCCATATTTCGCAGAGCAGCCAAAACCGCCAGTCCCGTCTCTTGCGCTCCTCTGCCTCGTCCCATTTTCCTCCGTCACCACTCGCGCACGATTATGTTTGGTCCAATCGAACGCGGACTGGACCGTCTAGTTACTGCGCGCGCACCTTACGTATCGCTAGACTGGACCATTCGCTGTCGTCTTTCGTTCGGCAGAGAGCCTTTGTCGTGATGAGGTGAACGGCGGAGATAATCGTGCTCGGATGGGGGCCACGCCTGAAGGTGTTTTCAGTTCCAGAACCCCCGTGCCTTTGATGGGCGGCCGGCGGCGGTCGAGAGACGAAACGGCCTCTGGAGGTAGCCGCAAACAGTGATAGCTTTATAGAATCTGTCGCTAACAACGGCCCCGCAACACACCGTAGACGATTCCTTAATACGAGCTCCTCCCTCTCTCTCGCTATCTGTCTCTCTATCTTTCTCTCTCTTACTCCCTCTCTCTAAGGTACTCGAGCCAACACACGCCACCGGAGAAGTTAGACATAGCTTTTAGCCGAGTACCGACATCAGCAACGTTCCTCGTGCGTTTGTTGCACATCAGCCTGCACTCCACGCACCGCGGCGGGACCAGCGTGTGTTTGGCGTGTATACGAGAATTCTCGTTGTCCGTTTAAAATGTATCCGAATCACAGAGAAGTTCGAAATTTCGCGATGATTTTTGGGCACATGGAAATGTTTCTCCGGAGAGAAACATTTGACTTCCCTTCAGAAACTTTAAATATCCAACCGACCCTGGATACGCGAAACATAGTAAGATGTACAATTTCATTTGTCAAATTCTCCGTCCCATCCAGTTTTACAATCTGCTGTCGAAATCCCTTTCGCTGCTACGGTAATCGAGAGGGCATTCGAATTTCAAGAAGACACGTTTCCAATTACTCCAATTTAATCCTCGAATATTCTCGAGGAAATTCCTTTATCGATCGCCACAACAGCCCTTGTCCATCAGCGAGAAGCAGCTATCGCGATTCCAAAGGAAAGTACGTCTAACGACTCACTTCCTTCCTCCTTAAAATCAATTACGCGATCGACGTAAGCTGCCGACCGACATTCTAACCATCCACGAAACCACTTCACCATTCTCCTCCTATGACTAACACGCTGAGCTACCATGGAACCTCTCAGGCCGATCCTCACGTAACGCTTCCACTTCGAATGTAGGTAACGGGCTCCTATAACCGTCGGCTCCTTTTACCGCGCAGGGTAATTCGATATGGCTACGCAACGTATACTTGTTTTCAACGTGCAAACCGTCCGCGCACCTGTAATGGTTCACGTTGTAATGTCTCTCCCTGTCCCTATCTCCCTCCTTCTCTCTCACCTATCTATCTGTCTCTCTACACGTTCTCTATACGAGCTCTCTAGTGTAGCTCCACCGGAGCCACTCAAGCCCCGGAGGCTCTCACCGGCTCCCGTCGAGTTACTCGTAAGTGGCGGATGTCATTTCAATCCGCTATTCGATTACGTCGAGTCGACTTACCTTACCTCGCGGTAGCCTGACCCACCCCCTCGTTAACCAGTCGCCTCTCTTCCATTCGAGCCACTTTCACCTTCACTCTCCTTTCCGCTTCTTTCTTCGAAGATCTCAATTTTTACCCCCGTTTTGGTAGTAATTGAAAAAATGTTCATTGTCAGACATTTCGATTTCTAGAATCCCTTTGAGGTTTTTACATTTGAAACACAGATCATTCTACTTTTCAAGGATAGTCTCTCAAAATCCGATATTTTACCACCGATTTTTCTACGTCCATTCGTTCCTGTATCACATCAGCGTATCTATCAATTTCAATCTCCCGCTTACATCTCACCTTCCTTCCAAATATCTTATTCTCTCACAAGCCTGTCCATCGCCAATAATATCGACGTATATGTGTCTGGCGCTGACCCTTCGGCTTCGCTGAATATGTGTGTCAATACGCTGACAGCCCCACGTAGGTGAATTTCGAGATATCACAGATGAACGGGACTAGAGACCGAGGTAGTGGCATTGACGTTTCGATCCCCGATGGCATGGCATTTAGCCGAGAAACTTTAACTCGTCGCCTTCGAGATCGACGAATTCTCGGTGTTAGTTTATTCGTGAGAAGCAATTAATAAAAGAAATGCGTATTACGTTAACGACTGCGATATAAAATTAACGACCCTGGGGAAATGGAAGATCGATATTTTCTCCTCCCGGGCTCGCAGAGATTCTTTCGCAATCTACCCCTGGGGCTGGTTTACCTCCCGCTCGGCCAAGTCCCTCGATTAATTACAGGCAGAAATTTCATCCGATCGATAGGCGCGAGCACCTGCAACGACGAGAGCACCAACGTCGAAACAATGTAAATTGTGGTAACGAAGATCGTTTCGAGGAAATGTATCTCACGTTAATCGAACGCGCCGCTTGGTCAAGTGTTGTTTCGCGAGTTACAATGGCAATTTACCGCGAGCGAAATCGAAATCCACCCACACTGCCTGCCGAGAGTACGTTCACCCCTCACGGTCGTTTCAACGCGACGGAGTGAGTGCAACGGAGAGAGAGAGAGAGAGAGAGAGAGAGAGAGAGAGTAAAACAGAGATACCGAAGAAGAGAAGAGGATAGAGTGAGAAACCGAGGAGGAGGAAAGGTTCTCCGTGATAATCTGTAAAAAAGACAAGACGTTCCACTTCTCTCCTTATCCCGCAATCTATCGCCCGCTCCTCTGTTTATCTCCCGCTCACCTGCAAGTTTCTGTCATGAGCGCACGGGTGAGATGAAGAAGAAAGCGAGGTAGTTTCAAGAAAAAGAGAGATACGGGGAAGAGAAAAGCTCTTCAGACTTTTCCACCCCCGTTCTACCGCGGAAAAGTACTCGCTCGATTTATCGAGGTACTCGAGGACATGAACCCAATTTGTCCTGATCCTGGCGTAAGCGTCGGATAGCATACGAATGACGGCATTTAAGAGAGGTATCGCGGGGAAAGCGTGCGTGATAATTCTCTTTTCTTTGACCATTCCAATCTGCCAATTGCGCCACGAGAAGAAAGGCACGAAGGGTCCGGCTAGCCTCGTGGACCCTCGTCCGCCAAAAGACAACCCACGAATCACAGATACGTCCTACCGATTACCGTGTGTAATTGCGAATATCCTTGACCGCCCCATCAGCAACATGTCCACACAACACACGTACCACTCGGACCACGAGAATTCCCCAAACCGCATCTCTCCTCCTGTCTCTGCTACTCCTTGCCCTCCCACCCTCCTTATCCGTTCTCCTTCTCCACCTCCTCTCCTCGGACCCTCCTCCGCCATCCATCTAGCCACCTCTCTGTCCGTACGTCTGTCTCGACCTATCCCTGCCAATGAGTATATGTCAGGGACCGGGAGATCCTTCGGCCCATTAGTGTCCATGCATACCGATCCCAGGATCGAGTGGCACGGAGCCACTCGGCACAAATGAGCCTGTCGTGTCTGGATAATACCAAGTGCAATATTCGGCCTGTCGCAATACATCATCCGGCACCAACATACACGCACACCTCAATGCGCATCGCGCGCTCGCGTAAGCACAGTTCAGCCGTACAGACATTCGAATTGCCGGCATGATCGTCAGCGCGGAATAGCTCGTGAAGGCTCGCGACGTTAAAGGTTTTCATCTACGGACCCAGCTTGTCCTCCCTTTTTCTTCCATTGTCTCGTCTTGGCCAGACGACGCGGTTAGCCGCACCCCTTCGTGGGGGACGGCTGATGGAGGAGCCCGTGGAAATGTCTGGCAGGAGTCCCAGCCAGTGATTAGTCCGAGTATTGTTCGATCCGCGTTATTATCAGATCAATCATTATACGTGGCATAAACGTAGACATAAATAAGGCGCTGGAAGGCTCTTGAATTTTCTCGCGAAGGCCTAACTACTTTTTCCTGAAATATTCCCGTTCATCCGATCCCCCGTTAAAATAATCATCTTCACCCTTTTCACCCATTAGCCCCGGATACTACCTTCACGAATATCCAAGATTCCCAGCGAAATATCGTGTATCATCCGGCAACATCCTGATCCCGGTGTCCCTACCACTCTCAAGGCAAAATGCAAAACACACAACTAACGGACTCCCGTTAACGAGTTTCGACGCCGATGGGGTTTGGTTAATCGATACAAGGCGAAGGCACGGCGAATATACACAACCTATACACCCAAGTAGCCACCAGCAACGGTGCGTCCTGGGCGGACAAGCGTGGCTCGAAAACTGGGAGAAGAAAACGAGTCGAGTAACTACACGGCTGATCATAAAAGCTCCAGAATGAACTCCGCCGGAGATTGTATCGGCGGGATTTAGGCGAAGCTGCCGTATAACTGGGAGGCATTCTTTGACCTTACGACGACGAGGCTAGCTTGCAAGCACACCGAGTAACGTGCACCCTCCTGCTACCACCTACGTCCACCACCGTAGGTGCTTCCGAGTGGAGCGACGGTTTAAGTAACGCTTGCTCCGTGACGTCTCCTGGTCCTCCGACCCCACCTTCCACGGACGCAGCTTCCACCCTTCTCATCCTGCTCCCACCTGCTCGGACGCTTGGTCGTCGTCGTCGTAGAGAGATCGAATCGCACACCGGCCCATACCTACCCACGGTTTGTCCCGAATGCGATTCTTCGGCCGTTTACCAGTAACGTATCCAACGCACGTAGAAGCTACGTGACGCGTCCTACGGCTCCAACCCCGCCCCCAGTCGCCAACAGCGCGACCACCACGTCTCCCGAAACCCAACCCTCTTCAGCCTGCACGAGCCATTTGCTACGTTCGGTGAGGCACACGAGCCGACTACAACCACGACTACGACGACAAAGCCCACCTTCTCTCTCCTCCACCCACCACCCTGGTACCCTCACGATCGTACATCCGACCAACAACGACGACATCTCGACCAGCCGGTGCGTGAAAAATCGCGTCCTCCTTCGTCCTCTCCCACAGTTTTTCTCAACCCTCTGCTACCGTGCCACGCAGATCCTCCCAACGCGGTTGCTCGTCTTCCGGTACGTCGTTCGGAGGGTCCATCGGCATATGGCGATGTCTTGAGGAACTCATATCTTTTCCTTTCCTTCGAATAAGGCGTTCCACGTATCCCCGCCGGCCCACGGGCGAATTGAGCGATGGCAGGGAAAGAAAGGGATCGACCAACGAGGAATTGAGGGCTCCCTGGGATGTTATAAAACAAGGCTGCCGTTGGTTTTGGCGTGACGGTGATACTGAGATGGATTTAATGCTCGGTGAAATTCGAGCATCGATCGTTTGCGCTAAGTCAGAGGTCGGCAAAAAATGCACTTTTCGGCCGATTTTCAGAAGACTCCGCCTTCCGTCCCCTCCTTTCCCTTGGTACACCGCGCCGCCAACAAAAGCTGATCGAGCCTGAGGAGCGTATTGTCGCAGAGTAGAGCCATGAAAAAACGGAAGAGAGGTGAAAACTTTTTTATTTTACGAAATGCTTATATTTATTGTTGACGTTTGTTTCCAATAGTTGTCCAAACAAAAAAAACATTTCATGAAATAAAAAAGTTTTCACCTCTCTTTTGCCTTTCCATGACTCCACTGTACGAAGAATACAATACGCTCCTGAGGCTCGACCGTCTCGGTGCCGGCGCGCGGTGTACCAAGGGAAAGGGTGCAACGGAAAGCGGAGTCTTCCGAAAATCGGCCGAGACGTGCATTTCGTGCCGACCTCTGCGCTAAGTTATCGGTTCAGAGCAGTATTGCTTAATTCGTGCTCACCGCTGGGATTTTCTCGAAGCTCTGAAAAATCTTGTAACCTAATAAACCATAGAAAGAGATAGTTCGCATAATTTTCAAGAGCGATACTACCCGTTGAACTTGGCCGTCTTGGTGAGAAGCTCCGATGGTCCCACTCCGAGGACACTTTAACTGGCAAGCACGGGTCGGTTCACGTTGACGTTCACTCGTCGCAATGCCCACCGTAGATTTTAACCCCCAGGACGTGGGAAATATGGCGACTCAGTAATTGCTCCGCTATACGGCCGCAACTCCCGAGGTAATTGGGCACGGCGATATCGGGCTACATGGACTTTTGGCATGCGGTGAGACATTGCAGTCCGGGTGTAATCCGGTCGGTCCACAGGTCGGTTGGTCCTGCGTGCGGTTTGGACACCGCCACCCTGCCTCATCTCGTCCGCTCTGCTCTCACCCTCCGTCCCTCCCGAGAGAGGGTGGCCAAGCCAGGCCGCATCGTGAAGCGTCGATCCGTCATTTCGCAGGAGTCTGCGGGTATGGAGCGCCCAGAGGGTGGCACGAGCAGGAAAGGGGTGAGAGGCGAGTGCCCATGGGGAAGCGTCGCGACGCTCGTGGCCGCAACTGCAGCCTGTTTCACATTAACGACGCTCGTGCGAGGGGCGATAGGACGTAAGCCGTGAAATATTGAAATGGGATTTTTCTCGCTCGCGCTAGCTGCCCTCCTCCTTCGCGAGAATGTCGCGAGGAAGGAGAGACAGCACGCCTTCGCTAGTGGCCCCACGAACGAAGCACGTACCGCCTGTAAAATGGGAATATAATGCGATTGGATGAAGCGCGCGGTCGGCTCTCCCGACTCGTGACGCAATTTTAAATGTCGGACGTTTCGTCCGAGCTCGAGAGATTTTCGATTTGTCTGGAAATTTCATTAATTCGTCGTGAACGAAATGTCGTCACGACGAATTCCGTCCGTTCACGTTGGTTACTGCGAATCGATAGTAAATAGACGTGAACGGTAATGAAAAGGGATGTAAATGGTCACGCGATGCTCTGAATATTTAAGAAATTGGTCGCGGGAGAAGAATTCGTAGAGAGAGTTCGACCATCAATTATCTCTAATTCCGCGATTGAAATCTTTGTTCCACGCCGATCGCAGTGTTGATGACGGCGTTTGTTCGCAAATGATCTTGGACGCGAGGACAAAGACGACGAAGAATGGCGGGGAATAAGTCTGTTCGTTAGCTGCCGCGAATCGAATGTAGATTAAAAAACGTCATCGGGGCCGTCGAACGGGTACTCCCGTGGAGCACAAAGCCTCGCTAACGTTTCCATATTTTTCATCGATTCATGTTATCGAAGTATCATCGTATCGATCTTCCGCTCCCCCTCGGCGCATTGGACGGCTACGTTCCGCGTATATTTTTCATCGCTTTCAAGTACAAGCGATACACCACGAGCGTGCGCGCACCGGTGAAACAGCTGCAGACGCGATTCACTTTAAAGGACCGAAAATATATCGAATTGATATTCATCGAAACAATACGCGATCCCGACTGGCACGTCGTTCGTCTCTGCCTCGCCCCTCACCATTAGCCCAGAAATGAAACCTGCCGATCAAATCGGTACGAGCTGGTTCCAAGTCACTTCGCTCGATTAAGACTCGATAAATCTGAATCTTAACTGAATTTAACTCTAAATCCTAGAACCTACTCGTTAAACTCAATTAAGACTCGATAAATGTGAATCTAGAATGAATTTAAACCTAAATCCTAGAACCTACTCGTTAAACACAATTAAGGCAATCTGTTGCTTGTCAATGCCTTATATTAGTCACGTCTCGTCTCTGGACCATTATGAAACAACCTAGAAATCCCATCCATGCACATCCTATTATATCACCGTAATTACGCATATCCTCGGTCGCTTACTCGCGAACACGTCGACAGGACTCACGCAGGATCAACCAATGGGGTGCCACGAGAGATGGCCGGTGACCCATCGAAATCACGAGGTCCGAGCTAGACAAACCACGTGCGCGGTTGGACGGTCCGGCAGTATTTTTCGGCTCCCTCGATGGCCATTATCGCGGCTTACGCGGATCTCCACCGCGGCTTATCGGCACGCTGCATCGCGCCGTTATAGACGAAGTGCTCTATCAGCCATTCACTGGCGCGGCCTGGGGATGGTGGAATGAGGCGGGAAAGCGAGCCGAAAAGCGGACAGGGGGTGGCACGCTGGGATAGAAGAGGACTCGGAGAGGGAGAAGGTGGACGAGAGGAGCATATCGCACCGATCGGAATTGCCGCGCTCGCGTAATTCGTAATTGCGGTCGGGGTTGCCTGGTGGCTCTCGTCGGTACTCCCCGAATAATTCACGCACCAACGGCTCAAGTTTTATCCTACAAAAGAGCGAGCAACGGAGAAGAAGGAACTTATCCAATGGATCATCCCTTTTCATTGTTCCGTCCCTTTCCACCGGTCGTCAGCTTTTATCGAGAGTTTTTCCAAGCTCTTCTCGTCTTCGTCATACCGTCGGAGAGGGCCACGACGAGCGAATGAGTCGCGCGAAGTTGAGAAAAAATTGCGCTCCATCCGACTGGCGGATACTCGTACTACAGTTGGAAACTGTAAACGAGAGCGAATGGACCGTGCGAAGGGTCTTAACCGTAACGCGAAATAGCCCAGGCTTTACGTTCCGCGCGGCCTCTTCGGCCTTCGCAACGACGCCGTTGAATCAGCCAGGGAGAGGTTGGAGAAACGCAATGACCAACCGAGAATAACCGTGGCTCCTTATTATTTGCAGAGGAATTTGCTTACAGACGGGAAGACTGTCGCGCGTTCGTATAATTTATAAGATTCTACGTCACCCTTTAGCATCTTCATGCGCACTCTTTCGCACGCCACAGCCACTACGGGCCACATCCCCTTCGTCTCGCGCAGTTCCAAACACCCGCTCCTGCTCCTTTATCAGGATAACTCCGCAATATTTTCATCCGAATGCCCCCACAAATTTTTGCCGTGCCTCCAGCCTCGAAAGAACGAAACGCGTACACAGGACTGTCCGAAACACTCCCACCGCATTCTTTTCCCACCTCGAAAAAGCTCTCTTACCTCTTCCACCTCCACGGCCTCTTCAACCCCACCTCCCCTCGAAACCCTCGAACCTCTCGACCTTCGACCGTAACTCGCCGGTTGGCGCGGCTTTCGCGCTTGATTCGCGCCACCGCCGCCGCCACCGAGTAAAACGCAAAGTTATTCCGGTGCCTTGCCAAATAGGCGATCTAAATGCGCTCAACCGACCAGAAGTGGTAATACGTTACCGGTTATTGCCGGCGGCAGCATCTTGCCGAGGGCCACCCTCTCCCACCCCCGTTTTCACCAGAATTCGTCCAAGAAGGAGCGCGGAGAAGTCGAAGAAGAAGAAGAGAGGAGGGGATGGAAAGGAATCTGATCGGTGAAGGAGGGGTGGAAAATTTTGTCGAGGCGAGCTGGCACGTGGGGTGGGAAATGGACGGGGTCTAAAGGGCAAATACGACGTGGCTCCGATTCGGGAATCCCCGCGTCGATTCGTATCCGGGATGCGTGTGTGAAATTAACCGCGAGCTCTTCCACCCTCGTGGAAGAGGGTAGAAGGATGAACGTTGGAGTAGAGTGAGGGTGCCGTAGGTGGTCGGGGGCCAAGTTGGAGGATAAACGGTGAATTTTTCAGACCACCGATTCGACCCGATAAATTTCGCCTACGCGAGGGATTTCCTCTTAGCGGCTTCTGGCCGATCGCCCGTGCCTGCTGATTTTTCCTCGTGCGCAAGAGGCACGAGGCGGTGCACGGAGCTGGGTAATTACGGCGATAATGGGCGAGAGAGAGCGTCTCGCGATGATTAGTTTTCAGCCTGGCCAGCTTTCTCGGTGCTTTCGCCCAGCGAGAATTATATCGCGGTATTGAATTAAATCGTGCGAATCGTACGACCCTCCTCCACTCTTCTCCCGTAGCTCTACGGATGATTCTCTCCTTATCGTCTCCGGACGATCTTCCACGGTTGCACGATAATATCCCACACGCTTTTGGAACACGTTGTCCAAGTCACGTCGACAGTGTTGGAACTTCGTGCTTCCCCTATCGTGCCAAGGACAGTCTCCCCCGGAAAGTTCTATCGGCCGCGACGGATCTGTCGCTTTTGGGGAAAGGTATAAATCAACGATGGCTTTATCAGGCTTCCTCCATGCCGGGGCCTTGGTAAAAGGGGATCGAGCCGGTGACCGGGGTAGGAACTTTAGTTTTATGATTACCCCGAGAGGGACCGATGTGAATTTATCTCCCTCGCTCGGGGGCGTGGCTATATCGACGATGGTGGATATGAGAATTCATTAAAAGTGGATCGTCACGGAGAAACGAACGAGCGTCAAACTGCAAAGCGAGACGGAGATGAATAAAAATGAAGAGAAATAATCGCCGAAGCAACTATCTTTGATTGCAGGCCCGGTACCTCATACCTCCTCCTCGCTCTCTTCTCCCTCAACTTGCCCGCTCCCAATCCTCCTCCGCCCAACCCCGCACCAACGGCATTCATATTCATATTTCAGAACTCGCATCCACGGGCCATTGTGCCGTTGAATACCCTATGCAGAATGCGTCGTCTGGCCGTATAACGTTGCGCCGTGGCGGCGACCCGCCTTCTGAATTAGTAATGGCGCGCTGACAACGGCCACGAATCTCCCGCGAGTGCAGGCGCGCGCGCGAACGAGCGAACGGGTGCATGCGAGCGCAAAAGCCATCCGCCGGCGGCTTGCGCTTACTCACCGCATGCGAAGAGGAGAAGAGGAAGGAGAGAGAGAGAGAGAGGGAGAGGTATGGAGGAGGGCTCGTGTGGATGCCTACGGGCCACCTCCACCACCTCCACCACCGCCGCGGCGGTCGCAGAGAAACGCAATTTGCTCGAGATATTAATTCGGGTAATGGATTGCTCGTTAACTCACCAGGATGACCCCGACCGCACGCTCTCTCTGCTCCTGGATGCGTGAGTAGTGCGCCGCGGCGATGTTACGCGGCTCGTCGCGACTATCGTTCCACGACTATGAAAGCGCGTGGGAGTAGGTAGGGCGGCGCGGAAAGTTTCGAAGCAAACGCTTTCGAATTCCTCGTTGGCCGTGATCCCTGCCCTCCGCCCGCGCGGTAGTTCGAGAAGGTGGACGATGTAATTTCCATGCGTAAGAGCGACCGAGCGAGACGACGCGCGCGCGGCATGACGCGGTGACCGTGGAAAGGAGAAATTTCGAACAGTTAGAATCGGCGAAATGACCCGAAGGGGTGAAATTACGAGTCATGGGAGTTGGGGTGCCGTGGGGCGGAGGGTTTAGCCAGTGGTTGGAATTATTTCGAGGGTAGGTAGTAGCGTGCCCGGGATTGTTGTTATGATTACTCGCGTAATTGAAACGGCTCCTCTCGGGCGCGCCGAAGTAGATACTACGCGAGAACGCGCGCCGCAGAGGTCGCTCTCTCGAGCTTTTCGCGGGTTTCTCGCAAAACATTCGAAAGTTAAAGAAAGGAATCGACTCTTTCCTCGTTTCACTTGAAATTTGCCGGGCTCCGAAACCGCGTGTCCCACCTGACTTCGATTGTACCATACTCACCTCCGAAAGGAAGCAGCTCCGTGCGATGGTACCACGCAGACGTTGCAACCGTAGTGAACCCCTCGAGCGGGACGAATTAGAGGCAATCGTAACGTTTTACGCGCGCAAGGGGCAGCGGGGTGGGACGCACGGGGCGAGAAAATCCGTGTCGTAGCACTCCCACCGAAAAAGCACTCCGAACCGGTATAAATACAACCATGAGGCTTTACGGTTACGATCGCGCCGGGCCATTTTCCGACGTAAAAGAGTTCTGAGTAGCACCCCCGACGGGGGTGGTCGGGCGGTGGGGGGGTGGGAGAAGTCGGAGGGTGAAACGCGGAATCACTCGGGTTCACGTGATGTACTTAAACGTTATGGACCGGAGCCGTGTTCGAGAGAGTCCAAGTCGATAGGTACCGGTAACTGCTACCTAACCAACCCACTCTCCCAGCTCGCTTTTCCTTCGTAGCCTTCTCCTTCTCGTTTCTTCCCCTCCTCATTCGCCTCCTCCTTCGGACTCCTTCCGTACCCACGGGCACGAGTACATCCCCTTGGGCAACAAGGTGGGACGAAAGCAGAGAGTAGAGAATATACGGCGGTGCTAACGAGGCTCCGAGGATCGAATCAAGACCGAATCTCCGCCGCTGATTGACCAGGGCGGATCCACCGCCGCCACCACCGTCCCAGCCGACGCTGCCGCCGACGCCACCGCCGCCGACGTCGACGTCGGATGGCTGGGTGGAAGGCTAATTAGCCACCCGTGGATCTCTCCTACTACGTACGTGACCCGACAACGGGATCCCAACCCGGGTCCTGGCGATTACGGTTGCCCTGAGCGCCTTAATTTCGGCCCCCGAAGCCTGCAGAGATGTGCCACGGAGGAGGAGGGTTGCGGCTGGCGAACGAGCGCGCGGGCCCTGCAGAGGGCGGATGAGGAAAGGGGAGAGAAAGTCGGAGGTAGCATCGCACCCTCTACGGCCCGGGTCAAATTTCTCTTTGAGCGCCAAGCCCGACCAACATCCGCCGCGCATCCTAGCAAGCTCATCCTCCGCGAATATCATGTAATCCCTCAGAACTAGCTATACTTCTCACTCCCTCTCTCTCTCCGTCTCTTCCATTCCCTCCCACCTTCGCTCTACAATCCCGTTCCACCCCATCGAGCCGAACTCGCGGAGAGACGCTCCTCTGAATGCGCTGATTAGGCGGGGCTTAGTTCGAATAATTAGTGAGCCGAGGGTCGCGAGGTTGGCTAGAGTGGGACGCCTCGTACGACAATTTTTAATGATCCCACAATAGCTTGATTATCTACCATTGTCTAGCTCACACCGGGCTCCGGATAATTTCCTCAGATTATGCGTATCCGTGACGCGCTTTTGTGCGATTCACCCGTACTCTCGGTAACTGGTCCACCCCCGTTTCCTGGACGGAGAGTTCTCGCGGAATCGATACATCGTCAGACGAAAAATCCTTTTACCGTGGATTAACACGGCGGGGTCGTATCGGTGATCGTAAGACCACGTCAGGTGCAATGTATTCAGGTGAATTCGAACGACATACTTTCTGCAAGAAAATGCAAACAGAATCGATCTTTCCGCGTGTGCCTACACTTTCTAAGTGCAAATCCAAAATTATTCTAAACTCTAATGTAGACCCAGTCGAGATGCATCCACCAAAAAGGACATCAAATGAAATCAAAATTCGTATGGTAGAATATTAAGGAAAACTTTCCCTTTTGGCAAGCGCATCTTTGAAAAAGACTCTCTCTCAACGACGAAAAGAAAAGTGTCAACCAAACGGATACGCGTGCGCGCGGGTGAAGCACTTGAGAGTGCCGCGAACGGTGTCGGTGACCGTCGAGCGCGAAACGCTTAATTAACTCATTTATCATCGCGCGCCAACCCGCTACGACGACAGCGGAATAAGCCTGGCGAATGAAACTACGAGCGTATGTAATACCACGCCACCACCGATATCCGTGGAACCGCGCCGGAGACGCACACAAATTCGCGCGCGAGTGCGTGCTTCGTCGCACATCTACGGACCCACACGAGCAACCCGCATTCGTACATTGGCAATGCGCGTGGGTGACTTCGACTCGACGGAAGTGGCATAATTACACCGTTGTAGCTTGCAAATTTGGCTCGGCTACGCGCGCGACTCTCGTTGTATCCAATTCAAATGGCGAGGCGTGGGAGAGGAGTTGAAATATAACGCTGCCGATTATTGCCGCGTGAGTGCGCACACGCGCGCACCTCTATTTATACGGCTGCGCACGGGGGCGCGCCGATGTTTATGGGTCGTGCGCGCGCATAGCGCACCTGTGCGCACGCACACACCAGCATCCTATACGCATGCACGATAAACAAGCGCGCATGAACACGTACGAAAGCGCGCGTACGCGATGTCAAATGCGCTCACGTAGTAGGCACGCATCGTTCGCGCAGTCAACAGATTACGCACTCTTGCACACCCTCGCGCACACACGTACACGCAGGTTCTATCCCACTCCGACATCACCGATACCCACAGACTGGCTAGGATCCGGCTGCGTGCCGGCTTTACGGCCGGTGACGTTCAAGCAATCTCTTTCTCTGTGGAGTGCAGAGGTAATTAGCTGCGCACCACTCCATCCGCGATTCAAACTACCTATCCGCAGAGTATGTATGCGCATACATGCAGTATAACGTCTATATAGAATATGGCGGAGGGGGTGGCCGGGGTCATTAATTCTCCTGCAGTCAAACTGTGTCCACGTTGATCCGAGGCTTCGCTTTTCCATCCCCGTCTCTCTCTTGGCCCCTCAATACTACCCCCTTCCCAGTTCCATCGTCCGCCCCTCGACCATCCACCTCGTCGCACTCCGCAAACCATCCCCTTCACCGCACCTCGTATCTCCGTCACCCCTTTCCTCACTCCTGCCGCGACCTACCATGTACAACCGACGTCCTCTTGCCCTCCTCGACGAGCATCCACGCCCACTCCATTATCTTTATTATTTCTGTATCGGTTCATTATCCTCATTGTTCCGAAGCGTGTCGGTCGCGCCACCGTTCGAAGCCACGCAATTCGATCCTCTCCAACGACGGAGAATAATGACCGACTGAAGGATGACGGTAGGGGGTGGCGACAAGTTCAATACTTGATTCGACGGCAGGCAAATTCAATAAAAGCAAGCCCTGCGTGACGCGCCGAACGAAAGAAAGAGGAAAATACGCATCGGGCGCATGACGAGTTTTCCAAAGTTATTTTGCAACTGGACGTTTGATTCCTCCGGAGGCGGGATAGAGTTTCTATACTTTTTGCAGTTTCTATCTGTCACGGATAAATGAGCACGAGAATAAACGAACGAAGTGTCGCTGATTACATCGACGAAATATCCGGCGCGCGCGCCACTTGTTGACGATGGGGAGGGATCGATTAACCGGCGCGGCGACATTTTCGGATGCTCCAGGGGATCCATACGGTTTACGATTTCACGGGACACTGCGAAATTGGCAATTCGCGCGGTGGAACGTCGATGCGCGATCGACGATAAGATCGTCGATTTAAAGATATTTTCTATGCGGATGCCTTCCGGTCGGCGACGTCGCTTCAGTCGCATTCGAATGCGAAGAAGGAACGGAAGAAAAGGAGGAAGAGAATGAAACAAAACGCACGCTCCTTCGCCCGGATAATTCGATCGACGATCGGTCCGCGAAATTCCGCGCTGCGTACGTGCCACTCGCAAGCTGGGCGCACGTGCGGGCCTGGATGCCGTATTCGGAAAAACATCCCCTCCGCTCTTCGCCACCCTCTTCTCTCTTCGCGTCGCTCCATTTAACGAAATAATTCGATAGGCTTGACGAACGCTCGCCAAGGTTTGTGATTTTTTCCCTCAACCCCCGTTTCGTTTCTGTCCCTCGTTACCACCCGTTTCGCGTCCCGCTGGCGACCATTTCGTTTCGCCTCTTTTAACCTCCGCCCTGTTTTCCACCTGCCATCCCCTTCTTTCTCAAACTCTCTCTCTCTCTATCTCTTTCACCCTCCTGTTCCTTCGAGCGTCCCGTCCAAGCGTTTCACGCGCCCCCAACGTCACGGTTCTCCTACGTGGCGAAGCATTCGCAGTTTAAGTGGACGAATTCGAATCGAATCGAAGAGATGGGGGTTGCATTCTCGACGAGCTGTGGGCCGACGGATTCGCGCGATGGCCAATGGCACACGAGAGCGTCCCGTATTATTACGATCCAACGAATTCGCACCCACTGCGGCTTTGGCCGTCGCGCGATTTCCCTCCGCTCGAGCCAACGCGTAACGGCAACGAAATAATTTACGCATAATGACGACAGGATAGAAAAGGAAGGATCGTACGTTCTGTTCAACGGTAGTAACGGAAGTTGGTGGGGCTAGTTCACTAATGAATACGTTACTTGGCAATTTTTCCGTATAAGCAGACTGCAGATTTGTTTCTCTGAAAATATTCACCTGGACTCGTATTACGTATTTTATTATCGTCACGCGTCTATCAAAGTCCATTTGGAAGAAGAAACTTTCCACGGTTGCCCGAGGAAATTTCTCGTTACCGAAATGCATCACCTTCGTGCCTGATCATTCCTCAACGATGCTCGATCGACGACAGTCGGCGACGAAGGTGAGAGGCGGACCCTCTCTCATTCCTTCGGCGACGTTTATCGCCGAAACTCGTTTAGTTCTACTTCCAGGGACAACGTCAACGTCGCTCTCCTCGGTGACTCGTGGAAAGTTAAATTAATGGTGTACCTCCCACGAAATGTTGGTAATATGGAAGATTCTTGGGAGAGGGTAGAGGGGTTGGTGAGCGAAGAACCGACGACGTTTCTCGATAGGAAGGAAGAGGAGAAGACAAGGAGGGAAATGGGATACGCAGAAGGAAGAGGCAGAAACTTGCTCGCTTGTCTACCAACGTAGCGGAGACGGAGACGGGCGGGCCACTCTGCCTGTTGGTGCCGGCGCTGCTGCTGCTGCTGCTGCTGCTGCACGACCGCCGTCGAAGGAAGCGAGGGAATCTTATTAGAAACTCCTACCAGCTTAGTATCGATTCCGCATCAATTTGCATTGTTCACGACGATCCCTGCTCGAAATGGAGGAAAACGAGAAGAAGGAGACCGTGGGCGAGGAAGGACAAGAGGGAGGAAGTTGTGAGGGGTGAGAAGGATGGAAAGTCGGCTGAGACGAGGTAGAAACTATTCGGCTGTTGGTCGTTGCTTCTCTCGAAGAGGGTAGAAGAAGAGGACGAAAGAAGAGGACGTAAGAGGCGCGTTAAAGGGAAAATCGTGGGTTGGTGTAGACCGAGAAGTGAGGAAGGACGGAATACGAGAATTTAGAAGAGACGGAACGGTGCTGGTAGGAGGGTGGCCTGGTGCCGAAGGATTCCGAGGATAGGAACGATTGTCAATATCATCCATTACTGTCATGACGCCTTTATTACTATCGTCCTTTCCACCGCTCGTGGAAGACGTTCGGCCGACTCCATATCCGCGACGTTGATACTCTTGGCACTGATAGGTTCCCCGACTGCGACTGGCGCGTCGTTGGTTATGACGGTGACGGTGGTTGGAAAGGAGTGGTCCCCGGTGAACGAGGGAGAGGAGAACGGTCGGAAGAAAAGATGGAGGATACGGGATGCCGCGAAGTTTCGAAACGAGGAATGGCCGGGAGCCGTCCATAAAAGGATTTTAAACCGCGAAGGAAATTCACCTCTCTCCCTTTTACCCTCTCGTCGAGAAAATTTTGGGTGTTACTCCTTCTCGAGAGGGGGTGGAAAACGCACGGTAGCATCCCCACCGAGGCGTCCAAATGCGTTGAATGCGCGTTTCGCAACGTCGACGTATGCAGATTTAAAGGACGATTCGTGTCGACAGTTGCCCGACTTTTTCGCTCTTCGCTATTTTTCAGCCCTCCCTCTCTCTCTCTCTCCTCTCTAGCTTTTTCCATTCTTGCAATAACCCTGCAACGATGCGCGCGCGCGGTGCCGCATAAGAGCGTGGAGTACAAAGCGACAGGTACACTCATTATTAGTTCGCTCGCGACAAAGGAACAGGGATAGGGGGTGAAAAAAGTGGAAGAGACGGGGAAGAAGTGGAGGACGGGAGAGAACGCGCGAGAGACGAGGAGGGAACGAGGGAGCTAGGCGCGAAAAAAGCGAGGGTGCCATGGGACGCACGGGAGGAGGAGAAGGTAACGGCGAGCGCATCCGCCGCGGCGCGGTACAAGCGCGTATAAATTTCAAAAACCATCCCCCGACGTCAAAAGAGGCAAACCGATAGGGCCTCGCTTTTCAAACGCTCGCGCAATAAAGGACCGCGAAAACAATGGGGTAGACCACGCGAGCGCGCGCGCGCGCGCCAAGGCAGCCCCTCTCGATTTATTGTGCAAATCGAAATGGATACTTATTATTTATACGGGTAGCCGAGGAAAAAAAAAAACGAGCGCTATCGGGGTCGCGGATACAAAGCGCCACCGCGATCAACAACAACGTCGCGTCGAGAGCGGCTTTCCCTTCCCATTTTCAATGCAAAACGGGCCACCGACGGCGACGGCGAGCCGAGAGAAAAAAGAGACACGGCCCATCGACCGTTTCCTACGAAATCGAAGCGACGCTGTATGCATATGCAGGACACTCGCCGCACCTACATACGTATCCTATCCCACCCCCCCTTGGGCCCTGGAAATTTTTACGAGCGTGTAGAATACCACTTGATCGAATATTACAGCCAGCTAAGGAAGGAGGACTCGATGGCTCGTGCGATTCGTGGCTACTGGCGTGCCTAACCCTCGTATCTATCCGCGTCCTACCTCCCCGCGTCGATGCAGATTTCAAAGACGAGTCGAGCGAGGTGAGCCAAAGTGGCCAAATCTGTATCCGGTAGAAAGAGACGGATGTAGGGAGAGAAAGGGAGAGAGAAGAGGGTGGGAGTTGGCAATAACCGAGCCCCGGCAATATAAGGGCGCACGAGCGACTTCTACAAAGTGAAGAGCATATTTATTGCCGGCCATAGAGTGCCGCGGCGTATCCCACCCGCCCTTGTGTCCCACCGGGGATGACGGATCTGGTGGAAGGAGACCCACGGACGCACACCTACCCATACACCTTCGCACAGACGCTTATAGGGCGAGAATTCTCCTGTAGGAACACACCCGAGGACCGAGAAATATTCGTGCGCATATGTGCTTTCGTGTAATCCTGTATACGTATATATCGCTTATAGAAGTGTTCAAGCACATTGCCGCATTCCTATAGATACACGCATGCCTACATAAAGGTGTTCAATGTACATATCTCTGCTTTTCCGCGCGCACATCAAAATCCGTAGGCGTATAATATAGGTATACGTGCTTTTGTATGCGAGCACAAAAGACCCCGTGTAAACGCACACCTTTCTGCGAGAAGCATGTAGGAGCGCCCACACATGTGGCCTCTTTCTGTGCACATATTTTTTGGCGGACCAGCAGGAGAGGTAACGTCCTCCGACCTGGGCCGGCCTATCTACGCGGAAATGCCATTTTCAAGGCTCGACGCTCCCGGAAAGCAATAATACCGAAAGCAGTTTTAATAAAGGCTCAGTCGCGATATATCGTGCCTCTGGCCACCCTCCACATCCTCCGCCTCCTCGCGTCCCAACCTGTCCCACCTCCCGGCATTCTACATTGCCTCGTCCTATCGCGCATTCTTCCACCCTCTGTCCCCCAATCCTCCATTCCTCTCCTTTTCACCTACCCTTGCCTGATGTCCTATGAAGAGCTACCCTTACGTTTCGAAACAGAATCGTGGAGGGTGTGTCCAATCGTCGCACAATGGGGTGTATTTGCCGATTCTAGCAGGACAAAATAATTTGTCGAGTTTTTATGTAATTAAACTAATATACAAATATATTACAGAGATTACAGAGATACGTGATGCTTCATTTTTTTCAATAATTATCAGTTTACGGAAAAATTATCTACTAATAGTTATTAAAAAAGATTGCTCATTGCCGTAAAAAAGATTTAATGTGATATGCGTATGTACACTTAAAGTCTCAAATAACTCTGCACAGGCTTGTTAGCCTGAAAGAGAGAAAAAATAGTAAATTACTGTATTCTGATTAGTAAGTCTTATAATTTACCGGTTTCTTTCACCTACACAAACTTACAAAATCCATTTTTGTCCGGCTAGAGTGAGTAAATACCCCACTATGCGTTTTCCGATCATACGTTTTGAAATTTTCTTCCTCGCATGTTCGTTTTCTCCTTTTCTTCTCTCCCTAGTAACCGTCCTGATCTTTCACGCTGCTCGTTTCGACTCACCGAAACATCGGTATTCAATCGCAGGTGAATCGATTCAATTGAAATTCATTTCTCTCCCGGGGACTGAATATTAATTAGCAACGAGGTGACCGCTGAGGTAATTATTGCAAAAGCTCAAGGTCAACGAGAGATAATTAAAGCAGGACATACTCGTCGGTACCGGAAGCACCATAAATGTGGATGTCACTTTAAGCTACGCACCCTGCTGGAAGAGCGCAATTTCCACTTTCTCCGAATTGCAAGTTAATAACGACCAGAGGCGCGCAGCTTTTATAATAAGCACTTGGGGCTGCTCTGGATTAGCGGGTGCTTCGGCTAAAGGTGCATCGAAAAAATTAATCCTCGGGTAAACGGTAGGGCAGAGGAGTGGAAGCGTTCTCCGCCGTAAGGATAGGAAAATGCCGGTCCATAAAGAGACATAAATGTGTAATGAGTTCCTGGAAACTTCTTCACTCCGCGCCTAGTCGGCCATCCTTCACCGAGGCTGAAAATGAAAATGCTCGTGCACGCGCGCGAAACGATATCCTCCAATAAAATCCGTAGCCCGCGATATTTTCATTGCTCGCCGAAAAACGGCAGATTTATTCCTACGCTCCGACTGTGAAATTTGCTACGGTTACGTCGAAAATACACGAGAGACAAGCGAGGAGAGGGCGAATGACATGGAGAAAAAAAATATTTTTCCACCCCGTAAAAATCTCCACCGTACGAGGGCTATTCCCTTTTCGACCGATAGGAGGCGCACACTTTTGATGGATCGTTCTCATTAAAGCGAAACATAACCGGTCTGGCAATATCCCCTCCTAAATCAAACGGAACATCCATAGAACCGCAACGGATGGTCGTGTTAAACGGGACTAACGCAAGAGATCATCTTCTCCCGAGGGTAGAAGATCGAGAAACGATCCTCTCTTTCCATTCTCGCTTCCACCCCCGCACCACCGCCATTACTACCACCGTGTATCGTCGTAGCCTCCTCCATCCCTTCCTCCAGAGAGCGGATTCCTTAATTTCCTGTTCGCTCGCATATTTGCGCGCAAACGACACCGTCCCTGTCTACACACGAGGACGTGGGGCCGACGAACTTCGTCGAATCGAATCGTCCCTTCGCAGAATCCAGTTGGATGGCAGTGGCGCGTGACGAGATATCGTCGATAACAAGGACGAGCCGTGGGTGTTGGTGAAGGCAACGGTCACGGTGCTACATGACCAGCACGAAATAGCGTAGCAGCTAGTCCGAGGTCTAGAGACATCGGTTTCTACTTCGAGTACAGTCCAGGACAACGATGCCGGTGACGGCTTGCATTTGTAGAGTCACCAGCTCCAACATGCCCGTTCGACGTAACTTCACGTTGGATTTTGTAAAATATTATTCTTAATATTCAGTTATTCGTACTTTTTTTCTTAGGGAAGGTCAAACGAAGCACTATATTCATCCCGATTTCACTCATGAAAAATCACGAAATTGGATGTGACTTCTAGACCTGCGATTAATTTCGCAAAGTTGAAATCTTCATTGGCAAATGCTCTGTTCACAGTTCGAGAAACTAACTTCATTTACAAAAAGTATTGAATGTTGGTGAGTTCGAAGTACAGTATTAAAGACTTCGATGAAGAAAAAAATCACACAAATTTACTAAGCACCTGTACTTTCACCTTGCCAACCATCGTTGTCCAAAACTGTACCACCAGCAGCGGAGAGAGCAGATAACGATATGACCATCGTGCCAACGCGTGTAGCGCTGACTGACACGTGGTACCGGCTAAGCGCATCTACCGATAGTAGCCTCTCCTCCTTTACCTCCACCTCTTCTCGCTACAATAAACATAGTAACGTCGACGACACTCGTAGCACCGCGACGAGAAGAGAACGCCGAAGGTAGAGTGGTGTAGGAGGACGGTATCATGGCTATCCGTAGTAGCAGTGTCTATGTAAATGACAAGGGTACCCAGCGACCCTCCCATCCGCCCTATCCCCGAGTAACCGATAGCAGGACGAAGGGCGAGTAGCACTATGCGAGGAGGAAAGTAGTACCAACGCAGCAATAGCTAGGACCAAGCGTAACACGCTAGCTGAAGGAGGACGCAAGCTGAACCAGGTCCGTGCTGGGGTGAGACACCCAGCGTGGCGCTCCCATCAGCAACGGGGCGTGCTGCCGGCGGCACGACACCGACGAGTCGAATCTAAATTGGAATCTGCCCAGGCCACACCGAGCGAGCGCGCAATTCGCCAAAGTGGCACGAAAGGGCGCGAACCAGAAAACCCACCCCCAATCTCGGCACCCTCTCGTGATGCTACCAATAGTGGTGCGTACTATTCTTCGAGTCACGAGGTATCCTGCACTGTCCTTAGGCACCAGCACGTCACGTCGTTGCTTTTATAATGCCGCGTTAATCGTTCTCGCGAATCGTTTCATTATCGGGTCTAGAAAACCCACCCTCTCGTGATACTACCAATAGTGGTGCGTACCATTCTTCGAGTCACGAGGTATCCTGCACTGTCCTTAGACTCCAGCACGACTCGTCGTTGCTTTTATAATACCACGACAATCGTTCTCGCGAATCGTTTCGTTATCGGGACCAGAAAACCCACCCTCTCGTGATGCTACCAATAGTGGTGCGTACTATTCTTCGAGTCACGAGGTATCCTGCACTGTCCTTAGGCTCCAGCATGACTCGTCGTTGCTTTTATAATACCACGACAATCGTTCTCGCAAGTCGTTTTGTTATCGGGTCCAGAAAACCCACCCCCAATCTCTGCACCCTCTCGTGATGCTACCAATAGTAGTGCGTACCACTCTTCGAGTCACGAGGTATCCTGCACTGTCCTTACGTCCTAGCACCACTCTTCGTGCTTTTATAATGCCGCGTCAATCGTTCTCGCGAATCGTTTCGTTATCGGGTCCAGAAAACCCACCCTCTCGTGATGCTACCAATAGTGGTGCGTACCATTCTTCGAGTCACGAGATATCCTACACTGTCCTTAGGCTCCAGCACGACACGTCGTTGCTTTTATAATGCCGCGTCAATCGTTCTCGCGAATCGTTTCGTTATCGGGTCGTGTTCGGATAACGAAAACGCCTCTAACGTTTTCCACACCCCCACCCCCAATGCTCCACGGGAGTCGGATGCGGACGAACGCCACGACTTCGACAATTCCAGTTCTATGCCCGGTGATTTTACGAGTGCGAAGTGGAGACGTAAAACGCTGATATTTCCGTGCGTTGGTCGGGCACTCCAAACCACCTCCTGTGCCTTCTCCGTGCCTCCCAGGGGTCCGTATCAGTCTTTCTCTGGTTTCAGTCGCGTCGCGCCGTGTGACTACCGGCGCTCTCCTATGTCGTGTGAAACAGAAGAGTGAAGGAGGTGGGGTGGCGCGAGAATGGAGGTGGAGGAAAGGAAATTCCACTGATTTATGAAGGTGACGCCGCGGTACATGATCCTGAAAGCGGCGACTTTTCGATACCATGGGGGTGGAAGGAGGTAACTCCATACGAGAATGCGAGGTGGTTGTGAGTTCGTGCAAAGGGGATGGCAGACCGGTGGAGGAAGAAGTAAAGACGGGAAGGGGCTTCGTGGTACGGCAAACACGTCGGTGCCACGTCAGCCTGTGTATTAAGCGATGCATGCACGGTGCCTCGATATTGCCATCGGATCGATCGTGTAACGCCTGAGATGAGAGGAATTATCGGCACGACGACGTTCGGTAACAGTCTGACGAGCCATTTTGTTCGAAGGAAACGGTGGATTATTTATTGCTCCACAGCTCGCGTCAGGTGTGCCTTCCTTTTTAGCGGTGAGTCCTCTAGAGATCGATTCGTTAAGAAACCAATCCTTGCATTCGGCGGTGCGACATTTTTCACGTAAGAGAATTCACACGAAATTGCCAATTCTAAAATAAACTAATCGAGTTCTCACGCGAAGCCCTTGCCACTAAATGAAATAACACAAAGAATAACAAACAATCGTCAATTCTCTACAAACAAGTTCCAACGCGCCAATGTATTTCCAACGATAACCGCAAATTCCACGAAGATCCACCGTTTCCTTTCCCAACCCTTTCGCGAAACGTTCGCGAGTTTCACCCTTGGCTACGTACATACCTGTGAGAATCGACCATAAGGAAACTGGGAATCGCGAGGATATAAACGCGAGCGCAATTCCGTCGGACGAGTCACCGCGATGGGACGAAGAACGGTCGAGAAAGGGATGCGAGGTGAAGCGGAAGAGAGGAGAGTTTTTGCGGAGGACTCGTGTAAAATGTAATGTAAGAAAATATTGGACATCGAACGTTCAGCGATGCGGCAAAAAAGTAATCCGGGCGATGGCGGTGGCGGACCGTCGCCTTCGATACCGTGGGATACGGAAAGTGGTAGGAGAAAACGACAAGGATAACTATTGTCGTCCCGCTCCTGGATATTCCTCGCCACTGCGCCATTATATGTGCCGGAAGAAAAGGTCCGGATGGTAACCAAGAGGGTGGGCAAGCGCGCCATTGCGGTACACGTTGCATAAAATGCAACAGTATTTACGTTTAGGCGCAGCTGCGTCACCGACGCCTGCAACTGCTCGCGGTCCTCGCGCGTCTGTTCCTCCATCCCTCTACACCTTCCACGTTCACCGTACAACAGAGACTCTCCTACTCCTACGGCCTCCGCGTTGCAGCCCGAAGCTTCAGCCAAGCTCTACAAGCGACAGTTTTATAATGCAGATTACCGAAGACTTCGCAGCATGAGTTTGCACAAGCTCCCGTCACCCTGCCCCAACCACCATCTTTGCGAGCACCGACGGCGCCCCCTCGTGAAATGAACTCAACTCTTCGCGGTTTTAATGTTATTTTATCGGCAAAAGAGAACGGCAGTTCTTTATTCCACGGTGCCTGTGTGCCATTCTCTCGACTCTTATCCTTCTCAGTCCTTCTCTTTCCCTTTATCTTCTTATCTCCTCCAATCCAACAGAAGAGACACGCGGAACATTCCAACCCTTTCGCTCTCACCGACTGGTCTACTTCTACCCTCGCATTTGTGGCAGGTCGAGCAAATCTTTTTCAATCTCTTTTGAATCCTTTACGGGCAGAATGAGATTGGAGTGTGGGGGTAGGATGAGGCAGGAGGAGTAGAATGAGGTAAATCTTGCGAGGGAGGATAGGAGAATCTTAAGGAGATGGAACAGGGGATGGTGAGGAGGAATGTAGGGGGAGGAGCGGATAGAAAAGACGGAAATGGCGGGAAACGAACGAGGTACAGGATCCCAGGGACTTTCACCTTCACTCTTCTCCTCGTCCATCCTCCACCACTCCGCCCATTACCTCCTCTACCTTTTTTCCTCGTCCTCTCCGAGCATCGATAATCCCCCCACGTAAATCCTTAAACGCGTCATAATGGACTTTGCCCGGTTATTATCGACCCTCTTCCACCTCCGGTCCTCGGAGGAGGAGGAAGAGCTCGGAGGAAGAGCACGGAGTATTCGCGCGACCGTTCGTGTCGCGAACGAGAGGACAATCCTCGGGATGAGAGGACGAGAGATCCGAAGCGCGTCGAAGCGCGAGACTAGATTAAGAAAGAGTTGCTGGGGATGGAGACGACGGTGAGGGTGAGAGTGAACCAGGAGGATGGAGGGTTGTACATAGGGGTCGAAGTCGAGCAGAACGATTTACTTGGCTGCGGAGGTGGGTGCTAGAGAGCGATAAGTGCTCTTCAGTGTAGAACTCCACGAGGTAGGACTGTCTCGCATGGGGGCTCGAGAAAGAGGCCGAAGGAAGGGGAGGAATGAAATTCGCTCGCAGGTGTTAAAATATTCTTCGTGCAGGAAGCGCCACCCCCCCATTCTCTCTTTCTCTTCTCTGTTTCCGATGCCTTCCGCTAGCCTCGTGCGCGCACGCGCCTTTTCTCTCACTTTCTCGTAAGTTTCACCCTCTCTCGTGACCCTCCTCGTACCGTGCTCGACCTGCTCTCTCCATCGCCATCCGTTACCACATCCATCCTCCTATTTCTCTCTCCCCAGGGGGGTTCTCGTGTTCTGTTTCCTTTTTATCCTACCTTCCCACCAGCCTTTTCTCCTCTCTCCTTCTCTATCTCCTCCCACGATGACATCGAATGCTCCGAGCACATTCTCGAGGATACTTTTACGGCTGGCCGAGCCCGCAACGCCGACACCGCGAGGAAGTCGTACTATTATATCGTCGTTATCGCTGCCACGGATATCTCGAGAGGGCGGACAAAAAAATTCACGAGACCACTCTATCGATTCATGAATACGTAAAAATCTCCCCGTCATCCTCCCACGGCTCGCGCCGCGAGGCTATATTCGTTAAATGCCGGAAATGATCGTTCAGGAATTCGTAAAATTGCGATGTAAAAAAGCGCGGGGCCCTTTGGCAAATATGCGTGAACTGCGAGAGATAATACAATGTTTTTATCCGCCCGAGAGTGTGCATATATTCTACCGGCATTCCCTAACGAAACACGCGTGTGTAATAAATAAATAGTAGAAAAAAATCCATATTTATCCCGCGTAAATAATAACTCGCTCACCGTTATATCGAGCATCGGTTAATTGCATCTCATCGGATCCTTCACAGTTCAGGTACACGTTACTCCTTTCACTCTTATTTTAATGTTACTTCGTAACACAATCGTACCTGTTACTAGTTTTGTTCTTGAAATCACCGAGTTGTTCGATCCTTCTGCATACCTCAGCAAACAATTGTTGAAGGAAGGTCGGCGTGATCGGAAGCGCGAGCGAGGAAACGCGAGATCGGAGAAAGGAGAGAAAAATATCACGGTTAGTTCTCGTGGCGTCGACAATACAGAAAGGGGAGAGACTCGCGCGTTCGAGGGGGATGAGAAGCTCGCACACGCTCGCGTTTGCCAATGTACGAAGAGGAACGCGCGTATCACGGGCAAAGAGAGAAGGAGAGAAGAGCCGGCCTAGGGTACGAGTTACCCAAACTCCCATTCGATTCGAGCGACAAACTTTGCAAGCAGTTTGATCGTCGGAGTTACAGATTCACCGTAGAACTCTGAACTCCAAATGGGGAATCTATTACCGGGGCGGCGTTTACACGTACACGTTCGTTTACGCGGGGAATACTCCCCTCCGAAGCTTTACTCCTTCTTCCTCGTCCTCGTTGTCGTCTTTCTCCATCCACTCCCTACACATCCATTTCCCTTTAAACCCTTTCTCTAACAGATCCACCATTCGCCTTGGACTTTCCCAAGTTCCTTTCTCTCCATCTCTGTTCTCTCATCCACGCATTCTCCACCTTCGTCCTGTCCACCTACTCCTCCATCTCCACTTCCTTTCTATTTAACACGTTCCCTACCAAGCTACTTATGAGTATATGCCATTTCCACGCCACAATTTTCAATACACCCTAGTACAGACTAACAAATGTAATAATTTTAAATAAATACTGTCTCTTGGGTGTTTACTAATAGAAAATATATAGTTCTCGTAATTATAAATATTCAAGCAACAAAGCGCTCCATATAACAAACAAAGATTACATCGCATAAGATAGTGCTCTTCAGCGTCTGCTGAACGCGTTAACCATTTATCTATGTATTAATCTCCTGTCAAATCCAATCCCTTCCTCTCGTCCCTTCTTGCTCCTTCTCCTTCTATCCTCGCTAAGGTATATCCTCTCGACCCCCATTCGCTCGAGGTGACTCTTAGAAGAATCCTCGACCCTTTCCTATCCGTCGTAGTGGGGTATCCCTATCTGGCCCAACTTCTCCGTTTCCTCGCACCGACAAGAGCAGCGCTATTGCGTTTCAGCGCGCGGTAATCATAGCCAGTACTGCCAACCGAGTTTTAACGATACGTCGTCAGGGGCGAGATTAAAATCAGAATCCAATTTTCCGGGGAACCGGGAGCGCGAGGAAGGCCGCGACTATTCGCTCGGATCGCGCGAACAATACAGTCCGCCTACGCTAACGTAATGAGCGAACGGCGAACGGGAACGTTGATAATTAACGGATCCCGGTATCGCTACTACTACCCCGGGGAACGACAGGAACAAAATGGCCGCTTTAACGTTCGATTACGCGCACTCCACCGTAATGTGGTACGGTGTGTGAGCGCGGCTGTGCACCGTGGCGTGCTAAAGGACGAATTACTTAATGCCCCGGCGATCGATTTTAGCGAGCGTACCGACGCGAGGTGGGGGGAGTAGAAAAACGCACCGAACGGTTTTCGTCGCTCCTCTCAATAGGGTGAATCGTCGAAAGTCCCTTTCCGTGAAATTAATTCTATAAGTTAATTCCATTACAACCCCATTTCGCGGTGCTCACTATGACGGGCAGGAGAAGAAGGAGGAAAGTAACTCATTTTACTTTCCACCTTTACGATGCGTGATTTTTCTAATCTCTATGTAATGAGATTATTTACAGTGAGGAATTGCAAGCCTTGTAATTGCAAATCGGGAAAAGGAATTCGAGAATAGTTTAACTTGTGTTCCTAGAAATTATTAGGGAGGATGACAAGATGTTACTCGAGAAATCATATTGATGACACATGCCAACAAGAAAATCGTGTTTTTTGTTTCCCTGGAAACAAGACTTTTCTTTTAGTAAATCGAGGATGCTGATTCCATAAAGAGAGGCTGTTTGTTTGATTTGGCTCTAGTTTTCAAGATATCCTTAGTTTTATTTTTTATTGGTAAGTAACGTGCAATAACGGCATTTTTCCGTTTAATATTAATTTCTTTGCTTTTGTTGATTTACTTATGCGTTACGAACGACATATTTATCCAAATGAAAACTTAGGTCATCAGGATTAGCTATTACGGTTAAAATCATATTTAAGAACTGGCGGCGACGATTAGACAACTAACCATGTAACGCCAGTACCGTAAATGTGCAAGTGGAAGCATGGCACTACGTTAAGATGTTGGAACCCAAGTACACCGAATTGTCGTTATGTCAGGAAGTATAGTTCGTGGCATATAACTCAATCATAAAAAAGAAAGCAATGAATACTAAACGGAAAAATAACGTTGTTAAGCGTTACTTAGCAGTAAAACTCAAAACTGAGGATATCTCGAAAACTCGAGCTAATTCTGACAAACGAATTCGATTTTTGGAATCAGCATCCTCTCGACTTACAATTAATAAAAAACAAGTCTTCTTTCCAGAGAAACAGAACCACTATTGACCGATGTAATTTTAGTTTTATAATTCGATTCTTTTGCTTTCTGCTTGCTCCGCGCAGGGTGCAACTGCTTCTCTCATCTCGAAGCGAAATAATTAGGATCGATTATCGCACTTCGATTAGACTGGCTCTATGAAATCAATCCGTAACGAAATTAGTCACCGAAATATCAGATGTGAAATAGATCATAATTGATGGATTCACCGAAAATACACTGAACGCTTCTATTTCTCTACACTACCTCTAGCATCTTCTTCTCTCATCCTACGTGTCTCCTTCAGACGCGCGCGCGTGCGCGCACAGCCTTCGGCTTTTCCGACCTTCCCCAGCTGGACGAAAAACTCGAGCTCGGGCAAGGGCCTCGTAATTTTGCGACGAGATCCCACGGATAAAGGGGGTAAAGCTTGAAAGGTGGATGCGGGCTTCCTGGCAGATTCGCGACGTAAATACATTTGTCTCGCCTCCCTAAGTGAGGACCGGCTGTCTCTTCGCGGGCGAATAAATGCCAGCCAAATAAAACTTCCTGGCTACACACAAACGCAATTACCGGACCTATCCGAGAGGCAGAAGGAGGAGGACGGCCTGCTCGCGTTCGCCAGACCCCGAACCTGAGAGCCCAGTCGAAAGATACATTGTGAACGGCTACGACGAGGGCCCACGTCCAGTTTACCTTCCGCCGAACTTGCCCTACGACGATTTCGAGTCTCCTACAAAATTAATTCTCTTTGTATCCTCAGCGACGACGAGATTGCCGCAAACCTTGCTCCTGCCGAGGTCGCCTCCGAAACCCTTGGTATATCGTACGACATAACTTTCCCGTCGGAGAACCTAATTCGATTTAATGTTTAATTTTTTTCGTCCGTCGATCCTAGACCATGATACACAAACCACCGCAGATTTTCCAATAGGAGATGCACGGAATTTGTTTAATTAGTTTCGAACTTTTTTCCAATGACCCTCCTCCTCCTCGTTCGCCTATCGGACGCACGAGAAATATCACACGATGGCAAAACGATATTCCTCTCTACTTCACGGTTACTCCTACGTTCGTAAACTAGTGGTGGTTAGTGGTCGGCACGATTGCCGGGTGTACGCGCTTCGCGCTCGCCTTACCGGGTGCAAAAAAGCTTCGCTTTCTGCCATAGGCGCGACCGCGTAACTCACGTTTCCATACTTGAATTTCTCATCATTTGAAACGGTTGAAGATGGCGGTACAGAAAGTTTCGTGGCACCAACTGGGTATATACTCGATGTACATGCCAAATTTTATTCGGATCCGTTCATTCGTTTTGCCGGAATACTGGACTAAAGATTCGAATTAGCCGCCAGTTTTGATTCGGCCAATCAAAAAATTTGAAAATTTCCAGTAATTGTCATTGTATACGTGTACATGTATGTGTAAAATTTTATCAGGATCCAATGAATAGTACCGAAGATATGAATTTTTCGATATTTGAATTTGCCGCCATTTTGTACCGGTGTAAGATGGCGGCTCCCAAACCTTATTGTGAACTCACAGTAATGTATTTGATTTGTGTGCCAAATTTCGTCCCGATCGGTTCAGCCGTTTTTCCGAAATCGAGGATATACACGGACACACACACACATACGAACGGTTTTCAGGTTGGCGATTGCATAAGTCACTCCCTTTACGGTCGTGCCTAAAAATCGCCTCCAATCGCAGCTGATCCTAATAACTTTTCTCTAGTCGGAAAGAAAAAGAGAAAATGAGCTGTGAAAACAGCTAGAGTCTTCTTGGCCAAATATTTCAATATCGCGGATACCTGCATCGATCGGAGGGCATGCCTTTATGCATTTTTCGCCATGCAATCCGCGCATGAAAGGAAACGGGCTTCGCGGAACGTCCTGGGGTCGGAAAATTCCACGATGGTACCGTGAAAGTTTGTGCGCGAAAAGGAACAAGGGGACTTGCCAGGCAGGTGAAAGAAAGAAGCGCAGGGCTGTGGAAAAACCTGAGAAGCCCCAGGGAGAATGTGTTTAGATGACGCGCTTGCTGCTGATAACGCGAGAGCGATGAATGGCGCTCGATAACCGCGGGCTGCTTGGAGAGAGAAGTTAAAAATGCGTCACGATCAATTTTTCGTGCGACGCAAATAAAGATCCGAGAGCGTGGCAGCTGCGAACTGAAATAATTACGGAAGCACCTCCGGACGTGAATTAATAGAATCGTATTTTCAATGGGAACGCGAGAGATCTGTCTCGCGGGGAATTAAAATCGTCAGAACCTGGATGCTACACCCGCATGAATTGAAAACTTATCAGGCGCCAATTGTATTTTCGTTACGGGATGCTAGTAATAACTCGAATATATCCGTAGAAAGAAAAATCGATATCTAACGTTGCAACGAATATATGTTGGGTGATATCTCACGTTTTGCAATCGAATATTTTCATTAAACCACGAGACTTGCGCGAAATATTTGCCCACCACACCGGCGGGAAATCAAAGTTCATTACATCCGCTGATTAAAACTGCAAAGCGCGAGATCCACGCGCAGGCGCATGGGGAATCCGCGAGAAATAATGCATCGGATTACGAAGGTAATATCGAGCGAGCGACAAAAACGCAGTAATTAAATATTTATTCATGCGCGCGATGCACCAATTTGAAAGTACAATCGATCCGTGTCAAAAGCGAACGATCGATAATAATTTCCACGTGAATAAGAGTTCGGAGGCGCATCGTCTGAAATTCATCGATCCCAAGCGTGCAGAATACGAGGAATCGCAAGTTTTGACGACTACCGAGGCTTTGACATTAGAGGGTTGAGTCGCGGTAATGCCAAATATGCAATCTCAGAAGGCTTACCAGAAGCAGGGCGTGTTAAGTCACGTCAAGGAGTGTCTCGATGCTCTAACTCGGTTGAAATCCTCGCAGGGAGACGCAATTAAGCGGATGTCACGTCAGCGGGTTTCTCGATGCTCCAACGCAGGACGAAATGCTCGTAGGAGCGCGAGGAGCATTCGCGCATAGACAAGGGGCAGGATCGATCGTCTGAAATAAAAGGCAAATCGTTGAACCTTGTCTAATGTCACATTATTTTATTTAAATTCCAACATTTTCGCCACCTACCCAACAATTAATCTTTAATCCTCTACGACCTTTGTCACGAAGAAATAAATCTTACAATTAGAAAAACGCAACCCTAACCTTGTCTAATGTCACATTATTTTATTTAAATTCCAACATTTTCGCCACCTACCCAACAATTAATTTTTAATTCTCCACGACGTTTATCACGAAGAAATAAATCTTACAATTAGAAAAACGCAATCTCAAAATCGAGAAATCTACTTCCAATTCGTAGATTATTTTCATTTTCAGTACACAAGAGACTTACTCCTAATAGCGAAGCGTAATACCGGAACGGAAGGGTGACGACACGAGCGGTGGGCGAAAGCGTAGACGATAAGCGACATTGCTCTCAGGGATTAATGCATCGTCGAAAATATGCCCCTAATATCCAGTGACGTAGCGCGATACGCGCGAGCACGGTACGACGTAATTAAAACTCGCAAATTCTCAATCGCGTGTGCTCACCCGCTTGGAATTATCCGAGGGAAAGGAAGCGAGGCGGGTGAAAAGAAAAAACCAAAGTGCGGGTGAAATTCGGAGGGGGAGAAAATGCGCGTACGCGAGCTAAATAATAATTATTATTATTATCATTGTAACACTCGGCGTGCGTGGAGATAACGCGCCGCGAATCTCGCATTCGCAAGATTTCTCCGAGAGGTGAAAATTTAGCGGGCGCGCGAGAAATTTTGCATCAACGCTCGGTGCGAGCGTTACGAGCGGTCGACGTGCCGTAACACGCGCGTCAGTCATCCGAACTACCACTCACCCTCCCACCATCTCGATAATTAAAAACTCGCATACGTCACGCATGGAAAACGCCAACACTTTTGGAAGAGAAGCGGAAAGGAGGATGTTCGAAGAGAAGGGAATTAATAATACGCCGCAAGTATGGCAGAAGGAGGGAGAAAAAGAAAGGTGAGGTGAGAGTGAAGTAGAGAAAGGGATAGAAGATAGCCAATATCGTTTCGTGCAACTAAAGTGCAACCCCACCGACGAATATACGCCCCGACGATATCACCGATATCCTCGATATATCCGATATACTGCTTCTAACTCCCGCCATCTGCCTTCCACCTGCTCCCACCTTCAACGCCACCACCTCAGCACCCCTTCGGTAGTCCCGATATACCGCGCGCAAGCACGTAATTAAAACTGACGCTTTTCGTTTCTAGCACATGGCCGCGCGCAATAGATACGCGCCGTGTTGGAATAGATGAAAGAGAAAGAGAACATCGAATTAGAGACGAGAATGCGATAGATACGTGCTGCAGGAGAAGGAAAGAGAAACGAGAAAAGTGAGGTGAGAGAAATAAGATCATGAACATGTCCGGAGGAGAAAGAGATAAGTCAAGGGGAGTAACAAAAAGAATATACGATGAGAAGAAAAAAGAAACTGGAGGACAGAAACAGAGAGGAAGAGAAGATCGAATTAAAGACGAGAATGCGATAGATACGCGCTGCAGGAGAAGGAAAGAGAAACGAGAAAAGTGAGGTGAGAGAAATAAGATCATGAACATGTCCTATGAAAAAGAGAAATCAAGAGGAGTAATGAAAAGAAGACGTGATGGGAAGAAAAAAAAACTAGAGAACAGGATAACAGAGAAAGGCAGACCTCATCGACCCTCGAAACCGAACAGCGTACCCCAGGCACCTTCTACTTCGACCTTTTCCACTGCCACCTCTGAGCGTCGATTCCACGCGCGAAAACCACGGTGAAAAAAAAAGTTCATCGGGTTCGTTCTCCGTCAAATGTGCGAGCTTCGCAAATCGGTAGAATTATTGACGGCTGCAGCATCTGCATCGGATAATTCTGACAGGTGGATTATGATTGTGTGTATGAGAGTGATAGAGAATGCATGGACAGCTGAGGGTACACGTTATTAGCGAGGTGAGACTATGGAACACGCGCAGGAAATTATTGGAGAAAACTGCCCGAGGTTCTCCGCACTCTGACGGTGAATCGGAAGAGGGAACATTTGTACGAGTGGAAGAAATTTTCTATTGATCAATGCCTTATAAAAAATAATCATGACTGACAAGGAAACGACACGAGGTGTCCCCCTCGGATTTGAATGCCGCTGAAATATGTTGTAATCTAGATCAAAATAAGGGACACGTTTTTTTTTATACGTGCCCAATCGCACTTTTAGGGGGTGAAACACCCCTTTGAAAAAAATCGGTTTTCTTCTTTCGGACTAAATACTGTGAAATCTGTACGAGATAGAAAAAAATGTTTTAGACGATAGTTGAACAGTTTCAAAAGTGCTTAATAATAGTTGTTTCGGTTGTTTAAAAAATATTAAAATTTTCGATATACCCCTCCCCCCCTCATAATTATTTTGCAATTTCAGAATTTCGTTTTGACCAAGCGAAAGGATATTTTATTCCGAATTCAACCATATATAATAATGTTACTTTACGAGATACGGACTTTTCGAAAAATACATGCAAATGCCCGCGTATACCGGTAACGCGCTATGCGCAGTGCTTATCTCACTCGAGATGCATATATGAGTCTTCAATCGTGAAAGCCGAGAATGTGCCATCGGTATTTTCGTCTTTTCTTCTTCCATCTAGTTTACTTTCGATTTTGTCGTGATCTAATAATAGATGAATAACAAGCTTGGGTTGTGTCACAGTGGTTGCGTGCGATATTTTGCGTGTTGGAAAGCATCTAGATTTTTGCAATGCAAGTCGGTGATATTTATTAATGTTTAGTTTTCATTTGACTTATTGACTCTATGTCAATATGCCCCTAATATTGAAAATCTGCGGAATATACTAGCACGCTTTCATTATCGTATTATTAATTCGCGTTTGTGTATTTCTTTTAAATGTGTTTATATAATGCCTGCTCTATTAGCCAAGTGACAAACAAAAGAATTTGTTTTTGAAAGAAAAATATTGCGACTAATCGGGAGATAATAAATAGCTTTTAAAGATAGAGGTAAATAATGTTTTATAAAAAAATAGTGTTAAAGAAATGAAGACGTACATATATGAATAGGTCTACAAGAAAAAAATTTATTTTAATTTGTGTATTATCTACACGCGGGAGAATATGAACATAAAAAGCAGATCACAATCGAGTTTGTGACGTTTATTTAATATTAACGTTCCTCAATTGTAAAAAGGAATATTTCATCACAATAAATGTATTATTAGTTATTAGTTACAATACATTATTTATATACAATATAGTTTATAAAAATATATATATAATAAAACATCATTTGTACAGTAATAAAATACATTTCCGTTTAGGATTTCCATGATATTTATGGATTATAAATATTGCACATATGATGATCATGAAAGAAATGTTTAATACAAAGCGATTTCTTACACCAAGCGCAGGTAATTATAGCAACGCCGCCGCAAATATCGCATGTTATTTTATTCTATTTTTTCTGAAAACAAAAATCAACGGGTGTTTCAAATTGTGGTGGCCTCTCTTCTACATAATCACTTTTATGCCATGAATATTTGATCAAATCTCGAAATCTTGGTGACGAAAACTGATAGTGTGTTAAGGATTGTAATCTTAAAATATTATCACGCGCATATAGTTTTATTCCCAAATCTAAAAGTGTTACTGTATCCGAGAAATGTTTTATAAAATTTTTCCATAAGCGAAAACCATACACATCTAATGGTTGTCTTTGGCCTTTTGTTCCTGCAGGTATTGTTAAAAGAACTATATTTTCCATAGAATCTGGTCTAGTTCGTGCAATTATATTCGGACAATGACCAGTCCACGAATCCAACAACAAAACTGATTTAGGACCAACATTTGGAAAATACACATCTCTCAACCAAACTTCAAAATGATACGACGTTAGTTTTCCTGATTTTGATGCCATAGCAAAAATGTTAATTTCCCTAAACATTGTTTCTCCTACTCTAGGGCCAAATGTTCCAGTAGGTTCTTTTAAAACAATAAAGAGAGGTGATAATAATCGACCATCGGCTGAAATTGTCGACTGTATGGTGTAACTATGTGTTATTGCTGATGTGGATTGTACTACGCACTCAACGTTTTTTGTACCTTCTACCGTCAAAGAACGACCAGTATGTAATTCCAGTTGGAATCCGCTTTGGTCAGAATTGTAAATATTTTCAAGTCCAAAAGACTGAATATGATACTTAACATCTTCAACAAATCTATTGCTTTCCGTTTCCTGCTTTTCCTTTGATATTAAAGATTTTTTTGTAACAAATTTTGTAACTTTGCGCGATACAATATTATGTCTTAATTAATATTAATATTTTTCTTTCAAAAACAAATTCTTTTCTTTGTCACTTGGCTAATAGAGCAGGAATTATATAAACACATTTAAAAGAAATACACAAACGCGAATTAATAATACGATAATGAAAGCGTGCTAGTATATTCCGCAGATTTTCAGTATTAGTGGAATATTGGCATAGAGTCAATAAGTCAAATGGAAACTAAACATTAATAAATATCACCGACTTGCATTGCAAAAATCTAGATGCTTTCCAACACTCGAAATATCGCACGCAACAACTGTGACACAAGCCAAGCTTGTTATTAATCTGTTATTAGATCACGATAAAATCGAAAGAAGAAAAGACGAAAGTACCGATGGCACATTCTCGGCTTTCACGATTGAAGACTCATATATGCATCTCGAGTGAGATAAGCGCTGCGCATAGCGCATTACCGGTATACGCGGGCATTTGTGTCTAATTTTCGAAAAGTCCGTATCTCGGAAAGTAACATTATTATATATGGTTGAATTCAGAATAAAATATCCTTTCGCTTGGTCAAAACAAAATTCTGCAATTGCAAAATAATTATGAGGGGGGGAGGGGTATATCGAAAATTTTAATATTTTTTAAACAACCGATCAAACTATTATTGAGCACTTTTGAAACTGTTCAACTTTCGTCTAAAACATTTTTTTCTATCTCGTATAGATTTCACAGTATTTGGTCCGAAAGAAGAAAACCGATTTTTTTCAAAGGGGTGTTTCACCCCCTAAAAGTGCGATTGGGCACGTATAAAAAAAAACGTGTCCCTTATTTTGATCTAGATTACAACATATTTCAACGGCATTGAAATCCGAGGGGGACACCTCGTGCCGTTTCCTTGTAAGTACTCGAGTATCCACATTTGAGTTTTCTTTCGTAATTACTCAAATATGGAGCTTTTCTCTTATATATTCAAATGGACATTGATTAGGGTTAGGATTAGGTTAGGATTAGGTGGTTAGGATTAGGGTTAGGTTAGGTTAGGTAGGTTAGGATTAGGGTTAGGTGGTTAGGATTAGGGTTATGCGGTTAGGATTAGGGTTAGGTTAGGGTTAGGATTAGGGTTGGATTAGGGTTAGGTTAGGACCCTAATCGTAACCCTAACCTAACCTAATCCTAACCCTAATCCTAACCCTAATCCTAATCCTAACCACATAACCCTAATCCTAACCCTAATCCTAATTGGGAACAGTGTTTTTACATACATACCAGCACTACGTACTCAATACACAAACGCGAATTAATAATACGATAATGAAAGCGTGCTAGTATATTCCGCAGATTTTCAGTATTAGTGGAATATTGGCATAGAGACAATAAGTCAAATGGAAACTAAACATTAATAAATATCACCGACTTGCATTGCAAAAATCTAGATGCTTTCCAACACTCGAAATATCGCAGGCAACAACGTGACACAAGCCAATCTTGTTATTAATCTGTTATTAGATCACGATAAAATCGAAAGAAGAAAAGACGAAAGTACCGATGGCACATTCTCGGCTTTCACGATTGAAGACTCATATATGCATCTCGAGTGAGATAAGCGCTGCGCATAGCGCGTTACCGGTATACGCGGGCATTTGTGTCTAATTTTCGAAAAGTCCGTATCTCGGAAAGTAACATTATTATATATGGTTGAATTCAGAATAAAATATCCTTTCGCTTGGTCAAAACAAAATTCTGCAATTGCAAAATAATTATGAGGGGGGGAGGGGTATATCGAAAATTTTAATATTTTTTAAACAACCGATCAAACTATTATTGAGCACTTTTGAAACTGTTCAACTTTCGTCTAAAACATTTTTTTCTATCTCGTATAGATTTCACAGTATTTGGTCCGAAAGAAGAAAACCGATTTTTTTCAAAGGGGTGTTTCACCCCCTAAAAGTGCGATTGGGCACGTATAAAAAAAAACGTGTCCCTTATTTTGATCTAGATTACAACATATTTCAACGGCATTGAAATCCGAGGGGGACACCTCGTGCCGTTTCCTTGTAAATGCTCGAGTATCCACATTTGAGTTTTCTTTCGTAATTACTCAAATATGGAGCTTTTCTCTTATATATTCAAATGGACATTGATTAGGGTTAGGATTAGGTTAGGATTAGGTGGTTAGGATTAGGGTTAGGTTAGGTTAGGTAGGTTAGGATTAGGGTTAGGTGGTTAGGATTAGGGTTATGCGGTTAGGATTAGGGTTAGGTTAGGGTTAGGATTAGGGTTGGATTAGGGTTAGGTTAGGACCCTAATCGTAACCCTAACCTAACCTAATCCTAACCCTAATCCTAATCCTAACCACATAACCCTAATCCTAACCCTAATCCTAATTGGGAACAGTGTTTTTACATACATACCAGCACTACGTACTCAATACACAAACGCGAATTAATAATACGATAATGAAAGCGTGCTAGTATATTCCGCAGATTTTCAGTATTAGTGGAATATTGGCATAGAGACAATAAGTCAAATGGAAACTAAACATTAATAAATATCACCGACTTGCATTGCAAAAATCTAGATGCTTTCCAACACTCGAAATATCGCAGGCAACAACGTGACACAAGCCAATCTTGTTATTAATCTGTTATTAGATCACGATAAAATCGAAAGAAGAAAAGACGAAAGTACCGATGGCACATTCTCGGCTTTCACGATTGAAGACTCATATATGCATCTCGAGTGAGATAAGCGCTGCGCATAGCGCGTTACCGGTATACGCGGGCATTTGTGTCTAATTTTCGAAAAGTCCGTATCTCGGAAAGTAACATTATTATATATGGTTGAATTCAGAATAAAATATCCTTTCGCTTGGTCAAAACAAAATTCTGCAATTGCAAAATAATTATGAGGGGGGGAGGGGTATATCGAAAATTTTAATATTTTTTAAACAACCGATCAAACTATTATTGAGCACTTTTGAAACTGTTCAACTTTCGTCTAAAACATTTTTTTCTATCTCGTATAGATTTCACAGTATTTGGTCCGAAAGAAGAAAACCGATTTTTTTCAAAGGGGTGTTTCACCCCCTAAAAGTGCGATTGGGCACGTATAAAAAAAAACGTGTCCCTTATTTTGATCTAGATTACAACATATTTCAACGGCATTGAAATCCGAGGGGGACACCTCGTGCCGTTTCCTTGTAAATGCTCGAGTATCCACATTTGAGTTTTCTTTCGTAATTACTCAAATATGGAGCTTTTCTCTTATATATTCAAATGGACATTGATTAGGGTTAGGATTAGGTTAGGATTAGGTGGTTAGGATTAGGGTTAGGTTAGGTTAGGTAGGTTAGGATTAGGGTTAGGTGGTTAGGATTAGGGTTATGCGGTTAGGATTAGGGTTAGGTTAGGGTTAGGATTAGGGTTGGATTAGGGTTAGGTTAGGACCCTAATCGTAACCCTAACCTAACCTAATCCTAACCCTAATCCTAATCCTAACCACATAACCCTAATCCTAACCCTAATCCTAATTGGGAACAGTGTTTTTACATACATACCAGCACTACGTACTCAATACACAAACGCGAATTAATAATACGATAATGAAAGCGTGCTAGTATATTCCGCAGATTTTCAGTATTAGTGGAATATTGGCATAGAGACAATAAGTCAAATGGAAACTAAACATTAATAAATATCACCGACTTGCATTGCAAAAATCTAGATGCTTTCCAACACTCGAAATATCGCAGGCAACAACGTGACACAAGCCAATCTTGTTATTAATCTGTTATTAGATCACGATAAAATCGAAAGAAGAAAAGACGAAAGTACCGATGGCACATTCTCGGCTTTCACGATTGAAGACTCATATATGCATCTCGAGTGAGATAAGCGCTGCGCATAGCGCGTTACCGGTATACGCGGGCATTTGTGTCTAATTTTCGAAAAGTCCGTATCTCGGAAAGTAACATTATTATATATGGTTGAATTCAGAATAAAATATCCTTTCGCTTGGTCAAAACAAAATTCTGCAATTGCAAAATAATTATGAGGGGGGGAGGGGTATATCGAAAATTTTAATATTTTTTAAACAACCGATCAAACTATTATTGAGCACTTTTGAAACTGTTCAACTTTCGTCTAAAACATTTTTTTCTATCTCGTATAGATTTCACAGTATTTGGTCCGAAAGAAGAAAACCGATTTTTTTCAAAGGGGTGTTTCACCCCCTAAAAGTGCGATTGGGCACGTATAAAAAAAAACGTGTCCCTTATTTTGATCTAGATTACAACATATTTCAACGGCATTGAAATCCGAGGGGGACACCTCGTGCCGTTTCCTTGTAAATGCTCGAGTATCCACATTTGAGTTTTCTTTCGTAATTACTCAAATATGGAGCTTTTCTCTTATATATTCAAATGGACATTGATTAGGGTTAGGATTAGGTTAGGATTAGGTGGTTAGGATTAGGGTTAGGTTAGGTTAGGTAGGTTAGGATTAGGGTTAGGTGGTTAGGATTAGGGTTATGCGGTTAGGATTAGGGTTAGGTTAGGGTTAGGATTAGGGTTGGATTAGGGTTAGGTTAGGACCCTAATCGTAACCCTAACCTAACCTAATCCTAACCCTAATCCTAATCCTAACCACATAACCCTAATCCTAACCCTAATCCTAATTGGGAACAGTGTTTTTACATACATACCAGCACTACGTACTCAATACACAAACGCGAATTAATAATACGATAATGAAAGCGTGCTAGTATATTCCGCAGATTTTCAGTATTAGTGGAATATTGGCATAGAGACAATAAGTCAAATGGAAACTAAACATTAATAAATATCACCGACTTGCATTGCAAAAATCTAGATGCTTTCCAACACTCGAAATATCGCAGGCAACAACGTGACACAAGCCAATCTTGTTATTAATCTGTTATTAGATCACGATAAAATCGAAAGAAGAAAAGACGAAAGTACCGATGGCACATTCTCGGCTTTCACGATTGAAGACTCATATATGCATCTCGAGTGAGATAAGCGCTGCGCATAGCGCGTTACCGGTATACGCGGGCATTTGTGTCTAATTTTCGAAAAGTCCGTATCTCGGAAAGTAACATTATTATATATGGTTGAATTCAGAATAAAATATCCTTTCGCTTGGTCAAAACAAAATTCTGCAATTGCAAAATAATTATGAGGGGGGGAGGGGTATATCGAAAATTTTAATATTTTTTAAACAACCGATCAAACTATTATTGAGCACTTTTGAAACTGTTCAACTTTCGTCTAAAACATTTTTTTCTATCTCGTATAGATTTCACAGTATTTGGTCCGAAAGAAGAAAACCGATTTTTTTCAAAGGGGTGTTTCACCCCCTAAAAGTGCGATTGGGCACGTATAAAAAAAAACGTGTCCCTTATTTTGATCTAGATTACAACATATTTCAACGGCATTGAAATCCGAGGGGGACACCTCGTGCCGTTTCCTTGTAAATGCTCGAGTATCCACATTTGAGTTTTCTTTCGTAATTACTCAAATATGGAGCTTTTCTCTTATATATTCAAATGGACATTGATTAGGGTTAGGATTAGGTTAGGATTAGGTGGTTAGGATTAGGGTTAGGTTAGGTTAGGTAGGTTAGGATTAGGGTTAGGTGGTTAGGATTAGGGTTATGCGGTTAGGATTAGGGTTAGGTTAGGGTTAGGATTAGGGTTGGATTAGGGTTAGGTTAGGACCCTAATCGTAACCCTAACCTAACCTAATCCTAACCCTAATCCTAATCCTAACCACATAACCCTAATCCTAACCCTAATCCTAATTGGGAACAGTGTTTTTACATACATACCAGCACTACGTACTCAATACACAAACGCGAATTAATAATACGATAATGAAAGCGTGCTAGTATATTCCGCAGATTTTCAGTATTAGTGGAATATTGGCATAGAGACAATAAGTCAAATGGAAACTAAACATTAATAAATATCACCGACTTGCATTGCAAAAATCTAGATGCTTTCCAACACTCGAAATATCGCAGGCAACAACGTGACACAAGCCAATCTTGTTATTAATCTGTTATTAGATCACGATAAAATCGAAAGAAGAAAAGACGAAAGTACCGATGGCACATTCTCGGCTTTCACGATTGAAGACTCATATATGCATCTCGAGTGAGATAAGCGCTGCGCATAGCGCGTTACCGGTATACGCGGGCATTTGTGTCTAATTTTCGAAAAGTCCGTATCTCGGAAAGTAACATTATTATATATGGTTGAATTCAGAATAAAATATCCTTTCGCTTGGTCAAAACAAAATTCTGCAATTGCAAAATAATTATGAGGGGGGGAGGGGTATATCGAAAATTTTAATATTTTTTAAACAACCGATCAAACTATTATTGAGCACTTTTGAAACTGTTCAACTTTCGTCTAAAACATTTTTTTCTATCTCGTATAGATTTCACAGTATTTGGTCCGAAAGAAGAAAACCGATTTTTTTCAAAGGGGTGTTTCACCCCCTAAAAGTGCGATTGGGCACGTATAAAAAAAAACGTGTCCCTTATTTTGATCTAGATTACAACATATATCAACGGCATTGAAATCCGAGGGGGACACCTCGTGCCGTTTCCTTGTGAGTATTTCTTTCGATAAATGCGTATCGAGAGCAAACTAAAAATAGCCGATATAATTCTGCACGGAGAATAAAGGAAAAACTCGTCGAGAGCGCAAATGTCATTTTCAATCTGCACATACAATCGACAATGTCATGGACAACGAACGATATGGAGCAGTAGCGTGCGTGGCTAATAGTACACACCCCATTCACAAACTTATTAATGATGATGAATAAGCAACATCGTTACGCTAATTGTAGAAAGAATGCAAGTGGCACGGAATCACTTACCGCATGGAGGTTGCGTGAAGGAGTTGTGCAAGACATGCTGAGCCTCGGCACGTGAACCTTTCACAACGAGGACACATCGGCAACTGACCGACCTTAATACAAGGAACGGAAGTGTAAACAACGGAGAGTGTTGCCTGATTATTGGAATTAGTAGGAAAATTCACCCATGCATTTACAAGTGTCCGGTATTTCATGGGAAATAAATACATTGGTGAATCTTTAGATATAAATAACCGACAAGGAATTGGACGCTTATTAAACAACGGCAGAGATTAAAATAAGAGATATGGTATTGGTAGAAACAAAAATACAGTAAAGGGAGGAAGAAGAAAAAGAAGGTAGAAGAGGCTTATGGTAGAGACAGTTTATCAATGACCGCGGATGCAATAGGCGATATTACGATTGTTACAAGTGAAAAATGAATCAGTGATCAATGGAAACAACGTACGCGATTGTGAGACGAAGGCAAGCTGTAAGTAAAACAAAACCCAATAAAATTTTGTTCTTAAAAGCGCCGATTTTGCACGGCAAATTCGAAAGAAGCGAAATACGTTTCCCTGTACATATGAGACATTATTAGTTTTAATTCTGAAGGTAACTACTATTCCGATATGGCTTTCGCAATTGGATAGAGAACGTGAGAAGAGCGAAAAGGAAAATTCGACAGGCCATTAGTGAGGATATTGACAAAAATCCTGATAAATTAAATTGTGGACCGAGTAGTACACGGAGCTACCGTGTAGATTTGATCCGATATCGAATACCTGGATTACGGAGATGCGAAGAATTCAATTAACGTTCAGTCATCGATTCTCATAAACGAATGAGAAATATCATCCTAATAACTCATCACGATTTTTTATATAATTACCGATGGTGAATTGATTCCTCGCGTCGTGCGGTTTATCGAGCATCGCGAACTGGAAAATAGTATTTTAAAAAAAAAAAAAACTTCACCCACCCTTCAGTCGCCCCGAATATCGAATATCTAACATCGAGTCCCGGCGAAGCGAAAAATTGAATTATCGCCGAATCATTATTCGATAAACGGAAAATATCGTTGTAATAACGTAACGAAGATATTATCTACACGCCGGCCACGGAGAAGGACGCATTTGCGTGCGCGGAAACGCTTTGCGTCGCATCGGATATTGTGTATGTCGTGCGAAAAAAAAAAAGAAACAATGCGCGGAAGCAAAACTGGGAACGATAAAAACAGGAAGCGAAAGAACAAAAAAAAAATCCCCGCGATCATTACTGCAAAACGAAGCGGAAGAGAGGGACGATAAATTTAAGCGTCCCGATTGTCGTAAGGTGGGCTGGAACGTTTAAAAATTTATCGTGCCGGGCAGGTAGTGCGCGAACGATGTAACGTTCGAAAGCAAAGGGCGCAAACAAATTGTGATGGCGTGGTGGAGCCTGGACAACGGGGTTTGGAACGAACAGAGAGCGCGTCGCAACGAGTAATTCCGAAAGGAAATCATTTTAAATATATTTCCAGGGTTATCGATTCGCGCGGGAGGCTCGGGCCAAACTCGCGCTTCGAATGCGTTCGGTAAAAACGGTTTCGTGCCGAGTAAGCTAATTACATTTTCACGGTTCGAATCGCATAAACGAGAGCAGGAGTCGGGGATGCGTTTCGTCGAAGAGCTCCGGGCGGAGGAGGGTGGAAATTTTTACCCTGGCCGCGCGCAGGAAAAAAAGCACCGGTGGCTGGTGCGTCGAGTGCGCGGATGCGTGAGCGAGAGGAGAAAGCGGTGAGAAGTAAAAAGAGACACGATCCCGGAAGGGACAAAAGGGAGAAAGAGGAGAAGGTGGGTGTGCGTGCCTGGGTGGCGGATGTAGCATTGCCGCGAGGGGAAAAAAGGAAGAAAAAATACTTTCCATAAGTCCATCCAGATACGAGTATACACGCGGAATACTGGGCGGCGCGCATCGTTTCGCGCGCGGTCGTACGCGAATAAAATGAAAAAATTAAATAAGGCACTGCCGCGCGCGCGCGCGCGGATATTTCATCGCGGATGAATGAGCAACTGGGATGCGCCGGGAGAAGTCAAAGAGAAAAACTCGGCCATTAACGGGGCCAAAAATATAAAAAGGAAGGAGAGCAAAAAGGAGAGATAATAGAGAGGGAAGGCGTATAACGCGGAGATTAAAAAACAGCGCGACATCTCGCGCGAGGACGAAGGAAGAGCGGAGAAGGGGTAGAATCTCGGCACTCGGGACGCGCGGTGGGCTTGGCCGAAGTTGCGAGTACGAGGATCGAGGGAGAAGGGCGAGAAAAAACTAGGCGTGGAAATCAATTATTTTCTCGCTGCCTTCCAGAGTGAGAATACAGGTTAGCAGAAAATAAATTAATTACGTTGGCCCGCTTTTTATAACCGCGTCCGGCCTCGCGTCCGGTGCGCGTCTCCGGTGCTACACCCTTTTTTCATCCCCTCTCTTCTCACCCCCTGTTCTACTCGCCATCTCTTCGATCCCTCTGTCCACGCGTCCAACATGTACCGTGGAACGCGCGTTCCAGTAAAATGCGCATGTAATACGTACACGCGGCGACTGAGGGACGAGGGAGGGAAAGAGAAGAGAGAAAGATAGAGAGAGAGCGAGATAGAGAGAAAGAGAGAAGGATAGAGAGAGGAGAGAGAGAGAGAAAGAGAAAGACTCGCAGGTTCGGCAAACGCGTGACTCCCGTTCTCGTATCGGGCACAATGGTGCCAGGCAAGCCCTATTTTTCGTGTACACGTAAAATCCATTTGGCCGTTCGACATACTGGGCTGTCACTCGGTACAATCGTATCCTCCCCTTGTCGCAAGGGGTGCGAGAGGAGGCGGAGGAGGAGGAGGAGGAGGACGGGAGGGCAGAGCCTCGGCTTTATTGTCAGCGGGGCCGCTGGAATTCCGGCTTTTCCCCATCGAAACGAAGAGCAATTATTCTCGCCCACCACTCTCCGGTGAGCTTTTAATTGTCGGCGTGTGCGCCTCTTCCGCACATCCAGCCCTCGGCCCTTCCCTCCGAAAAATATTGTATTACTATTTATTCCCTCCTTTCTTCTTCGACCCTCCAACGTCTCACGCAACGTGCCCTTTTCCGCAATCGTTCTTTTCGAAATGTTACGTTTTCCCTTTCTTTTTTTTATAAAATATCAGAGATGTTCACCGTGGCCGAAATTCATTAAGGTCCACTAGGAAAACATTGTTGCACAGAGAAGAAGGGTAAAGTACAGAAAACGAATTTCACGATTTTTTATATTACGTCTACACTCGTCGTGCGTTCCGCTGATGTCACACGCGTGATTCCACCCCAGGAATTGTTTATTGTTGGTCGATAGAATCTCCTACTATAAAGCATTAAAACACCCCTCCGCACACTCAATAAAAAAAAAAAAACAGAAAAACACAGAACATTCGTCACCTTCCCTGAAATCTGACTAATTCCAACAGAGCCCCCTGATAGATTCCATCGATCTCTCCAATTTACGATGCAATTAAGTAAAACGGTTTGTCGCGTGAGACAGAAGCCAAATGAAAACGATACTTTAAGACAACGTCTCCCACTCTCCTCCTGGCACGTGCGCCACCGATGAATTGATAGGGACGATCCATCACCGACTCCTGGAACACGTACCGAGAACAAGAGCTTCGTCGGAAAAGAGCAACAACGAAAATCCTTTTCACCGGGACAGCACGGAGAGAAAATAAAGAGATGCAGGGAGGTAGCGAAGGTGGCTTCGTTCTCCTTAAGCAAAGCATCCTCGTTGCGCTCCTGTCGTCCCCTTTACTCTCGAAGCTGATCTTCCGTGCATTAAGGCAGCCCTGGCTTCGCTTCGGATGCCTCCGGGAGCGTCGCAAGCTCACGAATGCGTCGCGAGGCGCCTCCGGGGGGCCTTACGGTGGCTGCATCCTTCCGGCTTTTACCGGAATATCCTCCTCGTTTGTTCACGCCAAAACACCGCGCGGTTTATCCCGCGGGCACGCAAGCTCACGCGCATCGGTATACAGCCGACATTCCGCGCCGACACGCGCGCGCAGAAGCGAAAGAGTATTCGAGAGAGAGAGAGAGAGAGAGAGAGAGAAATACGTAATTTCGCGAAATTACAGCGCCCCTGTCTAACTGAGCTTGCTAACTGGTAAATATGAGCTTTCACTTGGGGCGACGAGACTCCGTCGCGACGTCGGGCTCCATTTTTACCTCGTTAATTACGATTACTCGCCGAGTCTCCTGACGGCTGGTGAAGAAGAAGAAGAAGAAGAAGAGTGAGGAGCGTCACGACGCTACCCGGGGAGAAAGGCGTCGTCGTGGTGGTGGCAGGCGTCGAGGAAAAGGCTGAGGGTCCCGTACGAAGGTTGCTCTTTTCACCATCATCTTCTTCTTCTTCTTCGTCTTCACCGTTCTCCTGGCCGTGCTTGCGATTAAATGGCTGCTGAAGCTCGCCATTGTCGCCGAGCTCGAGGAGCCAACTTGGGGAGGGACTCGAAAATTCCATAACGGAGCAGCTCGGTCCCCGAGGTATCAGGGAGCACCAAGCAAGAGAGAAAGAGAGAGAGAGAGAATCCCCCAATTAACTGGACCATTAATATGCGCAAAGAACCAACGCCCTATCCGCCGACGTGGGATTACGAGTCGCGGAACTCGTGATACCGTCCCACCAGCGAGCCACGTACCCTCGTTAATTAACAATTAAGGCGGAACCGCTTTCGAAGGACGCAGCCTCCCTCCCGCGAATACTTTTCCAAACCTTCCGTCCGACTCGGACGACGACGAGAACTACGAAAGTCCCATCGAGATTCCACGAGTTCCGGCGAAAAGCTCTCGAGAATCGTTTCCATCCCCTTCGAGAAGACGAAAGGAATTCCTGCGACGCCTCTCGCGTCCGTCTTCGAAAGATCCTTTCCGCCAATTCCTGCGTCCTCGCCCCTCCGTACGCGTCGACCGCGTGCCTCGACTAATGTCCCATCAATATTCCATCAGCATTCATAAAAGTAAGTTCGCGCTGGGGAAGTTATAATGACGTAACGTAAAAAGTTACCACCGGAGGATTCCCGCGAGAAGCTAGGCTGCTCCCGGACCACGACGTCTCGGGATGACTCGACTAAACGCACATCCGGCCACTAATTCCTAATTAAGGCACGGCGGCTGAAGCTCGGAGAAATTAAGTAGGTCAAGTAGGGGTAGTTTCCGCACGGGGTACGTGGGGTACTTGCGGACTTCGCGGTGGATCCAGAACACCGGTGCCGTTCGAGGGGCCACTGCTGCTGCTACTCCTGCCTCGTGGAAACTCCCGAGAATGTGGGCGAGCGCCGTAAGTTGGGACGCGGCGTTGTAGGCCCGCGGGGCTCCTGCTGGTGGTCTTCAACGTTGGTGGTCGTTCTTCGTGGGTGGTGGCTTCGACCCGCGGAAGCAATATTTCCACGGGACTTCCGAGAAACGGCGTAGCCCGCCGGCAATTAGTCAGGAAGTGGCTGACAAGCCTTCTGCCCGAGAGCCACTGTGAACCGAGCTTTCGTCCAATTCGGCTTTCCTTCACGTCCTTCCCCACCTAGCTCTCCTATTTCGAAGGATCGATCGACGATTTTGCTCCTCTTACCGCGACTTAGTCGTGCGATTTATGGCACCCCCTTCTCGACTCTTCGCCATCAGAGGATGTTTATCGAGCTAGAAAAGTGTGCACGACTTTCTTTGGAGTAGGCTAATCGAGGGTGAATTAAGAGAATGAGACTTGCTCCGTTTCGCGTAAGATCTTTCCAGTTCCATCGGAGTATCCGATAACACTCGCAGAGAGAACGCACTCAGTCACTGAAATCGCATTACGGCGAACGCGCGCCCACCAAGGCCTGGAGCAGGGCGAATAAAAAGGGAGAGAACTCGACTACATTTCGAAACTATTATATCATTGATTTACGAGAACTGCCACGCGGAATACGCACTGCTCATTTTCTCGAGGCCAGGACCACCCCTTGGTATCTACTTGGTAACAGGGTGAGCGCGGGGCTGTTAGAAAAAAAAAATCACGTCTGGGCTCCCATCTTCGTAGCAGAGGAAATGGCGTATTTCGAATAACTGCCCTTGAGGGGCTTGTAAAACAATATGGCTCTTTCCTATTGCGTTCTCCGGCAGAGATTGAGACAACGGAGGGGAGAGAACGAGGAGAGTGGAAGTTGCAGAAGAGAAGAAGGGAGAGAGACGAGTGGAAGACGCTTCCTTATGGTCTTACATACCGAATCTCTCGGCTGTCTCTCCATTCCCAAGAATCCTCACCCTATAACGGATGCCAGGATTGGCCTACGACCGCGGCGCGCTGGGCGCCGGTGTGATTCATATAAATTATCTGGCCTGACGTGATTTCGGCCGAGCCCGTCGCCTTTTCGTTACACGTCGAGTTAACCCGCGGATTTATCTTCCACGAAGAAACCGGGAAGGCAGCCGTATATTCCTCTGCTGCAGGTGCGCCCCGAAATAAACGAAAGGTCTTTTTCATCGTTTCTCCGCCATTCTCCTCCGCGCCATCTTTCTTCCACCTTCGTCGTCATCTTTTCCACCACGAAGGAAAACGCCGGGGACGTTAATCCCAGCAGGTTAATAGCGTTACGTCTAATAGAGAAACATTTTTGGAGGAGGTATTGTTCCTTGCCACGGAAAACAAACGGTGCCACTTTCTCGTTTCGGAATCTCGTCCTTTTTCCACGTTGATTCGTGCGCGAACTTTTCGAGCCGATAGACCGATAGATATTTTTGAGCTTATTATTACCTACCGTCGCTACATTCGAGAGCAATAATTCTTCTCCCTCGTCTAACTTTTTACTTCCAACAACCAGCACCGAACTCGGACGCCGGTTGATAGCGTCCAGTCGAATAAAAAAATGGTTTTAAACTATCCATTAAGCTTTATCGCTCTCACGTGTATCAAGAAAATACACGATTACCCTCGAAGCCCTCGACATCGTAAAACACTCGTTCCTCCTCCGACCGGCTCTCGTGTCCCAGCTACATAAAAGGACACCGACGAGCATTCTGAATAAATTATGAAGCTCATCATCGTTTACGTCCTTCGAATTACTCGACCTTAATGTCCCGAGATCGTCGATTCCGAGTTTCGCGAGACGACCTATAGGAGACAGTGGTAACGGAAAAGAGGTAGAGAAGAGAAGGTGGCTCGGTGAAAGATTAAAGCAAACGTAAAATGTGCAGGGTTGGCTGGAAAAAAAAGGGTGAAGTACGCGCGCGTTCATGCAGACGCTCCTTCGTTCCCTTCATTCCTCTTTTATTTCTACGAGGGTGTTCGTCGAATGGCCTCAGGCACGGTATCGCTTCTCCATTCCGGGCCCGTTATTAACGACACGTTGTTTTGCGCAAATATCCACGCGTGCATCGTAACTGCGCGACACGGGTACACAGGATGATCCTTTGTGGGGACACACCGGCCCGTAAACGATATCCCACTCGTCCTGGCTCTCGCACTGGCTCTCTCGTCCCCAGTCCACTCCCAGCCACGATGTAATTCAAGCGGACGTCGTTACTGCGAATCGTCCCCTCCTCGAGCGCGCTTTCATTAATTAATGGTGGACACATTCAGAGGACGCGTTCAACGAGCCGGTGCTCGCGCGCGCGCGCGCACGCGTCCCGGATAAGACGAAAATATAATCCTCTGTTTATCGTCCCGCTTCCCTCCTCTTCCTTTCTCATTTCGGACCCATTCTCTCTGCGTTTCGTCTCGGCAGAGAGAAGGATTGAGACACGTAGGGCGTGATAAATTATTCTCACGCTTTCTCCCGCCGAGATTAGCAAGAGGCATGGGAAAAATTAGAATCGCTACGGGAACCAATGTCTCGGCACGTTGATACTAACGATCTTCCGCTTGGTCGACTCTTTCGTGAAGTTAGTTCAGTGTTTGCGTAAGGACACGTGGAATTGGAAATTGTTCGGGATTAGGGTAAAAAGAGAATCTCTTTTTAAGGTGGGCGTCTTCGACTGGCCACTTCGTTGATCTGAAATATTAAAACAGATTCGTTTTTACGCTCCAAAGGCTTCTTAAATGATGAGCAGTTTTTTGGGTTAGGAATTATCGCTCGAAACGGAAAGTTAATTAAATTTCCTCGACTCCTACGTACGAATTCTGACAGGATCTTTTTTCATCGTTTTTAATGCAGTTTATGAAAAATCCAAACCGGTTAATAGCGACCAGTAAAATATGCAATTTTAGAAATATTAATATTCATGAGCGGTATTACTAGAACGGATGGAACGTCGCGTTTTGGTTTTCATTAAACGGAAGGTCTACCCTGCTCAATAATGCCGGTGGAAACTCCCTGTGCGGATAAGACGCAAATGTAATCCATGTTTATCGCCGCATGCGGTCCACCTTTATGAGGTCGCGATGCGCTAGGCGCAAAAGCATGATAAATTATTAGATCACGCTTTCTTGCCGAGGTAGACTGCGCTTATCAGACAAGAAGGGAGGATAGCATCTAAGGGAACATAATTATCAAGTAAATTTCTCGGTGAAGAAAACAGCAGGGCTTTTCTGAAAGAAAACCGTAGGAAAAAATCGCAATCCTTGACCCGGTGAATTGATGAAAAATCTTACATATAAAGAAAATCGATGCAACTCTTCAGCACTTTCAATAAACTAAAATGAAAGGAAGTCTCGAAGGAAAAGAAGATACGGCCGAAATAAGAAAGGAACGAGAAACAGAGCGAAACACGAACTGCGGAAGAACGTGGGTCCCGAGACGAGGGTGAAAAAAAGGGGAAAGAGGTGGAAAAGAGAAAAAAGAAGAGGAGAAAAGAGAACGAGAGATATTACTTTTGCTCGTTATCGGTTAATTGGAATCACAAGGCTCCCGATCGTTTCTGAGACCAAGTGACTACCCTCTTTCCGTAGCATGGCTTATCCTCTTCTTTTACCCTCTTGTCCTCCTCCTGGCACTCCTCGTTCCTCGACTTACGTCCGTGCAGGCACAGTCAGACGCGGAAGATGCAATTACCGGGCACGTAACAAACTCATTTGGCACAGTGACTGCGCGTACTGTTTAAACTTCTTCCCGACTTCGCGACGGATGTAGACGTACCCTATACATCGTTCGAGCTGCCACGAGTAACTTTGCTTTAAAAAGGAAAAACAAGGAATTGTTGCCTTTGGGATTCACGCGATCTCGCAAGCTTCGCCGGTTTCCATTGGCCAGTGACAAACGACGCTTATTGGGTCAAGATTCGCAAACCGTCCGCATTTTCCCACTGGCATCGAAAAGAACTCGACGTTTCAACGTTTTCTCCCTACAATTATCGAGACCGTCGAAGATTTCTGTCGTGTCCAAAAATGTTCTGCTCCACATATTAACGTGTCTGCGGGTCAACATTCGTCTAACCCCCGAATATTTCCGTTCCTCGAATAGCTTCGTGGATATTCATGTTCAATAAAATCGGACTAACGAGAGTGGCGCCGTAAAAGTGGAATGCTCGCCGAAGAACTTCGATTTTCGAGAAGAAACGAAAAAGTGGAAAGTAATCTTGCGACCGAAAGAACGGTATACGGAGGGTATGCAACGACGAGAATCAGTGGTGCACAAATACGCGAATGAATTCGTTCGCGAGGCGGAGTTTGTGACAAATGCGATTTCCACGGGGTAAGCTAAATTATGTGTGTCTCGTAGTACGACGTTTTGCCGGGCCTTTAAAACGTGAACAGTCGCACGTCTGTTTTTGTGCGCGAAGCGTAAGGATGATTTGTGTCGAAGGCACGATCCGCTTCATCTCCCGCTTACAATTTAGCAGCGAGAAGCGTAAAATGGATGATAAACCGACACGCGCCGGTAGAATGTGATCGATGGAAGTGTCCAGCCGTTAACTGAATCGTTCCACGCGATTCTTATGCGACAGCCTCACTCGAGGCCTTTCCACGCGCGTCCGACCGACGGACGGGAAACAAAAAGGGTATCAAAGGAGTCCAGTATGCGTGCTCTTCGGATTTCCAGCATTATTCACCGGCGCAACCCGAGTGACGAGGGACATCTGCTCAACGTCCTTTCCATGAAAAAGGAAGAGAGGATGAAAGAAAAAAAAGGGATCCTCCTGGCAAAGGGATTCTGTTCTCTCGAAGCTCGATATCGCCTAGTGTCAGACGGAATATCGAGGCGCGTTAACGATCAGCCTGGGAAAGGAAATTTTATCGTCTCGCGAGAAACGACCCCTTTTTCCGCTCTCATCTACGCTCAGGAACAACTTCTCCGGTTCTGTTTTTCTGGAGATCTCCACGATTCCGTTCGTCACTTTACTCCCTCCTCTCGTTCTCTCCTTTCTCCGCCGTTTTTATTTACCACGGCAAATAACTCCTTTTGCAACGTAATATCGTTACGGTTATGTAGTTTCACCGATACGTCGGTACTTTATTCCGTTCTGCTGGATTCGCGTGGACGTTTTCTCTCCCTCTCTATTGCATCTTCGCTTGCCTCGTTCGTTTCTATCCTTCTGTCCCACTTCTCTCATAACACCTTCCGCGCTCTCTCGCTCTCTCTCTCTCTCTCTCTCCTCCCTTCGTCCGTCCCTCCTCTTCCACCCTCTTTGCCTCGTCTCTCGCACAGCCTTACCTCCGTACGCCTTACTGTCTTTTCCCTTCCGCCTATATTCCTCGCTATCTTCCCAGACAGCCTATTCCTTTTCCTGGCACGAAGACAAAAATGTTCCTCGTCGCGAGATTCGAACGATATTCGGCTCTTCAGTTGGAAATTGAACGATTTGTCGTACGTACGTCGCCTTTGAGCCGTGCCCACGAGGACTTATTTGATAAACTAGAGCTTTATCCCACCCACCCTCCGCGCCCTTTATCTCTCGCTTTCTTTAACTTCCCCTTCTCTTCCGCGTGCCACGTTCCACTTTCCTCGCGGAACTTTTCATACAAAGCGAGGACATTTGTTGTAGGACGCAATGTTTCCTGGGTGAATCCGATTATCCTCGAATATTCGCAATCGGAAAACGCAAGAGGAATTCTCTCTAGAACGACGAGATAAGCACAAAAAGACGAATTATTGTAAATTGGTGAAATTTTCTGCAATTCTTGGAAGACTCTTTACCCACCGTCATAAGCAAAATTAAGGACATTCTCACCCTCTCGAAATATTTCTACGAGAAGCCGGAAAGAATTTGGTAGAGTCTCGTGACTATGTTCCCAGTTTTATGAATTTCGCATTGCCTTTCTACTCGCTTTTTCATTCATTCTCTTTCTTTCGTCCCTCCACCACTCCCTCTAACCAATTCTCTCTCTGTCTCTCCATGTATCTCTCTCTCTCTTCCTCATTACATCGGATATTACCATGGGCCATTGCTCGCTTATTACACGCCATTGTCTCCCCCGGAGGGAAAGTGTGACGATAGAAATGGCCTTCGGTGTGACTTCCTTTTAATTTAACCCCTTTCCACTTCCCACTACCACGACTACTGGCAGCGACGGAACAGCGGCAACTACGCCAGCTGGGGGATGCGCACTTTAATCGCGACTAACGTAATTTCTACCGGGTGTGTCTTAAGCACACCGCATCACAACCGATTTACGGGCTAACGAGTTCGCACTTCACGAATTTCCACGGCAGTTCGCATGATTCCGGCGAACTGCGGATGGATATATAGAGAGGGTGAGTGAGAATGAGAGAGAGAGAGAGAGAGGAAGAGAGAGAGATAGAAAAAATGGCGAGAGAAGGAATAAGACGGAATGAATGAATGAATGATATTTATTTAGCTTTCTCAGCTATTTTGGTATACATCTTACACACTATCTGTTGGTATAATATACTGTTTCAACATGCGTTTAAATGTTGATAGTCTATCGCACTGTTTCAGTTCAGACGGCAAACCGTTATACATCTGTATACCTTCATAAAATAGACTTTTTTGCGCACTTTTTGTTCTTCTAAATCCTATTACAACATTTCCCGCCTGTCTCGTTCGCCTCTCATTTGTACTTCCTACTAGAACTATCTTCTCTCTTAACTGTTTCGTCAACAATCCTTTAACCATCTAAAATACAAATACGTGCACATTGTAAGAAAGTCACTGTCTCACTGACATAAACTGCAACGTTTGCAACATTCTTTATGAGAATGAGAGATATGGAGAGAGAGAGAGAGAGAGAGAGAGAGTATGTGTGTGTGTAAGAGAGAGAGATAGATAGAGAGACGTCGAAAGGGGTGGAAATGGAGACAGAGTGGGATGAAAGGTGAGCGGAAGGAGAGGAAGGGGAGAAAAGCAGACCGTGGCTTAAGCTACCCGACGAAAGTTCTCTCCTTACATTATCGTCGCGCCACTGACGTCGGCGCAACGTTCTCTCGGCCGCTAACTTTTTAACTAGTTGCAAATTAAAATTTAACTCGAGTGTACCATACCCTAGCCCGTCCCCCGTTTCCCTCGCCGAGGCCCCCTTGCATGCGCCGTTCCTCAGTCCTCGTTCTCTTTCTCCTCCTCTTTCTCACACACTTTCCGCGAATAAGTCTACCTGTCGTTCGGTTAGAGTCACAGCCAGACGACAGGAAGCTCAAAGCGCATGACGAGCCAAGAGTTCCACTGATTTCCAAGGGAATGTCAAATTAGGCGTCGCGCAATTCTCATGATCTACTTGAACTGCGAGCCTGACGAATGCCAAATAGGAGAACGATTAAACGTGCCGAGAGTGGTTCGACGCATACCTGCACCGACGTAGATTTCTCAAATTCAAGAAACTTGTTTATAAAATGTCGTATCTAACCTTTGCCGCGGTTTTCAACCGAAGAATTAATCATCCTCGCGAAAGAGGATATTGTTATTAGCGCGCTTAAGAGCGATTGCGAAGTTGACGAATGTTTAATTACGATTCTTTTCAACGATTAAATATTCGCGAACTTATAAAGCGAAAGAGTTCTCGGTTCTCCTTATATCGAAATAAGAGAACGATTAAAGGTAACAAAAGACACTCCTCTACCAACACTGCCGTCGATTCACCGAATTCTCCAGACTGGAGGATCTCGCGGTCCATAAATTTTCTGTTTCATAAAATTTCTTCCGGAAGGAGAAAAAAGGAGAGGAGGAATGTTTTATACGGCGTGGCCTTCGCCACCATCGCCCTCTCGCATCCGACAGGATCGTCGAAGAAAGAGATTGAGTTTTTTCTCCCAGGCGCGGACGCAGCGAAATAGGCGAAGCAGAGAGAGAGGAAAAAGAAGTAAAAAGTCCAAGTCGTTCTGTCATTTCGAGTTGGTTCTTTGCCCTTACAGCGAAACGTACTCCTTTCAGTGGGCGCACTAGTGAAGGCGGCGTGCACGGAAATACTTTCGTAATTTACCAAATCCCATGGCTGTAGGTGAAATATTGCAGCGCGCGATGGTTCGTCGGTTATCGTGGCTGACCACGGAGGAAAAACGATAGACAGATGTACAACCGTGCTTAATAACAATATATGTGAAAAAAAGAACTACGAGCTACGTGCTAGATTATGATCAGGTATATGTGAGGAAAAAAATCGTGCAACGACGAAAGAGGGTGCTTAATTATCCCGGCTGATGATTAATCTGTAAATAATAATCGGAGGGCTTCTCCATTAGGGGAGGAAACATGCGACTTCTCGGCAGGAAAAGATGCGACGGTAGGAGATAGGGTAGTTGTGGGAGGATGAATCCAGAGCTGTTTCAGGATAATTAATGGCCCTGCACTTCAGCCTCGTGGCGCACTCGTATCTGCAATTACTCAATTTTACTCGGCACTGAAACAGTCGTAATTTCAGATCTCTCGAGTACCCAGCTGGAAAAATTATCACCAGCTGCAGGTCCCTTTCCTCGAAGCACTCCCATTACGGAAACGTGTCGTTCAATGCGACCGAGAAGGGAGCAAGATTTCTCTCGGTATTGGAAGATCTAGGTGGCCATTCGAGCTCACTGTAGGACCTTGACACAGCTTGCGGAAGAGCCCTTAAACTTACAGGTCAATCGCGAAGAAATACCGCGAAATATGCTCCATTTGCGCAGAGTGTAGATGGAAAGAAAATTTTCTGTGCGAAATTCTCCTTCGAGACGAGATCATCTGAAGAATATGGAATTCAGGTTCGATCGGGAAGCGAAAGATGGAATGATTTGCTTGGGCTTAATTAAGAATGGCAAAGAGCGCGCGTCGGACAGCGAGAAAGGGCAAGGATGAAGGACAACGGAATAATGAAGAAATACGTGGCCTCGTTGCGCGGAGCGGTAATTAGATTTGCAGGTTCCATACATCGTGCGGTTAGCATAGTAACGCTACGTAAATTACGCAGGCCGGAGGGCGCGGTGAAAAAAGAGTAAATTTCCCCGTCCCACACTTTCCGCGCGCCTCGAGATAACACGACGCGGGGTGGAGCGAGACGCGGCAATGGGAGTAACGACGAGAGGAAATTTTACGAATGGCGCTTTTGCGAAATTACTATTATTGCCCCACGCTTCGTTAGCCGCGCCGTCTAATCAGGGCGCGCAAGTGACCCTTTTGTATTCCTCAAAAGCGTGCACGAACGAGAAAACGCTCGTGGTAGACACGCATGCGCATTCAATTCAATTTACGCGAGGACGCGTCCGCACGAGGCGGAGGAAAGAAAAAACGACTAATAAGCCCACTGTGGTACATTCATCGTTGCCCTCGTCGCCCCTTTTAGAGCGACAATTTTTAACGCGCCGCAAGACGTCGACGTCGACGGGAGACACAGGAGAGAGGAACAATCACGAAGTGCGCCACTCGGTTCCGTTCTGAGCTGGACGAGCGAGCCGAACGAGTTGCAGTGGGATCGAAATGAAAATGTCTTATCTAAACTCATCCAATCAAGTAGAACGAATGCTCCTTCCTCGCCCTCCCGGGGGCAACCTTTTCGGCGCAAAGTGGAAAAAGGCTTGGACCACCCTGGCTCGTAAGCAAGCACCGTGTAATCCCATTTACAATATTCCCATATTCGAAACTCCGAACGAGGAAAAGAAACGATTTCGCCTCACTCTACCCGTAGAACGCGCTCGCGGAACGTTCTTTGACTTCGGCGGAGCGTAATACGGATGAGAGAATTGCACGATGGCGGACGGAAGCGGCTTACAAGCGAGCGACGATATTGCGCGTCCCACTTTGAGCCGGGAGAAGAACGGAGTGCACTTAGGTAAAGGGGACTGTAGCGAGCATTAAGCTTCGTTAGTTACATCTAATCACAGAAGACAAGTGACATTACGTTTCTCCGTGAGGCGGGAGAAAGACGCGTGGCGCACGGTGGAAAAGAAGCGCGAGCAAATAAATCAGGGAGGAACTGCGGGAAGAGTGTCGAAGAAGCGAATATTACTGTCAATTCCACTCGCTTTTGCGCACGGACTGTTGGTAAGCTTTGACGAGAAACATTCGAAGAAATTTAGTTATAAAGTGAAATCAATTGAGGCTCCGTTCTCTGCCAGTACTGGAAATGTATAGTTTATGTCACGTATACTGTAGATTTTCAGTACTGGCAGTGAATTTCGGAACACAGCCTGAAAAATCTCGTAAAATCTGTTGTATACATTGAACGGTTAGCATAGTAACGTTAACGCGATAGTTGTGCAGCACTTGGGCCCAAACGAACAACGCAATCACTCGCAATTCAAGTTGAAGCTATAAGTGCATTCCCTCGTGAAACTTGCCGCTTCGATATGTAACGAGCACGGAAGGATACAAATTAAACTCGTTGTTCCTATAAATGGGCCCAAATTTGTACGACGTGCTGGACTCGTCGTATTCACATATGAGCCGTACAGTGCACAAATCAATTAACTCCATAAATTATGTTCAAAATTATGTTACAAATATAAAAAGTAGCTTCGATGCTTAAATTTATGAAAGATGCAAAAAGTGGAATTAATCAATTTGTGTACTGAACGACTCATATGTTGCATAAACGATAGGACGGGTGAGACTCGTCGTACTCACGTATGTCACATAAACGATAGGGCGGGTGAAGCTCGTCCTAACAGCAGAAAGGGTTAATCCTACAAATGAGAGTATGGACAGCATCCTCGAACCAGAAAAGAATAGGAGCTCTGTAACCTGGATCAAAGAAGAAAGTTGTAGCAACCGCGAGTAAGGACAAGTAACAACAACTCCCCGGAGTGTCTTTGGCCGGGTTCACGCTTGTAATTTCTTAACGGGTCGCGGTGGAAGGATGTGCTCGAGAAAAGGAGTCGGAAGAGAAGGAAATTATTTTGTGTTTCGAGGAGCCGGAACTACCGGACGCAACAAAGAGGAGAAACGAGGTGACTTTTCGTCGAACTAAAATTGCGCGCAACATTGGAGTGGAAAAGGCTGCGAGAAGGAAGACGAGAAAGAGGAAAAAGAAACAGCGTGGGTTACCTTTATCGCGCGCAGGATTTTGCAATTTCTTGGTACATCGTTTTCGCGAAGAACCCCCCACCTATACTTAACTTCAGATGCTTGCAGCGCGAAAAGAGAGCGGGAGAGAAGAACTAAGAGGGTGGAGCAGAAAGAAATTATTCTATACTTCGACATCGGGTTTCCTCGGTCGAGTGACTGCCACTCTTCTCTCTCTAGCTTTCTCTCTCTCTCTCTCTCTCTCTCTCTTTCTCTCTCTCTCTCTTCGTCGTGGGTTAAGAGAGGGCCGCGCGGAAGGGAACATAAAGACCAGAAAAAAGCCGGAGCTCGCCCCGACGTCTTTAGCGTTACCTTACATTATAATTTCTTAACGCATCGTAAAGGCTCTCGGGAAAGCTCGGTAACCATGGAGAGCCCTGGAGCACGGTGAGACGAGAGAGAACGGCGCGGAAGGAAGGAAAAAGAGAGAGGGAGAGAGGAAGCGAGAAGGATAGAAAGAAAAAAAAAAGAAGTGGCCGTGGAAGAGACGTGGGGAAGGGGGACGGAAGAAAACGGAAAGAAATTATTTCGAGCCTCCGGCCGGTACGCTCTTCTCGGGCGGTATAATGCAGATGCACGGATGCAAACAACGGGGGAAGGGTGGATTTTGCAAGCTACCAGGAGAGGATAGCCGCGGGTGGAGGCGACAAGGGTGAAGAGAGAGAGAGAGAGAGAGAAAAAAAAACGAAGGGATACGAGAGGAGGTAGAGGAGCAGAAGAAGAAGAAGAGAGAGTATTCCGGTACATCTAGGTGGAACAATGAGAGCAGTTCTGGTGAGAGAAGGAAGGAGCGTGCGAGCAAGGAAGAAGATAAGGGGGTTGGGGTCAGCAACTCCTCTTGGAACAGGCCTTGCACGAGAGCATGGGACGAACAAATTGCACGTTCCCAGTCTCGTTAAAACAATGTCGCTGCGGAAAGGGACGTGAGGCAGACGAGCGAGAAATGGTGAGAAGGAGGAGAAGGGAGAGTAGGAGAACGAGAGTTCGGTGAATCGAGGAAAGGGAGAGGGGACAGGTGGATTGCTAGGTAGGGCGCAAGAGACGTAGAAAGGGAGGAGGGAGAAAGGGTGGAATGGAAAGGAAGACGGGACGGCCTTCCTGCAGCTTCCTCCAACGAAACGGTATTCAGGTGGAAAGAGCTCTTCGCTCGTTAGCATTTAATTGAGAACCTCGCGAGGAGAGGGCTCGTGGACCCCCCTAACGACTGGTCCACGGGCTCGTTTAAATATTTTAATAGTCTCTTGTATCGCGAATGGCGATTCCAATATTTAGCGAAGCGCGATATCCCTCGCGAGGCGATCGTTTCCACGTGAACTTAAAACCACGTACGTCATAGAGTTAGATCGTCACGTCCGCAGACAAGCGACCACGCGTACGTCCTGTCACATTGCCAGATAATAATTGGTTAAAAATTATTAGGAAGTGCTGATAGAACCCCACGCTCGCGATTCGAGTTGAAGCTATTAGCGCGTTCGTTCGTGAAACTTGCCGCTTCGATATGTAACGAGCACGGAAGGATAGACGGCCTCCTAATATGTATCACAAATTAAACTCATTGTTTCTATAAATAGCCTAAAATTTGTACGACGAGGTAGATTCGTATTTACGTATGTGATATAAATGGTAGAGTAGGTTAGATTCGTTCTAAAAGCAGAAAGGGTTAACAAAGCTTAAAAAATGTTACGTGGTGACAACGCTTAAAGATATTCACCCTTCGCTCTCTAATTCTGAAAAGTATAATTACCTCGAAGAGTGTACATATCCATTGACAATGACTTTATCTAGATTCGCAACGACATAATAAAATAAACTAACCATAATTTTCAAAAATCCCCGGTACGTATAATGGTCCCCGATACTGTATCAGCCCTGACCACTACTGACCAGTGCTTAAAACACGCCAACAGCGCGATTGCGTTAACGAATCAAATTCGAACGTTTCAATCGAACGTCGATGACTGGACGAGCCGTCTAACGGGCGGAGACGCGCGAATCGAAAAAATGAATGCGATGGGAAAATCGAGTAAGTGGATCACCGTCGAACGTTCATGGTTATCCGTCTGTCAGTAGTGAGATCGTCGGATCGACGGACGGGCGCGTCATGGAGACGCAGGCTTCCACCTCTCGCCTACTGACAGCCACTCACTCGTCGGACACGCCACCAGCACCGGCTTTATCCTCGCGCGAGCAGCTACTCGCGATGCGAACGCGAACAAAAAACAAAGAGTCCCTCATTAATCGGATAGTCGATTCCGCTGCACGTGGAAAACTGGGCCATCGTAACGCGCGGACGTTAATACGTCGACCAACCTGGCCTTCGAATTTTCCACTCAAACGGAACTCGCCATTTAGCGCTTCGTAACCCGCCTCCTCCTTTCCCCGCAATTTATATAGTATAGCACGTTTGCATTATCAAGCGTAGCTCTACGCTACCTGAGGTGGGCGTTGGCAACGGGGGCCGCATTAGACCACCGCTCCGATACACTTTTCTTATCGTCTCCGTGGCAGCTCGTCCATCATCGGTAAAACGATAATCAATTAATCACGTAGCGAGAGTCGGCCGTCGATGGCCCGCCGTTTAATACTTAAACCCTTCACAATGTCGAGAAAATTAACTCACTTATGCTCCCGTCGGTTCGTCCAAGTTCGCCAGCCTTACGAGCTTTCCGAGATTCCTCCCGGTGTTTACAACCCTCCTTCGTACCTTGCGCGAGGGTGCCGGGAGGGGCGGTTACACCGCGACAGACATTCTCGTGATTAATTACGGTGTTATTAAAGAATATTCGAGAAAGTTCTCGTGCTCCTTAATAGAGTGAGCTTAATATTTCCAAAGCCCGTTTCTACATCGGCGTAATTACTAAAACCGTCCAAGACTCTGTCCAATCCCAACCGTCGAGCAATCCAGGGTTCAGAAAAATGAGAGGATCACAGGATCCGGGGATGTCTGAAATCTTTTACAAGAGGATTCACGTTCGCTTGCCTTTCGACAATATTGTTCATTCGAGGAAGAGAACTCGTGTTTGGTTGTCGAGAGCATTAACCGCGCAGCAATCTGCAAAGTGTTAATTGCGAATGAAGGAGCGGTGTTTGACGTGGTGGATAAAGGGACGAGTGTCGATTCGCAATTCTGCTGTTCTTGATTCGCACGTGGATCCGGAACAACTTCTCGCGAAAAGAGAACAATAGGAGAAGAAGAGAATTCGCAGATTGGAGCGGATCATTCGTGAGACTGATCAAGCTCATCGGTGGTGCTGGCAAGCGCAGGAGCATTAGGGGAAACAAAGCACCGCAAAAGGGTCCACGAGATCTCTCGGTAAGAACGTCATTACCCGCTGGCATTGTCGGAAATACCCTTTGACCTTTCTCGCGACGGAGAAACTCGAGCTGCGGGCAACGTTAGCCCAGACGTCTTTGTAACCTGTTGTCGTTGTGGGTATACGTCCCTTCTCTTCTACCATCCTCTCCTTCCTCTCCATCCCTTATTTTCTCTCTCCCTTACACGATATCCACCCACCACCCTTTTTTCTCTCCTTCCAGTCCTTCGTCCTTGCCAGCTCCCAGTTCATCCCCGACTTCTTTCAATCCCTCGTCCCCGCACACCATCCACCACCTTTCCTCTTCGTCACGAACTCTGGCTCGATCCACTCCGCACGCCTCGTCACCTCTCGCTATCCCAAGCCCCGGGGTTCATTACCCAGGATCCGAGCGGATTCTCAAAGTTTCTCGCGACCTTAGCGAAGCTCGGGTGACTGCCGATAAGAGCGACCAAGAGCCGCGGTCCTCGATTAGTTTACACTTACGGTGATATCGTTTCGCGCCCCATCGGCAAATATCGTGCACGGGGCTGGAGACAGGAGCTGAAAGGGAAATAGTGGCAGGACGCGTCGTCAGTCTCGTCCTTGGATCCGCCCGCAGCCCAACCCAGTTTCATGGTCGTGGACTTCGGTATGTTTGTACACAAGGTCCACGGAATGCGCGGCGCACTACCCCCTGGTATTTGCTGTTTGCAGTTACTCAACCCACGCCACCCCACCACCGACCAACCCTACCTAACCGTCTACTCGCAGTTTACTTCTCCACCCCTAACCCGCCTCCTCCAGCAGCCGCTCCTCGACCTCGTCTCGTCTCGTCTCGTCTGCACGATCCCACCTCTATTTCCTGCTCGTCCTCTCTCTTTCATGTGTTTCATTCCCTTCATCCTTCTCTCTCATCACTTTCCAGTTCAACCCATCTCCTTTTCTCCATAAATGCACGCGGAATGCACCACGCGTCGGTCGCGATGCGAGAGGTGGCAGACGCAGCGGTGCGCGTACCGTTCCTTGTGTACCGTAGGCGGAGAACACCCTCCCAGGAAGATACAAGGAGATGAAGATGGTGGAGAGGGATGAAGGAGAGACAGCATGCCGAGAGGGATTTTATTATACGCTAGAGCGAAGGACCCGCAGGAATATAGCTATGGAAATGCACAAATAATGCGACTCCGGTATACGACGATAACCAGCTCGCGACAGACACGGATGACAAGAGGAGGGTGGTGGTGTCGAGAAGAATACGTGACTCTTCGGCCGGGGGTGGATTTTGTCATTTCGGGTCTGACACCTCGGCGCGTACGATGAACGTGACTGCTCTGGGACGCGATTAATATTCTCGATGCCCGTGACGTCACTCTTTCGTTTGGTGCGTTTCAATGGAAGGTGGAACGATGGAATCGTGGAATTTTGTAAATTCGAACGGCTTTAGGTGACTTTTGGTGAGCACGTGGCTCTGAGACCCAGATCGTTGAGCAACACTCTCGATAAACAATACAGATACACAGTTGTGCTTCCGATAAACGGTACAGTAAGAAACAGTCGTTGAACAGGGCCCGAGTAAAGGACGACGAGTTAAAACAACGAGATCGCATTGCCTCGTGAATTTATTTGACCGAGGAAAATTGCACCTCGCAGACACTTTCATCGGTATTCGGCGCACCTGTAGGAGGAACGCTTGTCGAAGCAAGCGAATATTGAGGATTCCACGGCGAATACGAATGGAAGTAGGGTCGGTGGAGGATGGACAATTCACGGAGACCCAGGAGGAAGGATTACGTCCAAATAAACTCACCGGATTGACGATGCGTCTAACGTCGGTAGTCCCTTCGATATTTTCCCCGACGTGAATACCGACACGGCCCTATGTTCTGTTTGTCCTAGCATGCTATCCGGGTCTTTGATCGACAAAGTTTATTGTGCGAGCCAACGCGAACGTCACGAGCGACGGTCGCTCGCGCTACGAGAAGAGGGATGCCGAGGGTGGTGAGGAGTCGACGAGATTTTATCATACCTGCTGCGGTACAATGACAAAGCCGCGCGGAATATAAGCACGGTAGAAATGCACAAATAAGCAGAAGCTACCCGTGCGAAGGGAAAACACGAGGGGTGTGCCGCGATGACAAGACGAGAAATGCGAAGTGAACGTGACTCAAAGGCCAAGACACTCTCCTGTGGTCGTGCGACGTGTTCTTGACGAGCGCGCGTAAAAGGGACGGTGGAAATAATGGAAAAAGGAGGCGTTAATCCAGGATTAACATTTTGTAATTACGTTATAATAAGGCTGTCGGACTCGGAGCTTCTTACGGGGATGTCAGCGGTGCAAAAGAGGAATAACGAGAAACTAGCGAGCCGAGAAAAACAGCGTTGACGCGTATTCAACGCTCGTGAACACTCTCATTGGACGAGAGGTGATGATCCTTTGGTTTCACAAAGCCCTGCTCTCGCAATTCTTTTCTTCGGAATAATTCCGAGCGAAGCTTTCGAGTATTTTTCTCGAAGCATCAAGAAATACGTAAGGTCCGGAATTAAGGACAAAGCCCGTGAGTAACGTGCGTTTGCTCGACGCCACTGACGTCAGAATCAATGCAGAATCTTGCAATTTCCAGTACCTACAACTCCCTTAACACGTTGGCTGCCACGACACCTTGAAGTTTGGTGACTGTTTAGTTAACTATCTAAAGCGTAAATTATACTTCCACATACCTATTTAGATCATTTATAACCAGGCACTGAAACCGTCACCCGAATTCAGCTAACATGGTAGTCAAAGTGTTAACTCTCCCTTAACGTTTAACTAGTATCAACAGGGTCAGATTTGAACCTTAAAATGTTACGTTATATAATTTTGCTAATAAGCAATAAAGTGGGCTGTCCCTCTTTACATGTATCCTTCTTCAATAACTGAATCATGCGATACCGGTTTAACCCTTTTAGTACCGGGCGAAACAAAGGTGCCTACGCCAAGATAACCGTACGAATTTCACGAATTTACAAGCATTTGGGAAAACGCTCATAAAAACCAAACTAATCATGACATTAACACGATTCAAAAAGCAGCGTATTAATCATCTTGCAATGAAATTAGACCATTTATAACCTATTATAAATTTATTTTGCGATAGAGTTCTCCTGCAATGCGAATAGTAAAGCGCTACTGGGCTCGATATATCGGCGCTGGCACTTTTCGGAAGTGTTTCGCTACGATATATCGGCATCCGGCACTAAAAAGGTTAAGATTAAATCTCGCCAATCGATTAATCGCAAAAAATCATTCACGCCCAAGTATCACGGAAGAATGTAAAACAACGCGCCCAACTCCACACGCCACAATTTTCCCTTCGTCCTTTCAGCGACCCCCCAAATAAGGAAATCCTTCTGACCCAGCGTAAGCGGCATTCCCTGTCCTCTGAAAAATCCCGAACGATCTTTGATCCCCACGGAATGGCGTGTATCTCGCGCATCACTTTTTGTCTCGAGCATCCCCTTTCGTACCGACTGCTCCCCGCCCATTGGCGCGAGCACACGGGGGCGACTGTAGCGTGGTACACGGTTTCCCCATTATCGGGTGTTTACGAGGACGACGAGGGCTTGCGAGGACGGCAGGGCCACACACGGGGGTAGCGAGGGTCGCATCGCCGCCGGTGGAGATCGCATCGGCCCGCTCCGCATAATAACTAGCTACCAGCGCATTTACATTTTAATACGAGCGACCACCACCACGTTCGAGGCGGATGGAAGGTACACACACGTGTAGACTCGTGCGAGCGTGTGTTTACACACGCGCGGGGAGAGAACGAGATCGCTGATCTAACACGCCGTCCCATCATCGACCAAAGACTCACCAGAGTCCGCTTTACATGTCAAGCGTGCCTCACGCGGATGGACACTGGAGTGACTGCGACGATCCCGACAAATTCAACGATGATGCGTTTGTCACGTTGATTCTTTGGGAAACTACTGGAAGAAGGATGACTGAGGTAAGGAGGAATGTATATAGATCCTTCAGGATAAATATTGCGGGGAAGCACTCGCTCGAGGGCAGAACAGAAAGTGATCTCTTGAAAGTGTACCGCAAGTTGTAAAGATAAAGCGAGATTGTAGTTTGTGTAAATACGATTGTTTACGATACGATGGTAGGCGTTTTTTTTTTTGAAAGATTTTCACAATAAATTTCGATTGATATTAATTATCGTTGTGCAAAGGACAAAATAAGTCGGACGCGAGTATTTGAGTAACTCACTGCGTGTGAAGAGAATGTCGGTAAATAAGTCTTCAACCCCTCAGAAGGAAGACGGAAAAGTTTCCATTTCATTCTAATATTCACTCTCGGAAATTACATTCGCGCTCGGAGGTTTTAAAAGGAAATTCCAGGTTACCGGTAATACCGCAGCACCGGGACGTAATTTCTTAAATAAGAACGGAATTTACCGAGCAATTTTTCATGGACTCTTGTGGAACTTTTCCACGGTCCTTCTACCTCCCGTTCTCTCCTCCCTTCTTCTTCCGTCCCTTTCCTCTCACGACCCTCTCGATTAAAATCCGCGGCTTTCCCTAATGAGGGATTTTCCGTGCCCCCTTATCCCGCAAGGCGAGGAGAACGAGGGCACGCACGAGGGAAAGAAAAATTCAGTATACCCGGGAGCAATGAAATTTACCGAATTCTTTCAACCCCTCTCGTTGTTCCACCCCCACGTTCCATCCTCTAACCTAAACCAAAGAAAAACGACATTGGCGCATTCGCTCTTCTCGAATTACTACAGAACCTCTTGCCGTTCTCTGCTTGCGATCCGCTTGAAAAGTGCCCCACGTGGACGAGGAAAAAAAAAAGGAAATGCGAAACCGATCCTACTCTACGCTCGCTCGGCCCCACCTCTATCGAACGGATTCACAAAAGGAAGCGGGAACAGAAGCAATTTTTCATGCCCGACAGCAGCTCCCGTAGGTAGCAACGAGATTCTCTATCGGCCTCCGTACGCCACCTTCGTTTCGCGAACGAGAGCGTCCTGAGCGAAGAAAAGGACAGGAGGGTGGGTGAGGGATGAGGAGAAGAAGGAGAGAGAGAGAGTTTCGCGGACCAGAGATTTCGGTGTTCCGCGCCCACGGATCCGGAAACCCAGCCAGATGTCCATTAAGATAGGCACCCGGCCATGTTTAACGGCGAATCCAAATGTCGACGACAGCGTCGGGACGCGCTCGCTGGCGAGAGGCAGGAAAAGGGACGACAAAAAAGGGAGGAGAAACAGGCTAGGATCGTTTCACCGTCGTGCTTCGTAGGACCAGTGGTAGCGGTGGTGGAGTAGTAGGACACCGAGTACGCGACATTCTAGCCGGGCAAAACTGGATAGGCCTTGAAAAATATCCCCAGAGCAGAAGCTCGAATTCTCTCTGGAGTAGGAAAGCTACGGTTGCGCCTCGAGATATTTAAAGCACACGAGGAAGCGGGAATTTTCGCGAATTTTTCAAGCTCGGATCGATCGCGAGAAAAAGCGGGATATAAATTCTCGCGATTCGAAAATAACCCGTGCAGTACGCGCGACGAAAATTTCGTAATGGAACTTTATCAATGGTGGAAGCTCGCGTTAAATCGATTCGCCCCTTTTTTCCTGCTCGCTTTTTTCCGTCGAAACCTTCGAACCACGATCCGGCGCCCATTATCGATAATTACAATTGCAAGAGTGACCGCAATTAGCGGGAATTCGCGATTAACGTGTTTGCGACTGGAGCGGAAGCGCGATAATATCGTCGAGGAGAGATGCGACAGTGGATCCGGTTTCGTTTTTCTCTCCGTCGATGAATTCGGCGGCGTAAATTAGAACAGACGCGCGCATCCCCTTGCCCGAAAACCGCCCGTCGTCGTCTTTCTCGACAATCGCATTTATTCGTATTTACTCGAGGCTTCGACGTGAATGGAGCTTAAAAGCGAGACAAATTGCCAGAAATCACGTTCACCGAAGGATATACCTGGAATGCACCTGGAATAGCAAAAAAACAGCATTCTCGATTAAAGGCCGTGTCATTCTCCTTTGTCAAATCCTGTCGTCACTATCGATCGTACAAATTGATCTTTCATTGTATCTGTCTTGAAGAATGCAGGAGCTTTCGTGGATCTCCCTTTCGACCTCACTTCGTTGGCGTTTCGAGAATGGATCGTCCTGGCGATCGATAATCGCGCTTGCACGGTCGCGCGCGACGTTCTGCCACGTATCGTCGTCATGGGTTTAGCATACGATGGATATCACGGAGTGGAATGGTGATGCGCGCACGCGCAGGACATATGACGCTGATTTATTCGACAGGGACGTTCAATTCGCGGCCTGGCTCGTCGTATATCGTGAAAGAGAGAGAGAGAGAGAGAGAGAGAGAGAGAGAGAGAGAGAGAGAGAGAGAGAGAGAGAGAGTAAGTGAGGGAGAACAGCGCGTAAACATCTTCGATCGATTCGATCAATCGACAGCAATGATTCGATTCGATTCGATCCACTCGGCGCTCCCGTCGATTTCACCAACCACTCCCGCGCAGCCGTTTCACTTCGCAATTTTTCCTCCCTGGCTCCGGTGCTCGAGGGAGTTCGAATTGCAAATAGTAATTTATTGGAATTCATCTGGCCCGCTTAATCAGACGAATGGAGATTTCGATGGGAATTTCGGGAGGCACCGAGGACGCCGAGTCTCGTTGAGGATGCGCTAGATGGAGAGGCGCATTCGTAGCTCAGTTTTTCGTTTCTCATTTTATACGGGCTATAAACACATTTTTCAGCTTGCCGGAGAAGGGACTGGGATTCTCTTGGTGTTCGTCGAGTACGTGTCAGTTGTAAGGAGTGTAACGAGCATCTAGACGTAGGGAAAAGTATAGACAAGGAGAGATGAGAGGAGACAATATAGGTACGTAACTTATAGTAACGTATTAGTGATCTCGACTGCATTCCATAATTTATAATATCTTGTCCATCGTCATTATTATTATTATATATACGCTTTTATGTAACTCTTAACAAAGAGCATTTGACTTTATTACCGACTAGTCGATGCATTTTTAAAATAAAATAACAACCTGCCCTTTCATTCAATACCAAATATAAAATAACAGTTACCGTTACGCAGTCGCCGTCTATTCGAGAAAAACAAGTAAAGTGAGTTGGGGTAAGTGCAGCCTCGGGGTAAGTGCGCCGTCGAGACGAAATTTTCTAAAGTATGGTTTTTTCTATTATTTATTTTTTTAAAATTACCTTATACATCTATAAAGTACAGTTGAAATGTTATATTGCCAAAGTTTCTATTTTGCATAGAAATTTTGAAGCTTCTGGAAGGAGAGTAAACACAAATATGGAATTTTCATGTATGCACTTGCCCCAGCTCACCTTACTATATAGTCGTTTAAAAAAAATACAAAAAAAATAATAGAAGAAACCATACTTTAGAAAATTTTGTCTCGACTGCGCACTCACCCCGAGGCTGCACTCAGTGGCGGTCCTAGGGGGAGGCGAGTCGGGCAATCGCCCGGGGCCTCGCGCTTGCAGGGGCCTCGCGTATCCAAGTAGAAAAAAGTAAGTAAGGGTTATGACCAATGTAACCAACTATAAAAATGGGTGTTTTTTTTTCAACGTGAATCTAAATTTATTTTTTATTTATTACTGCTGTATACGTTATTTCTCTTCATACGCTAGAAGTACTTTACAGTTTACGTACTTTCCACAAGAGATAAGGGGCCTCGCAAAAATCTGCCGCCCGGGGCCTCGCAACCGTTAAGACCGCCGCTGGCTGCACTTACCCCAACTCACCTTACTTGACATTTAAGTCGTCGCTCTTATCTTCTTCTCCCTCGACTTAACAGATCCCAACATTAACACTTCTTTGTCGTTCCGTTTATTATTCAATTCAAAGAGCCCGAGACAGTTTCTCTAGTGGAGAATTGGGTGAAATACAACGAGAATTGGGTGAGATACATTGCCCGTGACGACACAGCACACGCTGGAGCGGGCAATGGCGTTGAACGCTTCACAGTGTTGGAAACTCGTGCGGCGTATCTGGAGCGAAGTAACGGCCGGACGGTACCCTGTTTTGCCCATCGACGACCACGACCAGCGTACTGGGCGCGATAACGGCGATAAAAATATTGCCGACGATCGCCCGGTGTCGTTTAATTTTTATCGGGCCCGTCAATCGTTAAACAACTGTCCTTTTTATTTTACAGGGAAGATAACGCGGGAGCGTATCGGGGCGAGCGATCGCCTCGTCTTTTCCACGCGGCACCCTCTCGTCCGCGTGATCGTAATGTAAACGTCGCTTTCGGTATCCCTATCGCACGTGAAAATCGCCACGGCGTGTCCTTTTTCCGCGGATCGTGCGTTAATTTTGAATAAGGGCGAAGAAACGGGGCACGAGGAACTTTTATCTCACGTCAAATATTTCCATTCGGACGAGACGAGGATTGCAATAAAATTATTTTCAAAATAACTGAAATACTTTTTTTCAAGACGATCCGATTAGCGCTTGTAATAAATACAATAATTTACAAGTCCTAGCTCGATTTTCTTGAAAGAATCCACTTGGATCATATCTGTCGGAAGACACAATTGAAATTCTCTTTTCACGATGAAAACCATCTAAGATCGAATGCACATTCGCAAATTAGTCTCGCAGCAATTTTTCCCTCTCCTCGAACGGTAAACGAACTGTCCACGAAGTCTCGAGTTCTTTGCCTCGACGTAATGACGACACTAAGCTCGAGGACGCTCGTTCGAGCAGATAACTGTGGGCAGTAACAGTCAACGGGATATCGAGACGTTCCATTTATTATCCTGACAGGGCATCGATACCGAGCCTCTTAGGCGGCTCGAAAACTGACGTAAACCCGTCGTATCTTCTTCCAGTTAGCAACTTTCCGCCCGATAAACAAACGCCGTGAAAGTCTGCGAGGATAGACGAGACAAAAAGGCCGTCGAGAAACGGAGGCAAGGAAAAACTGTCGAGGAAGAAAAAGGAAAAGACGAGAGGTAAAAGAAAAAAGGTAGAGCGTAACAAGAATATTTAATAAGAATATTTCAGTGTTTTCTCTTTTATCCCACTATCCTGTACGTTAATTTTATCGATACCTTTCGTCTCAATTATAACCTCTCTCTACGTGTCCTCTCTTTTATCTCATTCCGCTTTTGCTCTCCTGATCAATCTTCCACATCCTAGCTTATCAATAATTTTCCAAACATCCTCGAACGATATTCTTATTTCCACGCACTTACTCTTACTTCGATTTTTCAAATCATCGCGAAACATGGTTTTTACGAATTAGAGAATTACGAGGAAAGGAGACGAAGGGAGAAGATGTATAAGAGGTAGCCTATCGAACGCGCGGCATCTCCCTCACTTAGCTACCCTCAATTATTTACCAACCGAATCACCACCCCCACGCTATCCTCGAAGGGATGACTGGTCCGAGTTGGACTGCTCAGTCGATATCAGAGAACGGATATCTGTCCTACTGGAAAGAGCCCTCGGTGGTATGCGCGGGGGCAAGGAGGAACGATTGAGGGTCGAAGAGGGATTCACGGGGGTGGCTCTCCTCTAGTTCGGCGAAAATATTGGTCTGGCACTGGTGAGTTATGCGCCCGTAAGGTATTATTCCGAGGTAAGGGATGGCATGGCGGCTATCTGATTCCGTTATCTCGGCGCCTCTGTATGCTATTCGCGGTCTCTTACGCGAAATAACAGACCCTAGGAGAAAGGGATATAACGTATCCCACCGCGATTTCAGACTTTCAGACTTTCGAACCTTCTTCTTCTTCTTCGTCTTCTTCCTGCCACGTGGAGCGCGCCCAGCCCGTCCAATACTCCCGCTTCAACTTTCAGCCTCACCTACGAGGCCACCTTGACTTTTACTTGCACGAAGTGACGGACGAAAAGGAAGAAAAGCGGAAGTGAAGTAGAGTGAATAAGGGAAACAGTGAGAAAGACAATTTTCCAAACGTCGTAGGAATGCCAGCGAGAAGGAAAACGGACGTTTGGTGTGTGTTTCAGGTCGTTCGAAAGATGGAAAGGACCGGTATCGTTGTAAATACTAATTTAAAAGCGAATCCTTTAGAAACGAATCCCGGCGCTTTGACCGTGTACAAGCGCGGAGATTAAAATCTACTCGTAAAATGTAATAAATCCCGGGGACTGGTAATCATTTTAATGGAAAGCTTCGAGCTTCTGAGCTTCCACGTCGTGGGAATAAACGGTTTATTCTTCTCGAATTCCTCGAGTACGTTACAACGTCATAACGGTCTGACGCGCTCGACTTCATTCGACTTCTCTCGAATCGATCATACTACTAGGATGATCGGAGAGTGAAACGGAATTGGCAGAGTAAAAGACGCGCGTCGCTGGACGAACAGAGAACGCGAAGAAACGAAGTAGGAGGAAGATAGAGCCTCGATGTATGTAAGCTGTGTGCCCGAGGGCGCGCATGTGCCGGTCCCGCTATTAATGCCCGCAAATTATAAATAATGTCGCTACCGTGGCCACAAATCAACGTTTGCCGTAATACCCAAGGCCGGGGAGGTTCTACGAGCCCGTTGCAGGATTAAGCGCTTTTCGAGAGACACGAAGGGTGGGCTGGAAAATGAGAGAGACAGAGAGAGAGAGAGAGAGAGAGAGAGAGAGAGAGAGAGAGAGAGAGAGAGAGAGAGAGAGAGAGAGAGAGAGAGATAGATAGAAGGATAAATACAAACACCCGCATACACACACCGAACGAAAGAGAAAGGGAGACGGAGATCTATCTGAGGCATGAAATTGGGGGAGGTTGGAGAGGGTGAAACGAGGGGCGGCAGGAATGTGGAGAGGGGTTCGAAGGGTTGAGATCGAGTAGATTCCATAGAGCCAGCTGCGATCGGAAACCGAAGCCGATGGGGCTGGATCTCGTCCTGGTTAAGCTCCCAGTTTCTCGAACGGCAACGTTTCGCGAAAATGTCCCCGTCGTGCGCAGGCAACGGCTGCGGCCACGTCGATACACGGAATTTGTCCTACCAGCTGCTTACCTTAATACAACAAATGGCTTCTCGATTGATTTCCATTCGAGTATTCGAGTTGAAAACTTTTATACGCAGCTTAAAAGTGACGAGAAACGAAGTGACTTAAAAGTGACTTCCAATGGAGATGCGATGAAATCCATCGAGACTTGGACGAAAGAAGAACGATCGCCGTGGTATTGTCCAAGTAATTACTCTAATGGACGTAACTGCGAAGAATACAATCGCGAGGGCCATTTGGATATTACATCGACGTGGAGTTTAATACTTTGTTAAGCCGGGCGCGGTTCGCAAGGCTACCGTGACGTGAATGTTTAAGTAGCTTGTAACGATAAGCTTTATGAAACGAGGCAAGTAGCGAAGAACGGCGGCCAGGCGCTCGTTACAACGAAGCCTGGGATGAGAAAAAGGAGTAATTAGTTGCGCGGCTGCAGCTGTAACTCCTTATCGTTGTCCGCCGATTATAATAGTTCGCTGCTCGGAACAATTGCCGTCTAATTTTCTCGGCGAAATTTGTGTACGTTGAAAAATCGAGGGGGTCGTAGACCGAAAATGAATCCAATGAATAAAGAATTCCACTATTAAGGGTATAGTGGTTTTCTTAAAAAAACCGATTTTTCAAAATCATCAGTTGAGTATAGAATATGCACGTAGAAATATGTTAGAAGTGACCTGAAATGTTTTTGACAACGAAAACCGGTCGAAATTCGAGGGAACAATACAATTACTAATATTTATTTACTTATTTAACATATATTACATAATTAACGACAAACGCAAGAATAACATATATAAAGTTAAAATTTAAATTCCTGTTTTGGAGTGATATTCACCGAAACTGGGTACAACACACAATGGGACTTTGCAAATAGAACACCAGTAACGCGATTCCTTCCTGATCTTACGTTTATAACAGAGTGAACATCTTCGCGTAGAGTTGTTTGTTTTCGAAGTTCCGGGTATATAATCCGGAACGTAATTCCCGACTAATTGGGTTACACGGTATGTAGGTTGCCGAATTGTTTGTGTCGACTTTTCTCGTTGCAATGGATACGACGCAATAGTGTCCTCAATAAAGTCCATCAAACTAATTTTTATGGATATCTATAAATTTTAGTGACCGTCAAAATTCCCGGATTGAGAGATATAAACAAATTCGTTATGCGAACTAATACGTTGGTCTCAGCCGGTGCATGTGGGGGCGCATGAGTTCATCTCAAATTTTTCATATTTTTTATTTGTTTGTTTTATTCCTGCCTCGCCTCAAAATATTCTGAACATCTTGAAATTTCAGAATATGTTTCGTTTTTCACAAAAATTACAATTTAAATAGCCAATGGTCACTACTTTTTACGCATGACGAGTATACACGTCAAACTCAGTTAACTGGTTATATTACGTTATTTCTGAACGAGTCACGTGCATATCGAAAGGTTCAAAATTCGTGCACGGTCGAAGATGCTCGTATGGATGGATCAAACAACGGTAAATGAGTAATTGCAGTTGAAAGAAACGGCGGTCACTCTTACGGCTACATTTTCTTCAATTTCTTCCGCATAAAAGGACCCAGCGCTCGAATACGAGCGTCTTTGCCCATACGCAAAGCTTCACTCATTGAGAAATAACGTAATAGAAGAGACTAAACACGCATCAAGATTAGTGTTAATTTCCGCGATTCCTATTGATTGGCAAGCTAGCTTGACTCGAGTACCTTTATCCGTTAAGAACTCCTTCCGGTCCGATCCTCTCGAGGAGCTTTTTCGCGAATTTCAAAGTTCACCGAGGAAGAGAAAGAAAGAAAGAAAAAAAAAAAAGGCGAAGACTCACCGCGAGAAGGAATCGGACAAATCTCGAGGGTACGTCGGAGAATCGGAGGATCTAACCGGCGACCTAACGTGTCGGCAATTCGCAGGGTCAACTTGAGCGATTCTCGCAATTACGTCTTGATGACCTTCGGAAGGTCTTTCTGGGACCAATAAGTCTCGAGGACGGGCCGAGGAGGTCCGTTGGGGTGGCTCCTCGAATGAGAGAGGACGCGAGGAGAGAAAGGATGGAGAGAGAGAGAGAGAGAAAAATAATGGAGAAGAGAGAGGGTACGAGAGGCGAGGAGATGAGAAAAATAGAGGGAACGAATGTTCGGCCGATGCCGCGCCACGATAACGAATGTCTCTGCCGCGGGTCTTGTCTCGTTGTCTTCGCCCACGTTTCTCCTCGTGCCGGTCCACGAAGCAACGCGAGCCAACCACCGCGTAGGACCACCAGACTACCGCGAGAAGGTAGAGGAGGAAGTGGTGGGAGGACGACGACGGCTCGGAGGAGCGAGAAAGAGCGAGGAGGAGCGAGCCACGTCAAACAGATTGAAATCAACGGGGACCGACTTCCATTTTCTCTCCCTCGCCCTCGCGAGCGTCGAGCCAGATCTGAAATGAAAATCTGTGGCGAGGAGCCGCGAGCGTGGGGACGAGAGCGGAGCGAACCGCAAGATAATTCGCGTAGAAGAATGCCACGGCGCGGTGGGCGCGCTTGCTCGCGAATTTCGGGAGCCGCGATCGCGCGGATTTAAAAAATCGCCCTTCGGGAGCGCGAGACGCCGCGCTATCTGAACTCGCCGTAATTCTCCGAATACCGTGGATTTTCCCTGGCAGGGTGGGACGAGGAATGCGAATTTTCCTGCTACTTCGTGCGAAGCGCTTGAAGACTTAGGCATCCTGGGGCGTAGCTGGTTCTCATAAGGAAGAGAAAGAAGGAGAAGGATAAAAAGTGAGAGAGAGAGAGAAGAGTTGAGAGAAAAAATTGCGAGAGATCGCCGTGTTATCAAGCAAAACTTGCTGCGTGCAAATGAAAATACGAGCAAGGCGTACGGCATTGGAAGGGTCCCAGTAGAGAAGGGATGAGAGTAGCAGGGGGTTAACGCGCGCGAATATGCTTGGCAAGCCCGTTTCCCGTTACACGCTGCCCTCCGACCTTTGCTTCCGGACGAGGAAGTAGGGAGCCCGCTATTTCCAGTTACCAGACGAGAAATTTTATATAATCCACGTGCGCGTCTGCGCCCACCCTTCTCGCCTACCCGCATCCCTAGTCACGTCCTTTTCCTTACGCAAATTTATTAAAAATCCTCCAAGGGGACAATTTCGAGCGTTAAATGACGGAGGGAAACGCGAGGAGAATGTGGAAGAACCTGTATCGTCTGATTTTTCTTGGAACGTGATTGTGTAATATTAATGAGAGTGTTAGTTAACAAGGGTGAGAATGGAGATAAAAGATTATAAGTGAAAGGATAATGATTAAGAAAGTAGGCCAAATAGTTGCTTTTCGGGGTTGTTAAAAATTCAAGAGTGAATATTTCGGCACCTAAAACAGCTAGGAAGATCTTTCAGAAAGCATTTTAAAGGTTCGGATTTCCACTCTTCAAAATTCTTTCTCACAATTGTGTGCGATATTTTTTTTCGAAATGGCAGTTGATAAAGCGAAAATATGCAAAATTGCAAAATTATCGCCCAAGTTTTTGACGACTCTAAGCACAGTTAAGTGTCGCAACTCAATAGGATGACATGCACATAATAGTGCAGAGTTTCCTCTTTAAAATGACTTGTGGAAAGGCGCTTTTTTCTTCGAATGCGAATAACTCGGCGAAAAACCACCATATTGGAAGTTCTAAAAAGTCATTTTAATGAAGAAACTCCATACTATCAAACGCTTTTTATCCTATTCAATTACTACATTTGACTCTCGTTATATGCCATGACAAACTCGACCAATATTTTTCAATTTTGCATGCTCTCCTTTTGTCATCTGTCATTTTAAATAAATTTATCTCGCTATATTGAAATACACCGATTCATTAAGTTGAGGCTTCAAGCTTTCTCAGCATTTTTTAAGCACATTTTTACCTTCATTACTTACGAAGTTATCGTCATTTGAAATTCCGTGATTTCACCTAAATTTTAGGTGTATCGCTTTTTTCCCCCTAAATATATTTTAACAGCGACACTTGCTCAGTGTTTGTGGAATACACTCACCACCTGATTTTCTCGACACATGTAGGTACGCGTTCTGAGAAGGAGCCACCATAGCTATCTAATCAACAGTCGTGTCTGATCTAACAGAGCAAGAGAATTGTAAATAAGTCACTTCCTTTACGGTCGTGCTTAAAAATTCAACGAAGCCAGGTGAACTCCATCTTTTCAAAATCCTACAACGCGGGACAGCTCGCGAGGGTGGCACCTCTCGAAATATCGTGGTGCGCTTTAATTCGATTTTCACCCCCGAGCGGCCCGGTGAATCCCTTTGATACATTAGGCCACGAACGTGAGACGCCGTACTGGATACAGTCTTAAACAGTGCCGAACTGTCTGAATAATCTAGGATATACGCAGGGTGCCTCCAGGCGAATCGGACGGGCACGAGCGAGCATGAGAGAGAAGCGGATGGGTTTGCGCGAAATTGCGCCTAATTTCGAAGGCGCCGCAACGTCGACGCTGCATTTAATCAACGCGCACGCGCGTATGCGAGCCAGGTGAAAATTCTATATAATTAAAGCGTCCCTCGGCCAGACGTATCGTCTTTTTTCAACGTGCAACTTCGAGAGGCCCCTTTGAAGGACGAGCTTATATAATTAAAACATCACGGACGTCCTTTGCTATAAGAGCACGCTCTCTCGCGCTCGCGCTCTCTCTCTCTTTCTCTCATATTAGTTTCTTGGTCATGGAAATCCAGAGTTTAGTGTTACTTTTCTTTTTCTTATTTTCATTTGATTTCTTATTTCTTTCTTTATTTTCATGCTTACTTATACTGTGCATTAAGGGGATTAGAGAGGTTTGTAATTTCAAAAATTAACTCGCGTTTAATTGTTTGTAACGAGACCTCGCATAAATATAAAGCTTTGTTATTTTACAGGGTGTTACTTACAACATTATAAAATAAGAAAATCCATTCCAAGCCATTCCCTGGTCAATAATATCGGCGTTGCAATATAATCGGGCAAAGGGTTAAATGTACGGTTTTGCCACGATTTCAGTCGAACGGATGAACATTTTGGGAAGCCCAAAGACGATTTCTTATCGTTAGGCTTCCCTCTATTTATTATACCTGAAATTAAATTAAAATAAAATATTGTTACAATTTTATAGTAACAAATAAAGTCGAAAGATACCAAATTTTTCGTTTTCTTAACGCCATTTTGATAACTTTATTGTTATTATTAATTTTTCAGGTATAATAAATAGAGGGAAGCTTAACGATAAGAAATCGTCTTTGGGCTTCCCAACATGTTCATCCGTTCGACTGAAATCGTGGCAAAACCGTACATTTAACCCTTTGCCCGATTATATTGCAACGCCGATATTATTGACCAGGGAATGGCTTGGAATGGATTTTCTTATTTTATAATGTTGTAAGTAACACCGTGTAAAATAACAAAGCTTTATATTTATGCGACGTCTCGTTACAAACAATTAAACGCGAGTTAATTTTTGAAATTGCAAACCTCTCTAATCCCCTTAAACTTGCATACAACGTTGTGGAGAGAGCCTGTTCTTCTCGTTTTGTATTGACGATATTGTATTTTTGGTTGGGACCCAAAGGGCCTTAGGGCCCAGGGTCAATAAAGCTATTCTATTCCACCCTCTCTCCCTCTCTCCCTGTGTATCCCTGTATATCCTTCACCCTTTAACATAACAAATTACAGTTTAATGAAAGCACACACACGGACTGACCAAAACTGCCAAAAAACAGTTTATGCTCCTAAATCTTGTTCTCCCGAGGGAAAACTGATTTATCAGAAACTGAACCAGGATTTTCTACCGTCCACGGTCGACGCGTGATGACATTCGTGAGAGCTAGTTTCCTCATTAAACTAGTTGGTATCTTTGCTGAGCTTGATCTTCCGTCAGACCGTGCGCAGCTATATTTACAGCGTAGCCGATCGGCCTCGATGAACAAGATGACCACATCGCCGTAACTAACTCGACACGTAAGAAAATCTCGGTCAACGTCCACCGAGCGGACGAGGCTAAGGAAATTATAATATCTCGTTGGTCGCGCGCATATAACTCTCATTCCTTCTCTAGTTTTCTTTCTCCGTCTCTCTTCGTGCAAGCACTGTGCTAGGATTCCACCCACAAGCTCATAAGAACAAAACCATAAATTCCAATAAGTGTCACGAAGGACACCGAAGGTCCTTCGTTCCTCCACGTCAAACGTAACAACAGCCACCTTCATTATCCTTCAATTATCCTTGCTTCCACATTACAAAAAAGAAAGTATGAAATTTCATATATAAAAGAGAAACTACTCTTAACACTAAATGTACGGAAACCCGTCAATTTGACGGATTTAAATAGGAAATTGTACTTATAAAAAAAGTTCCACTAAATAGGGCACAAAATTCATGTTAATTACGCGAATTACATTAACAATTACGTTCGAGTCTATTTCTTCTGTATAACGACCCAACGAAGCTTCAAGTTTTCCATGTATACACGACTCATTGAGAAACAACATAACATAAGACATAAGAATAGAGCCCAAAATTCGTGTGAATTCCCACGATTCCTATTGGTTCGCGAGCTAGCTTGCCCCTTAAGATTAATAATATTCACATCACAAGTAAGATCCCAGGATTCATCCACCGAAACGAACAATTCTCCCATGGTTCTAATAAAACCTTAAATTATCTCTCGTAGAATTCGAAAGGGGCACCATTGAGAAAAGTAAGGCGAAGATTCGGCGGCCGTAAACGGGTGGCTGGCATTAGAGAGGACATCTCGAGGAAATGAGATGGGTGCCTAATCCTCCGGTACGGAGGACCCTCGGGAGGCAGGGTGGCACGGAGGGTTCCAGGCAGGGCTGCTGCATGGCTGTCGCGTAGGTAGAGAGCGCGGCGTGCGATATTGCGCTAAACCGAGCAATTACCATGCCCGTAATCCCGGTAATAGAATTCCAATATGCGTGCCAATTGGACCGAGTCTCCGTAGCGGGCGTGCAAGCGTGAATCTGCAGGTCGTGCGCGAACGGCGAAAGCCGTGACACGGTTCACCCATTAGCCCACGGGCTTGGTTTACCTGTAGGATGCGCTCACGTGTGCGTGTATCCTTCTACTCCGATCCCTCGGCACTCTCTACACACGCGCGTGCCCGCAGGCGGACACCTATCCCTCGGGAGAGGAAAGGTGAGAAGAGAAAAGAAGATGCTGTAACGTCTGGAAGCTGAAGACTGAAGGAGATTTGAAGGTGAAATCTAGGAGGAAAGGTGGAAACCCGAGAGCACGAGTTTGCCAATACATTTCACGTTGGGAACCGATGTGAAATGAAATGGAACAAGTCGAGGATTGTCCGTCCTCGCAATCAAAAGCCATCGTTCATCAAGTTTGATCCATAGTTTCATCTGTAGTTGGGTTGGATCAGGCAAACGGCGACTTTTGGGAGTCGCATGGGGTTTTTTGGCTCCTTGAGTGTGGCTCTTTCACAAAATACCATGTGCGGGCACGTACGTACGGTGCGATTGAAACTTCGTAGCCTACACGTAGAAGTCGGTTTTCGAACTGGGCTTTTTGAAGAAGTGGTGTTAGGAGTGTAGATGAAATTGGCTACCTATAGAAAACCCTATCCATGCAGTTTAAGTTTAAAAAATTTGCCTCTCCAAAGAAATTTCAATCGTTGTACTTTTGATATTTGACTCTATTGACTAATAAGTTTGGCGACCACTGATACGGGATGAATAGTTGCAAGAGGTGCAGCAGTAAAAAGTCAAAAACCAGACTGGAAAGAGTGAATGTGAATTGCAAAAAAAAAAGGGCGAAGCTCTGGTTCCCTTTGAGCCAGAAATTCTTTTAAACGACATTCCTCGAGGATTTTCCTAAAGAAAGATCAAAGTTCGCCACGGCCGGTCGTTCCCCAGGGATTGGCGCAATTTCTTCTAGAATAAGATGGGCACTTACCCAGGCAAGCGTGGCGACGAAATAAGAGTAGAAGATTCGGTGAATCTATGAGAGCGCGACAAGATAGAGAATCTGGCGAATGTGTTTGTGTATAGGAGAAGGTAAGAGCTGAGAGAGACCGTCTCGTTAATTGAACTCCACCCGATGACGGCGGCGCGCGAATTGTTCGCCACGGAATTACCCCAATACCTTTCCGTCCTCGTAGTCGTCGCCTTACCCTCCTATGGCCCACCGCTGCCATCCAGAACCGTAGCGAATTTTCCTTCCACGAATCACGAACGACCTAAGAGAGCAGTTAACCCGGATAATACTACGGTGCAAACGTACGGAATGCTGCTTCGCGGACTTTCGTTTGTTACACCTTAAAATGAAAGAAGGAAAAGAGAAGCAAAGGTGGTGAGCAAAAAAAAAATTACCAAGACTGTTGGATTACTCGGAAGTGGAATATTATTCAAGGCGAGATCTTTCGAACAATGTCCGCTGGTACTGTCCGATTCACTTTTTCACCGCTACCAAGACGAATTTTAAAGAGCACGTTCGGGCCATCACGTGCCAGATACGTGTTATCGATCCTATCGGGCCGTAAAATAAATTTAACGGCGATTCATTGCACGATTAAATTTAATTGCCGCCAATTAAATCGGCGCTGCAATTAAAATCGACGCTAGAGCCTGTTGAGCTCATTACGATTTATCGGACGGTCTGCGACGATTCCTCTTGGCTTTAAACGTTCCGTAATGAAGCGGGAGAGCCTGACCTAACGGAATTGCGGAATCTAGGAGGTATCTTTAAATTCTGCTGGAGGTATGGCGAAGGCGTTCCACTTCCGGTGAAGCACCGTTCCTGTGTCGTTTCTTGGACGCAAAGACCTTGCAGGTGCATCCAATATTCCAGTTGGCTCGTCAAAGATCCACACATCCTTCGTGTCTTAGAGGCTTACGCATAGTTATTTATCTTATGCTGTACTTTCACTGTACTTTCGAGATAGTTGCCACATACGAATGCTGAGAAGCTTGAAACGCATTATCACAACGTAACCTTCCCCGATGCGAAGGATAGCTTACTCAGTTTACAGCGCAAGATTTTACACTTGGCCAGTGGTCTGAAGCAGAAGGTAATGTGAACAGAATCGAGTACGCTGGCTATATCAAATTTACTCAGTTGGAGACTGAAGCATTTTTATCCTCGTCACTCGCAAAGTCTCTGTACACTGACCAAGTGTCCGCGTCGATTAAGATAAAAAGCTAATGCATTTTTATTTAATCCGAAGGTACAGAGATACAGCTTGTTCGATGTGAATATACCCCTAGAAATGTAAGAATTTGTTGCGCAGAAACGTTCACAAATCTTGTCATAATAGTCCCATGGATGTGCTTGTCAAGTCACTGAGCAGTCGGCGGGGATCCACCATTGTCATACTGACTCTTGTTCCTCAATAGATAACCAGCTAGAAAGCTAATTGGATCGGCAGGCCTTTCCTTGGCTAGGCAGGATAACGCTTGTAACAAGATCGGAACCACAGTTTGATCCAAATATTGTCTGGTAGGAAGCGATTGCACTTCAACGCGAGATTTCTTTGGTGGGGCACCCGACAGTTCGGGGTCTTTGTCCATTGCTATAACTTTCTGCAAATAAAACATTCGTTTGTAGAAACGGCACATGGTATTGAAACTGTTTACAGCGCATAGACATTTGTGACCAAGCACGGTGATATTTCCATGAAGACAATTTCTTTAACATCTTTAGAAGAAAGTCACAAGTCACTGGAGTATTATATTGTTAATTAGTATTTATTCATATACACCATCATGAGGTAACCGCTTTATCAAAACATGAGAGAAATCTGTTATTTCAAATCGTAGTCACAGATTATATTCAATATAGTAGAACGTAACTTTGTGAGTGGTATTATTGCAGTATCTTACATTATCCCAGTGATAAGTATGTAAAAAATCTGTATATCCAAACGCTTAACCCAGCAACTTAATAAATCATATGTAGTACGTAGACAAACTCTTTGGACATTTAAAAGATAAGCGTTGTTGGACTAAAAGTTTGTATATATCGCGCAACAGCTGTTATTTGTGTACAAAACCCGTATTAAAAAACATTTCTAAACATTTCTGTTTACTAACCTACACTGTCAGATCTTCGTTGAAATATCGTAGCGTAAAACTGAATGCCTAATATCTATCTCTACTATTCACCGAAATGTCACCGTTCCTGGCGATAGTGGCATTGTTTTAGGTTAGGTCTTACGTGCGCAGCGTCAGACACGACATTGGCGATGGGTTGAGCCGGCGTCACAGGTTCAGTTCGTTCCTCCGTCGTGTTTTCTGTCGTTAGAAAGTAAACGGCAGGATTAGCGAAGTTCTCATGGCTACGCTTCGAACGGTCACAAACAGCGGATATACGGCTGATAAAGTATGGAATGGAAAATAAACGGACACGTACCACCGCCAGACGCCATGGTGAAAACAAAAGAACCGTACCAACCGTCTAATACTCGATTGCGTCTTGTAGTGGCACTACCAACGCTATTGTTTTTCCGGTCGGTAATTCGGCATGTGTTTTGTATTTCGAATTTTATTATACCACGAATTCACGCGAACTTTATGATGTATGAAATACTTGAAATTTTCATTGTCTATTGTTTCGCCAATTTTAAATTTATTTTACCGTCAGCACGTTCTTTACAATAATGTTTTAACTTAAAAGCAATTTATATGTACATAAAACATTTTTTTATACTGCAAAGAATTTTGAAAATGTGCTAAAATGAATAGATATAATAATTTATCAGGATACGTTTCCGTTTTCTCATTCGTCGAAGCGAATATTTTTGTTTTATTACCATTAACATACCGCGTTGGTAACAACCGGAGAAATAAGTTACCACCTACAGATTATCGAATAATTTAATGGACCGTATACGCCATCTGCCGGTGTAGTGTCAAGACTGTTCCTACTAAAAGCGGCAAGCTGCTAAAATGCATACATTTCGATAGAAATGTAGCTACACAAATAATTCTACATAAGTACGAAGTATTTGAATGAAAATGCAGAAGTTGGACCACACACAAGATGTAAGATAGGTCTAGAGGGCCCCGTACCATCTCAATGTCGCGTCCAACGTTACCGATATAATGTAGAAATTAACTCCAGCGCTACTGATGGCAAAGTTCGCAACATATTTGTTTTTAATTTGTGTTCTCGGCGGCCCAACGGCAACGGAAATGCTTTGTAAAAAAAAAAATAATCACTTTTGAATATTAGTGGTGTATATCTGTGCTTTGAAACAATTCTTAGACGTACGATAATTATAAAGAGAGTATATGTATTTAGCATAGATACAAAATATCCTCACGTAATACGAAATATAAAACATAAACCTCATTTCAATATAGATAATACAATAAATATAGATATGAAGACAGGGAATAATAAGCGTACCATTCAAAAATAGAAGTTTCGGCATTATTCAGAAAGAAACAGTTAAAAAACATAATTATGTGTTATGTTGTATCTGTGAAAATACTCTTGCATCTATAATAACTACAAGAAATTCAGAACTGACAATTATTATTTACTGCACTTGCTTTGAGATACGCTTTAACACACGTGATAATATTAATAGTATTTAAATATTTACAAATTATTTCTTTCGTTACGCAAGAAAATTAAAATTCTGGTAAAAGTAGAATCTAAGGTCAATCGAGAAACCAGCTTCTTATGTTTTAAGTGGAAACCAATAACAGCAATCATTTTCTAATGATACTCAATAACTAATTGAGGCTATGCACAGGAAGCAATTGTGTCAAAAACCCATGAAATATATGTGAATATGTAAGGACTATTAGAATTAAAATCGGAGAACGAAAAAAGAATATGGAAGAGTTAGGATATTATAACGAAAATACACAGTTAAATTGTTATTTATTAATTAGTCAGCTGTCAATACATATCGAATGAATATACCTCTCCTTCGCGAAAAAAATCCATAAAATTCTTTGGATTCACCAATCCGCGCCTACTAAAATTATACTTTTATTTAAAAATTATCGTTCCTATTGAATTAAAGCATAAAAATTTGTTGACAAATTTTTTTTCTGTTAAGCACTGAATAAAAAAGGCTTTGTTATACAAATTATTTTACGGTGATGTAGTTACGCGAATAAAAAAGAATGAAAGTCACGAAACGCGAATTTGGCAAAGATAAAGTAAAAAATGCTATTACGATTATTATACAGCCATTTGCAAATCTATATTATTCACTCTCTCCATCGAGAGTCGAATAATATAAACTTCCCAGGTCACACCACGAGAAGGTTGCTGTATACAGTGACCCACCCCGGCCCTCCTCCACTTTGCAAAATACAACATTGTTCATCCCGTTTGAGTAAACCCCGCATGACAATAGGTCACAGGCGTTCAACAACCGGCATGCTACGATCGACCTACCCGAAGGCGTCGACGTGCACGAAACACCGCCGATACCCTGTATCAGAAGACTAACTAGCTAAGCCGGAACGCTGAAAACATTTATAAAAAAACCACAAGACATGTAAATCGATCAAAAAACATTGAAATAGATGGCAATCAATTGAAATGGATGGCAATGGCAACATGGTAGAAATAGATGGGCAATAAATTGAAATAGATGGCAATAAATTGAAATAGATGGCAATAAATTGAAACAGATAGAAATAGAAGGCAATTTGTTGGCGACATTTGAACGAAAAAAAATGTTGCGTGCAGAAGAACCTGAAAAGAGTTTATTAGCTTATGCTACCTTAAATCTACAAACCCAGGCTTACAACGTGCGCGAGGGACAAACTTCGAAGTTAACGTTAATGAGAGAAGTTTACTCTCGGTAGGAAAAAAAGTAGGTATGTTTAAACAATTGACAAAGGCGGGCGTTTACGGCATTGTAAACAAAGGTTGAATGATCCGGGTACGAACAACCCTACGCACAGGCATCACGACCCGCTGACTCGATCTCGATTGGAAGGATCGGAAAAAAAACCAGAGAATTTTAGCGCACAATTGTCTCGCGAGAAAAGTGTCGGCTTGATCCATCGTCCGCTCGGCTCGATAAAATTGTCACGAGGATGTGAGGAGAGGTGATGCGAAACATGACTGCGACGAGATACGTCGCCGTCGTGTTCCACGGCGCGAATTTTGCGAGGAAGCAAAGCTAGGAAAGTCCGCTGATTTTCAAAGCTTTTCGTTCGCTCGCAATCGCTAAGGACCCTAATGAATTTCCAGTATCCACGAGACAATCCGTCCTGCCAATGCCCGCCTCGTAAGGAAGCGTATTAAACAGGCGGTCAGGTACACGAATTGCGTGGATGCCGCACCGTATAACAGGAATCACGAATCTCGAGAATGTCAATATCAATGATATTCTCAGACACAGTGAGAGATTGCGCGTTGTGCGTCGCAAAATCCCAGCAAGTCCGTAGCCAAGATGGCGTCGTTTCCAGAGAACCGCGTGTAACGGTCACCGGAGGAGCGCCACGAGGCCGAAAACTTCGTTGGGTATTTTGCGCTCGTCAACGGGCAATCCCATTATTCGAGTTATCGGTAGAAAAAAAAAGATAGAGCGGAAAAGAGAAATTTGAAGAAGGGGACAACTATCTCACCAGCCAAACGATAGAAACGAGCCGCACCACAGTCACTAAGCTTCGTCAATGTGTCGTTATGTTTCGTACACGGTAGTCCGGATAGAACCGCAGAGAATACGGCAACGAAAATTACGCGAGCAACGAAAAAGCGGTGGTTAAATGTTAAGACGTATTGTTTCAAAGGGGACAAATTTGCTTTCCAAAGTCGCGCCCGTAAAACGTACCGCGTGCAAACTTGTGATTCGGTGAATTTACAAGGCGCTACACTACCTAACCAGAAGTTACAGAGACGAAACGCTACCTGCGACGGTTCGGACCAGACTAATAATGGCCGGCCGAGTGACTCTGCTTCTACGCTTCTTTTCTCTGGTGACGTCACGGCACTTCCACCCATCGCAGTACCGCCACCTTTTACAATGTGCATTTTAGTGGGTTTTTCTCGCTCTTTGCAAAATAACGAACAAACGACAGTCGGTTAATGATTTTTAACATCTGTAGATAAATTAAAGAACAAAGATATAGTAGGTTGAAATGTATATACAAGACAAAAAATGATTGTGTTGGGCCGCGTAGTACAATATTTTCTACGGCTCTACGAGGGAAAGAACGCGATTGGCGCACCACAGCCAATTAGCGTTCAGCAACATTACGATGTACTCGCGTAGTCAAATTCGCGTTAGGCAATTTTTTATATATATTTGTTTTGAGAATACTCATTGGAGAATATGGAATTTCTTTTTCCATGTTCAACAGTCATTAACGTAATCTAGAAAAAAACCCTTTCGGGCTTCAATGTCAGTGTAATTTTTTTAGAAAAGAAATACTTGTATTACTATTTGTTATTTAAAGTCAACTGCGTTTTCTTCATTTTCTATTGTATCGTTATTAGTCTATTTCTACCTGCTTCGCATGTAATATTTTGAAATGCAAAATATTAATTCTGCATCTACAGTCAGCATCTATATGTGTACAAATTTTACATCAGTAATTTGGCGACTAATTCCAAAGTCACCGCTTCGCTCTCACCTGCTCTCACCGATCCATGTTACACGTCGCAAAAGGTTCAAAACATATCAAACTATATATATATAACGTTGTATGACTGATCAATTTGTGGATAGAGTAAATTGAAATAACATAAACTGTAACAAAGAAACGGTTAGAATGACGGACACTAAAAGTGATAAAGCTAAAGTTGATCTAGGACTACTTGAGGAAGATGACGAATTCGAAGAATTTCCCGCAGAAGGTAAAGATTTTTAAGTGCATACAATTGCTATGTAACTTCAAAACATAACCTTTATGTTGTTCTTTTATTTGATAGACTGGACAGCGAAAGATGAGGATAATGAAGATATTAGTGTTTGGGAGGACAATTGGGATGATGATGATGTCGAAGACGATTTCAATCAACAATTGAGGTATTTTTCACATTTCCATGTAACGATTCATGCGTGTTAACTTTCACTTTTACAATGTTGAGTTAGTTATATAGTTTTGAGACTTATTTACTTGTACGATTTTACTTTAATATTGAATCTAACAATTGCGTAGTACATCGCTCCATAGTTGCGCTACAATATGTTCAATTTTGTGTAATTGGATTAAAATTTGTCGATGTACTATAAACCAGGTGAAAACTGTTTTCTTTTGCAGGGCCCAATTAGAAAAACAGAAAGGGCAGAATGACAGTGGAAAGGAAAAATGATTAAATTGTGATGATTCATAATGTAAGGTACACAAATAAATATACAGTTTAATTATTAAGGTTTAATGTATGTTTGTTTTACATCAATGTACGTTTTACTCTTTGGAATGTTGCAGTACTTCGAATTGTACACATAAATAAGATAACATGCATCATAAACTGTATCGAAGGTACATGTTAAGTCTTTTATATAAATCTTAAGTATTAATCTGCATCCTATGAATATTATTGTGTCCGATATATATATATATATATATACACACACACATATAGTACCTTTTTTAAATAATGGCAGAAATAGCACTTTTAAGTGCATCAGAATTAATTTTCTTGTGAAAAAAATACTTGGCATACATTATTTAAATGTTTGATCAGGTACACAGTCTTTTCTAGTTTTCAAAAATTTGCAGTTTTGACATTCTAGTTGTTAACAAGACAATTGTTACCATTAATGTACTCTCTACACATGGCACATCAGTAGCTTTGCTTTAATACTTGTCGATATAGAATCCTTATGTAATAAACAAATAACATATGCATTAATAACGAGACATTAAGGTGAAAAATTATCATGATGTAATCTACATGAAATCAACAGCTGTGATGCAAGCACCTCTAAAACTTGTAGACTAAAATCTAAATTAATCTTCTTTACTTCGCAACAGTTAAGTAGATACCTCAATATTTTTCGTATGTCATCTTCACCAAATATTAATCTTATATCATATGGAGTTTTTGCATCTAGTATTTGAAATATTTTGTCTTTTGTAACCGATATTGATTCTTCTGAATAATTACTTCCTCTACTACAAGTAATTGATATATTACTCAAATAATCGGATATTAGGTGAATTGTTTTCTGAAATGAAAAATGAGAGTTACCAAGAGTCTAATAAAATAACAATTAGACATCTAATATATATTACTTGTATAACAGGTTCTGTAATATTTCCCAGCAGTAACTTTGTCCATCTTACAACAGATTCCTGCTGCAGGGTATTATTACTACCAATTCCTGCTAAGAGCTCACATATCACATCTATAGCTGCGCATGATAAACTTAGAGAAGAATCCAAGTCGTCTATTTCTTCTGCAAGCAACAATTTATTATATTAGTTTCGCATATGTTATACATATATGGCTACTGATATCAAGTTTAGAAGGGTTACCATCAAAAGTAGTATTAACTGTTTCCCACCAACGAATGAGCAAATCAGAATCATCACTACCTTCAATTGAATCAACTGCTTCATAAGCTGTCTCTACTGCTGAACAGTAATCTGTTCTTTCTGCTACCAATTGTTGCAACTCAGATAATAAGTGCATCTAGAAAGTTTCTATTTTCGTATTGTGTACTTTTAACATTTTTTAATAAGGACTAACAGAAGCTTACATAAATAGTATAAAACTGGAGGTGTTGAGAACAATATATAATTTTACTAGAGTTGTTTGCATAGTAGTTATCTAGGTCGAAACTCTATGTGAACTTACTGATTTGACATCCTCAACAAATCTCCATGGTATATCGGCTAGTGGCATTAAGGTAGGTAATGGTACAACTTCTTCTTCCTGTTCTATCTCGAAACCAGGTACCACTGTTTTTAAGGTATTGAAGACACCAGTCACAGTTTTCGCTAAAAATCTATCGAAACGAGGAGCAACAGCGTCTGCTTTTTTTCCTGCACCACTGTTTGGCCGCAAAAAGTGACGTAATTGTGGAGGTGATTCAGTTGCTAACCGCGTGCACAATGTTCTTAAATAATTTTCCATTTCAATACGTCCACCTTTAGGCAATACTAAGTCTAACATAACACCAGACAATGATGGAACCTAAAAAAAAAGCAATCAGGAAAGTGGTAAAAAACATTTTAATGTGAAATTATATTTCTTACTTCTTCCAAGCTGGAATGTAATTGAGCAAAATCGGAATATTGTCTTCTAACAGTAGCAGTAGTAGTTTCAAATAAATCTACACCACGCTGTTCTACATCATCAAACTGAATGCAGTAAAGTAATTGTTGTGAACCATCAGATGCTGTATGAAATTCTGTCCAAGGTATTGACAAATTTGTGAACTGACACCCATCGTAAACAGCATATGATTTTTCTTCCGGATGTCTGTAAGAGATATATCATATAATAATAATAAATTAAGAAGATGATGATCTAATAATCATAGTCATACATACAAAGGTGTAGTTGCAGTAGATTTTTGTTGTAATATACTTCTAAGCCTAGCAATAGTTGTGGCAAAGTCGGTAGGTTCTTCGTATACAGGTGATATTCTATCTTCGTTTATTTCTGAAGCTAAGTCTGATATGCTGGTGTCATTCCAAAGACCTTTATGTTCTGCAGCCAAACCTTCTAAATATAGTGAAGTTTTTTCTGTATTACACGATGCAGGCTCATTTATACGTATAGGTGTTATCGGAGCATTGAGATCTGAAGGAGACTGGACAGTAGATGTTGGTAATTGTCTTGGTATTACAGCAGCTGTCGCAGATGTAATACCATCATTTAATGCTGCAGAGACAATTCCCTACAACGACATAATATTAATTTGTAACTCGTAAAACAACTATATTTCATGATTTGTTTAATTACATTTTGTTTAGATTCTCTGTCAGTACTTTCCGTTGGTGCACACTGTAATAATTCTAATAAATTCTCAAAGATCCAGTTTGGGCAGCTTACAGTATCTATTATTACGAACAGTCTTTTTGCTAAAATAGATAGCAATAATTTGCAAGGTAATGAGCTACTTAATTCCCATTGCAAAAATTCTTGTGCTAACAATGTAACTAAACGATGAAGCATATGTTCCAAAGCTGGAGTACTACGAGAGCCAGGGTGTAAACATTTGTATGCTTCTTCAATGTTCACTGCAGATCCTTTTTCAACTCGACGTAGTGCCCTAACAAACAATGTCATATACATAGCAAAAATACGTAGCTTTTCTACGATGATACTTCCAGCTAAATGCGATTCTTACCTACGATATTCTTTTAAATGTAACAACAACACATCGGCTAATTTATTACTAAGCTTTACTTTATCTATTAATGTAATTTTCCAAAAAAGTCTTATTAATAATTTTCTTAGTAATTCTCGAGCTTCATCGGGGAATGATTTATCATCACTTATATTCTGGTACCATAGCTCAATGCACTTCACATTAATTTCTTTTATAGCTTCATTGATATCTACTATTCTCTTTTCAGTCAATTGTGCTTTGTGAATAGCATCAATATCAATTTTTTCTTGACACTTTTCTTCATTTGCCTTCACTGTTATATCTGCAGATATGCGATTCGTGTTTACGTCTTTTTCGATCTTTAATAAGTTGTTAGCATTGATTATGTCAGTTTTCTCATCGTTTTGAGCTATATCTAATTTCAAATCGTATCCTAGTCTCTTACAGATCCATTTGTTAATAAAATCTATGTTAAGAGGTTTATTTGCCTTTAATGTAAGTTTACATATATAACAACTGAACCAAATCGAAACGATGATGAGGAACACAGCCCAGGAGATTGAAATATATATGGGTAGAGGTGTGAGTCCAGCCCACTCTTGAATGATTAAACATAATGATGCGCTTAGTATACTAAACAAAAGTAACATTTGGTTTAACCAACTCATTGGTATAACTTTTTCCATTTTACATATTACCTAGATTCAGATGCATATATATACTTCGCATCACATTTTGTACTAGATTTAAAATCTGAAAAAATGAAAACTATCTTATACATCTATTTGCATGCAACAGTATATACATTTATGTAGAAAGCAATTTTATATTACATACATGCAGGCATAGCATCATTATCTAAATTATAATTGTGTAGTGAATTATAATAATATCTCAAACTATCCAAGGTGTATGCATATATGAAAGCACCTCTATGTAAATCCAAAAACATGTATAAGAAAATAATAAGACACTCATGTTTTGTTAAGTTATAATGTTTAGTACAATGACATACTTTTTCAAGAAGATCTACGCATATCATGTTCTTCTAAACTATAATGTATTCCAACGTTGATTTGATCTCATAAAAACTGGTTTATTATCATCCAGTGACACTCCAAATCCTAACCTTAGCATTTTCAGAACTAAATTAATAATTACACCGAACAAAGATATGTGATTTAGTAGATTTACAGCTATTCATTGCATATACAGTAATGTTTACATTGAGATTTCCGTGACTCATTGTTTTAATATTGTTTTGTGCGTTCATTTATGTTACACTCCGATTTGACATATGTTCAAACATAGGCCACATATTACTAGAACGGTGAATCGGCACAATGTTTTATTACCCTGATTATCTCCTAGGCCATGGACCATATAGATGTATTTTTTATGGTAAACTCAAAAATTGTCATGTTATATCACTGTAATTCTGAATAGAAAGTAGAAAAAGATTATACCATTTTTGTACAGTGACAGTATTTGCGTGTAAATATAAGCAAATTAAAAATTCACATTGGAAATAATGATAGCGCGGTATCTACGAATAACCGTGCCACGCATACCATCATTAAGAAATTCCAACGAAATTATCAAATTCAAGAGATAAGAATATTGGAAAGCATAAAGTACTCACACAATCTAATCTAAAATTGTAGATAAGTTCATGTTTTTCGAAAGTATGCAGATCGTATGAAAAACTGTCAGTATATATTTACAACAACGTAAATGTTTGAAGAAAACATCGAGGAATATCAATTTTATTTGTTCTTTCTAATTATTTGCCACTCACACGATATTCTATAAATTCATGTCTCAAAGTCATTCCGTCGTCATTCATCAAGGATTTATATCCTTAGTCGATTAAAACGCCTATACACTGCGGTATGTAAAGACTGTACAGCACGTGTGCACCGTTCTGTAAACGGACGAACACGTAGTAACACAGAATTTAAGCTCTTGTACAAGATTCTACGCATTTGACCATTTAAATTCTTCAAGATCTTGTTAACTAACGGAATAAGAATTTCACTGTACCAGAATATTAAAAAAAAAAACTCTAACAAAGATCAGAAAAGAGCCTAAATTAACGTAAACACAGCAAGAACGAAGAAGAATCACTACTACAAAATTCAAAAAAGATGTATCCAATATACCGTTGCACTGACCAATAACTCGCGAAACTATAGGATTGTCGTTTCATCGAACGATCCATAATTCGGTCAGGCTCCGCGCGACAATCGTGTGGAAATGCCGCATGAAATGAGATTGTTACAAATTCGTGCCTTAATAGGTAAACTGTGTTCGCACACGCGTTTGTGCAGTCTCATACACGTGAGCACGTAGCGTGCTAATATTAGCGGGCGGGCACATGAGAATAAACATCAGTTAGCAAGGGGCCTTGTAAGGCTGCGAGCCGCAGCTGGGGTTCCCCTGCCGATCGTTCCGTTCTTCTTTACTCTCTTCTTCGTGCGTGTCTATCGCCGTCGGTTACGGCACCTCCGAGAGGCGGCCGACACCGCGAGAGAGCAACTCTATTTTTATTATTTCTTAATTTGTACGCCGGTTTTCCCTCACGTCTTGGGTTTCGCTGACCTCCCCACGTCAAAAGGGCCGACCGCACGTGCCCGCACGTGGATAACACATGGTGACCAGGTCCCACTAGCCTCTTGCAACGTCTTTGAAAATTTCATCTCCGATTATGGACTTCTTCGAAGCGAGATATTATACGACGAAAGTAACAATATCTCACGAAAAACTTCAAAATTAAATTCGTGCAATAATTCAGAGGATGATCTCACTGAAAATGACGAAGGTACATCCCGATTTTGATGCAGATCATAGAAACAGGCTGCTTTTGGATTATAAAGCGGGTAAAAGATACGGCGAATCGTAGCGCGCTCTGCAAGTTTCTTTTTGTAATAGTCGAGAAAAACAAACGTGATAAACGCCGATGTGTACCAAGTGAGAACAAGTCTCGAACAACTTTCTTACTGTTCAGCGTTTCACGTCGTTAAGAGGAATCACTCTCGTCCTCGTTACGAAGCAGATAAAACGTCGTTAGTGAACGGTAGCGAGGAATTGGCAATGCTCCAAGAAATATAATGTATACGAAATAAAGTGTCACAACCGTCTCACCAGTTATGAGATAAGATCTTCATGGCGAAGCTTCGACGTGTGTAATCGCTCCTTTCAACGGATATGCGCGCCCAAAGGGTTCTCATGTAGTCCTACATTGAATTATTACATAATACGCATTTATTACCAGTGTCATTATTTATAAGGTATAATAAGAAGAAAGATTCGCCGGACAGCAATATGAGCCGACACCGATGAGCCCGTGTGTTCAATCGTACCCTCATGCAACGTTGGAAATTATATCATTTTAGCAAATGCCAAATTACGCGCCGTTCCGCGGCGCGTGCGCGTCGCGTACCATTGCGCGCGCGCGCGCGCGCTGGACACGGCACGAAACACGTTTGTCCCGTACCCATACGTATGCATGGACGTAAGGGTGCGTGCATATGGCAGGACCTAGGAGGGCTCACAGCATACGATCACCGCAGGATACTATTAATAAATTAATTAACGTTAATAACAAACAGTCGTGTTGTATAAACTACAAAGTACAGTACAGTTTGATAAATGTGTAGAATAAAGGCACTTGAGTAGTTTTCTTTCCTTTCCCAATTACTCCCTCCACATCGTCTGTCTCTCCTCCTTTCTCTTCCTTCTCCCCTCCTTCCTGCGTTCCCGCGTCACGTGGGCATACGGTAGCATTAGTGTGATCGGAGAATTCGCGAAACGGGTTGATCACCGACGAAAATCAAATAGAAAAAAGAAAAAAAAGAAAAAAAAGAAAGAAAAGAGACGAGCCGGACGCCGTAAGATCCAGATCCTCGATATGCACCGGCTGTTTAGAAGCACTTGCGGTGGACGATGCCGGGTCCTGATTCGTCGTACTCCTGCTTGGAGATCCACATCTGCTGGAAGGTGGAGAGTGAGGCGAGAATGGAACCGCCGATCCATACGGAGTACTTCCTCTCGGGTGGAGCGATGATTTTGATCTTGATGGTCGAGGGAGCGAGGGCGGTGATCTCCTTCTGCATACGATCGGCGATACCTGGGTACATGGTGGTACCACCGGAGAGGACGGTGTTGGCGTAGAGGTCCTTACGGATGTCGACGTCGCACTTCATGATGGAGTTGTAGACGGTCTCGTGGATGCCGCAGGACTCCATACCGAGGAAGGATGGTTGGAAGAGGGCTTCGGGGCAACGGAACCTCTCATTGCCGATGGTGATGACCTGACCGTCGGGTAACTCGTAGCTCTTCTCGAGAGAGGTGCTCGCGGCTGCGGTGGCCATTTCCTGCTCGAAGTCCAGGGCGACGTAGCAAAGCTTCTCCTTGATGTCGCGAACGATTTCACGCTCGGCCGTGGTGGTGAAGGAGTAGCCTCTCTCGGTGAGGATCTTCATGAGGTAGTCGGTGAGATCGCGACCGGCCAAGTCCAGACGGAGGATGGCATGGGGAAGAGCGTAACCTTCGTAGATTGGGACGGTGTGGGAGACACCATCTCCGGAGTCGAGGACGATACCGGTGGTACGACCGGATGCGTAGAGGGAAAGGACGGCCTGGATAGCGACGTACATCGCGGGGCTGTTGAAGGTTTCGAACATGATCTGCGTCATCTTTTCGCGGTTAGCCTTGGGGTTGAGAGGAGCCTCGGTGAGGAGGACCGGATGTTCCTCGGGAGCGACACGCAATTCGTTGTAGAAGGTGTGATGCCAGATCTTCTCCATGTCGTCCCAGTTGGTTATTATACCGTGCTCTATAGGATACTTTAGAGTAAGAATACCTCTCTTGCTCTGGGCCTCGTCACCAACGTAGCTGTCCTTTTGACCCATACCGACCATCACACCCTAAAGGACAATGAGGATTAGAAATATTCTCTACCCTATCGTTCGGCGATTTTCGAAAGGACGATACATACCTGATGACGGGGACGGCCAACGATGCTGGGAAAGACGGCGCGCGGAGCATCATCTCCAGCGAATCCGGCCTTGCACATACCGGACCCATTGTCCACGACTAGTGCCGCAACATCATCGTCACACATCTTGGCGAGTTGTTAGTGTTACTTTCTGCGAAAATTGAGCAATTACTTTGAGTCTCGGCCCTCTTCCGCGTTGAGATAACGTTTAATTTCTATTGCAATCCGTTTGCAATCCTCTTACGAAATTAGTTCGCGCATCACACAAGTGCTAGTTAATTTTGAACCGTTAATATACATTTCTTTCTTTACTCCGTGGAATTATTAGCAAATTCGGCATTGTTAGATCGGCTTTTAATTCAAAGGGGTAATATCCACGGAAAAAAAATCCATTCCACGTCGAACCAAGGAACGAAAATTCCTGTGCTTCAATCACTGTTCACTTCCACTTAACTCTATATCACAAATCGGTCCGCGCACTCGGCATGCAATCGATCACAGCTCCGTACCATTTAAAATTAGCTCCAAGAAACGAACGACCAATCGATCCTTGCCAAGATCGGATCCCGAATCACGGGATCGTTCCTCGTACTATTCCAGTTCGACCGATAAATAATCGATCCCGGTAACACTCGCAGATCCCAATAATTCACTCTCTCTTGGCAAACATCGACCGCGCTCGAAGCTTTCACCCACAAAGAACTAACCAAGGAGCAATGGGGAGCAATCTTTTTTTTTTAAAAAAAAAAAAGGAATACGCAAGGGGTAAAAGAGCGTGGATGCAGAAGCGTAGAAAAGAAAGAAACAAAAATGGAAGCACCAGTATTCGCGAATTTCGTAGAGCAGCAGGTCGAGCCCGAGACGCGAGCTTCGAGTTAGTTGCGAGAGTTAGCGACTTGCGATGCACTCGAGACACTGATGTTTAGTAGTACTGTCCTACTGATTTACCGTTCGCTGGATGACTCGAGAGATCGGTGACGGTCGCTTAGGGCGTACGTCGTGCAAGAGACCGAGAACGGCGAGTGGCGCATTGCCGGCTCCGTGGGGTCCCTTTATCCATATCGGTTCGCAGCCGAAAATAGCGATCCGCCCCTTACATGGAAATCTACCGTGCATTTAACACGCTCCTCCTCAGCCCGCGGGCACCGCCTAGTCCTTAGTCGCCCTAAGAGCGACGCCAAGAGGGAGAGGACGCCGTGCGTCGCGACGTCGCCGGTGGGCGACGGCCCCCGAATCCAAATAAGGACTCGTCACGAGCCAGGGCTGTGCCCTGCGGGTGCCGTCGCCTGCACGAAGGGACAACAAAGGGCTCCAGGGGATCTCCCATGGTTCCAGCCACGCATGGAGGACCCAATGTAAACACCAGCCACCGCGTACTCGACAGCCATCGTGAATCCAGTGGTAAATTCTCTTTATGCGACTCGATCGCGACCTCTGACCATTTTGGGAATAAATTCATTACACGGATGGACAATGGCTCTACTTGGGATTGTGAACTAACGTGGACTGGCGTAATAAATAACGAATGTCATCCGTAACAGGTAATCTTCGTGCTGGTTGTAACGAAGCGCAGGAGACTTCTAAAGCATATATAGCCCAAGGGTTTTCCTGAATGTATCAAACACAGCTACCCTTTATCGCGGTGCCAAGAACAACAAAGACTTCGTTGACCCTCCTAGTAACGTTTCCAAAGCAGTCACCGTTGCACGAAGGAGGGGATCTTGCTTGGAGTTCTTCTGGATTTGGTCCGTACAGGCTGAAGTGAATTCGAGAAATCTTCGTGTGTTTATTGTCGCGCAATAAGTGGTCCTATCTCTTCGCGCTTAATTGGGAATGCACGGGGCGACCTGATCACTCGAGACATCGCCGATTCCCCTCCACCTTTAGTCGCCACGGCGTCGAAGCCGCTGGCCGATTCGCAAATTCGCATTGCTGAGTTTCAACCCCGAAACGGTGCGGTCTTTGTCGCGACGATCGTCTCCTAAACGACCCTTCCTTATACGTACGAGCGCGTACAGAGGACGAGAGGACGTGCGTAAAGAATACGGGAAAGGTGTGAAGGAAATTGTACGAAGGAAGAAAGGACGAGTCGAGTGAAGTAGCGAATAATCATTGGGGATGAAGGCGAAAGTGGTGCAAAATTTGGAGCGAGATTTACACGAAATCATTGCGGTCAATCGGTTTCTACTCGTTTATACCTCGAGGAGTCGTCCTGACTGAAAGTACATCGTAGAGTTCGTCAAAGGTTCAAATTTTTATTTTCTTGTCTTGGAAGATTGCTTTGTCAGATTATCCAATTCCTTTAGTGAACTTGTATGAGAAATGTTTCCATCGCCAGTACACGTTTGTAAGGCGTAAAGGTCGATTGAGAACGCATCGAGTATCGCGAATGCTGTCATTGAGAACAAGTTGAATCATAAGTACTCATAATTGGAACTCGTGCTGGTTCCTTGTCACGGTGAAACAAGGACCAGCCCCAACTTCTGGGGTACAGTCGGTCACATCAAAGTGCATTACTCGAATATCTAGAAACGCGTGGATGTAATGTGCCTCTTGACTTTGGACTGTAACATATTTCACGGTAGAAGCGATTATCTTGGAGCGGAGCCATTTAGACGACATTTTGGACCAGCCTTTGTGCAACTTGTGATATATAGGATTCACGAGGAACGGAACTGATCGTTCAATTAATTGCGGGGGCAATCGACGAATGAATCATGGCTAATTTTTGGTGAACGTATTCTAACGCGAACGATTCGTTTGCAGGTGAGCTGGTGGGAGAAAACGAATGACTGTGGGTTTCGAAATTAATTCGAAGTCGGAGATGTCAGCTGACAACTACTGAAGATATCGTGCCAGAAGATGCCTCTTGCTATCTCGGAGTTGCAGTACCTTGGAACACCTGCTATCAACGTGCAACGGATCGCGGTAATTTCGATAAAATCAAAGCGTGATACCCTCGTGCATGATCATTTAGGTGGATTACCATTTTTATTTTTTCTCGTAGCTATGAGAGCGATTTTTCTCCCGTACGAATTCGTCCATCGAAATGTATGCGAACTACTTAGATGTTGTTGTAGACCCAAATAGTTGTCAAGCCACGAGGACAACGGACGCTGTGAGATTCCCAATAAACGATTTTTCGTAGAACTTCCCTGCACCGAGGTTGAACCGTCCCAAGCCACCCTTTATTTTTGACGATTTTTTCCACCCCGTCCCTCTAGTCTAAATAATTTCCTTCTAGAGTATAGAGTGTGTTATATACGTATAGACAATCCTACGTTCATTCATGTACCCTTGAGGTATTCACCAAATACCGAATAGTTTCCAAGTGCACTTTCTGCAATAGTACCCTGAACTGTATGTACTTGAGTTTTGAACAAGTTGCGTGATCGAAAGTAATCTATAAATATCGTCTAATTCGATTGAGCATCGTAAAAGCCCTGTGAGACTTTGACATTCTAACGATCGTGGTAGAAAATAACTACGCAGATTTAATTACTACAATGGAAATTCTAAACAACAGTAAAATAGATTTAAAAAGGAACGGAAACTCTGCAGATTAAAATTGCGTAATAATATCCAGTCCTAATATCGACTCCGTATAAAGGAAAGGAAACGAAACCTACGTCGCGCCAATCATTGACTCGTATCACTAACGCCGCGAGGTAGAAGGAGGGTTAAGCTTGAAATAATGAAAAAATAAATGCGAATTGAACCGCTGTAAGAATATAATATTGATTTATTCCATAGATGTAAACTTATATACAAAAGATGACGTATATATTAGGACGTTGGCCGTAATAAAGAAACTCACCGCAGCGTACAAAAAGTACAATCGACAATAATAATATTGAATTAACGTATACGCAACTAGGCGAAGCGGGCGCGGCAGTGAACGGTAAAGATCTGAATAAGGTGGGTGTAGATAACAACGATGAAATTCGTATCGAGTTTCTAACTCGCTTAGAAGCATTTGCGGTGGACGATGCCAGGGCCTGACTCGTCGTACTCCTGCTTGGAGATCCACATCTGCTGGAAGGTGGAGAGTGAGGCGAGGATGGAACCACCGATCCATACGGAGTACTTCCTCTCGGGTGGAGCGATGATCTTGATCTTGATGGTCGAGGGAGCGAGGGCGGTGATCTCCTTCTGCATACGATCGGCGATACCCGGATACATGGTGGTGCCACCGGAGAGAACGTTGTTGGCGTAGAGGTCCTTACGGATGTCGACGTCGCACTTCATGATGGAGTTGTAGACGGTCTCGTGGATGCCGCAGGATTCCATACCCAGGAAGGATGGTTGGAAGAGGGCCTCAGGGGTACGGAACCTCTCGTTGCCGATGGTGATGACCTGACCGTCGGGCAACTCGTAGCTCTTCTCGAGAGAGGTGCTCGCGGCTGCGGTGGCCATTTCCTGCTCGAAGTCCAGGGCGACGTAGCAAAGTTTCTCCTTGATGTCGCGAACGATTTCTCGCTCGGCCGTGGTGGTGAAGGAGTAGCCTCTCTCGGTGAGGATCTTCATGAGGTAGTCGGTGAGATCGCGACCGGCCAAGTCCAGACGGAGGATGGCATGGGGAAGGGCGTAACCTTCGTAGATTGGGACGGTGTGGGAGACACCATCTCCGGAGTCGAGGACGATACCGGTGGTACGACCGGATGCGTAGAGGGAAAGGACGGCCTGGATAGCGACGTACATCGCGGGGCTGTTGAAGGTTTCGAACATGATCTGCGTCATCTTTTCGCGGTTAGCCTTAGGGTTGAGGGGAGCCTCGGTGAGGAGGACGGGGTGTTCCTCGGGAGCGACACGCAATTCGTTGTAGAAGGTGTGATGCCAGATCTTCTCCATGTCGTCCCAGTTGGTGATGATACCGTGCTCGATCGGGTATTTGAGAGTGAGGATACCTCTCTTGCTTTGGGCCTCGTCGCCTACGTAGCTGTCCTTCTGACCCATACCGACCATCACGCCCTGATGACGGGGGCGGCCGACGATCGAGGGGAAGACGGCGCGAGGAGCGTCGTCTCCGGCGAAACCGGCCTTGCACATGCCGGAGCCATTGTCTACGACAAGAGCTGCTACTTCGTCGTCACACATTGTGGTTTTTCTTCGATTTTAATTTACTCTGCAACAGAAATCGTGATCTCTCTTGGTCTCTGCTAGGAGCTTCTCGTAACGAAAGATTCCTCGCCACGGGCATAATCCGAATTCGTCTTATACCTATCTGTAATCCCGTCACCATCGACATAGTTATGCCCCGTAATATTGTATCGCCTTCTCCACGAAGGGATATCAAATGTCGATTTCATGTATCACTGACACTTCTACGCCCGCTCGCACGATCACTTAGTGCGGGTAACTTTCGGTAGTATCTTTTTAACGGCGTATTCGATTCCTCGAAACGGCACGCGTCAGGGTACTCCTAGAGGCTCTTTCGTATCGTAATCGAAAATTTATCGTCGATTGAATATATCTCCAGGATAAGAAAAAGTCACGAAAGGGGAAATTAACAAAAAGCTTTTCGAACGCCGAATAATTATAACAGGTTCAATGTTCGAGTGACGAAAAAACGTCGATTGCTAGTAAAAATCCGAACTAGCAATAAATGTGTGTCTAGTGGGCGCGTACACGAGGCTTTCCTTGAAAATCCCGGTATCGTTGCAGGTAGAAGCTGCTCGCCAGAATTGACCCAGTTGCCTATAAAGCGATAGGCAAGCGGCCCCGGCGTCGCGGCGCTATTTCGGTGCGCCGCGGCGCTAACTTTAGACGAACGACCGACGGACGCTCCCTAATAAGTTCAAGCGACGATTATGGTGCCCGACGCCGCCTCGGCTCGAGAGAGACGCGCGGATAAAAAGCATAACGCCTAGAAGACCCTGCGCGTGCCAAAATTATGCCATGAACAGAAAAGGACCACGGTTAGTACACGGGCAAAGACCTCGAATGTGCACATCCACGATGAGATCCACGGCGGCCATTCGCCCCGTACGTATATTTTAGCTGGATCTGCGTAATTCACGGTGACTGGATTCACCGCCGACCGAGTCGATAGAAAAATTGAACGATCGATTGTCTGATTTTACGAAACTGCAATTTTACAATCCGACGTTGCGGAATAATTTAAGGCCGTTGTTAAGACGGCAGGATGGTTCTTAAGTGGTCTTTCGTAAATTTTTCAATTTGAGAAGAAGAACAATTTTTTACTGGTCAATTGCATCAATTGAAAATTGTAAAATTATTTTATAGAACATCGGTGAAGGTGTTATATTCTCTATCGACTCCGAGATCAGTGTCTTTTTATTGCAATATCAAGAATCGCGAAAAGTAAGGGAAATTATTTGTGAATATTCGAAAGGGGATTTTAATTTAATAAATGAAGTTTCTTTGTAACGTAGTTAACAATGAAGTATCTTTAGCTTTACTTTAAACTTTAAACTTATTACGTAAGCAAAGACCATATCTATCACGATTCGTAAGATCTTGCCTTACGTCACAAACATGAAGTGTATTAAAAAATTGCTATAAAATTGTTTGCAAAAAATTCTAACTATAGAACAATTATTCGTATTTATAATTTAACAAAGACTGGACGGTGAATATTATATGCCATGAAAGATTTTTTTAAAGATAGAATATCCAACATTACAATGGTCGTGATGATAAAAATAATGTTCAAACGTCACCTTTAACTAAAACCTACTAACAAAAAACTAAAAACAGCACAACTTGTTACCATTAATGGAAAGGCCACCGATGAGAATTTACATTAACATAGGATCTTGATTTCAATTAAACTTTTAATTATTATTTCAGTTCGAGAAATGGCAGAGAATATTCAAGTCGGAACAACAAAAGACCTGATCTACATTCTGGATACTGTCCGGCGCGAAAATCATTCCCCAGGAAAAACCTCAGATTAACCAAAACCGTGATCGAATTTCCATCGAGCGCACTGGTCAAATCGTCGAAGAGAAAAATTCGAATAATCTCCAGAGGAAAGAATCTGCGCGCGAGGAGGAAAAATCGAACGGTACGACTCTATTCGTCATGGAGGGCTTGATCATGCGCCAAGAACCGTTTCGAATGAGCAAGCAAGCGGATCCCTTCCGAAACCGAACTTGAACTTCTTTTCAGTGTCTTTCTAATCCCCTTTACCGATCACCAAATGTCAAGCACAACGCGTTGGCCGACCGTAAGAACAATTTTCTCAGTGCCGAACAAAATCTCACACGCGATCGGCTGCTCTCCATCAGCCACGAATGATCGAAATCCTGGGTGGTGATCGTTCGTAAAACTAAGTTTCGAAACGCGAGAAGTGAATGAGACCGGAGGAGTCCACCGAGACTTCACTTTAGAATTTGGAGACTCGAAGAGGACCTTTTCGCCCGTGCGAACAATCTCGTCGAAGGCCAGGATCGCTCGATGGTTGAATCGATGGAACGTGGACAAAGAATTTAAGGTTCACTAAGGATCTTGGTCTCGGGTAATCCGCTATCGGACAGTATCCAAGGATCGCAGAAAGTCAGGGCCGGCGGCGTACGACGTGCGATATGTTGATTTTCTACGTACCGTGCACGGGACAGAGTTGGAGTGGCGTCTGTGCCTCGGGAGCGTCGCGACGTCGAATATATGCTCTCGTCAGAACGCCCCCGCATTTTCGTGGGATGGTGCTTGCCCGACAGGCACGAAAAAGGCTCGCCTCGCGGGGCGTCGCGACGCTCGCCGAACTAGGCGGCCAGAGGCCCTATGCGGATCGAGGAAAATGCGCTGCTTTTGAAGTTCCACGTGACGACGTTCCACGCTCGTGTGAAAAACGTATGGATTTTATCCGTCAAGCTAAAAGATCTTCGAAACTGTACACGTACAAGCTACTCGTAGCTTCTTTCCGCGATGTCGTTCGAGTCGACTTCGTTGGGTAAAATCGAAAAAACTCGGCAAGAGAGAGAATGTTCTGGATTCGATGGTCAAATACGAATCTTGGATAGAGAGAGAAAGAGAAGAAGAGTACGTAGACGTGTAAATTCGAATGAAGCTTCGATTACTTCCATACAGAATGTAAGATTAATTTGAAGTGTTTTTAAGGGTGCTTGCTGAATATGAGAAATATCATTGTCGTAATTCTCAAGAGCGTTTAAACAGCTGTGAGTTCTGCATGGTTAAATTGTTCCTTCTGTTTGTGGGTAATAGATTCGAGTACAAAGAGGCATTCGAATGCATTGGCAGTCGTCAGTCTACGTATGCCAAGAGCAGACGGATGAGCACACCCCATTAAAAACTCCATGAAATTGGAGTTCACAGTACACAGTACGTGGGTTCATGGTTGACCCCCACGTTGGGCTTTCCATCTTCATTTTCTCTATCCTCTCTCTCTCTTTCTTCATCTTCCTTTTCTCCTCCTCTTGACGACTCACCCCCTCTCTCTGTCGCTCTCTCTTTCCGCTCTCTTCTAATCCTATCCACCCCCTCTCTCACCTACCAGATATCAGAGCAGAAGGAATATTTTGAGATTATGCGTTGTGACGAAAATAAACCGCGGGATCCTTCGCGGAAGCCTTTATCGGAGTATACGTCGAGTTGCACCGCACCGTAGGCGAACCACGGCACTTATGGCAAAATTAATTGCCACCTTTTATTAACGTTTACCCCACGCTTGCGAACACACGTGCAAATCGGCGTGTGGCTGAAATTTCGTAGCTCTTTCGGGAGTCGAAAGGGTCGCGGAGCTTCTTTCGACGAGAAAAGGAATGGCCTTCGTCGGGCAGCCACACAGGGTGGAGAAGGTGTAGCAACAAAATATTTTTGTGTAGGGCAAGTCATATTAGGCCAAGGTCAAAGAGAAGCGCGATCCTAAGGCGATCACAATGGTTATTTTAAAATTCTCTTCGACAAATTCTCGTGGCCCGCAAGTTACTCTCGACGACAAATTAGGATTTGAGGTAAGCTCCGAGCAGAATGATACGAGAATATCCATTGGACGTGCGCGCCAGTGTTGATATCGCGACTATCTTCCTATTTTGCAAGGTGCGCGTTGCGCGGGACAAAGAATGCAAAACAAATGCAGAAATAAATTGTTCGAGATAATTATAACGTTCGAGGGTTTTTTGCGGGGGCCATCTTCGCGTTAGTCCGGGTACGGTGAGATTAGAAATAATCCACGAAGATTTTCAAGTACTGGCGTGCTTCCTCCACGATGCTTTTAACTTGTTGCGCGTTCCTGCGATCGGTGTTACAAGCTGGGTACACGCGATCCACTCGATTTGCTATTTTTAATAGATTTATTCGCTCAGCTGAGAAGATCTAATTATAAGAACAGCCCGTGTGCTCACGCGCGTGAAAAAAATCTACTTTGAGTTGTCTCGATACGTTATTTTTTTTAACCTGGATTTATTGCTTCTAGGTGAATTTGGCAAAGCGTCATCAATAACGGCGAACGTGGGATCGGAGAACTTTTGCTGCGGACAAAATATTTTCTCCAAAGGAGCGGAGAGTACTTCGAGCGACTATCTTACTCCAAAACCGAGAAGAGCACTAATTGGGGTAACGTAGAAGAACGAGAAAGGATTCGAATGATCGATACTGGTGTGATATAATGTATATTTGCCTTTGATCTTCGATATCGTATAACAACATAGTAGTACAGTGTATAGTATTTACAAAATAAATTAAAGTAGAAGGTATAATTGTTGGCTTTGCTCTGTTATAGCAAGACTAGAATTACACGTAAGAGTATACGATTGAAAGGGGAATTTCTCAGGCGATGGTGAAGGGATCCTCTCGCAGCAGACATAAGCACGGCAACGGTGACCGACATTGGCTGAAATTCGCTCGAGCATCCCCTGCGTGGGACCGTCGACCATCCCGATCGTCGAACAGGCCCAGTATGCACCTTTCGCAGGCGAAAGATGCACTTGGTGGATCAGGGATGAGCGCTTATAGGATTCTCGTGCATGCAATAGTAAACTGTCCCACGGCTGTTGAGAATACTCGACGGATTTCAGCCAACGATGGACGATGCCCTGGTGCGGAGGCCCTGCGCCGCCACCAGCTCCCTCGGCCCGGACGATGACGATGACTCGCTCCTTCCGAAGTCCACCGAATGGAAAATCGAACAGCGAGATCAAGATGACACTCAGCCCGCCCGGCGTCGCGAGCGCGACGTACAGGTGGGCCGTGATAATGACGATTTAATGATGCTGGACGATGACTCCGCGCCAATGACCATGATGATACTCCCATGACATTCTTTCGTAGCAGCGTGATCGCTCGGGGAGCAGCCCGGCCGCGAGGCCGCGGATTCTCCCCGAGGTCGGATGATGTTGTTTCGAGGTTCGTCGCGGATCGCTGATCGTTCGACGAAGCGCTTAGAAGCATTTGCGGTGAACGATGCCGGGACCTGACTCGTCGTACTCCTGCTTGGAGATCCACATTTGCTGGAAGGTGGAGAGTGAGGCGAGGATGGAACCACCGATCCATACGGAGTACTTCCTCTCGGGTGGAGCGATGATCTTGATCTTGATGGTCGAGGGAGCGAGGGCGGTGATCTCCTTCTGCATACGATCGGCGATACCCGGGTACATGGTGGTGCCACCGGAGAGAACGTTGTTGGCGTAGAGGTCCTTACGGATGTCGACGTCGCACTTCATGATGGAGTTGTAGACGGTCTCGTGGATGCCGCAGGATTCCATACCCAGGAAGGATGGTTGGAAGAGGGCCTCAGGGGTACGGAACCTCTCGTTGCCGATGGTGATGACCTGACCGTCGGGTAACTCGTAGCTCTTCTCGAGTGAGGTGCTCGCGGCAGCGGTGGCCATTTCCTGCTCGAAGTCCAGGGCGACGTAGCAAAGTTTCTCCTTGATGTCGCGAACGATTTCTCGCTCGGCCGTGGTGGTGAAGGAGTAGCCTCTCTCGGTGAGGATCTTCATGAGGTAGTCGGTGAGATCGCGACCGGCCAAGTCCAGACGGAGGATGGCATGGGGAAGAGCGTAACCTTCGTAGATTGGGACGGTGTGGGAGACACCATCTCCGGAGTCGAGGACGATACCGGTGGTACGACCGGATGCGTAGAGGGAAAGGACGGCCTGGATAGCGACGTACATCGCGGGGCTGTTGAAGGTTTCGAACATGATCTGCGTCATCTTTTCGCGGTTAGCCTTAGGGTTGAGGGGAGCCTCGGTGAGGAGGACTGGGTGTTCCTCGGGAGCGACACGCAATTCGTTGTAGAAGGTGTGATGCCAGATCTTCTCCATGTCGTCCCAGTTGGTGATGATACCGTGCTCGATCGGGTATTTGAGAGTGAGGATACCTCTCTTGCTCTGGGCCTCGTCTCCTACGTAGCTGTCCTTCTGACCCATACCGACCATCACACCCTGATGACGGGGTCGGCCGACAATCGACGGGAAGACGGCACGGGGCGCGTCGTCTCCGGCGAATCCGGCCTTGCACATGCCGGAGCCATTGTCCACTACGAGGGCTGCTACTTCGTCATCACACATTTTGCTGCTTTTTTAGAGTCTCTGTAAGAAAAGTTATTGCGATTACGTAGGGCGCCGAGGTCGCGATCTTGGGTCTATTATTAGTTTCGAGAAATTCGAAGCGTTCCTTTCGGTTACGTCACCGCGGAATTGTTGTTCGTAGGAATTCTTGTACGACGAGAGGGACTTTTTCTAATATCGTTGAGATCCCGTGGGAGTTTGTCGAGCGGTAATGACGTTAGGGATAATAATAGATCGCGCTATATTCTGACAGCTAGCAATTCTAGATCCCATCATTTTGGGATTCCTGAAACGACGGGGTAAAATTTCGAACAGGTGTATCCAGGTTACGTGGCAAGAGTAATTTCCAATTAAAATGCGAGATTGAAATTAACAACACGCTTCCAAGCGGTACGCATTTGACACGCACGAAATGAAGATCCGTCTATGGTCGTTATACGCGTAATCATCGCAACTGGACCTGCCAGATGGCAAATTTCGCCCGCACTACGGAAAACCGATCGTCCCGTTATCCGTATCAATTTAATCTCTCAACTCCACCTACTTTCGAAATCACGTTGCACAGTACCCGAGTAGAACGATCCTAACCAATTGCGAAATATCCCTTATAATCTTTCTCAAATCTATGTCCCGCATTCACCAAGTATCACCACAACAACTCCGCAAACGAACTATCCCCGTGGGTTACACCTCTACGTGCCGTCGCGATCCCCAATAGTGAAGGAAACATTAACTTATCCACGGAGAAACGAGCAACTTACTAACCGTGGGGGGTGGGTAGTGAATCGACGGGCGGCTGAGGAGCGGCTGAGGCTCGACGGCGTCGCGACGCCAGATATAACGTGCGCAGCGTGCCGCGACGCTACCGAAGATGGGCACGCGGTACGCCGCCTCCAGGGCTGGCCAGTGGGCTCTGCCCACGCAAAAAAGATGAGAGAGAACGAAGAGCGACGGGCGCCCCGGGTGAGGAGGAACTATGCAACCAGGAAATCGTCTCGGGCCAGATATCGGGAGTTGGTGCGAGAGTGAGATGAAACGAGAGAACGAGAAGCGGCAAGAAGGAGAGAAGACGATTCGCGATGGTAGGGGGTGGTTGGTGGTGGTGGACCGTGGCTATCTTTTGGACGGCCCTGGACCCTCGAGGGAAGAGAGATCGGTCGTGAGGCATCTCAGAAGCTCTCCTACCCTCCTCGGCGTCGATCCTCACTTCGTTCTCTTCTCTCGAGTCCACCTCTCTCCTACCTCTTACCTCGACCATCTTCCTCCCTCGTTCCGTCCTCGGTTGTCGATTCTCCTCGCCTTCCTCTCGTGCTCCTCTCCGTCTCCTCCCTCTTCTCACCCTCACGTCCTCTCCCGTTCACGGTGTCTTTTCTCGTCCGTCTTTTAGCCACCGTTCGGCACATCTTGGAAATCCCCCGACACACCACCGACGCGCCGCCTCCCCCGCCGAAAAGGACGCCGACATGTCCAAATCGGGACATTAACGTCGATCGCGAACGTCTCCTGCACTCCTGCGGCTCCGTGAGTCCGCGAGGGTCGTTCGCCGACTCCTCTCCTTGTTGTGCCAGCTGTGTGAAAGAACGAAGGTGCCTGCCGAAGTGAGCTGAGAATTTTTTCGATGTTACAACCGCGGCTTCCACGCGTCGTACCGTTTGACTGGAGAACGGTGTCGAGAAGTGGATGTTAATTATTGTTATCTTCTTGTCGTAGTGTGATGTTTAATGTTCTTTTCATTGATGTTGTCACGCAGATTTGATCTGAAGCAGATCCAGTTTGGTATAGTCCGCAGTTGATGCGGTAGAGTACCTGAATAAGAGTTCGTTTGGTATTGTGTGGAGGGTAAAATCAGTGACGTTGGTTGCTAGTGTAGTATTAATTAAGAATGATTTAGTCGTTTCGATGTCTGAGAATGCTTCTTTACCTTTCTTCCGTGTGTCCTTTTCTTTTCTTCCAACGAGCGACGAAAGTCGAGGAGGCAGGAGTGAATTTGAGTGATTTTTCTAGTATGCTCTAGGTGGTACCTTAATGGAGAAAGGTCAAGTCAGCAGCACAATTGCTGTTAGGGCTCTCCGTGTTCAGAATTCTGAAGAATTGTTTATTCTTCGGGCAATGGTCTTTGATGCGTGATTATGTTCACTCTGTACATGTATCTTCAAAATGTATGGATTTGTAAAATTGACCTAACAACCCGAAGCAGTTGTTACGATTACGACATGCTGCTCAACTGCCTTTGAACTGAATTGTTAAAAAAAAAACGTAGTGCACACGCAATTCGACCGAGTACCCTACGTGTTACGTGTATTACACTCACCTTGTTTTTCTTCTCGGTTTTATCAGTTGTTCGCAACGTGTGCGCCGGAGTATGAGGCAGTTGTGAAGGAAGCAAAATAATTCTTTACTTACTTTATAGGCTAAGAACGGACATCCAAGGTTGCTCAATGCAATGAGTACACACAAATGAGTACACCGAATTCACATCCAGTTACAACGGATACGTTAGTAAAATATTGATTTTAATTTCGTTTATTACCAAGTCTGTTGTTAGCAACGCCTCCGTTAAAACAGATTGATTTAATTATAGAGAGACGTGTCACGGGGTTGAAAACATTAACTTCCTTTTTGGGTTGAACTTCTCGGACGTTTGTCTTGCAGAATTCTTACCTCGTGAACAACGAGGTACGACCAATTTCTCGAACTCAGATATGCCTACGACAAGAATTCGAGGAAGGTAATAAAATCAAAGACACGAAAAAGAAATCTCGATTAGCCTGAGACCTGGTCCACTGGTTTCTTTACGAGCTTGTTGATGAACGGGACGATAATGGCGTTGTAATGTCCAGCAGCACAGTATCCACAGAAAGAATTCGGCACGCAGTAACTTTTTCTGCGGTGAATGGAACTTCTGACGTCTCCATTTAAATTGCATTCCGTTGCAGTGACACTAGACAATCGTGCTAACGACGTCGCCGATAGAATCGAACCCGTCGCGCAGAATGTCGTTTCAAAATAAAAGTACACGTACTTCAGACCTTAATCTGTCAACAATTTCACGAAGATTGCATCGGCGATCGGCAATTGCGAAGTACCGTGGATCCTGAGATTTTTTTTTTATTACCGATGGATTAGCCGTCTGCTGCGCAGTAGCAAAATGCCCGATAAAACAAGCATATAAGAGGACACACCTAATGTATATAAATCATGGATCTAAGTATCGTCATTTTCACGAGGCTCCAAACCTGTCGAGCTATTAATATTCGCGTTATTGTAGATACGACGAGAAGCTCGATTGGTTCGTTGATGAAACTAATGCTAAAACTTCGATTAGAATCTGTGTGCGTATTACCGTGATGAGTAGTTCGATTCGCAGGGCTGAGCAAAGCCCTTGGAATAAATGTCGAGGATGTTCCGCGCTCAATAAAGGCAGAACGAGGAGAGAATTCGGAGGAGTCGTGCGCGGTCGAGGAAGGACAGTCGATTCTACGGACCGAGAATGCAAAACTGGAACGACCGTGAAGCTATGTACGTATAAGCGCTTTTGTTAACGCCAAGAACCCGGGCCATTAGTTTCGAAGGCGCATAAACAATATAAAAGAAATCGCAAGGCCTTGGAGAAAGTCGGCCAGTCTCTACAACGTTCCTATATCTTTTTCTCAAGGCTTCGCGTTTGTTTCTTCACCGGTCGTTTCACTGCTTTTTCGACGACTTTAAAGCTTCGGCCCGATAATATCGAAATTTCCATCATTTTCCTATTTCGAATTTACAGCGAAATGGCGATCGTTGGATCGCTCGCTGACAGAAGTATCGATAACAAGAAAACTCTGTCCAATGTGTAAAGTACAAGCTCAATATTAATTTATCCTTATCCCTCTTTCACGAAAAGTGATAGAGGTAAGAACTTGCATTATACAAACGTCAAACGTTCTTTCTAATCGTAAGTGTAAACATGGTAAGTGGAGAAGATCAAAAGCGTTTGGACATTTGTCGAGTTGGACGCTAGGCGATACGGTTAATCTGTTGGACGACTGCATTTATGTGTATCATCATTGTTGTTCAACACGAATATATCTATGTGTCGACGAGGTTAGTATTTTGAGGTTTTTCAGCTTAGCAACAATTCATTACGCAGTAAAACTCCGCAACATAGCTCACCGTGTTTGTTATAAAAGCTATAGCACTGCATCAAGCGTATCCTTCAAAAGTTAGCGGCACACGATTATGTGCTTTATACTCATTTCCTCCAACATGATTCAGAATTTGAACCGTGTTTAAACTCCGGTCAACGCTATTTTGCGTTCCACCAATTTTTGAACGACGTTCATTTTAAACCATAATTTTTAGCCGGTTAAGGAGTTTGAACGCCGTTTAAGCAGAAGACAATGCTATTTGAAGAGATATATGCAGCTATTTAGTGTATTTTCGACTGTTTTCTCCGCATACGCAAAATTGAATTTCGGCATAACATATAATATTCTGTCATCATCCGATGACGAAGATATCATAAGATACTTTAACAGAAGACCTAGAATTTTAGGTTTATATTGCGGACAAATTATTTTAATGACCTGGACCAAAATGAATTTAAAATAAGATTTTGCTTATTAATAGAACAAACTCCAGAAAAAATCAAATTTATCGTAAAAGGTTATATGCCTGTATTGTTTTCATATATAAATACTATTAGGTTAGGCAAGAATACGGTTCATGCGGTAACAATACGCTTGTTATATTAGCTGTGCACCAATCACATCACTTAAATATGAATTAACAGGCATAAGGTGCACGTTCAGTTGATCGGAACGAAAGTAAAGTTGATGGAAAGCGAAACAATTCGATCGAGGATTAAACTGCGTTCAAAATTAAACGCAGTTCCCGGGAACTCTGAATTGAACCACGTTGCATGAAACGAGCATTAACGATTCTCCCCTCGAAGCAGTCAACGCTCAATAAGAGCACAAGTGCCTGCTTCCTTTGCGGATTTAAAATACGAGAGAATCATATGTTCTCTTCGCTGATGATTTGCCGACCTTTCATTTTCGTAATGCAAGGCGACACGCGGTAGATTAACAAAGAGAAGAGAGATTTAAAGAGAATGCGCATGCGCATTCTTGCTAGAGGCTTTTCTATCGACTGTATTCGCTATAAGACATTAATCCATTGACGATTATTACAGCTATAACCATGAAGTTACTGACGATACACGTGCAAATTACGGTCACAGGTGTCCAAAGTGTTCGGGTCATGAAAAATCGTAGACAAAACCAACTTAGATATTATCCAGACTGTTGCGTCTTTTTTGTCGAACGTATTACTCAAGAATGCACAAATAAATGCATTAGTACAGTCCGTGCTGGTAATGTTTCTTTTTTAATTAATTAAAGTATGCCGCTGCGAGTTGTCCTGCAAAAATTGTGCTAATCGAATCGCGCGTAATCGATTGTATCTCACTGCATCGATTGCGGAAAGAAACATAATTATTCGTGATCACTGTCCTTCGCACACGTCGATAACTTCTTATCTACGTAGCAGGAAGTGTCTCGGTTAAAAGTCTCTTTAAACGTAAAGTAGAAATCGTGCACGATCTGGTATCGGCACGTATGAATCAGGATTTTTTATTTGTTGGGGGAATCTCAACCGTTTCCGATTTCGATATGTCGCAAAAATCCCATATGGACAATATAAAATTTGAGAAAAAAAAAACCGCGAATAGATAATTTAGAAATCATTGTGCTGCCCCGAGTGCCATTAAACTTCTAAACTGAAGAAGCACATGATCCGATGTTAGCCATGGTTCGATTTGATTTTTAGATCGGCGCGAGAATTTGAATTAGGAAAATATCCAAAGATGAAAGCGAGAAGTCAACTTAGTCACGAGGATTTTTACGAGTCAAAGCAACGTCATTGAACGCGACAATGATAGAATGCAGTCGAAAGGTTCGGCCTATAGGAGCAAAACGTGGATACCATTTGGATGGAAGAGTGGGGGCTTTGAATAAAGTCTCCTCGTGTTGCGATACGAGATCACTCGCAGCCCACAGGCGATCGGTCGCCCAGTCCAATGCTTTCGTGGGGAGCTTAGAATTAGTAGTGAAAGTGTAAACACCAAAGTGGACACCGTACCATACGCGTACGATTATCGTTTGTCGAACCGATCGTCAGTTGGTTTGAAATCGGTCGGCAAGTTTTCAAAGTTACCGATCAATTTGCTTTTACCCCATTACCGCTCGCATCAATCATCGAAGTTATGCTGCGCTTGTGAGTAAAAAGAATCATTACGATTTCATTAGTTGAAAAAACATCGCGGTGCTCCGATCGATCGTTCCACTCGAAAGAAATTATTATCCAACGATTATTGACTTTCAAATCGTCCCCGATATTAGAATCGATTTGCACATGCTATGTTGTCGGAACAATTTTATATGGATGATAGTGTTTGATTTGAAAAAAAGAAGCATAAATACACAACCTGTTTAGTTGAGCTTTCAATGTACGTTACTTCGAGGAAGGTTGTCGGATAAAGCATCTCTCACTGCTTAGAACGCGGAAAGACAGTTCGTGGTTATGTGATCTGATTTTTTTTTGTAAATGGTATAGGCACCGCTTTTTCTGTGTTTTTTTCTCATAGGGATTTGTTTTTACGTAAGCAGTCGTCGCACAAGCGACTCTACACACTTTCGTGGTGATTTTCCTATTTATTTTCGCAACTCTGTTAAGCTGTCTGGTTTCAAAAACTGGATATAAAGATTTTTAATAAATTCAGTTGGTGTTCTTTTGTATTTAGTCGGCCTATTCGCACATTGAACGTTTTTTTAACACTGTGTCAGTATTGTTTCAATGCTGTCCTAATTTAAGGCTATCATCAATACACATACTCTGAATATCTAAATGCCTCAAAATTTGTTTTTACGTTAATCGAATTGTCTTCTGGAGAAGGATGGAACGCATCTGGCAATCGTAATTTATGATAGTAGAAAAAAATAAAAATAAAATTGTGGCACAGTAACTGTAATCTGCTTGTATGAATCAACTAACAATCATCTAACACACTTCTAATATTATCGGAGCAGTAACCGCATATCGCTTAGAATACGAACGATGAGCACGCAATAATATTCACATTCAAATATTCTTTACTTCGTGTTATGCAATTTCTAAAACTTCTAAAAGTTAATGCAGTGTTAAAAAGGAACATTTCTTATTTTAAATTAAAAATGAACGTTTCTTATTTTAAATTACTTTGTTCTAAAACATTAAGAATGTAAATAGTTCGAAAGAATGAAACGTCGACGATACTTAATATTATCGTGTCACTTATCTCGTGTATCTACAGAAATAACAATTAATTTATAAGCACGCAGAATATAATTCGTTTGCAATTATAACACTCAAGAAATATCTTGGAAAAAGTGAAAAACGTATTGAAATGGGTGCAGTACATTCTTTATCGCGAATCTAATCTCTTGATTTTTAAACCCCGCTAAAGTACCGACTTATATCAATTTCATCTCGATGTTTTCATTCGCAATATCTTCTCGTTAATAAGATCCTTTTATCGGCTTATTAAATCTAACAAAACTGTCGAAAAAAATTAATCGATAAAAGTACTGCGCCCTTTTTTATTTTCAATCTAAGGTTCTTTAAAAGCGAATCGCATGGTCCATATCACGTGCCGGCACACTTAATGCAATTTATACAATGATCATACAAATTAAAGAGCAATATTCTACTAGTGAATAGTAAATTAATACAATTTCTAGACCGTTTACACTAATTAAAGTAGAAATTAAAGGAAAAATATCGAAAGTCTAACTAGCTAATCGGTATTTAACACTTTGTCGAGTGAGCCGCAAGGTGCAGGTATTCTCATTGGATTACACGTTTAAAGAACCCGCGAAACTGTCTACAGAAATCAATTGTAACATTTTCTCGGATTTTCAACGAAGTATTAACGAAATTCATCTTCATTTTATATTTACTCTCACCGTATCCAATACTTTCAGAGTGTTGACACTAGCTGCCGCATGTATAGCAGTAGGATCATCAACAACATTGCAAGATGTGAACGAGCAGCAGGATGGAGCGGTAATGTCGACAGACGATACTCCGGATCTACAGAGTGCAAAAGATTTCTTAGCACGCTTAGACAAAACATCTGCGGAATGGTACCAAAAAGAAAGTGTCGCAGAGTGGCTCTACGCCTCGAATTTGTCGAACGAAACTCTTGCGAATAAATTAAACGTCTCGCTCGAATCGGCGAAACACAAGAAGGAAATATGGCAGGCGGTGAACGCTTATCCTTGGCACGGTATAAACGACAGCTACGTGAAAAGACAATTTTCCAAACTCAGCATCCTGGGATACGCCGCTCTTCCTGAGGATGTAAGAACTTCTTTTATTCACCCCTGAGATACTTATCTTATTTACATTAACCAGTTTGCTACCAGGCCTCGAGAAAATCCGTATAAACTGTCGCACATGTGTGACGGCTGGTAACGAATGTGTTAAAGGCGTTACCTGTTCTTGATAAATTCCAAAATGCCAAATATCCGATCTTGTTTCAGGAACACAGAGAATTGGAGAAGACGATAAGCGACATGGAGAGCATCTACAGTACCGGAAAGATCTGCGCGTACAACGACAGCGCCAAATGCAATCTTGCCTTGGAACCAGAAATCACCGACATCCTTATAAAGAGTCGGGATCCGGAGGAGCTGAAGCACGTTTGGATAGAATGGAGGAAAGTGTCGGGTGAAAAGATAAAAGACCTTTACCCGAAATATGTTAGTCTTAGTAACACGGCCGCCAGACTTAATAATTTCTCCGACAACGCCGCATATTGGCTGAAGGATTACGAAGCCGATGATTTTCCTCAACAAATCGGTAAGCTCTAATGACACCGTGGTACGATTGATTATTTAACGAACAATCACCTTAGTCGAGACAAATCATTGTACCCTCAGAGGCGCTTTGGCAAAAATTGAAGCCCTTGTACGTTCAATTGCACGCATACGTGAGACGGCAACTGCGACAAAAATATGGAGAGGAGATCGTTTCGAAGGATGGTCCCATACCTGCTCATCTTCTCGGCAACATGTGGGCACAATCGTGGTCCCATATGGCAGACTTTTCGGTACCCTTTCCAGGAAAGCAATTACCGGATGTTAGCGAAACTATGGTCGAACAAGGTTGGGGTTGCGAATCTTGTCTCAACGTGTTCTTGATAATTATGAAATTTTTCTCTCAAATAACACGCACGATGAATTCTCAGGCTACAACGTAACAAGCATATTCCGACTTGCCGAGGATTTCTTCGTCTCGGTGAATCTTACCGCGATGCCCGATCTATTCTGGAAGAATTCGATCTTGGAGAAACCAAAGGATCGTGAGATAATTTGCCACGCGAGCGCGTGGGACTTCTACGACGGCAAAGACTTTAGAATAAAGCAATGCACCCGCATCAACATGGAAGACCTCTTGACGGCCCATCACGAAATGGGACACATTGAATATTACTTGCAATACAAAGATCAGCCGATTGTGTTTAGGACAGGGGCTAATCCAGGTTTTCATGAAGCTGTGGGGGATGTTATAGCGTTGAGCGCGTCCACTCCAAGTCACCTCAAAGCCGTAAACTTGTTGAAGGAGGATGTGACCGACCACGAGGCGGCAATAAACCATCTTTACGCAAAGGCCCTCGATAAGATTGTATTCCTTCCTTTCGCATACATGATGGATATGTGGCGCTGGAACGTGTTTGAAGGAAAAGTTACACCGGATAATTATAATTGTCATTGGTACGTATGGGGTGAGGCGAAGGCCAAATTACCAAGAGACACGTGAGAACTTAAATATGCGCATTGTAAATATGTTTCAAAGATTACCACATGGTGTTCCCATTCTGGGACTTTAATGACTGATATCTATTGTTTATCAATAGGTGGAGTCTCGCAGAGCAATTTCAGGGAATTGAACCACCAGTAGATAGAACAGAAGAAGACTTTGATCCTGGTGCGAAATATCATATAATCGCAAACGTGGAATATATAAGATATTATGTCAGTTTTATTATACAATTCCAATTTCACAAGGCCTTGTGTGTAGCAGCAAAGGAATACGATCCAGCTAATCCAAGTAAAAAGCCATTATATCAATGTGACATTTATAACCATAAAGAAGCAGGAAACCTACTGAAGTAAGTTTTGATATTAAAATTTCAATGTAACATAATTGAAACCGTGAATATTTCAATGGTAATATTTGTTAGATCCATGCTTGAAATGGGTTCTTCGAAACCTTGGCAAGATGCAATGGAAAAAGTAACAGGTCAAAGAACAATGGATGCTGCTGGCCTTTTGGAGTACTTTGAACCGTTGATTAAGTGGCTCGAACTTGAAAATCAAAAAACTGAGGAATATATTGGATGGAAACCAAGTACAAAGCGTATGTACTGTAGTTATAAATGCGTTTTTCATAGTCTGGCATTAAATTAGCCTACCACATAACGAATATATGGTTTTTTTTTAATAATTTCAGAATGCCTACAAACTAGAGAAGAACTTGTAAAACAATAAATCCGAGTAACAAAGGAATACTTAAGACATATTTTTATTTAAAATTGGCATACCTTGAATTCATGGAAATGTAGCAATATACGTATTGAACAAAGTACAGAGAATAAGAGAGCAAAACAATGTATCTTTCCTGATACAAATCTAATATATAGGATAAATAACTTATATCATCTGGAATTCATCACATAATTCGTATAAAGAGTATAATTTGGCTTACTTTTGGATTGTATTATTTTACCTTCTTACGTCCCCTTTTAGGTTTTTCATTAGTTTTTGGTTTTGATTCTGCTTTTGAGCTTGTTGTAGATGTTTTTGCCTGAAAAAAGTTTAAATTGGCAGAAATATTCTTAATTGGTTTATAAAGCATGTTAATTAATTTGTGTGTGTACTTTAATCATTTTGTCAGCCTCAATATCATCTTTATCTTCATCTTCATCGGAATTAATTTCTTCTTGTTCCTCATCATCTATGAAACCTTCATCTTGTGAGGCTTGTGCAGTTCTTTTTTTACCCACGGTATTAACGGCATATGGCGCAGCTGCGCTATTCTTATTAAATGCTCTTGTGAATGCTGCTTTTACCTATGTAATTTAAATTGTACAATATTATAAATCTTAACACTGGACTTAATATGCCGTGCAATGTTTTTTATGATAATATAAAAATATACTTTGGGTGGCAGACTTTGCAATGGATTCCGTTGCTCTGGCCACAAAGAGATTTCAACTATGGAGTCCAAGTCTTCCCTAAAATAATTTGATAATTAGTAAATCATGGACATACCACTTATGTTCAACATATCCTCCAATATGTATATTCAAACTAACCTCGTTAAGTGATAACTATTCATAACGTCTACTGCTTTATCAATGTCCTCATTGCCTGTTTCAGTCAGTGGCTTAATAATAGCATCTCGGAGGCATTTTAAATAATCTAAATTTATGGCTTCTTTACTTGCACTGGTAGTTAAACGAGCATGTGTTGTAATTTCTTGCATTAACCTGATAAATCAATTTCGGATTGTCAAAAATATACAAAATAATTGAAATATAATTATTAGTTGTAACGACACACTGTACCTGTCGAACTTATTACGTTTCGAATTGCGCCCTAACCATGCAGGAAAACTAATTTGTGCAGAAATGTGCCCTGACATCTGTGTTCCAGGTATAACAGACGAATAGAATGCTTGTACTGGTAAAAGAGACCATGAACCATTAGTTCGAATAGCCTTCTCTATCATATCTCCGAATGCTAAACTTTCTGCAGTTAAGGCAACCCTTTCTAATATTTCGTTTCTGAAATCAGGACATTACATTAAACGAATGTACACTATATAGGCATTAACTACCAATGATAAAAAAGAAATTATACATACTTTGGTGCTTGTGGAATTACAGATAAATAATTTTCTTGAACGAATAATGGACTTATACTATAATCGTGGAAAAACAAGTCACTCTTATCGTGTATACTCATTTTCTGATGTTCTTGAGAACTGAAGACTTTACGAACAACTTCCCATGGCCCCAACTTTAAATCCTTGTTGTTACGTTTATTATCTGCTTGGTGACTTGTAGTTCCAATCAGTAGTGCTAAATGATTTATTACTTGACGAATATCTTTATTTGTCGATTCAATTAAACGGTCTAGATCTTCCGTTGAAAGTTGAATATTTTCTTTAAAGCATATAGATTTCATTGCACCCTAAAATTAATATATGCATGGATAATGTGGTAAACAAACTTCAAAACATTGTTTCCCTCCAAAATTCTTGGTAAAAAAAACTTATGTCTAAAAAACACATTATTAAACATAATTAATAACAGCGTACATACCCTAATTTGTTCCAACCTAGGTGTTGCAAATTTTAGGTCGAAAGTATAATTTGAAAGTGTTCGCATCTTCGGATTATTTCGATCATTACAAATACATATTATAGGTATATTACTAGATTTTATCAAACTGATTAATTCTTGTAATCCACCTCGGTCTTCATTACCAGCCATACCATCAACCTCATCCATAATTAGCACATGTTTTATTGTTGGCTTCTTTTGATCTGTAAGATACTATATGAAAAAAGAACATTTTGCATTAGACATTAACTTTAAATTTACTCATACCTGTGAAATATCCCTTCATTGTAGTATTAGACAGAAGATCTGATACTCGTTCTTTCAAAAGCTTTTTATTTCGTGTATCTGAAGCATTAAACTCTAAAAAGTCAAAGCCTTGTTCATTGCAAACGACTTGAGCTGTTGTAGTTTTACCTATACCAGGAGGTCCAGACAATAATGTAGCCTTAAAAAATCCACCATCATCGTTCTTTGCCCATGGAGCTATAAACATATCACATAAACATTGTACCACTTATTATGAGATTTATATGGGTCAGTGTAGCAACTTACAAGGTCGTGTTGGTTTGACTTGACCACTCTGATTTTTATGCCAATTATTTAACCAAACAGACAACTTTTTTGCATTACTTTTGTCGCCTTGTTGCCCTAAAATTTGTTTCATGGTTTTAGGTCTATATTTGTCGACTAATGCTTGTATGTTTTCAACAACCTCCTACAAAAATCATTTCTTTCTCAAACACACAATACACATAATTTGTTGGAAAAGAAGCAAGACTTATTAGGTACCTTGTTTGCACTATTATTAATTGATTCTGCATATTTTGTGCTACCAATTACCATTTTCTCTTGAGGCAGTTCTTCTTTCACTTTTGTACTATCAGTGCTTGACAAGTGTACATTGTGTCCTTTTCGATTTGTATCAATTATTGGTTTTCGTGGTGACAAATCACTACGTTTCGCCTCAGGTGAGATTTTTTTTACGCTTTCTTTAGATTTTGCATGAGATTGTACTACATCGCCAACACTGCCAACTGGTCTTGTACGTATCATATCTAATAATTCGGTTTCAGAAATTCGTTTTACTCCAAAACTGTCAGCCTATAAATATAAACTCTTTCAGATTTAAACATTTTCTTGTTTAAAATAGCGTTACAAATTTCTGTCACTAGAAATACCTTTGTCAGTTTTGCAGGGCCAGCCTCATCACCAACTATCACAAAATCAGTTTTCTTTGATACTTGATGTAGAATACGTCCTCCATATTTTTTAATTAATTCATCTGCTTCTTCTCTTTCTAATGATTCCAAGACGCCAGTTATTACAAAGCTTAACCCAGCTAAACAATATTCAGCTCCCTATTGCCAACAATTGAAGAAATGAAAAAATTCTCTAATCCTTTCGCTACCAGCCGTCACATGTATGACACCTTGGTTCACCATCAGAGCCCGCCATCACATAAATGTGACAGACGTTTTTGGTCAATTTATGAAGACACGTTGAAACGCGTTGTGTTTTGAACAGAATTGTCAAGTTTTAAAAGGGTGAAATATATGAAGAATGTGCTTGGTGTGCGATAATGTTTGGTTATTTAGAGTTTGTACAGCAGTTGAATAGGTGAGCTCAGCAGGGCAAGTGTGTAACAAACGAAGTTGGATTTTCCGAGTGTTTCGGATGGAGCCGGGAGGGTGGATAACCAATTGGACTATGCGCTGACAAATGTTTTAAAATTTATCATATAACATAATTTATATGATATATAAATGTACTTTACTTTCAAAAATTGTATTTATTTAGTTTTTATATATCAAACCTATTCATTTGCTTCTTAATTTGATGTGTTACATATATGTGACGTATGGGCTACAACTTATAGTTTTTATTTATAGCCCAGCGACACATATGTGTGACGGGTCAAAAGAATGTTCATTTTACTTTTTTAGAATGTCCTAAATGTAAATAAGTAAAGCACATTTCAGTTGGTGTCCTATAATCCCAAAAAAAATCATGGGCTGTGATGGAGGTTTTTTCCATGAGACGGTGGTAGCAAATGGGTTAATCTCAACATTATAATATGTGTTTCATATTACCTCAGGGATTTCTTTAGAGCCTGGGTTCCGAGCACCTCCTCTTTGCAGATATTTCTGATATAGAACTGCACCTTGCTTCTTTTTTTCTATTCTTTCCTCATATTTATCTAATACTATAGGCTTTTTAGGAGAAGTCTCCTTTGGATTTTTATATTCTATTTCAATTTGTGAAGTTTTCCCTGTTTTAGGTAAGTCTTTAAAATTTAATTTCTTATTTGAAGCTTGAGGAAGCCGTACATTTTTAGGAGATACTTCATTCGAACTGGCATTAGTTTTTTGCCTCTTATTCGCTGGTTTCTCTGAGATATCCTTAGTTGTGTTGCCTCTTTTGAGTTTACTTTTTTCGTTCTTAACATCGTCTTGAGCCGTTGCATTCTCTTCAGAAACAATATGATGTTTTTTATTATCATTTATACCTAGCCATAAAATAATGTAATGAAATGATTAATTATAATAATCAACAATCTCTACGCACACTTCATATGTACCTTCATTCGAATCACCCTTTGTAGGGCTGATCGTAGATTTTGCTTTATCAATTTTCTTCCTGTCAGTTTTGGGTTTCTTTGCTGATCCTAAAGCTAAAGCTTCTTGTTCAATTTGTGTTGTATCCAAGGATTCCAAAGTAGCTTCAAACTCATCCTCGAAGAAGCTTTTCTCCTATAATTTATATAAGCTTGTAACATATATTTTGTACAGTCGAGACATTCATTTACCTTGTCCTTTGATTTTTTAGACAATTTAAGAGGAGCACGTCGTTGGACAGGCTTTTTATTAAAAACTTCATCAGGAGAAACAATTCGCTGTAATTTGTGAACTTTGCTATCTACAGATTTTGAAGCATTATCAGATTGTTTTATTAGAATTACATCGTCATCAGAATCAGACAGTACATGGTGCTTCACAGGCTTTTTTGACAACTAAAAAACAAAGTGTATATCATAAAATATGTACCTCGTTATTTAATTATATAATACTATTGTCAACAATATGCGCGTCTTTTAATAGTGACCTTGGAACGTTTAACTGGAGATTGTTGTTGCACATCATCCTCATCGGATGAAATGACAGGTCTTTTTTTGCTTTTTGCAGCCCCGCTTGCAGCAGGTTTTGCTTGAAAATAGGATCGAATATCCTATAAAATGAAAGAAACAATGTAGATATCTTAATAATTAAACCGACACAGTAATTTGATGTCGCAAATGCTGTTGCGAATATTTTTCTTTACCATTGGCATCTTTTTGAGATTGTTTCAACCACAAATATACGAGTAACCTAAAGCACTTATTTTTCCCGCGAATTAGTGAAACGCAAATGAATTCAATGTATATATCATTGGTGAGGCAAATTCTCGTGAGAAAATATACACAGCAAGTATCACCGATAACAAGCTACTATAATTATACGCAATATGTGTATAGAATGATACATGCGCAATTCAATACTGATAGAAACAACGTAATTTCAAAAATATTGTAAGTCCGACAGATGCACATGTGATTATGATACGGAGTGGTATTGGTCAGAAAAACTGCATTCTCCACAGTCAGAAGAGGGCGCTGGAAGAGAATATCAGAACGATGCACGTGTTTATCGTATATATTTGCCGAAATGAATGATAGTACAAATTCGAAATAATTACAATTCGAGTAAGCGGTCTAAAGAAACTACACGCTGCGTGGAGGACATGTGCTATTACATATCACATTATTTCCTTGAGTGAAGCAAAAAAGTAACCTTAACCATGGTGAAAGAACAGTTCAGGGAAACTGATGTCGCTCGAAAAATGTAAGTATGAGCATTTAGAGAATAATTGTGAACTATTCATATAAATTGTTGATAATTATTTGACTATGAGTTTACTTGAAATTCAATCTGTTCCAAAGTATCTTTCATTGACTGTTACATTTTGACATTAGATCGCATGTGTCATTTGGGGTAGACAGTCGCCACAACATGGAAAGACAGGCTCACATACATGTTGTGGCAAAAAATTTATACAGTCAAGACAGTCAGCATACCCCTGTTCCTTATGGAGTACTTGACAAGCGAATGGTATGGATTATTACTTCTTTATTTCGTACATATGTATTGGCGCGTGTCGCCCTTCTATATAATTTAAATACAAATGGTATGGTTTTAAACAGGGTACCTGTTCGAATGCAAGTAATTGCGGATCGTGCGGAAAATCTCTGAGCGATTGTATTGGACACTTTGGGTACATAGACTTAGAACTACCTGTTTTCCATGTTGGTTATTTCAGATCGATAATCGGTATTCTCCAAACAATTTGCAAGGTAACCGTTCAATTCGTACAAAGGAATAATAAGATTGACATATTTATTGTTTTTGAATTATTGATTTGCAGAAATGTTCTCACGTCATGCTCTTAGAAACGGATAAGAAACGTTACTTGGCCAAAGTTTTAAATCCAAATTTGGGATATTTAGCACGTAAGGCTTTGCGAAAACAAATTTTGGACAAAGCGAAAAAGACTACTATCTGTAAGAATTGTGGAGATCTTAATGGTCCTGTGAAGAAAGCAGGCTTGCTTAAAATTGTTCATGAAAAGTACAAGGCCAAAAAGAAAATAGATACCATCGTGCAACAAAAATTAGCGGAATACGACAATGTACTTGAAAATAACAAAGAATTAGAAGGTGTACTTCAGAGTGCATTAATTAACGTTTTAAATCCATTAGAGGTACGATTTTGTATAATATTTCTTGATATTATACAAGTGAATGTAATTCTATCTACTTTAGGTACAAACTATCCTGGAAAGGATCCCTGCAAGAGATATTCCTCTGCTATTGATGAATTCAGATTGCGCATTACCGAAAGATTTAATACTAACGAGAATCCCTGTACCGCCTATCTGCATTAGACCCAGTGTTGTATCTGATTTGAAAGCAGGTACGAATGAAGATCATCTTACAATGAAATTGTCTGAAATTGTTTTTATCAACAATGTTATCCAAAAACATAGACAAAGTGGTGCCAAAGTACAAATGTATTATGAAGACTGGGAATTTTTACAATTACATTGTGCTCTTTATATCAACAGTGAAATGTCGGGCATACCACTTAACATGCAGGTACAGTTTTTGTTAGCACTTGAGTTGATTTGGTTCTCTTCTTAATATACCGGATGGTTTTAGCCAAAGAAATCGGGCAGAGGATTAGTACAAAGATTAAAAGGTAAACAGGGTCGATTTCGAGGTAATTTATCTGGTAAGCGTGTAGACTTTTCCAGCCGAACAGTCATCTCACCGGATCCTAATCTTAGAATTGAACAAGTAAGTATGCACTATTTTTCCAGGCTTGTCCCATAGAAATTTTTATAATACGGAGGTAAAAAAAATAAATAAACATTATTTTGCAAAATTTGTACTAGGTTGGTGTCCCTATCCATGTTGCAAAAATTCTAACATATCCTGAAAGGGTTAATCCGTCAAATATAGAGTTAATGCGCAAGTTGGTCAGAAATGGACCAGATATACATCCTGGAGCAAACTTTATACAACAAGGCAAGACACAGTTCAGAAAGTATTTACGATATGGAAATCGACAAAAAATGGCACAAGATTTGCAGGTAGTAAAGTTTAGAAGTTGTTTTCTCTGATAGATAACGAATTTCCAATACTACATTAACTACATTAGGAAATAAAAGAAACGATAGCTTAAACATCGCCATTTGTCGCTAACTGCTTGGCATGCTTGTACTGGCAGAACGGTATTTATAAATTGAGATTAAAACTACGAGTGGTGAATATGGTGGTTTGCAGAAACAGAGGTGACTGCTGTTGTATTTGGTACTTGCATTTTAATTTTTATTTATAATCACCATCCTGCCAGTTTGAGCATCGTTGAAGATTTAGCGACAAATGGTGATGCTTCAGCTTTTGTTTCTTTCGTTTCATAACAAGAAATAATCAACTATAGTGTCGTATTTAGAAAAAAGCGTATCTACTACAATTCCCCATAAAAGCATATGATTTTGAAAGTTACCAAGTGATCCTGCTGCCCATTATAAAGTTATAGTTATAGTTGTAGCTTTAACACTCTATACTCGCTACGTTTTTTAGTATGGAGATATTGTTGAGCGTCACCTAAGGGACGATGATGTAGTACTATTTAATCGACAACCATCTTTACATAAATTGAGTATAATGGCACATAAAGCAAAAGTTTTAGAACATCGTACATTTCGATTCAATGAATGTGTATGTACACCCTATAATGCAGACTTTGATGGTGACGAAATGAATCTTCACTTGCCTCAAACGGAAGAAGCCAGAGCGGAAGCGTTGGTTTTGATGGGGGTAATGTACTATGTTCTCGAAATTTACATGTCTACTCTTACATGTAATTGAGTTATGTACAAATTCAAATATAAAATTATATATACCTTTTCACGTTTTTAGAATAAATCTAATTTGGTTACACCTCGTAATGGAGAGTTATTAATCGCCGCTACACAAGATTTTATTACCGGTGGATACCTCTTAACTCAGAAAGATATGTTTATGAATAAATCGCAAGCTTGTCAGCTGGCTAGTTGCCTTTTAGCGGGTACAGACTCTTCTTTATCTATAGATCTTCCAGAACCTGCAATTCTGAAGCCATTTCAGTTGTGGACAGGCAAACAAATATTTAGCCTAATATTGAGACCTAATAAGTTTTGTAAAGTTAAAGTCAATTTAAAAACTAAAGGCAGAGCCTATACAAATAACGAAGAATTGTGCATCAATGATTCATGTAAGTTACCAAACAACATTTGTAACAGTTATTGGTTGTAACATTATCGACAGATGCCAATCTAATTCTTATAATAATTGCAGATGTTATTATACGTAACTCAGAACTTCTAGCAGGATCTATGGATAAATCTACATTAGGTTCTGGTTCAAAACAAAACATTTTCTATGTTCTTCTAAGGGATTGGAGTGAAAATGTTGCCACTACAGCTATGTGGCGCCTAGCAAGAGTTGCAAGCTATTTTCTTATGAATAGAGGTTTTTCGATTGGAATTGGCGATGTAACACCAGGTCAGGGACTCCTCAAAGCTAAGCAAGAACTTCTGAATGCAAGGTAACTATACAGTTTTTTTTTATGTACAACAAGTACTCATTACTTTTATTTTTTTAGTTACTCAAAATGTACTGAATATATCCGTCAAATGGAGGAAAGTCGGCTTGTTTGTCAGCCTGGATGCACAGAAGAAGAAACTTTGGAAGCAATGATACTAAAAGAACTATCAATAATTCGTGATCACGCTGGAAAAGCTTGTTTAAAAGAACTGCATCCAAGCAATAGTCCATTAATTATGGCATTATCTGGAAGCAAAGGCAGTTTTATTAATATCTCTCAAATGATCGGTGAGCGATATACTTTTTGATTAGCAAAATTGTGTTTGCCTATACATATTTTTTTCATTTATTTTTAGCTTGTGTTGGACAGCAGGCTATCAGTGGTCACAGAGTGCCAAATGGATTTGAGGATCGTGCTTTACCTCACTTTGAACGACACTCAAAAATTCCAGCAGCTAAAGGTTTTGTAGAAAATTCTTTCTATTCTGGACTTACCCCGACTGAATTTTTCTTTCACACGATGGGAGGAAGAGAAGGGCTTGTAGATACAGCTGTAAAAACAGCCGAAACTGGATATATGCAACGCAGGCTTGTTAAAAGTTTGGAAGACTTATGCCTTCACTATGATATGACAGTTCGAAATTCAGTAGGTGATATTGTGCAGGTGCTATATGGTGGTGACGCATTAGATCCAACATACATGGAAGGTGTGTAGTTAAATTACTTGGATTGGTAATATGTTTAAGTGATTATCTTTTGAAGGCAAGGACTGTCCAGTGGATTATAAAAGAGTCCTCGATCATGTAAGAGCCAAGTCTCCATATAAGGATGAAGAATCATTGGATGGTGCTAGTGTGATTAAAGCTACAAATGAAGTATTAAAGACAGAAGATTATGATTGTTTAAGCAAAGAATTTAAACAAGAATTAATGTAAGTATTAAAAATACTACTTTGTTGAAACATTTCATCATTATGGTATACTGATTTATGAATTTTTTTGTATAGAATGTTTTTGAAATCTGTCGCCCAGAAAATTGCTATTATGCGGCAAAATATTTTATCAAATGCAGCTGTAGTTTTACAAATCGAACGACTTACTGTTTCTCAATTAGTAGAATTTATTCACACGTGTAAAGAAAAGTACATGCGAGCAAAAATTGAGCCTGGAACTGCTGTGGGTGCACTTGCAGCGCAGAGCATAGGTGAACCTGGTACACAAATGACTTTGAAAACTTTTCATTTTGCTGGAGTTGCATCTATGAACATAACCCAAGGGGTACCGCGTATTAAGGAAATTATAAATGCAAATGCAAAAATAAGTACTCCAATTATTACTGCAGCTTTGGTAAATACTTTATCTGTTAATACAATCTTACCAACACATTTAGTCTATATCTGCAGATCTTACATTAGATTAATATCAGCAAAATGATGCAGATCCCGAGTTTGCAAGACGTGTCAAGGGCAGAATTGAGAAGACCACATTAGGAGAAATTACTGAATATATCGAAGAAGTGTATTTGCCAGATGACTGTTTTTTACTAATCAAATTGGACATTGACAGAATCAAATTATTGAAATTGGAAGTAGATGTTAACTCTATTCGCTATGCGTAAGTATGTCTACTTTTAGTACTATGAAATATAGAATATTCTTCAGACATAGAAATTTTGTTTTGTAGTATTTGTACATCAAAACTAAGACTGAATCCAAAGTTTGTGAATGTTCGAGGTGATTCAATTATTACTGTAAGCGCCAGCAAGCAAAAGTATAGTTTAAATTATGCGCTTACGCAACTTAAGGAAAATGTACCAAATATCGTTATAAAGGTAAATTGCGGAGTTTATGCAGACTTTACATTGGTGGCATAATTTATTCTACTTATTGGTATATTAGGGACTGCCCTCAGTTTCAAGAGCTGTCGTGCATAATGATGACAGCAGTGGAAAGACAGTATATAAATTATTTGTGGAAGGAGATAATTTGCGAGAAGTCATGGCTACATTGGGTGTTTTAGGTCGTAAAACTACATCTAATAATACGATAGAGGTAAGCTAGGAAAAGAAGTACAGCAACAAATAATTGCCTTATTAGTGAACTTTTACACAGGTTTTTAAAACTCTTGGAATTGAAGCAGCAAGAGCTACTATTATGACAGAGATTAAACTTGTAATGGAAAATCATGGAATGAGTATAGATCGTCGACATCCTATGCTAGTGGCAGATTTAATGACAAGTAGGGGTGAGGTACTTGGCATTACAAGACAGGGGTTGGCAAAAATGAAAGAATCGGTTTTAAACTTAGCATCTGTAAGTATTAAACTCTAATTTCTATATGAAGAGCCATCACGAAATGAACTCATAAAAAAATGTTTTGCAGTTTGAAAAAACAGCGGACCATTTATTCGATGCAGCTTATTATGGGCAAAAAGATGTTATATGCGGTGTCTCTGAATCAATTATAATGGGTATTCCAGTTCCAGTGGGAACTGGCATTTTTAAACTACTACACAGATATCCTTTTTTCACTTGTAATATAAATTACATTTATGTCCGTATGTACAGTTTCAGGTATAATAACTTTAAGCAATATATTCCTTAGTAATTTATTACAGCTGACAAAGATGAACCACAGAAGAGAAATCTAATATTTGATGATCCACAGTTTCATAAGAAGATATTGGAAAGCACTTGAATATAAATGTATACTTATTGTTATATACTTTGTAATAAAATGTTATTAACCCCTTGCCCTACGATTTATATCGCGACGATGCGGCCTACAACCAACAATAAGGTCTTGTAATAACAACACCTTTGTCCCGGTAAACGTATCACAGTCCTCGCCTGTGGTTTTTATATTTGGCTGGAATCCGTTACTGTGAGTCTCGCACAATATTAGTAGGCACAAAGGGTAAAGATAGAAAGAACACCTAAATTTCTTCTAAGAAATTTTATTTCAAAGATTTAATGATGTATACTAGACATACATGTTGTATAGTGTAATCAATAATACAGGCAACTGCTTGTTGCCAAGGAATGAAGTTCTGTTTGCCACATAACAATTTAGTACCCAAAACTGTCAGTACGTAACTTAGTTCGCGTAAATTTATGTATGTTGGTGAAATTCTACTTTTGCAATGTAATATATGTAGTTTATATAGCAATACAATTTATTTTAATTGATTTTATTACCAATTTGGTTATAAAAGAGAAGCTTGAAAATGGTAAATGAAAAGGAGTTTTGGTCAGAACTTCGAAAAGACATACCGTGTTACAAAAAGAAGAAACCAAGAATAGTTCCCGCTTTTACAATTCAAGCTTTGCAGGTAAACGAAAATTTAATAAAATATGTAGCATAATATACATCTAAATTGATAAAGAATTTAACAATTTGTACAGGAAAATACAGTTGTTGCTAAGCCTCCACGATGTAGACTGTATGATCCACGTCCAACTAAAATGTCAGTGTTTAGGAAATTTTACGAGCGAGGTGTTTTCCCCATTACTTTAGAGACGGATAATTATGGGCCAAAATTACATTGGAAAGTGGATATAGAATATCTAGACTATCATCATTACTTACCACTATTTTTTGAAGGATTAACAGAAACAGAACAACCATATAAATTTTTAGTTACACAAGGAATAATTCAATTATTGGATAAGGGTGGACCAAAAATTTTACCTGTTGTCCCACAATTGATTATTCCAATCAAAAGTAAGAGATAAATCTTGTAACTCTAAGTACATGTTACACACATGCCAACTACAAAATATGCTTTAAAAATAGAGGCACTAAATACAAGACTACCTGAAATAGTCTGTTCTACAATGAGAGCTATTCAACGTCTAGTTCGTTCAGGGGATTGTGTCGGTGAAGCCTTAGTTCCTTACTTCAGACAAATTTTACCGATTCCCAGTTTACTTAAAGACAGAAATGGTAATATTTTATTTCTCTTATCTTAATGTTTATCCACCTTAGAATGGCTACATAACTAATATATTGCGACAGTAAATCTTGGCGAAGGTATTGACTACACTCAGCAAAGAGGACAAAACCCTGCTGATTTGATACAAGACACACTTGAATTACTTGAACGATATGGTGGAGAAGATGCTTACATAAATATCAAATATATGATACCTACTTATGAGTCCTGTATAATGAATTAGGTACAGTATACAAGAAGATATGGTATACCACGCAAAACAGTTTTTTTGCACATATATTCACATTATGTTCATCTTATATTATTATTGTTTATTTCAATAAAACACTGCTTTTACACACACGTATAGGAACACTATGCAGTAACACTAATTGTATTTTATAAATTTTATAAAAACTATATGGTATTTCCAGTTACAACAAATATGGTACAAGAAACTGGTCAATTATCATTAATCATAATTAATTTATATTTTTCCAGCATCTTCTTTTAATGTCACTGTTCTGTTGAAAACAATCTAAAACAAAAATGTAAGGATAATTTTTATAATTTCAAGTTTGTATTGCGCTGCCTTACCTTTCCAGGTTTCGTATCAGGATCGACAGTAAAGAAACCAATTCGCTCAAATTGATACTTATTTAGAGGTTGTGCCATTTCTGCTAATTTGCAGTCAATGTATCCCACAATTTCTTTCTTACTACTAGGATTAATGTCACTCAAAAAGCCATTTGGTACTTCATTTGCATCTTCTGGATTTTTGTGCTTAAATCTAGAAAAGAAATAACTTATAAAGAAACAGTTATTTTAAGAATCACTACTATAGTAATTTGAAAATATACAAAACATACAATCGTTCATATAATCTAACAGATGCTAGAACAGGGTGTGAGACCCAATGTATGAACGCTTTTGGTTTATTATTGTCAGTCACAAGTGCTTGCTTTACTACGACATTTGTAATATTGCCACTATTATCCTTTTCTATGCGTTCAACAGTCAAAATTACACCTGCATATTTTAAACCTACTGACTGTTTTGGTGTTAACCGTCTAAAATTCTTGTCTTCTTTCTGGAAATGTATGTAACATAAAAGTACCTTCTAAGTTTACAAAAAGATATGAGAGATGTTGTAGTTACCTCTTTAAAATCAGAGGCTTCAATGTATATCACTTCGTCAAATATAATATCATGACATCCTTTTGATGGGTCGTTAGGAAAGTTTGGTACAGTAATTTTCAAAGGTGTCTCCTGAGCAAAGTTACTAATGGTTATTTTAATTGGTTCCAGAACAGCCATAAATCGGATAGCAGTGGTATTCAGAACATCTCTAACTGCAGCTTCTAAAACTGATGGATCAATTACTGCCTGTGCTCCTGTTACACCCATTTGAGCACAGAAATTATTGATAGCTTCTGATGGAAAACCACGCCTGCGCAATGCTGTTAATGTAAATAATCTATGGAAAGGAAAGAAAACAATACCATTTTAAGTTCACCATTAAATAGCCTTCCAATAATTATAACTGTTATTATATTATCACATATCTCTGTTCAAAATAATAATAAAATTTTACGTACCTAGGGTCATCCCAATCGGAAACAATTCCTTCTTCTATTAGTTTACTTATTTTTCTTTTCGACACAACAGTATAGTTAACATTCAATCTCCCGTATTCCCATTGAACAGGACAATATATATTTAATGTATTACAGAGCCAGTAGTATGAAGATCTGCGTGACTGAAATTCTTTTGTACAAAGAGAATGTGTAATATGTTCTATACTATCGCACAAGCAGTGAGTAAAATCATAAGTGGGATAAATACACCATTGATCTCCTGTCCTATGATGTGGAGAATACTTTATTCTATACGCTACAGGATCCTGTTTTCCTTCTTCCAAAGTTACTTTCATACGTAATGTTGCTTCGCCTTCTTCAAATAAACCATTTTTCATATCCTGCACACACATGTAAAAGTTAAAGTTAAATGTACATGAAATATGTTATGTGTACATAGTAATAATATACACAGTAATACCTCAAACAGTTGCAAGCTTTCAGATACTGGCCTATCACGCCATGGGCTAGGTGGTGGATTAAAACCTTTCATCTCTTCACCAGACTGATGACAAACATAAGCAAAACCACTTTGAATCAACTGAACAGCCCACAAGTACAATTGTTGAAAATAATCAGAAGAATGCGTGATTTTTGCTGGTTTATATCCAAGCCATTCTACCATTTCACGAATGCCGGTAAAGAACTTTTCTTCTTCTTTCTCGGGATTTGTATCATCATAACGTAAGAAGCATATGCCATCGTGTGCGGCTGCATATCTGTTGAATGATGTTTTTTGTAGCAAACTATTAAATATACCTATTAAATTACCACACTGGAGTATACACACCCAAAGTTAATGTTAATGGCTTTCGCGTGTCCAATATGGAGAATTCCATTTGGTTCTGGAGGAAATCTGGTTCTAACTTTGCCACCAGTTACTTTAAGATGTTCGTCCAACAAAGAATGTGTTGTTGGTGTTACAACGTATCCCTCTGTTTTATAATTTTCTCCAGGCTTATGAAACTGTACCTTTGTCTTCATAACTTCATTAATTGTCTCTACCTTTACAGTTTTCCCAGTTTCTGTCTCCGGTTTTGCTGAAGAATAATTTTGATTAATATAACTGTATAAAAAATTCATAATACATATTTGACATTAAAATTAATACCAATATCTTGTTTCTTTGCTTTCACTGGTTTGCCCTGTTTAGGTACTGGAGCTAAATCAGCATCTGTTTTTGGTCCAACTAAATCAAGTAACTGAATGTCAAATTCATTTTTTATCGCTTTTCCATCAGCCCATTTTAACGTGTTACGTACTTGTTGCATTAAAGGACCAGCATTAAAGTGATACCTATTCAAATGAAATGTTGAAACATCGCATGGCAAAAATTGAGAATGTATGATGTAAAAACACCAATACCTTTTTAGTAAAATTTCTTCTTTGTGACCGTTTAAGAGCTTTTCTACTTCTTCTTCTATCTCCTCGGGTGATACTATAACACCTATTCCACATTCTTTTTCAAAACTGCTCTTATCGACAGTATCTGTTATGTTACTTAGAAGAAAGTTTAAGGCTACATCGACACGCTGGATCGTATCCAATTTTCTTTCTGCTATATAACGAGCAAGAAATTGTAACTTATCTATAATTTGATTTTTAATTTTTGAGGCCAAGTGGTACAACAAAATTCCAATGTCTGAAGTCACAGTACCACTTTTACTTGCCTAGATGTAAATACAGATTAAATTAATTATGCGTGAAGATTCGCTTACAAAGACAATTTGATCGATTTTTCAAATACTACATAACGTAATATTACATTATATTTACGTTTATTTGTCTTATATGTCATCGAAGAATTTTTATTACTATACCGGCGAAGCAGTAAGTCACTAACCTCTGTTATTGCATCTTTCAAATTTTTAGAAACCTGTGCATTTTTCAGAGTTTCCTTGGCCTTTTGCTCGCTTAAACCAATAGACTGTAACAATCTTATATCATCCTCTTTTTCTACGGCCATGTTTCAATGTTCTCCTGAAGTTTAAATATTATTTAGGTAAGAACACACTTCATGTATACCATATGGAAAGACATGAACTGACATGAACATGAACTGATATAAATCTTGCAAACCTGTGTGCACAATGCGTCAAGCTGAATTTGGTCGAACGGTAGATGATGCAAGAATATAAGAATTTACTTTTTGCGTTTATTGTATATGTTCCATACTCAGTACTATTCTTTTCACAAATCAATTTTATTTAGGTTATTTAGTATCTTAGTACCAATGGTGTATTGACTTAATTTTAAAGTTTCGTGAAATGATTCTTTGATTTAGTGTTTTCAAATAGATACATAATTTAATTTAACACTATGAGTGAAAGTGATGATGATGAGCCACAGTTATGTCCTTCTACACTTGCAGTACTCCAAGAATTTCTCAAAGAAAAGGAGCAAAGGGAAGATTGCTTAAAGAACATCGATAATAATACAGAAGTATTGAATGTATCCTTTGATGAAAATTGGGTATTGTATATCTTTCTTCCTGTCATCGTTTAATTATTATACGAATTATCTTGTATGTGATATTTATTGTGAGTTTAATTGCAGCAATTAAGTCAATTTTGGTATGACGACGAAACAACAAATGCCATTGTTAAAGGAGCTATAAATTCCACACCCACAAATGGCAAAATTGCGTTGATTTCCTGTCCTACACTATACAATAGTTTGAAAAAGAATTGTGGTGAAAGACAAGGTATATTAGAGTACAATGAATGAATCCAATTATTGAACGAGATGAATAAAATGTTTCCAATGTACACGTCAGATATTAACCGATTCAAATTACAGTTACACTTTTTGAATATGACGAACGCTTCGAAATTTATGGATCGGACTTTATATCATATGATTATAACTCTCCTTTAAACATACCTAAGAGTTTGAGTAACTCTTTTGACTTAGTAATAGCTGATCCACCATTTTTGTCCAACGAATGCTTGACAAAAACAGCTGTAACAATAAAATTTTTATGCAGGCAGCATATTGTACTTTGCACAGGTATTAATATTAATTTATACTCTTTTATTATAATAACGCATTGACTAAAATAATATTCTATTTTTTAGGAGCATTTATGGCCGATGCTGCATACGACTTGCTGGGTGTAAAAATATGTAGTTTTATACCACAACATAAAAATAACTTGGCAAATGAATTTCGTTGTTATGCAAATTTTGATTTTGATTCTGCACTAAAATAAATATATAAATAATTGTAAAAAGTTGAATATCTGCCCAACTGTCTTAGTCAGAAAGTTCAAACAAATATTTAGCATGACTATGGGATTGAATTATTCTTTTCATAACACATTCGCGACCGCTGACGTGAATCCACGTCATTTCAAATTATATTTCTGGTTGCCGCTCACGTGAATTTACCGTTTATTTTCGCCGACATTCAGTATTAGAAACGTAAAAATTTGTCGTTCGTCAATATGTTAATATTCGAATCAACAGTCTTTAGTTTGTGAGTTAATAACCAAGAATTTGTCTAATCTTGAGATATCTTGTTTATACGTATATGCGCATCGTGAACTGATACGAACGATTTAAATTTCCCGGTAGATGCGTAAGAATTTTCAGTGCATACTTGATCGGCACAAGTCAGAAGGAAAATTCCCTAGAACATTAAAATCCTCGTTTCTAGCTGCGGTTAGCCGCGAAAGAAACACGCGATGGAAAGCGTAAATATTTACATCTCTTGAGTGTTTGCAGGGTTAATTTTTATTTGTAATCATGATAGACGGAAATATTTCCATGGAAGAGGATACTGAGTTACGAGATTTAGTGGTGCAAACCCTTGAGAATAATGGTGCTCTCGCAAAAGTACGGGTACGGTTCAAAAATTTCTGAGAAAGAAAATTTTTTTGTAGGTTATATTGACCACGTCGATTAGTATTTATTAAATTACATCTACCTTACTTTAAAGTTCTGCATCAAGTGTTTTTCCTTCACATTGCAGGCAGAGCTTCGAGCAAGTCTATTTCTAGCTCTGGAGGAACAAGCGTCTGTAATGGTAGGTTAAAGTGGACATAGCAATAAGATATAAAAAATTAGTCTTCCTGTTTACAGTTCATGTGTGTTCATTCATGCTACATATTACTGCATATGCGCGAGTGTGTAGAAATTTTATGTGCTTTGTTGAATACACATAAGTATGGTGAAACGCAAAGACAGAGTAAACTAGGAATTGATACATATTTAACGAAAAATTCTTAACACAATACATAAATAGCGATAAATAATTATCCAAGGTAATAGGATTTAGATTTGTGTAAATGCACTTTCTCATTGGTAAACTCATACTTTCCGATGTTATACGTGCAAAACATTTTTAAATGACAATTTCAGTTCATTTTTCTAACTTATTACTTTTTACAATAATACATTATTGCAGTGAAGCGTGTTAATTAAAAAATGCCTTATTATAACATTTCAGAATCCAGAACCACTTCTTAATAAAACTGTAAAACAGTACCTGTCTAAATCAGAAGGAAAATTATTGTTTTCCTTGGTTAGGGAGTTCCTAGAATACTTTGGTCTTGATTGTACAATATCTGTGTATGATCCAGAGACATACTTTGGGAAAGAATACAACTATATAGGCCGAAGCAAACTATGCGAAGAATTAGGCATTAAGTCATCTGAACCATTGCTTGGAGAAATTCTTAGATCCAGGATGAATGGTGCCTTTAATAATACGCAGAAGGTATTTTCATATTTAAAAATTTTCATGTTCTTATAGTAATTATATACATTCGAATATTTATGGTTTACATTGTGCATTACGGTTACTGCTACAGAATGAAACTATAGATAATATGCAGGTAACAAACAATGAATCTGAAAACTTTCCTGCTAATGCAACATACGATATTTCGGCACCGAAGGTATTGGAAAATGAATCCAGCTCTTTTTCAAACGAAAATGATTCCTCTGACAAAGTTGACAGCATTACTGATCAAAGTCCAAAAATACCAATAAATGTGACAATAACGGATAAAAAAAATAAATTGCAAGCAGCTAATAGTCTTTCAGGTGATATTATCACAGATTCTGATAAGGAGGAAAACATTCTCAGGGAAAATACAAACCTTAGTAAAAATTTGACGCATGGAATTGAAAGTGAAGGGAACAATAATAATGTTGATGTTAACAAAATCCCCACAAGTTCAAATAATACAATTGCAGACATAAATCACATTACTCAGGAGACTGAAATAATTACACCAACTCAAACAATTTCATTAAATACAAGTGAACCACTAATTAAATTTGATCAATCGATATTGACTGAGACAAAAAGAAATCAAAATGAAGATATAAATAAACAAAACAATATTAATAGTATGGATTTACAGATAGCACTTAATGTACAAAACAAAAAATCTCTCAATACAGAGAGTTGCTCCGGAAAAACAGTATACTTTGAAGAAATCATTGTTGATGGGAAAAAAGAGAATGTCAACACCATACACAAAGGCGAACCTTTTTTAGGGAACTTACCACCCATAGATCACAAAGCAAATTCTATATTTACCGATCTTCCACCTTTAAATGGTAAAAAGACAAATTTAAATGACTTAAAAGAATTGATGACTGTTGGACTAGGTAAGAATGTGTTGTCATACAACAATTACACTTTAGCTATTAGTTATTTATGAACGTATAATAGCATGATACTCTGATAATAATGTTGATAACTGCTATCTCAGCTCCTGATGGTATCGACACTTATGAAGAAGATTTTATGTCATCTGCATCTGGTAGTGCTAATGAACAAAGTCCCTCTAAAGATCCGGACAAAACGGATGATCTTAGGCTACAGTTGAAAAAAGAGGAAAAGACTCACAGTGCTCACAGTGAAGACATAAGTGAAGAAATTGAAGAAATTGATGATTTATTGAGTAGCACATCATGCGTAAGTAAATATGAGGCAAACTTTGAATTAAGAGACGTTTTAATGTCATTTTAATAATATAATTCTCTAAACTATTTCCGTTTCAGCTTGAAGATGTAAATATGGATAAGAATGTATCAAATTTTGCAACGGGTATTACTGCAGATTATATTGAAAAAATGTAATTCTTATTTATGTCACCATTTTAAAGAGTTGGTTTTATTATGGATTGGTGAACAATATTCTACATAAGGACATGTTACAAGTATGTTTGGATTATTGTGGTTTCAAAAGCTCAGAGGATTTGTCACATTATAGTTTCTGACAAGGCACTGCCAGGTATGGCTCAATACTTATAAGTTCCGCTATAGAATGCGTAGAAGAGGAATGTCTGAATCCATATGTACAGCTTCATAATCTGTATAGATCTCTGTCAAACTAAACATATTTTTCTACAATTTGTATATTTATGTGGCATATCTGACTTTCATGTTGTATAGGACCTGGAAATTCATGACTAATTTTAGCTTCCTTTACAGTGTACAAAATATTTAAAAACTCACACATAATTTGTAGAAGATACAGAATTATTATTAAATGCTCATATTTTATCCACATTTTCATAATAATGTACATGTGAATATTACAATTATACTACTTATTCACATTCAAATTTCATTTAATCTGCATACAATTAAACATACAGTTATACATTGCATCACATAAAACTAGAAAAGCTTTGATAATTAAGTAAATATCAATCGACATGATTTTTTTGAAAATACTCTTGCATTTGTGTAAACCAAAGAAAGACAAAATGTAAAAGACATAATTTTGAAGATACCTGAAAATGTTATTTATCTCACAGTACTAAAAACAATATGATATGCTATAATCCATATTTGTATTTTTTATTCATAACACATGAATAGTTATATTTACTTTATCATTCTGTATAACTCAGTAGAACGTATTAATAGACTTCAACCTACACAGAACCGTATATGCCATCCGTTTGATAATACATAAGAGTTATTCACTTAGATATTATAAGTCAACAACATTATTCTGAAAACTCTAAACACGGAGTTTTAGATCTTTTTGAATATGATTTCAGACAATCTGCCTTCTACGTTAAATGTACATAATGTCTAGTATTATTATTCTTACAGGCAAATTATATAAGTGTTAAAGTACATTAAGAGTTAGGAAAAAATCAGTTAGCTACGTGCTTGTTGGTAACTAAGTTACATTTTCAAAAGTTTCGTAATAGTCTTTCCTTATGTTTATCGAAATAATTCCTGTATCTAATTTTACGACTGAATGTTATCCATTACCTCATTTAACTAAAGTTACTGATACGATATCTGTAATGATATCAAGAAATCATCCGTCTGACAATGGATTGCCTAAAAAAATCCGTCAAATTATTTTTTCGATGATAATGGTGCTAAATGTATGAAACTAAAGCTATTTATGAAAGTTGAAGTTGTCCAAGAAGAATTAGGTGCTCATATATTTTCTTGCATCCATGGTTCGCTGGGAGTTACTGAATAACAAAAGTTATAGGATAGGACACTGATTTTTGGGCAATCCAATATAGTAAAAAATATTAAACGTGGATATATCGCGCCCTAAAATAAGATGCAATAACTAAGTACAATTCAAGGTGGATCAACTGGATGCTTGACAAATCAAAATCCTTTTGTAAAATGTGTATAACTTGCTGTCTTTACAAAAGAATTTTCATTAACAGGTAGATTCTTATATTATTATCAATGGTAAATATTATGATTGCTTCAAACAAAGAGATTTCATAAGAAAGTGAGGTTTTCTCACATATATATTGCACAAAATAGCAATACAAATATGTAAAAGTGTGCAGAAATGACGAATTTTAAACATCATTAACAACAATATCCATTATAAGATTACAAAAATAGTTTATTTCCATAAACAAAAAATATGATGATATCAAAAAAAAAGTTGGGGAACTATAGTTAATTCATTTTTCTAGCGTATGAAGAATATTATGGAAGCAGTGCACACACCTTATTTTTACAGTATTAAAATTATACATGTTGGACTGAAATCACTTAGTTTGAATCGATACTTGTCCCAATTTATACATTAAAACAGGTGTGTTCCTGACCAATCGACGTGGTTACATTTTGTTATCGCACAATGCACATAATTTTACAAAGAAATTCAGGACTGCATTGAACATTCCCATGATCTATAGAATTTAGGAAATAACTACATTCCATTGTTAATAAGATAATTTTACTTTCATCGGTTAATACTAGTATATTCACAGAATAGGTATTTTTCACAATAGTCCTTAAGAAAGTACATTAAGAAGCACTTTAAAAATATTCTAGCATAGGTCATGTTTTTATTGAACTTCATAGACACATTTTGACAAAGAAAGAAGCCTGCAGGGTACAGCAACAATTTTTTAATTGCATGTAGAGTTTTTATTATGGCTGCTCTTTATATAAATGAAGAATTTATGGATCGATAATTTAAATATACGTTACTGTAAGTGTATTTATCTTATGTATTAGCTTTTGTAAAATTCTTCAGACTGGTAGAAATTGTTTCTCAATAGACGCATTAGCTCTTTTGAACCTGTTTATATGCAAAAAATCAAATAATGGGCTTTTTTATTACAGCGTTGTTTAATACAACTTTTTATAAGATTGAAATATCCTACTAATTCAACGGAATCAACATACGAAGTATCTACTTTGGTATTATTGTAGTAAGATAGCCACAGTTACTGTTATTCATAATCTATGATCTAAAATCCAAGTATTAATAAATTATTCATATTTTTCCACATGATCACAGGATAACCATCTTGTAACCACGTTGAATAATTGGTAGCTATATTGTGCCTTTTAGTGTGTATGAATAATTATAAACAATGCAATTAAATACTGTGGAATTGTGGGTCTTATGAAATACTTATGTTACTTATTTATGATTTTCAACTACGATGTAATAATATTCATGTATATGTTATTTATTTTATAAAGATTTTTCTCTTTTGCAGTGGCAGCCTATTTTTCCTTTTACCTTACATCTGTAATCTTTTCTTTTTTTTTAATTATTACTTTTATTCATGTAAATGCATTAAAGTATTGGTTTTCGAAAGATTTTAAACAGTTTTTAGAATTCTACGGAACAAGACTTTTTCTTATATACTCTATTACCGTGCCTGAATCCTGAATACAGTAGTGATTACATGATAATACGTACATGTAAAATTTGCACTATCGTCGACATTTTACCAACAACCACCTTAGGTTCTCAAGCATTATCGGAAGAAGAATTAATTCTTCGGTCTTTGTCTTATGACTATTTATAAGATGAAAAAATGATTCTCTATTATTGCATTTAACATTATTTATAGCTGAGTACATTAATAGCAGTATTTTTAAATGTTCTATAATATGTTGGTAATATTGCTACAGCTTTTCTATTAGATGTTATCTCAGAATATTTTGATTAATGCAAGTATTCTCTCATTTCATATGTATCTGAGGTGTGTTCATAAACGCTGACTAGGTTGTACTCAATATTAATCAATGCATTCTGGCGTTAGAAAATGTGTTCAGAGTACAAAAACATAGGACTTAAATAATTTATTTCTGCTAAATGGAGTTATGAATTACAACTACAATTAGGGCGTTATACATTATCTTGATGCATGTATAATGTATGTATAGCATCGTCTACATATTAATTTAAGAAGTTAGAAGTATGATATACCTACGTTTATCTTTCTTTGACTACATCATTGTATTGTCCAATTAATTTAATTTATAATTTATGTAGTAACAACATTTGTAAAAGTTATGTATGTATTAATTATAAAGTAAAATTGTAAGAACTACTCGAATGTTTGAGCGACTCAAAATTTAATACAAGGTGTTATACTCTGTTATTATTCTATTTGACTACATACTTTAATATTGTATTATAATAGAAACATTGTGCATAAACATTATTTCCATATTTCATATTATACATGCGTTCAGAGTATAGGGTGAGTTTCGACGAACAACACTATTTGTTACATATTGCTCAGTTAATGACGTCAAGTTTTAAAGCCCATTTATTTATTACTGAATCATTTACAAAGTTTAATATAGCTATACATACCCCAAGCCTGTACAAAATAAGAATCTATTTTCTTTTCAACGATGACGTTTTACAGAAATGTTGTAGGTAAGTTTTTCAAAAATTTCTAAGGCCTTACAATTGCATTATTCCTTGAAATTATAATTCAGGGGATCTGTTTTTACATGTACATGCAAAGATAAGTTTCATATAATACAAGTATATAGACAAAACTTCTTACTTTATGCTTACGGAAAAGTTGAATAATTACGTAGGACATGGAAAAATATTTGTTTTTATGTACAAAATTGTTCTGCATTTATATACTAATGAATATTACAGAAAATTGTACACATAATGTATATACAATACAATCAAATATATGTATTGCTTTTTCAACAAAGTATGGTAAATATTAAATGCACAATCTCCAACTGTTCACTGAACTACAAAGTGTGCAACGAAAAACAATTCATTTATACGGATTAGTGTATTTACATTCTGTTCCGTTCTCTCTGCAATCGATTGCTGTATGCTCTTGATACAGTATGAAATGCATCCATGTATCGGTCCATACACATTGCTACACATTTCTGCAATTAATTTGTAAAGTATATGACACGTGCATTAACACATTTTTACATCGATTTATCTTTAGAGTAGCCGTTGCTATCCTTGTATTTGACTTTAATACATATCAGATATTAAATACTGCTGTAAAAGGTTAGGATTTATATTCAAAAACAATTACCTGTTCGGAACTGTCCAGTGAGGTGCCTGGCTTAACTATGCATTTTTTGAAACATTTCTCTGTCATTTTCTGGAAATATGTAATGAGACCTGTCATGTTCATTCATATGATTTTACATAAAAATGTTAGAATATACCCTGTAAAGTTACCGATATCAGTTCTTGAGCATTGGCTACGGCAATTTGTTGTTTAACTTGTTCCATTAACTCGTCTCGTTCCGAGCCCGTTAACTTTGCTGGAGAAATTGAGTCCATAACTTCCAGTGTCAAACGAGATATGGTTGTCAGTAAAATAAAATTATTTTGCCTATATAATAGGTATCACTCAACGTCCCATAAAGTCCTATCATCAGTGCCCTTACCGGCCTCCGGAGAGAGGCGGAAACACGTGAAGTCGCCGAAGGTGAATAAGTTCAGTTCCGGTGCCCTTGCTCATTTTGGCCAACTTGAAAGTAATTTCTTTTTAAATCTGTATAAATAGTGCGAATGGTGGCACTCTTGTATCGCATTGAGATTCGATATTCAAAATGTAGAATTTTGCAGTTACGTGAAATCTCCATATTTTAAAAATACCGAGGCATTTTAAAAATGTAAAAAATGTCAACTGTAGAATAACAACTGATGACATAAGATTTTACATAAAATTGTTTATTTAAAATGTTTCAAAATAAAGTATTTGAAACGAGACAAACATGTGTAACCGCACGATGCATCAAACATACCGATACATTATCGAATCTCTCGATAGTCTGATGACCCATAGCAGTAGGTGATGGGTCGTGAGAGTGCGCGCGCAAGTTATTTCGCTCTCGGCCGCCGAGCGAACCAAAGCGAGTTATTGTAGTTGGTCACTTTTAATCATCGGTCATCTATTCATGACGTTCTTCCAATTATTAATTAATTCCTATCAATTATTAAATCGATCCCCACATAATTAATTTTAATATTTTTCATTGGATACTATAATAAGTGGTAATGTTACAAATATTGTATACAGGTGAATGGACAGACTTCTTCTGTCTATAATCTTCTTTCGAGCAGGTAGCTTCAATATTCTACCTGATTTATAGTTTCTGAAAAAGTCATGCAAATATTTCATGCGGATACTCGTTTGATTTAATCGATACATTGTTTATTTAGAATAGTCTACTATTTAACTCTGCTCTTAAAAAGCAGGAGCCATCATTCTGTGTTTCGAGGATAGTACCACCGAGGAGAGCTCTCCTCGGTGATAGTACCAGTACCAATAAGAGCTGTACGCGTGCGTATAAGAGTTTGAAATTACTTGTCTCCCGCCATTTGATATAACGCACTTTTGTATTCAAAGGTCCGCACTCTCACCGCGACTTTAGCTGGCTCATAACTATTTAGATCCGCTCGTTAACATTAGATTTACACTACTTCTTTTATAAGCACGATTTTTCATTTAAATTGCGTCAAATTCACGCATTTCCGTAAACGGAATGCAACATTCGAGCGAATCCAAAGTTGCGAGCGGATCTTAAAGTCGCGGTAAGAATACGGACCATCTTTAATTTGAGAGTTAGATACTTAAGTTTTTCGCGCTTTACGTTTTCTCACGATCAAATTTCGCGTAATTGAAGAATCACATCATATTTAGCATTTTTTAGTTTTGTTGCGGTTTATGAGAAGTGTGGGTGAACGGATTCTTCCGTTTATAGTGTCAACTACACCAGTGCCACCAACGAACTTCATATTCCTCTGTTTCCATTGCGGTGAAAAGATTTTCGAGCAACAGTTTCTTATTTTTAAAGGAAGTCGGGTAAAGGAGCAACATGAACAATATTAATGAAGTGTGTAGCTTTGATTTTGCTCTGAGACACCTGAGTGTAACAAATGTAACGATGGATATAGAGTTATGACCACTTTGTTATGCAGTTGTATCTGTTTTGCAGCATACTTTAGCTAGAAACAGTGATTCAAAGACACATGCTGAGAAAAGAAAAGCAATTGTCTCCAATCTGCTGCAATTGCAAGATTGTACATCCAATAATTCTAATGATCTTGGTAAGTATGAGATAAATGTCAACACATTCTATTCGCATATGGTAATGACACCAGGGGATCATATCATTATTGCATAGCATGGCAATGCGTCACATATATCATGAATAAGCGATGTATTCTCTATTTGTATTATAGAAGAAAATTTATTATCGACCACTATTTCTTATATCTAATATCAAAATATAAAAATTATGTCTGCTAATATACATAAATTTTTCATTTAGATTGCACGAAAGTTAATGGGTCTTATAAGGTACAAGAGTCATCATCGGATGCATTAAGAGATTTATTAATGGAATTAAATAATAGAGACATAAATATTGAAAATGGCAATTCACGTTGTTATCGTTGTCAGCATTTCTTAGATATACCTAAGAATCTTTTGTTTCCATCGCATCGGACAATCTCTGATTTATCGTCATTATGTAAAGCAGATATCAGTTTTGTTCAAGCGATAGTATGGTTGAAATCAGTTACAATGATTACAAAGCAGATTCCAGCTGAGAAATTGAATCTAATTTTTAATAATTATAGCATGAATACAGGTACAAACAGATTAATACACTTATTATAAAACTTATGTATGTTATTTTTTGCATATGGGCAACATGCCAGCCTTTTTGTATGAATTGTATTATGTAATTTTACCATAGAGTGGCATGTGGAACAATACCAATTAAATTTTAACACTACATCATTTAATGAGTAATGATAAATAATTGCTGGCAATAAAATGATTAAATTATTGTATTCTCGACTTACAGATGAAACAAAAGATGCACAAGAGTATTCTTTAAGCTTTCCGAGCCAAAGTACTAATATCAGTGTAAACAATCAGTTATTAGAAAATTGTTCACCACATAAGTTAAATGAAGAAAGTTTAAACAGTTTTAAAGATATTAGATATACAATGAACGACAGCACTAAGGAATATTTGAGCGACGATGTAAATACTTCACAAGGCAGTGATTACACCTTTGCAGTACGTACAGGTAGAAAGTTATGGCCAGATTAATTAAGAAATGTTTTAACTCCAAATGCAATCAAACTTTTATAAACATAAAATTTCGTTGTAATAAAATAGATCAAATTATTCCTGAGTCTGATTGTTCAGACACGCCAGACATGAGTTTTGGAGAGACATCTCAGCATATGGATAACAGTAATTTGTTTGACTCTGAGAAAGATGATAGTCTTTTAAACTGCTACGACCATTTGAATGATAAATCAGAATTCAGTTGTTCAGAAGTGTACAATGATGTTTCCAAAGTTATACAAAATCTTCCTAAGGAAGACACGAGAGTTGATAATTATAAAAGCCAGAAAAACGATAGTGCATATGACACTCAATATATAGACTTTTCCACTGATGGTTCATTTTTAGCACAAGAAACTCGTCAACTACAAACTGAAGACTGCGAGCAGTGGAAATGTGTTGATAGAAGGACTATGAAAGGTTCTGGTAGCTCAGAAAGAAAGCAATCCGTGATTCTCAATTTAGACACATGTAACTTAAGGAAACAACATAAGACTAACAGTTTTCATTCTTCTAATTCACAAAGTAATACAGAGTGCTGGCAGGAAGATATATTATCTCAAATTACTCAACCTGGTGAATATTTAAATCAAATTATATGCTGTACATCACCTATGCTTCATAATAGTTTGCTTCTCTTATCCGTACCAAAAATTGTACAGCTCCTGTAACTAATGCTACTGTCAATAGTCTGATCATTAAAATAAAAATTATTATTTCAGAAGGGAGAAAGAGGTCAATGACAACACAGGAATCAACCTATGAACCAAAAAAGGCCAAAATCTCATCGGAGTTATTAAATTTTACTATGGAAATTCATGATACAAATGAAATTGTTTTTCAGTCGGTGAAAACCATTCTTGCAGTTTTTCAAAGTGAAGCAGTGGCAAAATTGTATATGAAGAGAAAGTCATGGATTGATTCGTTAGAAGCCGAAGCTGTAAATGCAATTTTAGATTTCTGTGATATTTATGATAGCGGAAAACACTCAAACACATGTACAGAATATATTGTTGAGACAATAAAGAAATATTTTGAGAAAATTTTTAACACTAACGAATTGAGCAAGGTAAACAGTAAACAATATATGGTTATATGAAATTAGAGCATAATTAATGTGCTATCAAATAATAATTTTAGAAAGTAATTTTTTTCTATTTAGATTTAGCCTGCCTCTTATTTATAAAAATTATGTTATTGTACAATTGTTGTAGACATCGTCGACCTTATATCATACAAGTATTATTTTGGAGCTGTGCAATTCATTTAAAGTTTGTGCTGAAATTGTTGACTACTTATGTATGAAATTGAAAGATTTTAAAGCTGGTATTATGATTATTATGACTGAGCAAACAGATGAAAGTGTAAAAACGATACACAGTGCAATTAATATACTGCACATATTGTTCTTTGGATTGTATACTACTCTACGCAAATTCCACCTAGCTGTTTCTTCGCAGAAAGAAAATTCAAAAAATTTGATACTAACAGTAATTGATTATTGGAAGCAACATACGCATAATGACTGCTTAAATGATCAAGCAAGTTTAAATCAAAAGAAAGAAAAGTGGATTACGATTTTAGAAGATTTCACTTTGACCTTTGTTGAAGATTTTCCACAATTTGCGGAAAAGTCACGGGAATTGTCCTTACTATTGATAGCCTCGTGAAAATGCGTAACTTCGTAGCTTAAGAATTTTCGAAGTACTAATAGCAACGAAGTTAACATTATACCAATAGCTTTTACCATTAAATTAGCGAAGATAGTGAATATGTTTATATTTTATTTGTATGATGAAAATTAGAGAATATGTTAGTGGTAAAAGGATGACTTTTGTCCGATAAGCGCTATACAGATGAATTAAAAATATCTACAAGTTTTACATCATGGTGTATTGTACGAGACTTGAAATTATAAGGAATGTTACACTTATACTCGCATAAGTAGACCCTCTAGAACCTGTATTGCTTAAATCCGAGCTATTCTGTTCTTCGACTAATTTGGATGTTGCCCAACCGCATAATGATTCTTCAATCGACGGTATGTAACGGAAAATGATATCTGTAAATATTTCTATTGGACAGATATCTTTGCAACCAGGTAATGTCAAAGGAATAGTTTCGTCGTGAACTCCGATGTAGTATGCAACCTGCAAAATTGTTTATCAAATCAACAATGCTATTACTTTACTCCAGTCACGTTTACTCCGATTATTACCTTCATTCCATAGGTGTCAGTGTCGTTGTCGCGATACAGTTCAAAAATAAGTGCAGCTCCTTCCATCGGGATATGAGGTGACCAGAGATTCATAGTTTTAAGAATCCCAGCTACATTTATCTCGTCACCACTGTACAACATGAGCTTTCGCTCATTAGACATGGTGCCTGCAGCATAGTTCAACGAATTGTAAATAATCTCTTTAATAAACGTGCCTCCATTCAGCTGTCGTTGAAGGAGAGATTTCGAGAGGAGATCATAATGCAACATAGTCACGTTGAACATTTCTCCATCTGGATAAATTCCATCCGCCCATTTCGGCAAGGGTAGATCACGGTCCAGCTGAAAAAAGGATTGTACCTGTAGGTAAACTTTGCTTTCTTCAACGTGTCTTTCATCTATTACCAGGATCATCGTTTTCTCAACCTACTATGGTTTCTAAGGTGGAGTATAGAAAAGCAATCTCTGAGGGTAAAGTGACATTAATTCCTGACTCCTTTGAGATGTATTGAAACAAAGGTAGATAATGTTCCATGACACTCTGCATTTCCTCCGACTTTAAAAGATTTTCCACCTCGGAACGAAAGTTTGGACAGAGAGTGCCCAAAAAGAGCGTGTCCTGTTTCATACTCGTGAATTCTGTAAGTAAATGCGGTGGAGAATTTAACGAAGCTTTGTGAAATTTTGCAAAGAGTCGTTCAGAGTTCATTTGTAATTCTAGAATCACCGTGTTTTAATGGCTCTGCGTACTAACCGAAAGGGATCGGTTGCCAAGTGAAATTCCAATCGTTCCATTTTTGCAAATCCGAAGGAGGCCAAAGACCAGCGTTTACAAGCTGCGCAGACATTATGGATAAAGAGAATTCTGTAGTGTGTACTTTCATTATCTCGGTGGTGTAGACATCGCCTAAGAAGTTGCCGTAAGTTTTACGCAGATGAACTCCCAAGTCGTAAAGATTGAGCTTGGCTCTCTACAACAGATTTGGAAAACGAGACGAGCAATTAAATGTTAATGTAAAGATGCCAAATGGTACTTTCATTTTTTGCAAATTCGCAAAGCCAATCAGCGATACTGTAATTATATTACTAATGTAATGGAATACTTACATTGGACAAATCGGAACTTGCCGAATTGAAGTACTCGTACGTTAAATTACTGGGAAGACCATTGCTGCTCAAAATATCTTTAGATGGAGCGTACAATTTATGAGTATATAACTGAAAAGGGCAGAGACACTTGTATTATCTTAATGTGACGTACGTTACGTTCATTGTTATTTTATTATGCTTACGATGTGCACGAGTTTCAGTTCCTCCACGCCGAAAACGAACGTCAATTGTAAAAGCAATAGAAGTAATTGCTTTTCCTTCATGGTTTCATGAATTTCTCAGTCAATGTAACGAGATCTGCAACAGAGAATTGTGGTGTACGAAATTGGCAGAGTAATTAATTTTACGAATTTATCTCTGGATTTTTGCATCCTGTGAAAGCGGCTGAAATATTTTTTCAAAGTGTTTACTCGTTCTGCTTTGTTAGAATCACCTTTTGAAATTATACAAACGAGTTACTGCTATGCGTTAGGAATTTCATGCGTGCCTCACGTGGCATCCGACAGTTTCTTGCGTAATAGACAAGTAGACTATATTCAGGTTTGCAATTCGCAGTAGTTCAGTGAATTTTACCTTACAACTTCTACGCTTCCCCTTCGGTGTCGTTTGTCAATGATGAAACGAATAACTGCTTGCTTTTAAGTAAAACTGAGAACGATGCTCGCCATGCAAACAAGCCTGTTGCGCCAAGACAAATTGTAAATGGCCTTATCTTCACGATTTCATGCAGGGAAATAATAATCCTTCGCCGTTATCAGTCGCGAAAATTTGCGGCACATGCTTCGAATCGACGTATTCATTCGCATTAGAACGTTTTCGAGTCCCTAGAAATATTTTTCTTTAGATCGATGATCAATTTGCGTCGTATCGTTTATGCCGTCGACTTCTGATTACACCGGTCAACAAGGTCGTTGTCCATGAAATGAGTTTTGCTAATTTCGAAAGAGACTACTTGTAGACATGTATTTTAAAACTAATCACATTTTCGGGTTAGCTCGAGGTTCTTTTGGATTTGAATAATAAGATTCGATTGTAATTTCTTCATTCAGAAGCAACATCACGGTAAAAATCATGTTTTTCAATTTTTTATTATTTTTTTTCTCGGTAGCTGAACATCTTAGGAGCATTTAAAACCCAACTCAGAGTTTAAATCTCAAAAACTGACGAAGTTATGATTTTTTTAATGAGTCAATGCGCTAAAAAATACTCGATATGCGTAAAGTTAAATCGTGTCTGGGATTCCCTTAGACTGCAAACGGGTTTTTATTATTTTTTCTTCACCTACAGGAAACAATAATAAAAACCCATTTGTAGTCTGGGAGAGCTTCAGATATATTTTAACTTCACGTTGAGTTTTAAATGCGCCTAAGTTGTTCAGCTATAAAAAAAATAAATTGAAAAAATAAGAAAAAGTTGAAAAACAAGAGTTTTCCTGCGGGGTTCCTTCTTGATGAAGAAAATCTTATTATTAAAATCCAAACGAACCTCGAGCTAACCGGAAGTTAGGATTAATCTTGAAATACGTGTTTATAGGTACTCTTTCGAAATTAGCAAAAATGATTTCATGGGCAGAAGAAAAGTCAAAATTTGTTGGCCAGTGTTACAATCAGTTTTACTCTATCGTCCTTGTTTGCCCTTTTCTCTTTCATCGTCGGTGAATGCGTTCTACCGATACGCACGATGTTTAACGCTAATTAGAAAATTATTAATTTCGCGTTCCGGTAAATTGACATGGAGTAAGTATGTTCCAAACGTTTCTCAGTACACCGTCGACTATACTTTGCACTTACTTATCGGCACGGAAGTGTATCACGTGACATATGCCTGGATATTGTTGAATGTGTACGTCGTACCGATAATGAACAATAATTAAAAGAATTTAATTTTAAATACTTTCTTATTTAAAATAAAAGTCTTTGCAGGTCGTCTTGAGAACTGTCCGCGGATCATGGGAATTTTAAGCTAATTCCTCCGATTACTGGTGAAGTGTTTTCACTGGAGATAAATCAGCAAAAATTGCCATATTAATCTTTCCGTCATCAGGAATGCTAAGTGCGTTAAGAAGTACAGACTTTTTTTTCCTGGGCCTCCACGATCCTCTTAACACGTTTGTGCGCGTCATGCAACGTGCACTAAAATGGCAATGATGCCATCGTTATACATAATAACGATGCGATGACTCTGAGGGCATTTGCGCATAGCATAGGACATTGTGGAGATTTCCGACATCGCCTGCACGTGTAACCAGTGAGTTACAATTATCATTGAAGTCTCGATGAAGAAATCGACACGTGTTTCCACGCTCGTCGAGTACCGATTCGATAACTCGCGTCCGTGAAACTATTCAAATGTCGATCCAATCTGCTGGTTTTCGTCTACGTACGTATATATTTTCTTGAAAAGAAAAAAAAAAAATCGTGTCGTTCCTGTAACACTCAGCGACGAGACACGCGTTATCTGGTAAGAACTATTTAAAACATACAGGAAAAACGATACCATCGGACTACTCTAATCGTCAGTAGAATATAAAGAAGTATCTGCGACCGAAATTTGTGTTATAACATTGCGAGAGTGTTTATTCTTCTTCTTGGACTTCTTATTTGTCACTTTTATAAGCGCTGTTGGATATTCTGGGGGAAACTATTGCCAAGTGGCGCTTGTATCAAGCTTTTCACATTTTTAGAATATTATCGTTTCACCATTCGGCTAGCTTTTTCATTTTCGTAGGCGTTAACTAGATTGTCGTCTTTGCATCGTTAACTTTAGAATTTTCGAAGCTCAACTGATTGTAGGATAATTAGAGTTTACAAATAAACATTTCGTCGATAATAACATTCGATGAAAAGAAAGTTTCGAATTTCCGCGCTCTCTAGATGATTAGAAAGTAACTGTATTTTTAGTACATATCACTTTGATAGGAAGACATCGGGGATTAGAGTATTCTCGTCTCGATTAGCGTAGCATTACGAGATATGGCAGTCATCTTGTATTGTTTGCAAATTGACAGAGCCAATGGAGAGATAACCCACTAGAATCCTCGGGTAACTCAGCTCTCTTTACTTTTTTCCTTTTTTTCTCTCTCTTTTTTTACTTTTTATTACCCGTCTGCCTTCACCCGAGGCGGTAGATAATTAAAGATCCCCGTAATCATTAATAGACGCGAGAAAATACACATTTATTAGGACCATTGCAAATGTTAACTTAACTAATTCTATCTACGATTCTACGTAATTCCCTATTCCTTTTGCACGTCCTTTACCCAAGAACAATAACAATCCATTCGCTAATTAATAAACCCATTCACATTTCTAATTGGACGATGCCTATTAATTTACAGAGTTACCTACGTGAAATATTCGAATGATCTAGACCCGTGCCTTGTTTAACGAGTACCTTTGAAGAATGACGCAAATGATCTTAGAGCAAATTATTAAACGCAGCGATACCTTTGGTAACCACCTGTACCAATGATCGTTCTACGTAAGAACAATTGAAAATTGAGGAAGATTTCGTTACCAAGGTATACACCGTAGCTCCGATTATATCGATCGTGAATGAAAATTAAATATGATCGTCATTAAAGTCTCCACCACCAACGACGTCAACAACGTCGTTAAGACAATCACCACCACCACCACCACTATCTCGATATTAAACGACGTTCTCCAGCGTGTGCACCTGTCCCCACAGTCGAGCTTGGGGCCTACGGTGTCCGCGTATTCTCATCAACCATCAACCGATCGACGTTCGTCCTCACGAGGACACTATCTCGCGATTGAGACCATCGTGCAGTATTTTGGTGTCTCCGTGGTCGATAAGAAAGTTCACGGAGAACAGCTGAGCGGACCCTCATATCGAAGGTCATCCTCGTCACCGTCCACCAACACCATTCCACGCATATCTCATTCGACAAAGCGCGTACGGCCTCTTTCGTACGTGTCAATTGTGCAGACTCGCCCTTGGCACTCACCAACCCCGGACAGTCGTTGACCTCGCGCTTGCTTTGACCAGTCAAGATACAACGTCGGTGTCACGAGTAGCGAAGGTCTGCGTTGGAACGACGAGGAGGAAGGGAAAGAGAAGCGAAATTGTCGGACGGCGATCGTGGATCGTCGAACGTTCGGGTGTTTACCCAAAGTGAGTAGCGCTTCCGGTAAATGCGGATGGACGAGTGATTCGTAGGACGGTCTTGTTTTCTAGATCGTATCGATGGTACCTTGAGATATCTGATAAGTTTGTATCGTGCTCGATCCAAGTTCCTTTTTTTTTATTTAGAAGTCGAGATTCCTTTGGTTTTAATTATTCTAGTTTAGAAAGTGTTTTTTGGGAATTGAAGGGACATTTTTGTGTTTGATACTTGAAATTTGAAAGCGAGGAGATTCACTCGAAGATACTTTATTTAGGATTAAATGCGATTAGAAGAAATTTTGGGTATTTCGATGGAAAATATTCTGAAGAGTGAACTTTATGGTTAATGTTCTTTTGATCGGTGAGAAACTGTTTCGATTCTACTTCAAATGGTTTAATGTTTTGCTATTCAAAATTCAAGCTGGGCTCCGCCCGTGGATACTTCATTTACGATTAAATGCGATCAGAAAAAATGTTTGTATTTCGATGGAAAATATTCTGTAGGATGAACTTTATGGTTAATATTCTTTTGATCGATAAGAAACTGTTTCGACTCTACTACAAATGGTTTAATGTTTTGCTACTCAAAATTCAAGCTAGGCACCACCCGAGGATACTTCATTTACGATTAAATGCGATCAGAAGAAATTTTGGGTGTCTCGATGGAAAATATTCTGTAAAATGAACTTTATGGTTAAAGTTCTCTTGATCGGTGAGAAAGTGTTTCGATTCTACTACAAACGCTTTAATGTTTTGCCACTCAAAATTCAAACTGGACTCCACCCAAGGATACTTCATTTACGATTAAATGCCATCAGAGAAAAACTGTAGTACTTTCATAGAAAGTATTCTGCAGGGTGAATTCTCTATGGTCGAAGTCCTCTGGATCTGTGAGAAACTGTTTCGACTCTACTACAAATGGTACACGGAATGAAAGAATTAACACCGACTATCTCACGGAAATTCAGCGCCTTTAAAAATCACTGCTTTACTCGCGGCCACTTCTTCGGCCCTTTCACAGCCACGTTAGAACCAATTGGCCGATTGTGCATCGTTCTAAGATCGTAAGAGTCTATTGAATCGACCTCGGCCCACGAGGAAGCTAAGCACCCGCGAAGGAGAACATTCTTCGGTGCCGTGTCAAGAAATCCTTCGGAAATAAAATCTTCAAAAAGATAACTTCATCCTTCCGATTACACCGACTGAATCACCAAAGTATGCGAGGCCGAGAAATTTTCTCATGAACTTCAAGGTTTACTTTCCATCGCGAGATCGCCGATACGGACACTAAAAGTGACTCCAAAATCAGATAAGTGATTCGATCGAGATCGACCGTCTGAAGAAGACCCATTGAAGAACTCCAGACACTACCAATGTCGGCACGCGAACGTGACTCATTGCCGAAGTGTCTGGGCTGTCTCTACTTGCCTCACTAATTAACTCTCGACTTTGCCCTCGAAGCTTCCTCGCGAGCCTATTTGCAAATCGTTACGCGAGCATGCAGCTTGCAAATTGACCGCTTACAAGCACACGAACAGTATCATCAGGCCAACTACTTTGCGCGGGAAAAATTCGCTCTCTTAAACTCTCTTACCTCTCACCCTACCAGCACGCGTCTCCAATGAGGACCAGAAATCGTGGGTTGTCCTCTCTCGATCCTTAACGATCCTCTTTATCGATCTTCCCCATTTATTCGGTCGACGTCATTCGATCGATGATCCACTCTCGACTTCTGGCCGATGTCAATGCCTCGACGGTTGTCGATAATGGCCTAAAAAAGAGTGATAGACGAAGAGGTAGTCAGCGAGTGAGTGAGTGAGAGAAAGAAAGAGGGAAAAAGAAGGAGGAGATTAGATTAGATTTTAATTGCGTCTGGACCGAGGATCCATTGACGTGGAAGTGAGGAGAGAGGGGAGATCGAGATCGCGGAGATTAGAAGTGTAATTAGATTAGATTAGATATTGGATGCTTCCTAAATGGCAATGTCTTGTGAGACAAATTGAACGCGGAAAGAAAGAGAAGGGAGAAAGAGAGATGGAGAACGAGATTAGATTAGACAATGATCATGGGACGGAGTCACGTGTGTGGGGCGAGAAGTAAGAAGGAAGGGGTTAAAACTTTGTAATTGGAAGAATGATGATGAAAGAGAAAGAAAGTGGAGAAGGAAGGATGTACCGTAGGTGAGGATGTGTAATTCGACCCTCTGCACGTTTAACACTATTTCTACCGATCGATCAAAAGACCGTTTTTCAAATTTCGATTAGAATTTCCTGTATAGGACGTAATTGCATCGCCTTTAAATTTCACGACTTTTCCTCAAATTTATACGTATTATCGTTTTTTTAATATTTTAGAAAAAGTGAAATTTTTAGTTTCGATGCAATTACAGTGTATACAGAAGATTCTAAAAGACATTTTAAAACGATCATTTGATCTGTCGTGGTAGGACCGGTCAAATGACCGTTTTTAACATTTCGATTAGAATTTCCTATATACAACGTAATTGTATCGCCTTTAAACTTCACGGCTTTTCCTAAAATATACGTATAATACATTTGTCAATATTTTAGGAAAAGTCGTGAAATTTAAAAGTGATGCAATCACATTGTATATAGGAAATTCTAAAAATTTTAAAAATGGTCGCTTGACCGGTCGTAGTAGGAATACTGTTAATGCTCGATAATACCTCGTACAAGACTGAAGAATCACCCTCTGCTTACAAGTAAACCACAAACGACGAGAGGTGGTGGTGGAGGGTAAAAGAAGAATAGAAAAAGGAGGGCCTGGAAGAAGGCACGTGGAAGAGGAATGATGGACTGTGAGCAGTGGTCGAGGAAAGAGAAACAAGAAGGAGAGAACGTGCGTGACGCGTGGGTGCTGTTAGGAGGTGGATGGTTTAAATGCGAAGATAAGCGAGGAGAAGCATGAGAGAGGAAGGAGAAAGAGACAAAGTGCGCGGAAGGCTATAGAAAGTTAGAGACAGAGATTTACGAGGAAGGAGGAAGAGCACGTTCATGGGACTAACCGCGTGATTAACTCGCGTATCTGTGAAAAAGTTTCTGCTCTCTCTCTCCATTTCCACCGTTTGATATCGTCGCGACGGTAGATCACTCGCTTAAGATAGGATTCACGTGCAAGTCTTTATCTGCTAAGAGGATATTAATTGGGATATGTTTAGGCCCGAAGCAGGATCACTTTCAGACACACGTGATTAAGATTCTTCCCGAGATTTTATCCATTGCAGAGATTTCGATGATTTTTGTCATAGTTCAATTGAACGCAGAAAGTAAAATAAAGTTCTTTTCTGTAATATTGCTCGAGATATTTTTAATTAGTTTCATGAAAGTAAATTTGATAAATTTATGTGTTATAACGGTGGAAGGGGTACGAATCGAAGCGCTTACTCGTTCTCGTTATCTGAAATCTTGCGGAAAACAGCCTCGGGGGAAAATTACCCTCGTCATTATTTTTTTATAGGATTCTAGAGACGTCAGTATACTTTTAAATGGCATCGTTATAGTGGTAAATCTTTTTTTCAAGTTTTTGTAGACAATAATTTAAAATTGAAATCTCGAGAATCGAAATGTGGGGAATAGGCTGGCCGTTTCACAATTTACGTTTGCGCGGCTCACAGTAATAAGGAAACGTCTAATCTAGTACTCGTAATCGTCGATTACGTAATTGTCGATTCTTGTCACGTTTCACGCACGTGCTTTATCGAATATTCAATGATATGTGTTCTATGTAGAAGTCTGCAACACTTGATCCAGAAGCTCACCTATGAGTACCGTATCAGAAGTTGGTAATGGTTTCATTCTAGTAAAAATTCGTCAGACCAATTGAGAGTAGATCGTTTTCAAGAACGATCGAAGAGCCATAGTTCTCATTCGAGTCAACTAAAATTGGATTTTATTAATACTTTATCGAAGAAGAAACTTATTTTCACCGTGAGATAATCCATCGGTATTATCATCGTGCGTGCATTGAAAATTTTGACAAGTGTCTTCAAGAAAGTCCGTAAATCGCTCACAATTTTCTCGTATCTCTCCTTGACTGATTCCGCGTTCCTGGCGCATATCAGAAACGTGACATTGGTTCCGAGAGATAAGCCTTCTCGTTTTAAATTTTGAGACCTTCCACGAGTACGTTCGCGACCGTTAGGCATTCTAAGTTGTCACGGAAAAAAAAGAACCAATTACACAGTTTTCTAATTAAATTACTGTTTAACCAATCATGGGGGAGGTTTCAATTTTTAGACAATTATCGCGCCAAGTATCGTGTTTGCACGGAGATAATAGGCAACGAGCTAGGCCGCAATTAGCATTTTATCAAGGGGGGGCAAAATTAATACATTTCGGAGTCCGACGTTCCGTCGTCGAGACTGGAATTATGTTTCTCACTGAATACTCCAATATGTGGCAAGGTTTCTTTTTTCTTCTACGTCAATATGACGCGAGTGGTACAGCTGGTGCAAAGGCACATAAACGACGAAGTGGGTGGGAAAGAAATACTGAGACGAGGTGCGCTTGACCGTCTCGATAAAACGCTTGGTTATTTAAAACAGTCAGCGAACAGGTAGAAATGTTCAGTGTTGGAATTGTCTTTAGAGAAACAATAGCTCGTCGCGAGCGCAGTCTTGTGCCTTTATTTTCCCTCTTTTCTCCTTGAAATTACAAGTAAACTACATGGTCAGTATAAACGTCCCGCTGTGCGCGGCCAATTTGACTATTCTCCACATTTGTACTTACTAATTGACTTGTTAACACGACTCGACTTTTTTCGATGAAATTTTTCGAAGCATTTAATTATATCGGAGACAAGTGATCGAAATAGGACTGTATTGTTTATTAAAATATTTGATTAACAGCATCTTTTGCTTGCTCACAAAGATTCATTCTCCGATGAGTATGTTTCATTTTATTACAGTGAACAACAACTCGTCAATATGATCTCCATGGCCCATCTAAAAAACCAAATCTTTATCATTGTCGTAACAATTACTATTGTTGCCTCGGCACCAACTGGCAACGCAGAATCTAATGGCGACCTCAAATCGATTTACGTGGTACGAAGATCATCTCTATTGCTCATTTCTTTTTTTGATGAAATGTTTGCGAATGTTCGTAGAATAGTCGACAGTTTAAACTCAGAATGGCAATTAAATATTTATAGCTGTTCAGGCACGGCGATAGGACACCGGACGCGAATTCTGAATTTTATCCGAACGATCCTTATCTCAACGACACGTTCTACCCTGTGGGCATTGGACAGTTGACAAACGTAAGTAAAGAATTGGTGAAAACTTTGCAAAATATTCAACAGCTTTCATTCAATAAAATACTTTCGCGCGGATTACTTGGGATTTACACTACGGATTTGCAATGAATTGGTACTTCCCGAAGTAGAAGAGGAGAATTAAAATTTTTGATCGACCTCGGCACAAAGCCACTAGAAATATGATTGGACATAAAATCAGTCACATCGTCAGTCATTTTGCATTACATAGTTAATGCGAAGCAATAAGAATGCCATTTTTGCCATTGATTTTTGCTCTTATCTATCACTTCCATTAGCGGAGCTTAGAACGCAAAATTCGATAGACTTTTACCTGGTATTATCAAACCGATTGTTGAGGCACACGATTACATTGTACATTCTACATTTGTTCCGCACATGTTTGAACAAATGCGAATGAGACTTGTCGAAATCAATTCTGCAGTCAGTAGAAAGAATGTTTACCCCGATCACACTTTCATCACCTGAGCACTTCGCTAAGCCTGTCGATGACAGTGAACAATTAATTTTCACAATTAAATTAATCTTCTTATTCTTCAAATTGATTTAACACGTTCACGGCGGTGCTGCTTTTTCTCTTTCTCACTGTGGAACGGCGCGTGTATTCATGCTTTTCTTCATCTGGCGGCGCGTGGTACGTGTTAATGTTAACACGTTTGTTACAATAATTTGTCAGTTTCGAATAATTGCATAATGAAAATGGAATACTAATAATTAAAATGAATATTCTAATTGGATATTCCTCACAGGCGGGCAAAGCACGCGAGTATAAGCTCGGCGTGGAGCTGAGAAAATCGTACATCGATTTTCTCGGAAAAATTTATCACGCTGGGCTCCTTCGCGGGTATAGCACAGCTTACGACAGGACTAGGATGTCCATGCAATTGGTTCTCGCAGCCCTTTTCAAGCCTGAGCCGGTTCAGCAGTTCAACGACGAATTACCTTGGCAACCCATTCCATTCTTGTTCGTTCCTCGAATCGACGACACTGTAATGTTAGGGGACGGCTGCCCGAAGTAAGCAATTTTTAATTGTCACTTGAAGTATTATTTGATCTGACCTCACGATGCCAAATTGAGTTGGTATACCTTTTTGTATTATGATTATTTTTTAAACAATTCTCGGTTAAAGGTTCTCTCCTCTTTTAAAATAAATCACACACCCGTTAATTAACCGTCAATTAAAGAGTTCTTATAATTTGTAATTGTTTCTTTCGAAAGGTACCTTGATGAATACGAGAGGGTAAAGAAATTACCGGAGATAGAGAAGAAGGTTCAGGATTTGGACGAGCTAATGAAAAATTTGACGATATTGACAGGAAAGAATATAAACAACACCCTGGACATTTATAATCTTTATCACTCCTTGATGGCCGAGCACTCGATGAACCTGACTTTACCAGAGTGGGCCTACGACGTATTCCCTTCGGGATTACTCTTGAACGGAATTATTGTCGAGTACGAAATAGCTACTTACAATAAACTTCTAAAGAAGCTTTTTATGGGTAAGTTGCTTTCGATTATCTATCTAACATTCTCAAACATTACTTCTACAATTTAGATCATTCTTGCGATACTCGCTACACAAATTTGAACTTAACTCGTTTTCCGTGTTGAATGTGTGCTCGAGTTGAATGTACAGTGTTATTTGTAACGACGTGAGAACACGAAAGCTTTTTTTAAACGAAGTTATTCTCCACTGGGATTTTAGGGGACTTGTTGAAGAAGGTAACCACAGACATGACAAACAAGAGGGACTGCAAAAAGAAGAAAGACCCGAAATTGTTTCTCTTCAGTGGCCACGAGTCGAACGTTGCCGGTCTCTTAAATACACTCGGCGTTTTTGAGCCTCACGTACCCGCGTATTCCAGTGCAGTTATCCTGGAACTACGTGAGATAAACCACGAATACTTCGTTAAGGTTTGAAAACATCATTTTCAGATATCTTTCTCGAGTTACGACTTCGTGTTTATAAATTTCTTACTAAATTTCATCGTACAAGATATCTCGCGTCTCCTCTATTAAAATTTTAATACAAAAATAAAATGGCTTGCACATATTGTACTTTATGAGTAAGTTGAAAGAAGTAAAATGTCAACAGTGCAGGATCGTTTCTAAAATTCCGAAATATTTGTTCGCAGGTTCTCTACTACGAAGGTATACCAGCAGAAACAAAGGAATTATGTATACCGGATTGCGACCTGTTGTGTCCATTAAACAAATTTCTCGCAATCGTCGACGAGTTCATCCCTACGGAGAAAGAGTTGGAATGCGACAAGACACAGACGGAAGCCTTCGCCAATGTTCAACGACACTCTTTCCTGGAGGAGAAGAAGTACAATCTCATAAAGAGCAAGAAATCACCGTTCGTGTCTTCGGCCTCCTCCTCGTAAAAGAATTCTCATCGTGAACTTCGCAAAAAACCTCATGTGCATTATGCGCTTCGGTTACGTTCCGTCGATTTCTCTTCCGCCAACGTGCATCAAAACTCCTTACGGTCGGCTACTGTTTCGTTTCCTTGAAACATTATTCACAACGGGAGTACGCAAATGTCCGCATAATTTTTTAATATCTGTTAATTATTATTAATGCATTAACTCTGAATAGTGGGCAATTTTTAATAAACCCTAACCGAAGCGTATGACGCATAATAGTTGTAAATATTGCAAAGAACGCGGGCAATCAATTTGAATTTGTGGCCCCTGCGCACACTCAGTATTCTTGCGTTAGCGCAGCCCTTAATAAATGGTTGCGCGCACACAGGCGCATGCGAGTCTCCGAAGCGGTTACAGATGCGCGAGTTCAATGTAATTACCGAGACTTTTGATATATCATCAAATGCTCTTGGTACACTTGCATCCCTGAATTGAATATTCCATGCTAATTCACGGATGCAAATAGGTTAAGTAAATTATTTAAGTCACATCTACGAGGTCTTCCGTACGTCGTTAATATTATAATACGAATGCCATCCTCGGTAAGAAATGTACAAATTATGATAAGGGGACCTCGATCTTTTTGTAAAGTCCATCGTAAAGTGTATCAACTAAGGGATTTCTTTTCACGCGAAATTCCTTGGTCACTTGAAGCCAGAGATTCGAACTCTAACCCGAACTAATTTTGGTACTGCGTATCGGAACTAACCGATCTAATCGGGTTAATAGAACATGTTTAATCCAAATAATCCAGTTATACTGGTTACTGTAATTATCGTAGTATTTAATTATTATTTAGGTATTGTAGTAATTAATACAGTTATTAATACGATGAAAACCAAATCACAGACAGCCGGAAAGCAAAGCGGGTCGAACGTGGCTGTGCGCGCATCCGTCGTGTGTGCGTGAGTTTATGACTACGTTCAGGTATTGCGCTTTTCAACACGAGTAACATACATCGAATATATCCATGTAAATAAATTTCATTCATTCTTTTCTCTTTCAGGCCACTACACTAGTGTGCTCTTTTTCCAGACCGTCTTGTTTTACTAGTAACCCATTCCGAACGGGTTAACCGCGGTTTTGCAAAATTTAAGAACGGTTTCTTGTGGTTAGTATAGGATACAGTAAACCTCCTTCATTAACGCGGTTTGAGTTAGAGTTAAGCGACGGTTCGAATCCTTGGTTAAAGCGTTACACGCCACGGTCTTAACACTATTTTTACCGACCGATCAAATGACCATTTTTAACATTTCGATTAGAATTTCCTATATACAACGTAACTGCATCGTCTTTAACTTTCACGACTTTTTCTAGAATATACGTATAATACATTTTTCGATACTTTAGAAAAAGTCGAGAAATTTAAAAGCGATGCAATTACGTTGTATATAGTAAATTCTAAACGAAATTTTAAAAACGGTCATTTGACCAGTCGTTGTAGGAATAGCGTTAACAAGCTTGTCATCGCACGAATTTACATGGCAGGTCCTTTTCATTTTAAGCTTACACGTGTCCCGCACAAGTCAGCAGACCAGTGCATGCAGCGCGCAATTACGTACACACACGAGTTTTTCGATTTAACATTATCTTCCCCGACGAAGCTCGTAGTAGATACGATTTAGATGGCAGCTGGCTTGCTCTTGTTTTTAAACGCACTTGGCCGTGCCTCGTGCGTGACGAAGTAGATAGATTACGTTGTAAATACTTCCGGTTAGGTTTTCATTTTTTTTTCTTCCCACGATGTGCGCACGATCTTCGACACCGCGAATACGCAAGACGGGCACACGGTTTGAAAGAAAGAGGAAGATGAAAATATTGAAAAATTGCGTGGAGAGAGAGAGAGAGAGCGAGAGAGAGAGCGCGAGAGAGAGAGCGAGAGCGCGCGAGAGAGAGAGATGTACGTAAATAATAATAATAATTAAATGTTAAACGCATCAGCGCACGGATGCCTGCAATTTATTACCTTGAGAGTTATGAGAATGAAGAATGGATTGTAGTCTCGAGAGGAATGTGAGCACCTTGCGATTACGTAGGAATCCGTCTTCCGTTCCTCGTCTAGCCAATTCAGCGTATAATTACTCAAGTCCAAAGTTTAAGGAACCGATAAACAGAGATAGTCCTTGTCGAATTTCGAACGAAGTTCCAACACCCGTCAATCTTATCTGACGGATTGTCCCGTTACAATGTGCGAGTAGTTTTGTTTCCTTCGAAAGATAGATGCAAGATAAATTGAGATCTTCTTACGTAAGAGTCATTATATCCTGGTATAATTTGAGGTACAAGGAAAACCCAGCTCGTCGAGCGATCGTGAGCCTGAGAAGATGCGCGTGGCTCGTGCACCTCACGATATCCGACTAGAACTGGAAAAATATTTATTTATTTATTGTCGCGCGTCACGAGAAGAGTGACGATCTCTCGAGAGAATTTTTTCGCCCTAAATCACGGCATTTCCAATTGCGAAAACGAATGCGATCCGTTTGTTTTCGTCACGTCACAATCGAGCACGAGTTTTGCTTGTGCTTAGGCAATTTCTTAGGCCATTCGTTCGCGCACTTGCGAATCCCTCTGTCAACTAATAAATTGATCTCACGCGAGATACTCCGATAGAACAGGCTCATGGTAAAATTGTGGTCTGTGAAATGGGGTTAGTCGCGTGATCAAGGGAAAATTGTTAAGCGTTAAAGTGTTGGAAGTTTCTCTGGCGAGTTACCTTAACCAGTTAACTGCGGAATTTCTTTTTTTGAATTTTAATTTTTAGTATCGAATGGTAAGTTTCTTTTTTTATTTTTCATGATCGGAAATATTAAGAATTTGGATTTACGTGTATACACGTCGAACGCAGTTAACTGGTCAAGGGGTTATAATACACCTGTCTGCATAAAAAAATCGACTTTTTTATTTTTGCATAATCTGAAAGTGCAATATCTTAAGATTATTTTCCTAAAATAATTTTTTAATCCATCCGAGCAAAATTGAAAGAGTTATACCAATTTAAAGAGTATCACTCGCAGTAGGAATTATCATAACTTTAATCTTTAAACGTGGTTTTCTTAAAACGACATTTTTCACGCGGTGACCACGATTTCTCGAGATCCGTTCAACCAAATTCGTTCGCACGTTACACATAGCTTCTATCTGAAATAAACTCTTCCTGATCGTTCGGTGTTTTTTTCCAAAATTATTTGTTGAGTCGTAACTAAAAAAGCGGACTAAAAAATGGAACTTTGACTTTGAATGATAGCCATTTTCTTCATAATAAGTTCTTTTCCATTCTGAACGATCAGGAAGAGCATTATGTAATGAAGAAAAGAAAGAAAAATGGACTTAGTTTTCATTTTTCTGTAATTCAAAAATTCATACAGACTGCTGAAAATATCCATTAAGAGTAGCCTACATGAGCGCATCAAAAAGTTTCTAAATGTAATGAAAACAAAATCCCAAAATCACTCATAGTTTAAAGGCTTGCAGGTGTATATAACCCCTTTATTCTTTAACACTTTGACTGCCACGCCCATTTTCCACGAACGATTCGTGGCACCATACTTTGCATTTTGTGCGTGTATGTGTTTTTTTTGTTAATATATGATTTATCAAGTGCTGCAAATTGCAGTCGGTAGAATCAATCATTTTTTAATGATTTTTCTGGAGGTCACCTGTGATCACCGTAGCGTCACAGGAGAAACCGTAGCCAGTCACAAATGAACCGTTTATTTTGAAAGTGGTGTAAGTTGATTCTTTTTAAAAAAATGAGATATCACAAAATTTGTGGTTCATTTAGTGTAAATATTTTATTTACAACGAGTTAATTTTGTTTCTAAAGATGGACTTACACCACTTTCAAATTAAACGATCACATATGACAGTCGAAGTATTAACGATTAAAATGTTTTTGTCAAGCTCAGGAGCGAATTGTCCATGCCAGGAACTTCCCACTGATTATGCATTTTATACGCTTTTAGTCACACTTGATCAACAGTGCGTTGATCCGATTTCTCGTAATGCCAGTACTTAAATGTAAATTTTCCGTATCTTCGCGTTAGACATTTTATTAATTACTTTGATAAGCGTGACGCAAATAACAGGCGAGAAGTGTTAATTTAGTGGACTCGACCTGGAAATAAAAATTCAGAAGGAACGGTCGCGCTCGTAAACGTGGCACATGGAGAGACAAAAGACCGAGGAAATTGTGATATTATGAGAATGAAATATTGGCTGTTTGACTACGTCCACGTGCGATAAAACTTTAGGTTCAGGTGATGTACAGATGTAGCGGTGATCTGTAAAATTGTCCATTTCCGTGCTTTAATCCGGCTATCGAACGCGAGGAATAGAAAGATTCTACACGTGCTCGTGGTCTAACCTGTAGATTTTATCGTGCCACTACGCAGGCGATTATCGAAAGAATTCTTGAGGCCAGACAGTGGAACTATGTATTATCTCCAGAAGATACACAGGAAAGTATTACGTGCAAACTCGCCTGTGCCCTACTCTCAATAAATTTTATTGTTGATGAACGATGGGACTTTCCTCAATTTCAACACATAAAATGGTCGCTTCCAACATTCTTCCTGTGAGAGATAATTCGTTAAACTTGCAATTGGCATAAAGAATGGTAAAAAAAAAACTGTACGATAATTGATACTTATAATAAGCGAAAAGAATCCATCGTTACTTCCCTTATGCGACATTGCTAGTTTTCCTCACGTTGCTCGACAACTTTAAAAAAAAAAGCCAATATTTAATCGGTCTGCACAGTGTACTCGTGGAGAAGCATTTACGAAAATTGTAGAAACTCTGTTATCTGCACCGATAACATGTGAAATAACCGCAACGGGAAGCGCGTTAACCATTTCCGTACTAGTGGTTCCGTAGTGCGACCACCAATCTAAAATTGTCTCTATGTCGTTACGGTGGTTCTTTCCTAGTGACAAATAGTTCAAATAAACAAATTAAAACTTCATTACATCGCTTAGACCTCGAAGATTAAGGTTAAGAGATCGTTTCGGTTTACCCGCAATGGACGGATCGCACGATAATTGCAAACTAACTACCACTCAATTATGCGAGTAACACAATTACCCCGATTTATTGCGGATAACGTCGATTCTCCCATTTCGATGATCGTTAAAATCACTGACTGGAGAAATCTCCTCGACGAATCTCGTCGTTAAATTATTCCTCGAGAACTTAACGATTCCTGAGAAGGGAGCTGCAATTAAGGTCGGAGCTTTGGAGTGCGCGCGGTAACACCTCAGGTAGAATGCACCTTCCTACGCACGAATTTTTGTCCACCTACAAATCAATATTTGCACACTCTACTACTGCACGATCCGTATCTCGTGATTTCTCTGAGTAATTAACGGGCGTGTAACCCATCACTCATGCGATCTTAATAACCCCCACCCCTGCCGAGTACCAGCAGATAATCTTAGAGCGTTTCTACTTTGGTCGGTGCCACGCGAATTGAAAAAGAAGCTTTGTAGAGGAGAGGCAGGCTATATAAAAGGCATAGGTACAGGAAAGAATGAGATTCAGAAAAGGTGGATCTACCGGAGCGAGACAAGGTGAGGATTCGGATGACAAGTTGCTTCGTTAGATAATATACCATCGTTTATCGTCAATTGTGGAAGCTTTCGCGTATGAGTTTTACCGACGAACGACAATCGGAGGATTAATCAATTTTTGCATAAGTGCCTTGTTATGACTCATTTTTGCCGCTTGCTCGTTTAAAAATGCGACGCGTCTCCGGTGGATGTGAATGTAAAAGTTTTTCAGTGATTCGCTTTTTATATACTTCGTCTATTGTATTTGTTGGTGTAATCCGCGAACCAGTTACAAGGTTTTGGTCGAACAATTTTGTTTATTAGGTAAACGTTGATTGATTGTGTATCGCCCGATGGGGAATTGACGGCCTTGTTTTTTTGTCGATAAGAGAAAGTTCGACTGTGCAGGAGTGCGGTTGTATTATGTTTGTTTTCTTTTTCTTTTTTTTTTTCTTGCTTACGCGCAACGCCTACTTCCTCCTGTATCTGCAAACATTTTCGATACTTAAACACATGTTCCATTTCAAAACTTGACGACTGCTTTTCACGGTGATTTATCTTTGAGTTATGCGAAGTAGTTTGAAATTTAAATATTTATGGGAAACATGAATATTATTCCGATCTTCTGGAAAATTAGGATGCACGTTTTCCAGTTTAGTGAGTAAAGTGTATGTGTTTATGTACACTTTGACTAAATAGTAGAAATCTCTGACGTATTTTTAAAGGAAAGGTGATGTTTAAAAACTGTTTTTATTTATACTTTCGTTGCCACGTATTTATCTCGATGCACTCGACATTTTGCGTCCTCGAATAGAAAAGGATAAAGTGAATTTTTGTAACGTGCGATTTTAATTTCATATTATCATTATTAGATCGTAAACCACGAACGTATATGTATAAATTACAAGAATAACCTGGCTAACGATTTTATGTAGTGCCTATTTAAAATGGACGAAAGTAGATTAAAATAGAAACTTACCGAAAGTTGCGGCACCCTACTCGTGCAAAAATGAATCAAAACAAAAGGAGTGAGATTTTTTCATTTAAACCTCCGCTCACGAGGGATTTGATTGTGAACTTTTGTCGAGAATGCGCGCACTTGAAAGATAACGAGAGTCGAACGCACGGGTTTCTTCGCATTTCGGTATCGTCTCCGTGTTTGTAAATAATGTCACGATTCATGGTAAGGTCGCAGATTGGCTCATTTTGATATTACTCTATTTCCTAACGATCTTTTGAACGACCTGTCTCTGTGAAGCTGTCTCGATGGCGCGTTACACTAATCACGAATACACGCGCATGATTCTTATACTTGGTTTGAGTAATAGAAACTCTTCTATTACAGCTTCACTCGATTTTCTGATTGCCATGTTCTGGATAGACAAGTGATACAACGCGCAATGCGAATACTAGCACGATACCTCCTGTACAATCTCTCGTTCTTCGTGCCACTCCACATATCGTACTTTCTATGACGTCACATTGTTGCTTTTCAAAAATAGTTGTCAATTGTACCGTGTCTCGATATATCTACCTGCATACTCATTAGTAAAAGGTGCATCCTACTGCAAGCCTTATTCTTATCAGTTGACTACTGACCGTGCATAGATCAACGCGTACCTCGAACTGTCTTACTGGCAGATCAGGCGATAGGAAACGTGCGCGAACAAGCCGGTATAAAATATTTCGCGGACAAGATAAATATTTATACACGCGTTGAGAACGATGAAACTAGTGCTAGAGAGAACGTCGAAAATGTGTATGAAATCGTAAGGTTCAACTGGATTCGAACATTGTACTAAAGCACGTTATAATATTCGTGATAAGAGAATTTCGGAAAAGTGAATTGGTTTACTACTAAATGAAAACGAAGCGCAAGTGTGAACGTAAGTGGTGCACGCGCTACATTTATTGTTAGAAAACGATGAATGTGCTGTTGTCGCTTGTTATCCCTTCGTTTTCACATTAGACAGTGTCAGCATCATGAAGATCAAATGGATTTTGGCAATACTTGCGTGTCTCCTCGGCATCCAAGGATCCTCTGGTGAACTGAGAATGATCCAGGTGATGCATAGGCACGGAAACAGAGCGCCTACGAGCGAGACTAGGAATTACTACCTCTTGGATCCTTATAGGAATTACAGTTATTATCCAGAGGGATGGGGTGGACTCACAAACGTGCGTTGAGTTGATTAATCAATTTGTTTCCACGATTGCATTCGATATTAACACCGTTCTTTTAATCGCAGAGGGGGAAACAGGTGGTATACAATTTCGGAAAGTACCTTCGTCAAAAGTATGGTACCTTCTTGGGTCCTGTTTATACCAGAGACATCGCGTACTTTGGTGCTGACGAGATTGAAAGAATCGTTGAAACTGCCCAATTGGTGGCTGCTGCGTTATTCCCACCGATTAAGTTGCAAAGGTATATTTATTTAAAATCAAAAAATCAAGTTGTCCATTATTTGCAAAGTATCAAGAAAGGATATTGTCCTTCAAATTAATTGTAAATAAGTACAAGCCTAGGACTTGCGGTTTTACACATTACACCCAGTTTTGTTTTTACACGAACCTCTTTTGCACGACTTTGATTTAACACGATTTATTTTTAATTACATTTTTTTCCAATTCGTGTTTAATCAAAATCGTGTAAAAGAAGTTCGTGTAAAAACAGAATTGGATGTATATCTATTTGTAATACAAGTTGCTTTTCTTTCACCCCCAATGATCAGATATCAGCTCAGTTCAAACGTGGAATGAATATTATTGGATTATCTAAATAAGCGCGAATAGAATTGAACATATTGAACTGAACTTGGATGGCAAATGTTGTAAACTTCTGATAATAAACCTGTTGATTTTTTAGATGGAACCCAAATATACCATGGCAACCGATACCAGTTTGGATGGACAAATTAGATCAGGACATTCTCTACAATTCTATACAGTGTACGAACTATCAAGCAATGAGAGAGAAGGCAGAAGCTACGGATCCTTGTCTAGTAAGACGGAACAAGGAACTAAAAAGCGTATACGATGAACTATCCTTTCACACAGGATCACCTATGAATCACTGGAGGAGTTTTCTACTTCGACAAAGTCTCTTTGCACAGGTACTCTCAATACTTTATTTCTTCGTACAATAGCGATACATTACGAGCGATCCAAATACTCGGCGAGATCTCTATCGTTATAATAAATATACAGTTTTATAGAATCATTCACAAGGAGTAAAAAACTTTTATCCGCTTCCTAATACTATTGTTTATATCGTAGATGGACCTCGGCCTTGAGCTACCTGAATGGACAAAGGAGTATTTCCCGAATAAAATATTGGACGAGATGGCCGTAGAGGATCTGAACATCCAATCTTGGACACCCGAAATGAAACAGCTAAATGGAGGTAGGAACTGTAAAAAAAAAAGTCCTGCTTGCTCTAATAGTCGTTCCTCGTTTTATTAAAGCCAGTTTCACCGATTCCCCTACGTGCTGATTAATAACAATTTTACGAGTGTCACACTTCCAATTTCCACTTTTCCCTACCAGGCATGTGGGTGAAAGAGTGGCTGAAGCACGTGAACGACCACATGAACTCCACGTCGCCCGATCCAAGAAAAGGATACTTTTACGCAGCACACGAACTGAACATCGCAGCTGTCCTAATTGCATTGGAGGTTTACGACAAGCGTATACCGGAGTACAGTAGTGCTCTTATCTTCGAGTTACACAAGGAAGGCGACATTTGGTATGTGAAGGTACGTAGAAGATTCAGTATCGAGCTTTCCATGGTAAAGACGCGTCTTTCCTTGTCCCGTATATCAACGAAATCTGAAAATAATGTTTACACGCGATGTAACAGGTGCTCTACAGGAACGAGGATGTCGTCAATACCCTGGAAATACCCGGCTGCCGCGGTGTCAATTGCGAGCTGAGCCTGTTCAAGAAGCTGGTTAGCCCTCTAATAACGAATAACGAACAGCAGCTGTGCGGAAGGATAGACACGTCTCTCTGATGGACGCAAAGTCTAACACGAATCCTTCAAGATTGCCGCAAATTGTCAGGCTTGGCTACTTAAAAATTCAAGGCGGAGAGTGAAAGGCACGAAGGATCGTCGATTGAAGCGAGGTAGGGCGAGAAAGACTATTGGAATGAATTCGCCCATGCGGAGAGGTCAAATGAAAATGAGCCTTTCGTCGAATAAATGTAACAGCTGGTCCTTTGTTATGTTGTCCCACAAATAGTTGATCTCATCCGGGTGTGGTATGACGTTCTTCACGAGCTCCATGTATTTTTCAATGGGACAAGCGTCTCCGTAGCCCTCCAACAGTTTGTACGTGTTTAATTTCTGCTCAGCTCCGTCCCAGTACAACATCTGCAAGGCCATTAAAGAAGAATGAACGAAGTGGTAAAATAGAGTAAAACGAGAATACGAGAACAGACGGTCTATCAATGTGCCTTAGCATTAGGTGTCGTGATAACCAATTGTTAAGATAGTGAGACGAGTCATGCTAATTACCCGTACGAAGATGTCGCCCTGCTCGTCGAGAAGCTTCTCCATTATAATGGCCGTTCCGTAAGAAGGTATTGGAGGCTCGCTGATGTTATGCGCTCTCGTGAACGCTGCGATATTCACCTCGTGTCCACTGTACAAATACATCTTTCGGGTGAACGTACGCTCTTTCTTAGGGTCCATGTTGTCAATGAATCTCTTAATCATATGCCCACCGTTCGTTCTCTTCAACTCGGTCGTGTACGAGCGTATTTCATACTCCAATACGACCACGTCGTTCATTTCCTTGAATATAGCGTCCGTGCACCAATCCGGTAGGGTGAGGTTCATGGCTCTCTGTAATAAGGAAAAATTGTAAACAAGATGAACACCCTCACTGTACGTTATAGAAACAATCACAAGTATCCATCTTCTTTTGTGGCATTGAAAATTGCAGGATGTTCGTGAAAGTGAAATGGATTTTTTAATAGTTTAATGCAGTGATATACTTAAGAGCATGAGAAGTGACAACAGCTTTGAAATTAACTGTTTAAAATTGTGCTGTTATTTCCTAAGTCGACGACCAGATGACATACAACGTTTGATGCGAAATGTATAAAATTATTGTTCAAGTGTGCCTGAATTGTCTACTAATAAATTTGCGGATACATAGATAAAGCCAAATTGTGTCTCGGGGGATGCTAATAAAGAGAGTGGAGTATGGATCATTCAAAAAATAATAATTCTGTAATACTCTTGGGGCTTGTACCTGTGCCGTGAGGATATTATAAATCTCGTAAGTTGCCCTAGTGTCACTGATGTTCTTTCCAGTTTTCTCAGTCAGATGTTTGAATAAATCCGCATAAACTGACTCCTTCGCGCGTACCTCTTCGGTGTTCTTGACTTTTTCTAGAGCCTCGATGTATCTGGAAGAATCAAAGGTCAATTATTATAATGAATTTAAACGAACGCTGAAATGCGCGATTGTTAACACATTGTTCACCGGTCACGAGTTAATTCGTGTTTACATGGCCAAACGTTGACCGAAGTTAACTCGTGTCTGCGCGTGCATTATCTACTTTAATTTGCGAAACCCAGGGCAATACAGAATATTTAAATAATATTTCTAGAAATATACGTAGAAGTAATAGTCGGTGACAAGAATTAGCTTCTGGGTAAAATTGCGACAACAGCACATTCGTCGTTTTCTAACAATAAATGAAGTGCAGTTACCGCTTATATTCACAGTTGCGCTTCGGTTTCATTTCAACAATGTGTTAACGTCTCGCATGAACTAAAAAAATGAAGATTGAAATAAAAATGCAATCGAAGGAAGTAATACTAACTGCGCAGCATAGTGTGGTCCGAAAAGAATGTCCACCTTTCCGGGTGCATAATGTGTGGGTATTGGTAACCAGGGTAGATTGGGATTCCATAGTTGTATCGGACTAGGTGGGTGGTAGAGGCCGGCCAAGGCCAACTGCAAAGACATTTTCGTGCGGTCGACGTTGCTGCTTACCGCGTAAATATCACTCGGATGATAAACCGAGCCCAAGAAATCGTCGTATCGTGCCCTCAGCATTTTTCCGATACCATATTCCGTCATCTTTCCTTGCTATAAACAAAGAGTGCCACGTCGACCCGGCAACCAGAAAGCAAGGACACATTGTCAGTAAAGCAAAGTTACTCGCTTACGTGGCTCATAAATCATAAGAACCCACGTGTACAGCTTTAAAAATCGGAAAGCCTCTTATCCGAGCGTACACATACGAAAATGCCAATATCTCAAGGACTAAATGCGCATTTAACACACTGTTGTTGGGACATGTAAAAAAAAATAGGTTTTCGCAAACTGCGAGTATAGCGCGGGTCACGTAGTTATACGTTTTTTATAAATAGGTGGTAGAATGAGGGAAGTAAAGGTACACGGGTTGCTAATGTTTGTCGTTGCCCTTTCTCATACGTAGTATTACTAATTACAAACATAGCCAAAACAGATTCAAATTCCTTTTGAATTTTGTTTCTTTTTCGGGTAGTCAACAGTTATAAGGAAGTAAATGTGTAATAAAAAAATTCAATGCCTGTTTTTTCCCCGGTAACAACCGTTTTCTATATTCAGTAAAAGAAAAAGTGCCTTCATTTTTTATGGTAACCTTGAAGAATACATTCTCAGATGAAAAAGTAAAAGTTTAGTAAAAAAATTCAAAGCCTTTTGAAATTTAGAGTGATTTTTTTATAACGATAAAATTGGCACACATTTTTCAAAAATCACTCGCTCCATAATGTACCGGCACAAAATGCCCGATCAGAATGTGTTAAGATAGATGCTCTCAACTATCTCGCACTATAGGCATCGCATAAGGCATGTACGAGAGCCCACCCCATTTCTATTCATCCCTCGCAAACATTTCACGATATTACAGCATAGTGACTCGTGTTCGGTCACTTGCCATTGCAATAATATTAGCGTGCGAAATGATGCGCAACTTCTTACGCTTATTTTTCATTAGACATTTATAACTGTGGTCATTCAATGGAACTCGAGAGGTCCCATGAAAAGCAGCAGTGTCAATTGGGATAATGATCACACGGAGTGATGAGGAAGAAAATGTAGAAAATATGATGCGAAGTATAAAGAAAATCCATAGGAAAGCCACGTGAAATTCGATTCTAAAAATGATTCGAGATAATTCTGTTAACATACGTTGTGTAAACGTGATGTTTCACTTGAAAAATCTCGTTATTCGGATTAATCGTATTTTTATTTTAAGAAAAAAATTGGTTGGTTACCTCGAGAAATGTTTTAACAAAAGGATTATTCATCTTTTTCGCGCCTTAGCCACGAGTGTACTTATTTATTTATTGATTGGACTTACGTTTGTCAACTGTGCAAGGCCTTCAGGCTCATAAGTCGACTCATGATAAGGATCGTTAGGATACCTTTCCTTGGCGCGTGGTGCACGTTCTCCATGGCGGAATAACTGAAATTGAATAAAACCATAAGTACGCGTGTATCCAGTATCGGAAAATGATAAATCACTACTCTAACATCATACTGTTAAGCATTTCGTGGTGATATCCTTAGAACACAAATTACACTTTGTACAATGTAAAGACGCACCAAGCACATATATGTTACTCGGTGAGAATGTTAATTTGCAATCAAACATTCAATTGCAGATATTAAGTGTGAGTTTTATTTTGTAGAAAGACAATTAGATATTTATCGCCTGACTCAACGTGTCGCTTCGTGTCCAATTCGCACGACGCGCAAGAGAAATTCGAACGTGGACGAAAGCACGACTAACGCTGTACCAGCAAAAGAAATCTAATAATCATTACCAAATACTATATTATTACACTCATTATACTCCTTTATTGCAACTTGCTTGGACCACTCGTCCCTCCCTGGCACCTCCACGCCCTTTCTCTCTACTAATCTTTCAAAATTAATCCACATTCAAAAGTTAAGAGCGAGCGAGCCTGAGATACGATTACCTTCCCACCGTCAATCCCATACAATACGAAGTGAGGAGTGAAACAAGAAGATAAACGAGAAGCTTTCTCTATCGGAGAGATAAATCAGTACTCACCACCTGGACCTGCTGCACAACAAATTCCCCATTACCTGAGAGTACGAATAAAGTTAGAATAAATACGCAATTCAAGGTGAGGACTGTTTTAAGATGCATGGCGCGCAATTGTTATAAGGTGTGCGTTTGCCGATGAGAAACTAGGGGGCAGAGCCAGCCCCCTGCGCTTTTGCTTAGCGAAAGCGCCAACCCCCTCCAGATCGCCGGGTGCACGATTTACTACGTGCAGAAAAGCTGAGGACGTCGAATAAAATTGTAAGTGTATGAAATTGTAAGATTTAACTGGATTCGAAAATTGTACTAAAGCACGTTTTAATATTCGTGATAAGAGAATTTCGGAAAAGTGAATTGGTTTACTACTAAATGAAAACGAAGCGCAAGTGTGAACGTAAGTGGTGCACGCGCTACATTTATTGTTAGAAAACGATGAATGTGCTGTTGTCGCTTGTTATCCCTTCGTTTTCACATTAGACAGTGTCAGCATCATGAAGATCAAATGGATTTTGGCAATACTTGCGTGTCTCCTCGGCATCCAAGGATCCTCTGGTGAACTGAGAATGATCCAGGTGATGCATAGGCACGGAAACAGAGCGCCTACGAGCGAGACTAGGAATTACTACCTCTTGGATCCTTATAGGAATTACAGTTATTATCCAGAGGGATGGGGTGGACTCACAAACGTGCGTTGAGTTGATTAATCAATTTGTTTCCACGATTGCATTCGATATTAACACCGTTCTTTTAATCACAGAGGGGGAAACAGGTGGTATACAATTTCGGAAAGTACCTTCGTCAAAAGTATGGTACCTTCTTGGGTCCTGTTTATACCAGAGACATCGCGTACTTCGGTGCTGACGAGATTGAAAGAATCGTTGAAACTGCCCAATTGGTGGCTGCTGCGTTATTCCCACCGATTAAGTTGCAAAGGTACATTTATTTAAAATCAAAAAATCAAGTTGTCCATTATTTGCAAAGTATCAAGAAAGGATATTGTCCTTCAAATTAATTGTAAATAAGTACAAGCCTAGGACTTGCGGTTTTACACATTACACCCAGTTTTGTTTTTACACGAACTTCTTTTGCACGACTTTGATTTAACACGATTTATTTTTAATTACATTTTTTTCCAATTCGTGTTTAATCAAAATCGTGTAAAAGAAGTTCGTGTAAAAACAGAATTGGATGTATATCTATTTGTAATACAAGTTGTTTTTCTTTCACCCGCAATGATCAGATTTCAGCTCAGTTCAAACGTAGAATGAATATTATTGGATTATCTAAATAAGCGTGAATAGAGTTGAACATATTGAACATTTCACTTCAGTTGTGACAGGAAAGCAGCCACAATCTTCTCCAGGAAACTGAAAACTAAATGTTTTTTTCTTGAATGGCAAATGTTGTCTTATCGTAAGCTTCTGACAATGCACCTGTTAATTTTTTAGATGGAACCCAACATACCATGGCAACCGATACCAGTTTGGTTGAAAAAATTAGACCAGGATATTCTCTACAAGTCTATACAGTGCACGAACTATCAAGCAAGGAAAGAGTAGGCAGAAGCTACGGATGCTTGTCTAGTAAGACGGAACAAGGAACTAAAAGGCGTATACGATGAACTATCCTTTCACACAGGATCACTTATGAATTATTGGAGGAGTTTTCTATTTCGACAAAGTCTCTTCACACAAGTACCTTCAATTCTTTATTTCTTCGTATAGTAGTGATACATTACGAACGATCCAAAGACTCAGCGAGATCTCTATCGTTATAATAAATATACAGTTTTATAGAATTATTCACAAGGAGCAAAAAACTTTTATCCGCTTCCTAATACTATTGTTAATATCGTAGATGGACCTCGGCCTTAAGGTACAAAGGAGTATTTCCCGAATAAAATACCGGACGAGATCGTCGTAGAGGATCTGAACGTCCAATCTTGGACACCCGAAATGAAACAGCTGAATGGAGGTAGTAACTGTAAAGAAAAAAGTCCTGCTTGCTCCAATAGTCGTTCCTCGTTTTATTAAAGCCAGTTTCACCGATTCCCCTACGTGCTGATTAATAACAATTTTACGAGTGTCACACGTCCAATTTCCACTTTTTCCTACCAGGCATGTGGGTGAAAGAGTGGCTGAAGCACGTGAACTACCACATGAACCCCACGTCGCCCGATCCAAGAAAAGGATACTTTTACGCAGCACACGAACTGAAAATCGCAGCTGTCCTAATTGCATTGGTGGTTTTCGACAGGCGTATACCGGAGTACAGTAGTGCTCTTATGTTCGAGTTACACAAGGAAGGCGACATTTGGTATGTGAAGGTACGTAGAAGATTCAGTATCGAGCTTTCCACGGTAAAGACGCGTCTCTCCTTGTCCCGTATATCAACGAAATCTGAAAATAATGTTTACACGCGATGTAACAGGTGCTCTATAGGAACGAGGATGTTGTCAATACCCTGGAAATACCCGGCTGCCGCGGTGTCAATTGCGAGCTGAGCCTGTTCAAGAAGCTGGTTAGCCCTCTAATAACGAATAACGAACAGCAGCTGTGCGGAAGGATAGACACATCTCTCTGATGGACGCAAAGTCTAACACGAATCCTTCAAGATTGCCGCAAATTGTCAGGCTTGGCTACTTAAAAATTCAAGGCGGATGGTGAAAGGCACGAAGGATCGTCGATTGAAGCGAGGTAGAGCGAGAAAGACTATCGGAATGAATTCGCCCATGCGGAGAGGTCAGTTGAAATTGAGCTCCTCGTCGAATAAATGTAACAGCTCGTCCTTCGTTATGTTGTCCCACATACAATTGATCTCATCCGGGTGTGGTATGACGTTCTTCACGAGCTCCATGTATTTCTCGATGGGACAAGCGTCTCCATAGCCCTCCAACAGTTTGTACGTGTTTAATTTCTGCTCAGCTCCATCCCAGTACAACATCTGCAAGGTCATTAAAGAAGAATGTGCAATACGGAGTAAAACGAGAAGACGAGAACAGAAAGTCTATCAATGTGTCTTAGCATTAGGTGCCATGTGATAACCAATTGTTAAGATAGTGAGACGAGTCATGCTAATTACCCGTACGAAGATCTTGCCCTGCTTGTCGAGAAGCTTCTCCATTATAATGGCCGTTCCGTAAGAAGGTATTGGAGGCTCGCTGATGTTATGCGCTCTCGTGAACGCTGCGATATTCACCTCGTGTCCACTGTACAAATACATCTTTCGGGTGACCGTACGCTCTTTCTTAAGGTCCATGTTGTCAATGAATCTCTTAATCAAATGCCCACCGTTCGTTCTCTTCAACTCGGTCGTGTACGAGCGTATTTCATAGTCCAATACGACCACGTCTTTCATTTTCTTGAAGATAGCGTCCGTGCACCAATCCGGTAGGGTGAGGTTCATGGCTGTCTGTAATAAGGGAAAATTGTAAACAAGGTGAACACCCTCACTCTACGTTATAGGAACAATTACAAGTATCGCCCTTCTTTTGTGTACTTGAAAATCGTAGGGTGTTCGTGGAAGTGAAATGCATTTTTATTAGGCACGACCGTAAAGGGAGTGACTTATGCAATCGCCATCGCGAAAACCGTTCGTGTGTGTGTGTGTGTGTCCGTGTAGATCCTCGATTTCGGAAAAACGGCTGAACCGATCGGGACGAAATTTGACACAAAAATCAAGTACACTACTATGAGTTGACAATAAGATTTGTGAGCCGCCATGTTGAACCAACACAAAATGGCGGGAGATTAAAAATTTGAAAAAAATGTAATTTAAATTTAATATGGCTGCCATTTCTAAACGGCTGAAGATAGCGATACATAAAGTTTGCTGGCACCAAATGGGTATATTTTTAAACTACATGCCAATTTTTGTTTGAATCCGCGCAAGCGTTTCGCCGGAATACTGGATTAAAGATTTCAATTTGCCGCAATTTCTGAATAGTTGAAAATAACCATGCATAAAGTGTCACCGCGGCAAAGGCGTATATACTCGATGTACATGTCAAATTTTTGTTCGGATGCATTTAATTGTCCGGTTTCGATCACTTGCACCTATTGCAGAAATGCTGCATTTCGCGGGCGAGCGCGAAGCGCGAGCATCCGATGATCTCAGGGGGTATGGCTCTGTCCCATAGTTTAATATCTCAATACTTGAATTTTTCACAATTTCGAAACGGTTTGAAATTCGTGGGCGAGCGCGAAGCGCGAGTGCCCCGGTCGTGCCTATTGCAGAAAAGCGAGCGCGAAGCGCGAGCAAAGGCGATCTGAGGGTGTTGGCGCTTGAGCGAAGCGAAAGCGCAGGGGGTCTGCCCCCTAGTTTAATAGTTTAATGCAATGATATACTTAATACTATGAGAAGTGACAACAGCTTTGAAATTAACTGTTTAAAATTGTGCTGTTATTTCCTAAGTCGGCGACGAGATGAGATACAACGTTTGATGGGAAATGTATAAAAGTATTGTTCAAGTGTGCCTGAATTGTCTACTAATAAATTTGTAGATACGTAGATAAAAACAAATTGTGACTCGGGGGGTGCAAATAAACAGAGTAGAAATCATTCAGAAAATAATAATTCTGTAATACTCTTGGGGCTTATACCTGTGCCGCGAGCATATTATAAATCTCGTAAGCTGCCGTAGTGTCATTGATATTCATTCCAGTTTTCTCAGTCAGATATTTAAATAAATCCGCGTAAACTGACTCCTTCGCGCGTACTTCTTCGGTCTTCTTGACTTTTTCTAGAGCCTCGATGTATCTGGAAGAATCAAAGGTCAATTATTATAATGAATTTAAACGTACGCTGATACGCGCGATTGTTAACACATTGTTCACCGGTCACGAGTTAATTCGTGTTTACATGGCCAAACGTTGACCGAAGTTAACTCGTGTCTGCGTGTGCATTATCTATTTTAATTTGCGAAACCCAGGGCAATACAGAATATTTAAATAATATTTGTAGAAATATACGTAGAAGTAATAGTCGGTGACAAGAATTAGCTTCTGGGTAAAATTGCGACAACAGCACATTCGTCGTTTTCTAACAATAAATGAAGTGCAGTTACCGCTTATATTCACAGTTGCGCTTCGGTTTCATTTCAACAATGTGTTAACGTCTCGCATAAACTGAAACAACGAAGATTGAAATAAAAATGCAATCGAAGGAAGTAGTACTAACTTCGCAGCAGTGTGTGGTCTGAAAAGAATGTCCACCTTCTCAGGTACATAATGGGTGGGTATTGCTAGCCAGGGTAGTTTGGGATTCCATTGTTGTATCGGGCTAGGTGGGTAGTAGAGGCCGGCCAAGGCCAAGTGCAAAGACATTTTCGTGCGGTCGATGTTGCTGCTTACCGCGTAAATATCACTCGGATGATAAACCGAGCCCAAGAAATCGTCGTATCGTTCCCTCAGCATTTTTCCGATACCAAATTCCGTCATCTTTCCTTGCTGTAAACAGAGAAAGGGTACATCTTAACGATTTTTGCCGCATCGTACCGGCACGCAGAAAGCAGGGACGCATTGTCAGTAAAGCAAGGCTACTACTGGCTTACGTGCCTCGTAAATTATAAGAACCCACGTGTACAGCTTTAAAAATCGAAAAGCCTTTTATTCGAGCGTAGAAATACGAAAATACCAATATCTCAAATACTGCACGCGCATTTAACACACTGTGTTAAATGCCTGTATTTTTTAAAATAACAATGAAGAATACATTCTAAGTTGAGAAAGTTAAAGTGGAATAAAACAATTCGAAGCATTTTTAAATTTATAGTGATATATTTGTGACGATAAAATTCGCGCACATTTTTCAAAAAATCACTCGCTCCATAATGCTCCGGCACAAAATGCGCGGCCACAATGTGTCTAAATACACGGATTACTAATGTTTGCTGTTGCCCTTTCTCAAACATAGTATTACGAAATACAAGAACGGACAAAACAATTGATTAAAATCTTCCTTTTGAATTTTGTTCTTTTATCTGGTAAACAACCGTATACTCTGTTATAGAGAAAGTGCCTATATAGTTTACAATAACGACGACGAATACATTCTAAGATAAGAAAGTAAAACTTGAATAAAAAAAATGCGGAGCCTTTTTAAATTTATAGTGATTTTTTTAAAACAATTAAATTCGCATACATATTTCAAAAAATCACCGGCTCCGTAATGCACCGGCACAAAATGCTCGACCACAATTTGTCTAGATATATGCTTTCAACTATCTTGCACTATTGGCATTGATAAGCATGTACGAGAGCCCACCCCATTCCATTCATCGCACGCAAACATTTCACGATATTACACCATAGTGACTCGTGTTCGGTCACTTGCCATTGCATAATATTAGCGTGCGAAATGATCCCAGACTTCTTACGCTTATTTTTCATTAGGCATTTATAACTGTGATCATTCACTGGAACACGAGCATCGCGTGAAAAGCAGCTGTGTCAATTGGAATAATGATCACGCGGAGTGACGAGGAAGGGCGCGCGGAGAATATGTTACGAATTACAAAGAAAAGCCACTGGAAAGCCACGTGAAATTCGATTCTAAAAATGATTGAAGATAATTCTGTTATCATACATTGTATACATGTGACGTGCAACTTGAAAAATTTCGTTATCCGGATTAATCGTTTGATTTATCGATAACGTGTAAAGACGTATTCTTGATTTCTATTTTAAGAAAAAGATTAGTCGGATACCTCGAGAAATGTTTTAACGAAAGGATTATTCATCTTTTTCGGCCTTAGCCACGAGTGTACTTATTTATTTATTGATTGGACTTACGTTTGTCAACTGTGCAAGGCCTTCAGGCTCATAAGTCGACTCATGATAAGGATCGTTAGGATACCTTTCCTTGGCGAGTGGTGCACGTTCTCCATGGCGGAATAACTGAAATTGAATAAAACCATAAGTACGCGTGTATCCAGTATCGGAAAATGATAAATCGCTACTCTAACATTACACTGTTAAGCATTTCGTGGTGATATCCTTAGAACACAAATTACACTTTGTACAATGTAAAGACGCATCAAGCACATATATGTTATTCGGTGAGAATGTTAATTCGCAATCAAACATTCAATTGCAGATATTAAGTGTGAGTTTTATTTTGTAGAAAGACAATTAGATATTTATCGCCTGACTCAACGTGTCGCTTCGTGTCCAATTCGCACGACGCGCAAGAGAAATTCGAACGTGGACGAAAGCACGACTAACGCTGTACCAGCAAAAGAAATCTAATAATCATTACCAAATACTATATTATTACACTCATTATACTCCTTTATTGTAACTTGCTTCGACCACTCGTCCCTCCCCGGCGCCTCCTCGCCCTTTCTCTCTACTAATCTTTCAAAATTAATCCACATTCAAAAGTTAAAAGCGAGCGAGCCTGAGATACGATTACCTTCCCACCGTCAATCCCATACAATACGAAGTGAGGAGTGAAACAAGAAGATAAACGAGAAGCTTTCTCTATCGGAGAGATAAATCAGTACTCACCACCTGGACCTGCTGCACAACAAATTCCCCATTGCCTGAGAATACGAATAAACTTAGAATAAATATGCAATTCAAGGGGAGGACTGTTTTAAGATGCATGGCGCGCGAATGTTATAAGATGTGCGTTTGGCGATGAGAAAAAATTGAAGTAGCGCCCTGCTCGGCCGATAGGTGCAATATGGTTGATCGACACGCGATCGATTGGCAAACGAAAGCCGAAAGCTCTTCGAACCGAACGCTCCGAACTGCAATGAACTCAGCCGCTCGAGGGCCCAAGCTATACTGTACTGTACTGTACGAGGAAACTCAACTTCGGCAAGAAGTTTTCGTACAGGCAGAATTGACCCTTATCGCGCTCAATACCGCACTCACTGATGAAATTATGTGCGCAAATATTTAAGAAGCGCCACGCGCGAAAAAAAATTCTTGATAAATCCAGATCCATTCGAACGCACGAGAAAACGTCCCAGTCGGAGAAAGCGAGAGAGGAGAAAAGAGATGCTAAAATTGACATGTTTTTCATTTCATTCACGACTTTTCATTTGTTACGTGCCTCGATATGGCGATTCGTCGAGATTATGAAATTGGACACTGGACTCTAGTGTTTGTTGTTATTGATGGAGGATGGCGTTCGTGCGCACTCATAGATGCGCTGGTAAAACGCGTTCGATTGCAAGGAGCACTGCGGGTTGCAGTGTTCTGGCGTCATATACATATATTTATAGTAGATTTCCACGAGATAGAAGCGTGAAAATGAATTCTCTTGTAGATTCGATACTGGTTCCACGCAAAATAAGAAATTAACACCTACGTTTCAATTTCACTTGTCACGTAGGACTTTGCTGATCTTACGCTGTGCAGGCTCGAATTTGCGAAGATGCTTTTACACGATGAGAAACTATCTAGCGAGTATTTATAATTCTATGGTTTTTAAGTGCCGAACAGTGTAATGACAGTTGTTGTCTATCGAATAAGATACGCCAGCGCGATTATGCGATGCTAAAATGGTGTGGTGCGTACTAAAATAATAATGCAGTTTGAATGGCGAACTTTGGGGTTAAACCGCTCGGTGACTGCAACTCGAATCTTATGAAAGAACTTCTTGGCGGTATATCAATGAATGTCGAGGATGCATGATTTTTACCTACATCGGTAAAATACATTTCTGCAGTTACTTACTTTTAGCGGACGCCGTTGTGGATATTGCTTTCGAGCACCGTTCACCGATGCTCTGGTAACGAAATAAGATAGTAAAATAGTGACGCAGTGCACTGGATTTGGCAATCCACTGCATAATCACGATCGATTAGTGAAACGATCCCTACCATTGTTAATAGAATTAACGCTCTGTTACTTGGCATATTACCTAATCCTTGTGGAATGGAACTATTAACGTCAATAGATGCGCCACCTCACGCTGGATAGGTGAAACGCGTAAATCGAAATTTCTAAAATAGACGTAATTCTCGCATCGAGAAAACCTCTCTGTCCTTTGCCGTCAATTATAGGAAAATTTATTGTACATGTAGATTATCCATTGACGTGGCTATTATAACTTTACAAGTACAAATAATGTAAGATGCGCCTTATCTTGGCATAACATGAAATGCTATATATGCAAAATTCTGTAGACCTTGTAAAGTCGCGCAACTCCAAATACAATCGATTCTAAATGCGGCGTACTACCATTTGTCTTTTCCAAATAACTAAATTAATCAGGTTTAGCAGAGGTACACGGTATAGTGATAAGAAAAGCTTTAGCTCCAATATTATATAATGATTTATAATTACTATTAAACGAGCGAAATTCTTAATTAAAGTATCTTAACGCATTATATACATACATTGGCAGAAAAATTAATTCATAAAAATCTTCTGAATGATTTTTCGTAGGATGCACCAGTTCGTCAGAAACGGAGTTTATTACAGCTCCATTCGTCTCAATGCGTACTACGGATCAGCTGATTCTTCTGTCATATGTACAACTGTTCCGCGCGCAATTCAAAAATATTTCGGAGCGCATGCAGTCCAGTATCAATCTACAGAACGAAATTTATATACCAGGAAAAAATGAAGATGATCGTTCGATTAAATTTTAAGGAGAATTAAATATGAGTTGACAAAACTCTAACTCCTTAGATTACTCCGGATTACTGATGGCAGATAGGTGGCAGCACGGTATTTAATTGCTGATCCAAGGAACAACCAATAGGAAACTTCTCTACTGTTGCAAGAGAAGCCGGCTGCATGTTTTGAAAAATATGGAGTGTATTTAACTGCTCGGTGTTTCTTGGTGTTTCTGCACTCCGAAAGATTCACAATAACATAAGTAAAGATGATTAAAGCACAGTGTTCAGCCGTAGATTGTATAGGAGAGGATCTGTACAGTAGTTATATAGTTTAATTAAATTATGTGTGCTTTTAACGCTAATATTAACAAAAAGTGTACCTGTACAGTGAAGAATTATATTGGATACATGAATATCTTTTAAGCAAAGCAAATTTTCGTGCAAAATCTTGTAAGAAAAATAGAAGCCGGCACAATGGAATCTAGTAAACGCACTTCGATGTGCACAAGGGCTGCAGCAAAGAGGAATTCAGCAGCGCAGCATCAAGATGACAGTGATATCGGAAAGTATTTCAAAGATAGCATACTTTGCTCAAATGGTTCAATAAAAAGCAATAGTAATGCAAATAAGAGAACATCTAAAAGGAAGGCTGTAGATACCACAGTCGCTTTAAAAAAGAATGAATCGGATCTTGATCAGTACTTTGTGGACAATATTACTTTATCCCAAAGCAAATGCAGGAATGAATCAAAAGAGAATGTGTTAGATAAAGGGAAAGGAAGAAGAAATGCATATCTACATAAGCATGGGCATCTGAACAAAGTTCTTGAAGAGAGTACCAGTAGTAATCGTGTTATACCAAAGTCTCCGAAAGAATTCAACAATGTAGAAGTTTTTATAACGAATCCAAGCCAATCTAGTTATAACAATGAAAATTTAATACAAAGTACGCGCAATTTACAGCACTTGGAGATTAATAGATCTGATAATAATACATTAAGTGGAAACAATTCCAAAACTGCTAAAAGTACTGTTAATAGCCAATCAAGTTGCACTATAGAACTTTCGTCTGTTGTTAGCCCGCAAGATCATTGTAAACTGGCATCATGGGGTTTGCCAATGAATATACTACGGGTATAATATCGAGTTAACGAACCTTCATAACTGAAATCTAAATTGTCAATCTGCTTCACTATCTGTTACATTTTAGAAATACGAGGAAAAAAGCGTAGCAAATATGTTCCCCTGGCAAGTAGAATGTCTTTCGAATCATAAAGTGATTCAAGAAAGAAGAAATCTTGTATATTCAGCTCCCACGTCGGCAGGCAAGACATTGGTGGCAGAGATGCTTCTTATAAAAACTGCATTGGAGCAACGGAAAAAAGTTATATTTATCTTGCCCTTTGTTTCTGTCGTCAGAGAAAAAATGTATTACTTTCAAGTAAGATGCACTAATACTGCAAGATCGCAGCCAACTCGAATAACTTCCTATAAATATAACTGTAATGTTAATATGTTAGGATTTGCTGTGCGATAGTGGAATAAGAGTGGAAGGATTCATGGGAGGTGCTGTTCCGCGCAGAGGATTCGATGGAACGCATATTGCAATTGCAACAATTGAAAAAGCAAATTCGTTAATAAATCGTTTAATGGAAGACAGTGAATTATCTACTTTAGGCGCTGTTATCATTGATGAGTTACATTTGCTTGGTGATCCAAGCCGTGGTTACCTTCTTGAATTATTATTAACGAAACTAAAATATATGAGTCTACGGTAATTTTGTGCTGTCAAAAAGTTAGAAGAGAATAAAAATACTAATTATTTAACGACGATATCAATATAATGTTTTAGGAATGAGGAAGTTAAGATTCAATTAATAGGTATGTCCGCAACACTTCCAAATTTACATGTTCTGGCTAAATGGTTAGATGCAGAATTATATAAAACAGATTTCAGGCCCATACCATTAAATGAGCAGTGCAAGGTATAACGTTCAACAAAAAAACTAGAAAGAGATAAGACTATTTCAAGTACATGTCAATGCATGCATAAAATATAACAATTTTGCAGATCGGACAAAATATTTACAACAATAAATTGGCATTTGTAAGAAGTATATCGCCATTCCCTGAGTTAGAACATGACGGTGAAAATATTATTCAGCTTTGTATAGAAACAATATCCGATGGCCACAGTATATTAATTTTCTGTACTACTAAACAATGGTGTGAAAAATTAGCGTTACAAATTTCATCAATTTTCTGTAAATTAGGTGAGTCGTAAGATAAGTGTCTTTTCTTTATATGTCCATTTGTAAATCATGTTACATCGACACCATTTTCCCTCAGGACATGAAACTTCACAACTTGGACAAATTTTAAGGAATCAATTAAATACTACGTTAATCTCAGAAACTTTGGAGCAATTAAAACGCAGTCCTTCAGGCTTGGATAATGTACTAAAAAAGACAGTGTCATTTGGAGTTGCATTTCATCATGCAGGCCTTACTATGGATGAACGTGATATAGTAGAAGGATCTTTTCGGTACTTTTACTATCAAATTTTGTCTATGTTTTTTCCTGGTGTAAGGAAATTATAAATTTATTTTTGCAGTTCTGGTTCATTAAAGGTACTGACTGCAACCTCAACTTTGAGCAGTGGTGTTAATCTACCTGCACGAAGGGTAATTATTAGATCTCCTATGTTTGGTGGTAGAATTCTAGATGCTCTTACATATAAGCAAATGATAGGACGCGCTGGTCGTATGGGAAAGGATACTGCAGGTACATTTGTATACGAAAAAGTTCTTGTGTTTTAGAAGTGTATTATACCTATATTCTATGTGTTATTTAGGGGAAAGCATACTCGTGTGCAAACAAACCGAAAGGAATGCCGCTGAATCACTATTATCTGCAAGTTTAAATCCGATAGAGTCTTGCTTAGAAGATTCAAAACCCTTAATTAGAGCTCTTCTAGAAGCTATAGCTAGTGAAGTTGTATTTACAGCGAACGATGTGGATCTTTATAGTAAATGTACTTTACTCAGTTTTACAGAAGAAGAAAGTATGAATAAATTGTCTAATGAAGCAATCCAATTTTTGGTGGATAATGAATTTTTATTGTAAGTTTATGCAGTAAAAAAAGTTTATGTTTGGAATGAAGTATATGTCTTTCTGTATTATAGGATACAATCTATGCAGGAACAACAGCGGTGGGTCGCAACACCTCTTGGAAAGGCTTGTTTAGCAGCATCTATGTCACCTTTGGATGCTTTATTTTTATTTGAAGAATTACAGAAAGCAAGAAAATGTTTCGTATTAGATACAGAACTACACGTTGTTTATTTAGTAACACCTGTAAATCAGAGCAATCAAATTGTAACCATTGACTGGATGATATTCCTAGAACAATGGAAACGTATCTCAGAAAGTGAACGCAGAGTTGGACATCTAGTAGGTGTCGAGGAAAGATTCCTATTGTCAGCTGTTAGAGGTGTTGTAAAACCGGGAAAAGCGGTAAATTTCTGTTAATACACTAGATCAAATCGATACAGAACTTATCTGTAATACTAAATTACATTTTATTTTTAGTTGAACGTACATAGAAGATTTTATTCTGCATTAGCGTTGCATGATTTAGTTCGAGAAGTGTCACTAACTACTGTTTGTAAGAAATATGATTGTTCTCGTGGCGCTGTACAAAGCTTACAACAATCTGCAGCAACATTTGCTGGTAATACTGACATTTAACATACATGTGATTTAATTTAAGAAGATAAACATATTAAAATTTTCAGCACATCTGCTATCTATCCTACTCTGTATGAGCCTTGAGCTTTAATATGCCCGTATATGTATATATGCATATGGTTTTTTTAAATACATCAAATGTATCGTCATCATAAACTATGTTAAAGTAACATACAAGTTTTGTATTAAATGTTTGTTACAGGAATGGTTACTCAGTTTTGCAAACAATTGGGTTGGGATTGCATGGAGTTACTGGTAGCTCAGTTTCAAACACGCTTACAATTCGGTGTATGCAGAGAATTACTCGATTTACTGCGTCTTCCAATGTTAAATGGATTGAGAGCAAGGAGTCTTTACAAGGAAGGCATTACATGTGTGGCAGAATTGGCTATTGCTAACGAACTTGATGTTGAACGTGCATTACATAAAGCATTGCCATTTGAAAGGTTTGAATTTTTTTCCCACAATTTGCACTGTACAGAATTGTATAATATATAACTCATTATATTAGTGGAAAAGAACAAGATGGTGAAGAAGAAATGGATGCCATGAAACGAAACAAAATTAGAACAGTATTCGTTACTGGGAAAGACGGTTTAACACCACAACAAGCTGCTGTCATGCTGGTACAAGAAGCTAGAATATTAGTCCAAGTTAGTAGTGTATCAATGTAAATGTCTTTAAAAATTTCTGAATTATTATAATTGATTGATAATTTTACCTCTTTGCATATCTTTTACATAGAACGAATTGGGCATACATGACATGGCTTGGAAATCGCATGAACAAGATGAAACTAATAGTGTAATTGAAAGTCACACAAATATATCACAAGCTTGCATAAAAGAACACATACCTGAAGATATCCAAACTGCAGAATTAAAAAATGATAAGGAAACGGAAGCTCCTAATATGCAGAATGAAAAAGATTTGCAACAGTTGCACCTAAACAATGTAAGGATGCTTGTTACAAATACCATTGATGAATTTTCAGATGTCAAAAATGGCAATATATCTTATAAATTACAATGTGAATTAGCTGTTCAGAAAAATGAAACTGAAAGGATAGAACAAATAAAAGAGGTTAATGCCAAATCTGATAATGATAATAAATCATGCAATTTACATGATGGAAATCAATCAGAAATACAAGTAAACATACGGAAAAGTGGTGATTCACTGATTTCGTTTATGAGTGATAAAAGGAGATACAATAAAAAGAGTACAATTGTAGTTGAAGAAACTGAGACAGTAGATAAAATTTCTAATTCAAAAGTTCTTGATGAAGCAAACATTGCTACTGGGCTTTTAACACCGGATTTTTCATCAAACCTAATTATGGATAAAATGTCAAGTGACAAAAATGCAAAATTGTCATATACACGTAGCCCTAGTCTTTTCGATGAAAGTTTAAATATTGATACACAAGTATACAATGTTTTAGAACAGAATGTTTTTGATTCTTTACAATTCTCTGCGGACACAGAAACTAAACACAAGGTTTCCCCTTTGGTGCGTAGTGTGCAAGCACAAAACCAGGATGATGTACTTTCTTGGAATGATGATTCATGGAATACATCTAAAGGGATACTAAGAAAAATAAATAAGATTACTAATAAAAATGATACTAGTATTGTAAATGTTCAAAACCTTCGTAATGTGAAAAACACTAATTTATCATATGTATTAGAAAATTCTGATGTATTACATAATACCTCACAATTAAAAAAGAGGAAGTATTCAGAACCAACAAGTTCTGAATCATATATTCCTGTACAAGATAGAATAATAGAAAAATTTAAAGAAATTCCAATGGAGAAATCACCTATTGCAAGTTTGAGAATGTTCAATGAAAAGCGTAGGATGTCTGTAGATTCAAATAAATCGGACTCAGATGATATCATTATTCCCTCACAGAAAACAGAATCAGCCAGTTCTTCTATAAAAAGTCGAACTAGACAAAAATTAGAAGTCATTCGTAGAACAACTGTAGATAAAAATAAAGATGCACTTGTAACTCCAGCGAAAGCAGCTTGCGAGATAAAATCAAAAGTATATAAAGTAAACCCAAAATTGAAAGATATACTCAGTCGAAATGTACATTTGAATATGGATATTAATCGTAGCATGGATAGCGTGATATCAAACTCAGATGAAGACACACCTGTAAAAACATTGAAGCATCTTCAAGAATCTAATAACATTCAAGATAAAGCGATTAAGTCTTGTGATGTAAATAATATAAAATGCAATATAAATCCAAATTTTTACTTACTTGGATGTGACGGAAACTTAAATCAGACTGATTGGAACACATTAAACATTATTAATGTGGGAAGCAACAGAACAACATTTAATTTATTTAGACGTGAATTATTTAAAAAAACGAATATTGCATTAGCCGTTAATTGCGAAATGTGTGATAATAATTCACGTAATATAGGATCTAAGGTACTGAGTTCTAATGTGCCCAAAAAAAAAGTGAAAAAATTGGAACATTATGTATATGGAGAGAAGAAATTAACTGGTGTCGCAATATCTTGGGAAGTTAACATTGCCTATTACATTTCATTTAGCAATACTGAAGGTATGTCAAAATGCTTATTGTTAGATAAAGTCCAATAATTTGTTCCACTTTCTGTTATTACATGAAATATTTATTAAATTACTTTATTGATATTAACAAAACTTGTGATGCAGATATAAAAGTTTCAACGAAAGACCAAATTAATTTATTGAAGGAATTACTTTCTAATAGCTCCATGTATATTACATGTTTTGCAACTAAAGATGTATACAAACTTTTATACCAGTGTTGTGGAATTTCTGCTGTTTGCCGATTTCTGGATCCTAAAACAGCAGACTGGCTATTGACTGGTAATACGTGGGAAAAAAGCTTTAACGAAATGGTTTGTTTCAGAATTATTATATATAATAACAACACAATAGCAAACTGATGAAGCAGGAATCACTACATTTTTATGACAACTTTATTCATATCAAGCAATTGCACGTTTTATGAACATCATTTATTAAAAGGTTTCAGAATATTTTCCTGAGGGCCATTCCATAATAGATCGTATTGGATCATGTAATGCTACAGGACCCGGGTTGCACATAAAAAGTGGTATACGTGGAGAATTCAGGGCTGCTGCGGAAGTTGTACTTAGTTGGCATATGATGGAAGTACTTCTCAACAAATTAAGGGAAATGAATCCTACACTGTTGTATACATTTAAAGGTGCACTATTTCGTTTCCAATCTATTTACAATATTCATACAGTTTCAAAAACAAATCATTTTCTTAGAAATTGAAATGCGGACTGTCACACTGTTGGCTTGCATGGAATTAAATGGGTTGGGTGTGAATTTAAAAGCATTGCAAGAATTATCCTCAGTTATCTTAGATGAAATGTCATCTTTAGAAAAGCGGGCATTTGCAATAGCTGGCAACAAATTTAACTTTCTATCGCCTAAAGAAGTGGCTCAGGTTTGTATGCTAAAATTAGTAAAAAGAACAAAACACATTTATGTTTTTAATATTTCTTTGTGATCAAGATTTAAAAATTGATATGTATATATACTAATACTATAGGTACTAGGCTTGTACAAAGGAACAAAAGTCAGTGTGAATAAGGCAAAGTTGGAACAATGCAATAATCCACTTTCTAAGCTTATTATATCATGGCGTAAATTAAATGCGACACAGACAAGAGTAATTATAACACATTATATTATTTCATTTTATTTTTCACACGTAAGTTAGCTCGTAATGAAAAATATATATTGTATTTATTCATTTGTACAGACTGTTTATCCATTGCTAAATTTAGCGCAAAGTAATTCTCGCATTCATGGTAACTGTATTATGTATACATCAACTGGTAGGATATCAATGAATGAACCAAATTTGCAAAATATTCCAAAAGATTTCCATTCAGAAGATAATAGCTTTGTAATAAGTGTTCGTATGGCATTTATTCCTAATATAGGAAATATAATGTTATCAGCAGATTACTGCCAAATTGAACTACGAATATTAGCTCATTTTTCAAAAGACACAACACTGTGTGAAATTATGCAACAAAAAGGTGATCTCTTTAAAAGTATAGCTGCAAAATGGAATCATGTTACAGAAGAACAGGTATGCAAAATGTAATTTTTATTTGATAAAATTACATTATTCTTTGTGTAACTTAATATGTAACTATTGATATAGGTTGATGATAAAATGCGACAAAATACAAAGCAGTTATGTTATGGTATGATTTATGGAATGGGAACTAAAACACTTGCAGAAACACTTTCTGTCGAGGAAGCAGATGCGGAAAAGTTTTTAGAATCCTTTATGGGTACTTACCCAGGTATACAAAAATGGCTTAATGACGTGACAGAACAAGCATGTAAAGATGGGTACGTTACAACACTGATGGAAAGACGAAGATTACTTTCAGGATTGAACAGTGTGAATCCAAGTGAAAAATGTACGATAAATATCAGAAGTATTATGAATAATACATTTGGTGTAAATAAAGTGATATACTGTTGTAACCACATTGCTCACCTGTGTCATATTTCAGCACAAGCAGAAAGACAAGCAGTTAACACAAAAATACAAGGATCAGCTGCAGATATAGCAAAGAAAGCTATGATAGATGTAGAAGATAGAATGAGGTATGAATTTCCTCGTTCAGCTATTATAATTCCTGAAACACTTGCTAAACGGAAACTACGCAGTCACAGTAGAGATATGTTGCAAAATGGTGGTTACTTGGTGTTGCAGCTTCACGATGAATTATTGTACGAGGTAATAGACTATTACTAAAGGAAAACTACTTAGACAGCTTATTAAGTATTTTTAATTTAAGTAAACATGCCATATGAATATAATTCTATTTATAGGTAAACTTAACGGATTTGCACCAAGTAGCTAGTATAGTAAAAGAATCCATGGAACATGTATGTCAACTTGCAGTTCCACTGCCTGTTAAAATTAAAGTTGGACCTGCCTGGGGTGATTTTACAGAATATCAATTTTGATGTCATTATTTGGCATCTGTGTATTTTCAGATATCTTTACATAAGAAACGTATTTTTAGCATTTTATACAGAATGATCAAGTCCCTATTTTATTGTTAATTTATTTTTCATGTTAATTATATTTTTACACTTTTATAAAAAAATTGATATAGTATAGATATGAATTGTACATATTTCGAAAATATTTTGTAACATGTTTAATTTATTTTTTTAAAAAATTTAGATTATATACATGAATTACTCAGATTGTACAAGAAATTTAGGTATAAAGTAATCAACTGATTAGAAAGTATGTCAGAGCTCAAATCATGTTTTTCAACTTGCTAAGGATTATTGTATCTGTACTGATGAATATTATAACATTTTCACAAAATCTATGTTCTTATTAATATTGTTAAATATTTTACACAAGCATTTTTAAACACAATAAAAAATATAATAATATTAAACTGTAGGAAGGAGAAGTATTTTATTTACAAGGAATTATACTGTGTTCTTATTTTAATCTGTCCTCTCTTTCACGTAAACCTTAATACATAAATACCCCTAAATACAAATAAACCACTTAGTTACTACATTCTTTTTTAATTTTTACTATCTACTGTAAAAAATATTATGATATTATTAAATCTTAGTTATATATAAGTGTAAACTATTTTACATTGCATCGCAAGGTGGTGCTAATGACTGATGTAACTTTGTAACTGCTGTTTGTACAATTTGTTGAAAAGTCTCATCCTCTTTACTGGTTACTTCTAGATTTAACAAGTCTATATGAGCTTTTTTTCCATCAACAGTTACATATAACTTTTCTCCTTTGAAAATTTTCGGAACCGAATCTTCTCCAAACATCTCTTGAAGCATTTCTATAAGACACTCCTTAAAATGCATCCTATCCATTTTAGTGGGCGCAGGTAACATCTTAGGTGGCTGTTCCATCATTTCCGCTTGTAATATTGCTGTTAATACAGAATCTGCATACATATCATTTACAGGAGTTGCGATCCACTCCATTGTAACAATTTTACCGTCAATTGTGACATCAACATTCTTGAAGATACGCAACTTTTTGTCATCGACAACTTCTAAATTACCAGCAATTTGTGTTAACAGATGTTTCAGCACAGGTAATGACGCAGAGAAATATACGCTTTGCCTTTGAATAACTTGACTCATACTCATATCTGTGTATTTTGATAGGTCACACGGGGCCAACATGTGATAATTAAAATTTCGCTTAACAAGAACTCCAGATAATTTTTGACCCGGTTTTGGTATATCCATTGCTAATGTGCCCATCACTTTTGCTGTCTTTTCTCCTCTAAAATATAATTCCACAGCTACTGTATTTCGTGGATTGTGTATTTCCATTGTTGTGCTGGGATCATCCTCGTATTCTCGTTGCAACGCCGCTTTTAATCTCCCCATTTCATTTTGTTCTCCGTGCACAAGAACAACATGAGGCGGTTTTAGGATACGAATGAATTCAGACGTTTGTTGATAGTCGGTATGCGCCGAAAAGGATATGTAATCTACTGACATTTTCAAAGGCAACTTTTGTCCTGACATCGTTGTAATTTCTTCTGGTTCTGAGAGAATTATTTTCGCCAATGTACCCTCTACACAATAGCCAGCTATTATTACACCATTTTTGGCATCCGTACACCAAGATTCAAAAAGTTCTCTCGATAAGCCACTTTGCATCATACCAGGTGACGCCATAACCACGCAAGGTCCTATATCCTCAAAATGATCGATACCCTTTAAATTTGAAATATGCTTGAATACAAATGGATTATTGATAGCGATTTGTCTTCGTATTTTGTCATTCATTGCATTTACGTAGGTTTGATACACAGCCATGCACTTCTTGGCTAAGGAAGACGCATAGTAAATAGGAATTTCATGTAGCTCAGGATGCTGACTCCAATACTCGTCCAATATAAGCAGTAATTCCTGCGCCCTTCCTAACGCAAAAACTGGTATTAAACATCTGCCACCTCTGTTAACAATCTCATGAACTAAGTTTGTAAATCTTCCTTCACGATCCTCTCTTTTCTCATGAATGTGGGTACCGTAAGTCGATTCTGTTATTAAAACGTCCGGATGGATATTGGGTATTTCCGCGGCCATCAAATGCCTATCTTCTTGACGACTAAAGTCCCCCGTATACAAAATCTTCACTCCTGCTATTTCTATCATGAACATAGCTGCGCCTAGAACGTGTCCGGCATTGTACGCCCAAAACTTTATCCCAAATACATCTTTCTCCTCGTGAAAATTGATCGTCTCTATTTTGTCCATACTAGTCTCTAAGTCAGATTCTGTATAGAGCATCTGCTCGGTTGCGATATTGCTAACTTTGATATAATCTGAGAGCAACCAACGATAAATAGCTTTGGTAGCATGCGTCATGAAGCATCGTCCTTTGAAACTGGTTTTCTGTAAGAACCAGGGTAATGCGCCGCAGTGGTCCAGATGAAAGTGCGAAATTAAAAGTAGATCTATTTCATCGGCTTCCACCAAGTCTACAAATGGCAAAGCATCCATACCGGATAGACCCGGATGAATGCCGCAATCCAACATGATCTTCTTTCCTTTAAACTCTAACATGATACAAGATCTTCCAACCTCTTGGCCGGCTCCAAGGGGTCGGATCGACAATAGATCGCTTTCCTCGGCCGGCACTTGTGTATCTGCTTTTCTTTTGGTACTCCACATTTTTCACGAATGATCGTAACCCATGTGCTTGTGCCATAGTCGGATCGCCAGAACAAACCTATTTTCATCTCTCTCGCACATCCAGTTTGAACGACGCCCAATCACAAATAGTTTCTACGCCGCCTGTAGATGGCGAACATTCGCACGTGCACAGTCGCTAGATGGCCAAACAATCGCTTCGCCAATTTTGCTGGAAATTCTCAAACCGATCGCGTCCTGATCCTGCCTTATCCGTTGTACCCCAAATCGCTCAAGAAGGTTGTTGTGATCTTGATTAGAGGGAGGATCGACGATAAAATCAGAATAACCCGCAGGAGAACAACACGGCGATCTGCGATGTAATCACAATTTATTCACTTTCTACTTCGTAAAATATTAAATATAATACAAACAGAGGGTCATGTCGAGTGTACACAAAAAATTAACCGAAATACATTCTACAGATACAGCGTTCGCGAGTACACCTTTTAATCATTTAGAGAAGAGAATACTGTCTCAATGAGGAAGCAAACACCCTATTTCTACTGGCAGTCTTCTAAAAGATGTCCCAATGACAGCGGAAAACGGTGAGTTCTAGAAAGAAATTTCAAAGACTAAAGGCGCCTGTAAATTATCCAACTTGTAGGTATCATCCCCGATTATCCAAAATAAATTCCTCCGATCCTTCGTGGCATCCAGTTTACCAGGCATAGCTCCTTCCAAGTCCGCTGAAGGTAGCGTGAACGACTGGAGCCGCGGTCTCGTAAGCGTAAGGACTAGCAGCGGCGTAAGTGGTTTTGGCAACAACTGGTGCGGAGTATCCGTAAGCTGGAGCAGGAGCGTAGGCAGCCTTGGTCACGAGGGTTGGTGCCGAGACGTAACTCTTGGCAATAACTGGTGCAGGTGCAGCGTACCCGGCTTTAGCCACAATTGGGCTGGCATGAGTAGCGTTTGCGTATGAGGGGGCTGCATAGGTGGCACTTTTGACTACGAGTGGAGCCGTGTACGCGGCTTTGGCCAAGAGAGGAGCAGCAGGTGCTCCGTAAGCGTAGACTGGTGCGGCATAGGCAGCTTTGGCGATCACAAGGGTAGCGTAAGCGTAGGTTGGTGCGGAGTGAAGTCCCTAAAACCGTAGGCGCTCGCGGTGTATGCGGTTTTAGTCAGTACAGGGCTAGGATAAGCAGAGTATCCGTAAGCTGAGGTGGCGTAGGCAGCTTTGGCAACTAGAGGTGCGGATTGGACGACGTATCCGTAAAAAGGAGCTGCGTATCCATATGCTGGAGCTGCGTACCCCAAATCACTCAAGAACGTCGATGTAACCTTGATCAGAGGGAGGATCGACGGTGCAACGTAAAATGAGAATAACCAAACGAATGCACAGAAGAAGAACACGCCAACCTGCGATGTAATCACAATTTATTCACTTTCTACTTCGTAAAATATTAAATATAATACAAACAGAGGGTCATGTCGAGTGTATACAAAAAATTAACCGAAATACATTCTACAGATACAGCGTTCGCGAGTACACCTTTTAATCATTTAGAGAAGAGAATACTGTCTCAATGAGGAAGCAAACACCCTATTTCTACTGGCAGTCTTCTAAAAGATGTCCCAATGACAGCGGAAAACGGTGAGTTCTAGAAAGAAATTTCAAAGACTAAAGGCGCCTGTAAATTATCCAACTTGTAGGTATCATCCCCGATTATCCAAAATAAATTCCTCCGATCCTTCGTGGCATCCAGTTTACCAGGCATAGCTCCTTCCAAGTCCGCTGAAGGTAGCGTGAACGACTGGAGCCGCGGTCTCGTAAGCGTAAGGACTAGCAGCGGCGTAAGTGGTTTTGGCAACAACTGGTGCGGAGTATCCGTAAGCTGGAGCAGGAGCGTAGGCAGCCTTGGTCACGAGGGTTGGTGCCGAGACGTAACTCTTGGCAATAACTGGTGCAGGTGCAGCGTACCCGGCTTTAGCCACAATTGGGCTGGCATGAGTAGCGTTTGCGTATGAGGGGGCTGCATAGGTGGCACTTTTGACTACGAGTGGAGCCGTGTACGCGGCTTTGGCCAAGAGAGGAGCAGCAGGTGCTCCGTAAGCGTAGACTGGTGCGGCATAGGCAGCTTTGGCGATCACAAGGGTAGCGTAAGCGTAGGTTGGTGCGGAGTGAAGTCCCTAAAACCGTAGGCGCTCGCGGTGTATGCGGTTTTAGTCAGTACAGGGCTAGGATAAGCAGAGTATCCGTAAGCTGAGGTGGCGTAGGCAGCTTTGGCAACTAGAGGTGCGGATTGGACGACGTATCCGTAAAAAGGAGCTGCGTATCCATATGCTGGAGCTGCGTACCCCAAATCACTCAAGAACGTCGATGTAACCTTGATCAGAGGGAGGATCGACGGTGCAACGTAAAATGAGAATAACCAAACGAATGCACAGAAGAAGAACACGCCAACCTGCGATGTAATCACAATTTATTCACTTTCTACTTCGTAAAATATTAAATATAATACAAACAGAGGGTCATGTCGAGTGTATACAAAAAATTAACCGAAATACATTCTACAGATACAGCGTTCGCGAGTACACCTTTTAATCATTTAGAGAAGAGAATACTGTCTCAATGAGGAAGCAAACACCCTATTTCTACTGGCAGTCTTCTAAAAGATGTCCCAATGACAGCGGAAAACGGTGAGTTCTAGAAAGAAATTTCAAAGACTAAAGGCGCCTGTAAATTATCCAACTTGTAGGTATCATCCCCGATTATCCAAAATAAATTCCTCCGATCCTTCGTGGCATCCAGTTTACCAGGCATAGCTCCTTCCAAGTCCGCTGAAGGTAGCGTGAACGACTGGAGCCGCGGTCTCGTAAGCGTAAGGACTAGCAGCGGCGTAAGTGGTTTTGGCAACAACTGGTGCGGAGTATCCGTAAGCTGGAGCAGGAGCGTAGGCAGCCTTGGTCACGAGGGTTGGTGCCGAGACGTAACTCTTGGCAATAACTGGTGCAGGTGCAGCGTACCCGGCTTTAGCCACAATTGGGCTGGCATGAGTAGCGTTTGCGTATGAGGGGGCTGCATAGGTGGCACTTTTGACTACGAGTGGAGCCGTGTACGCGGCTTTGGCCAAGAGAGGAGCAGCAGGTGCTCCGTAAGCGTAGACTGGTGCGGCATAGGCAGCTTTGGCGATCACAAGGGTAGCGTAAGCGTAGGTTGGTGCGGAGTGAAGTCCCTAAAACCGTAGGCGCTCGCGGTGTATGCGGTTTTAGTCAGTACAGGGCTAGGATAAGCAGAGTATCCGTAAGCTGAGGTGGCGTAGGCAGCTTTGGCAACTAGAGGTGCGGATTGGACGACGTATCCGTAAAAAGGAGCTGCGTATCCATATGCTGGAGCTGCGTACCCCAAATCACTCAAGAACGTCGATGTAACCTTGATCAGAGGGAGGATCGACGGTGCAACGTAAAATGAGAATAACCAAACGAATGCACAGAAGAAGAACACGCCAACCTGCGATGTAATCACAATTTATTCACTTTCTACTTCGTAAAATATTAAATATAATACAAACAGAGGGTCATGTCGAGTGTATACAAAAAATTAACCGAAATACATTCTACAGGTACAGCGTTCGCGAGTACTCATTTTAATCATTTAGAGAAGAGAATACTGTCTCAATGAGGAAGCAAACACCCTATTTCTACTGGCAGTCTTCTAAAAGATGTCCCAATGATAGCGGAAAACGGTGAGTTCTAGAAAGAAATTTCAAAGACCAAGGCGCCTGTAAATTATCCTACTTGTAGGTATCATCCTCGATTATCCAAAATAAATTCCTCCGATCCTTCGTGGCATCCAGTTTACCAGGCATAGCTCGTTCCAAGTCCGCTGAAGGTAGCGTGAACGACTGGAGCCGCGGTCTCGTAAGCGTAAGGACTAGCAGCGGCGTAAGTGGTTTTGGCAACAACTGGTGCGGAGTATCCGTAAGCTGGAGCAGGAGCGTAGGCAGCCTTGGTCACGAGGGTTGGTGCCGAGACGTAACTCTTGGCAATAACTGGTGCAGGTGCGGCGTACGCGGCCTTAGCCACAATTGGGCTGGCATGAGCAGCGTATGCGTATGAGGGGGCTGCATAGGTGGCGCTTTTGACTACGAGTGGAGACGTGTACGCGGCTTTGGCCAAGAGGGGAGCAGCAGGCGCTCCGTAAGTGTAGGCTGGTGCGGCATAAGCTGGTGCGGCATAGGCTGGTGCGGCATAGGCTGCTTTAGCGATCACAGGGGTAGCGTGAGCGTAGGTTGGTGCGGAGTGAAGTCCCAAACCGTAGGCGCTCGCGGTGTATGCGGTTTTAGCCAGTACTGGAGTAGAGTGAGCAGAGTATCCGTAAGCTGGAGCAGCGTAGGCAGCTTTGGCGACTAGAGGTGCGGATTGGGCGACGTATCCATAAGAAGGAGCTGCGTATCCGTAAGATGGAGCTGCGTATCCGTATGCAGGAGCAGCGTACGCTGCTTTAGCTATAACTGGAGATGCAGCGTAACCGACGTCGTGCGTGTGAGCCAAGAAGGCGTCGTTGCTGGCGCGGCTGCTGCTCACGCGCACCGACGAATGTGGCGAATCTTGAACAGTGCTGTAGGTAGACAACACGTTCTGTCCGGCGTATCCCTTCTGGGTGGACTCCTGGCTATAGCTTACGCTGTTATGATCCGCAGCAGCGGTCGCGATGTCGTAAGCTGCTGGTCCACCTGCGCGTGCTACCGCCAAACAGGCTGCGAGGACGACGAACTGAAAGCAAAATTTGTTCTTTGATTTTATTTATCGATAACACTGGTGAACGTGGTTTTTGCCCATGAAATGACTCTTGCAAAGAGTACCGTATGAACGTGTATTCTAAAAGCAATCCCAACTTCGGGTTAGCTTAGGGATTCTTTTAGATTCGAATAATAAGGTTTAACTATTTCCCTCGTTAAGAAGCAACCCCACGGTAAAAATCTTGTTTATCAATTTTTTCATTATTTTTTGTTTTCCTTCGGCGGAACATCTTAAGAGCATTTAAAACTCAACGCGAAGTTAAAATTTTAAGCATTGACAAAGTTATTATTTTTGCAATGGCCTATGCGCTTGCGAATATCGCCAAAACGGTGCGTTAAATAAAAAAATGTTTCAAGCAAAAGTTGTATGACTTGAAAGGGGCTATCAGCTCATAACAGTGATTGATTGTCACATGAAGAAGGTCAGTGATGAAGGTCACCGTTATTTTTTTAAATAGAACTCCCCATTTTTTACAGCATTTTCTTGTAGCTTATCTCGAGAGCTTTCCAAAATCCCATAATAAAATATTTTTCCCCCACGAGCAGATTTTGAAATCGAAAGAAATTACTGAAAAAGGGCTAGAGTGCAAAGGGTTAACCTTCTAAGGACTAGTGCCCGATATATGGACACCTAACAGCTGAAGAACCCGGAATAGTCGCTGTCCTCTGAAGATTAATCAATTTTATGGTAGAAAAAGTACCGAGAACATTTTTCAATAAACTATAAGATCGCGTAAGCTTCGTAATTTAGAGTGGTCAATCGAAATCCGTGATATTCGGCAAATCCCTCGCTTACCTTGAATGCCATTTTGTTAGGACTGTACGAAGGACTGTGCCACGTTCTGATCTGCCGTTTTGGTAAGCCCGGTCCCACTATTTATATGCACGTGAGATTGCAAGGGAGTCAATTGAATTTTGGGCACCACCTTACTCCATGCGATTGGGCACGACCGATCGAGGGAGAGGGAAGTGTGCTCGAGCTTCTTTGTGTGGAATCATTAAGAATGGGGGATAGAAAGCGCGAAGGAGAGCTGAGATCGCGCGGCAAGAGCGAAATGGAGACACGCGCCAGGGCGTGGTCCACGCGAAATTAAGATTACCCGTGTGCCTCTCGTTGACTCATTAGGGCAGGTCGGTGAAACCGTTTCCAGGTATAAAATAATTATCTTCCGATCCACATTGTTATGTCATTCTTGCACAGTGGGCCAGGAATCTCGAAAAGTGGAGAAAAATGAATTTTTCAACAATTTCTAGACTTAAATAAATTCAAGCCTATTTAGTAGTATTTATGTCAAACTAACATAATGTAGAATATTTTTCTTCTCGGACATATATTAAAGCCGCGAAACATTCACGAAGTTGATGTTTCTAACAAATGCCATCGAATGTCATGTCTGACGGATACGAATGATATTTTCATCGAATAAAGCAAGCCACGAAATAGACGCAAATAATAATCGCTATTACACAAATAGATTCTATGATTCTTCCTCTTTCCAATGGTATATAATACATTATAAATAAACAATTGAATCACTATGTAATAACGCTGCAAAACTTAGTCCGCTTGTACGAAAATGTCGATGCTCCCTTTCAGAACACATCGATTTTTGAAACTGTACTCGTCGTGACTCGTAAATCGGGCTCACTCTATTTTATACCTGATACTTCATACTTTCAAACCCAGAAAATATCGTCTCCTTATATCTGCGTTAACGATAACTACAGCGACTTAAATGTTGGTAGACATGTAATGTCTTGAAAAGTTGAAATATCTTCTGTAAAGTGGGACAATTTAAGAAAAATCATATTATTAGATACGATTATGGAATTAAATTACCAAAATACAAAGCGTATCGAAACATTGAGAGGATATAAGTTTTCCAATGAATACTACTACTAAAATGTAAAATGTAAATGGTTTTTCTAGAAAACTATATGCTTCAAATATTTCGGTAAATTATCCTTTATGAATTTTAATATCTTTAATTTTCACGACATTACGAGTCTACCAACCAACTCGACGGTCACGACACGCATATTTTTTTATAACTCGATGCGTTCTGAAAAAATAGCATCGACATTTTCATTCGAGTGAACAAAGATTTGATGTGTCATTACGTAGTGATAAACTGATTTATCTTTGTACCTGTCAGAGTTAACTACGAGAATATTAAAATGGATTATATTGTCTGATTTATAGTCCTTCATGGATAATTTGTTCAAAATTTCATCTCGATCCAATGAAGATTTTCGGAGATACAGACTTTTTTCTACTTTCTCAGATTTCTGGCCCACTGTGCCCCGGTACCAAATCTCGATCGTCGGCAACGCGCGCCAAAGTTCAATGGCTCTTCTCACGCGCTAAAGTACGCAGAGGGTGTTTGAGAAAATTTGGAAAGGGATCATTCACATTGGTGCACTCTTCGCAGGACCCTTAGGAAACAAATGTGCTCCTTCGACAACCTTGGCGAAAGAGATGATTGAAAAAGAGAAAAACTCGCCACCGCAACAGCTCACTATTATTATCTTTTGTCGGCTTGACTTGCCCCCCGGGCTCTAACCAAGGTGGCTCGTAATTTTGTGTTAATTTACGTAACGTAAATGTCCTTATATCAAGTCACCATGATATCGTAGAACTTATCAAGGACACACTTTCTCCAAATTCTGGCAGTGGCACACCAGTGACTTCGTAACCGATGTAACACAACGCATGTGTAACATTCACTTGTGTCTGATCTCGTTTCCTCCCATGTCTGTATACGGTGCTCTACGCAGGAGAAAAAAATTTCGGAGACAACGGGCGTGGAAGGTTGGTCGTAAACGACTTTATGTAATCTTGCAAGTTAGACCATACGTCTTGATTCATGGGCACCTTGTAAGTGTCAGGAATACAGCTCGCTATATGGCCCGAGTAATTTTCACGAACGTCGAACAAATGTATCTTAAATTGTTCCTCGTTACGCAAGTGCCTCGCGTAAGAAAATAGTGGTTACTCTGGAGAGGAGGTGAAAAAAGGTAGCAAGAAACGAATGGCGGTACTAGAAAGAAGTGCGATAAGAAAAATAATTTATTAATTTATTTTGGATTAATAACATTAAATATTAGATTAATAACATTATGTTAATACGAGGCAGTCTTGAAAGAGTTATCCTCTGTGGTTGCAGCGAATCTCAGGGCGAATCCTTCCCAGTGAGGAATGCTTGATCGAAAAGACATCGAGTTGATGTATTTCGATGAATTCTCGATGTGTTGCGGTTTCTGGTAAAAATACACTTGTATTTCTTATATTTTATCAATTTTTTTAATTATATAGTTTATATCATTCTTTATATATTGTTTTTAATCATATATTAATGTTTCGATCTGCAGAGTTGTAGCGACGTTTGAGCTTTCGTTTCGTTCATTTCGCAACGAAAAATAGATCAAAATCGATAATTGATCAATATCGATCTCATATCGATGAAGCAATTCGGATCTCAAATCGATGTCTTTTAGATCATGCATTCCTCACTGGGTTGCAATCGATCTAAGACCGTTCGAAATCAGAAGTCAAACTTGTAACCGTTTCCGGAAACCTTCACATGAGCCACGGACGGCGCTGACGAATAAGCGACTCCCAGCAGGTTCTGCTGCGGCTGTTGCTGATGTGCCTGCGCCTCCTGTTGCGGCGTCTCTATCGCCTCCGACACCTGTGCACAATCACTGTTAAGAAGAAACGCAAGGAAGAGGCGTTAAAACGATTGAAAGCAGAAGAAACGAACAAAACCCCAACAAAAGTAGCAAAAAGTCTCTGGATAGGCTCACCGGTTGCGATTGAACAAGCTGATGCTGAGAACTAGAGAATTGTGGATGAGCTTGAGCCTGTCTGAGAGCGAGAAGCTGAGCGAGTTGAGCTTGATAAGCCGGCAGAGGGTACGCCTGCAATTGGTGTTGCTGTTGGTTATGGAGTTGCTGAAGATAGGCCAATGCGGTTGCTTGCTGATCCAGAGGCGCCTGATACGGTAAAGGTGCCGGTGCGGATGGTACCAGAGCCGCACCATGCGGCAAACTTGCGTAACCATTAGGTACCGAGCCACCAATGGGGAAGAAACCTGAGAAACGTGTACCCTTGAAGCTGACTTTACCCGAAAGCCGTCGCGAGAAGGTCACGTTAGGATCTCGAAAAGACAATGGGCCAGGAGAGGCTTGCCGAATTTAAGTTGGAAATAAAATCGAAGAGAAAGTTCGGAGGCCAGTCGTTAGCGGAGTGGTTGCATAATATTTTAAGCGGGCCTTTTATTTTTCACGAGCGCGAAACTCGTACGCGGAGAATGTGTCCGCAGGCTTTTACGGGTGCGATTTTACCACTGCGCGGAGTGAGCAAAATGCCCAATCTAGCTGTGCAAGACCTCCAACTTCAAGTGATAATAACTATCTTCTACAAATTTTGATGTTTTCCTACACAGACATAGTCAGAATAGTTCGCAGTTAGTTTACTAGCAACATCGACACTCTGTGAACTTCAAAACGAAAATTTGTAGGGTAGTTTTCAATAGACTTCTCTATCGAAGCAGGCATTTTTCTGGAATACAGCTGTTAAAAAATTGATCTGCGAAAACTTGTGGTACCAATGTACCAATATTTATCCGAGGTTCACAGAGTGTTGTTATTATTGTGACAGTAATCTCAAATAAAGACTAGTTTACGAATAATAGAGGAGTAACGAGAAATACAGCCGTAGACGGTTTTTTGACAACAGACCGAATATTTGACTCTAGCATCTATTCCCGCAATTTCTAGCAGATAAATTTATAACAGTTGTATACTAGAAAGTGTCCTGCTTCTATTAACAAAAAAGAACTGGAGTGAACGCGCGTGAATTTATATAATTTTAGTCCAGCACACCATAAAAATATGAAAACTGACCTATAGAGAAACCGTAGTAAAAACTATCCTACATACTTTTTGAAGAAGCAATGTCAAAACACGTATACTACTAGAAACATTTCAAAAAATCAGTCTCACTTTCATAGATTATAATAAAACGAAAGCATTTCCAAAATATTCCAGGTACAGAATTTCGCATTTGCTGGTGCTCTTATCTGACGATAAGGTTCACAGGGTGCTTTTATTGCCGTTGCTGCAACCACTGACTACGTCCGTATTAAAAAAAAAATGTCAAACTCGTCCGAGATCTTACTACTCGAAGTCGTCCTTTTGCACATCTAGATCGGGCATTTCGACCACAGTGCGACGTGGTCCAGATCGAACTCCATCGTGGAAAATACAAAGTGAGAGTAGAATCGACCAAGTGATCCAGATCAATGCCTAGATCGTATCAATTGGATACCTCCTAATCCGGGGTTCCTGTATGCCAGAGCGTGAGCCAGGCTTGGGAGAACCCTTTGCGCCAATTGAGGGTTGCCTACGGTCGAGCTGAAGCTCTGGTGAGAGCTGGGCCCACTGAAGGCGAATGAGGTCTGCGTTAATCCTGGCCTCACGAAACTGAAGGAGGCATGTTGCTCGGGGCTACCCAGGAAGTTGGATGGCTTTACTCCATGAACCGGTGGTTCGGCCAATGCCAGAGCGCAGCAGAGGACCGACGATATCGCTAATTGTTTCTGCACAGGTATCAATGTACCATTGAACGTGGTGACGAATGATTCTTTACTTGAAAGGAAAGTAGAAATCCGCTTACCAGCATCTCCGCTTTGGCACAAAGGAGAATCCTGAAGAATGGATGGTACGATGTAGCACTTAACCGAAGGTGAAATGAACGACGAGGAATATCGGACGACTATTCATTCGATAAGACACCCTACGCGATGTTATATACCGCGGAAGCGACGAATTGCGCACGTGAGCCGCATCAAATCGGTGCGATTTTACGCTCACAAAGACACTTTCACCGGGACGCGTCGATATCGGACGATCCCTGAATGATAATCGAATCGACATACCCATCCTTTCCCCTCGCCAAGAAGCTTTTACAATTCCAATAAACTTAGTTTCCTTCACTCTCGTGAGATCCTTTATCCAGAGATCATCGTAAACAGTGTTTGCGTATAGTTAAAGGGATGATGAATCCGGAAAGTTCTTCATCCATGTCGTTCCACCATTTGAAATCAATCGACCAAGATCATAGATAATGAGTGTCACCCACATTTGCATATAATAAGGAGCACGGGACAGAGAGAACGAGGATAATCTAGATAATCGATTCTGGAATTGGTATGGAGCGCGATTAAGATCGCGCCAGGTGAAGAAAGTTACTTTCGTTGCGCCTAATGCGGCACGGAATTCTCGACGAGTTATTAATTGTAATCAGTTTGGCACTTGGAATCGAAATTACGAGGTGGTTGCCGGTTAGGTTGTGAGAGTATCACGGAATATCGTCATTGTGTAGGCTAGGAGAGTGCCGTAGGGCCAACCATTTTTACGTAGTTCTGCCTTAGGTAGCCTCCAGCAAAGGCCTCTCACTTTCTACGCCTACATGCTGAAAGTAAGATGGGAATTTGTCTATAGGACACGTGGTGGAATAGAATAGGCGGGCACGTGTTGCGTCGGTGAATATCAATGCTTCAGGATCTGTTTCGAATTCTGGATATGTTGATATCCGTGCACGATAACGCGGAGAGTAAAAAGAGTGGACGAAGGAGAGGGTTGTCGAGAGTGGGGCATAGGATCTGTCGTAATGACATCGTCACCGGGGCGCGGTTCAGTCTGATTTTGACGGATGAAACGATCGTAGCGGTAAGAGTAGCTCCGAAATTCCTTACTCGAACTTTCGTGGTGAGAGGTAACCCCTGTAACAGAGTACTTGAAATATTATTTCTGCATTTGGTAGAAAAACTTCTTTAATGCTTCGATATAGCACGTGAAATAATTTCGAATCATATTGTAACCGCACTATTCTTATTCCTATTCGCATTACAAAATCTTAAACAATAACAGTTACGTCCATTGTGCATATGTCGATGAAGATAAGTTTTTACAAATTTATTTCCACTGGGGTGGTTTGAAACGCCGCTACTCAGGAGCTAACGCGAGGAACAGGGTGAGTGAATTTGTGCGATTCGACTGTGTGTGATCGTAGGTCGCGATGATTTTATACACTCGAGAAGTACGATTGATAGAACATGCCCATGGCAGTGGTAGCGAAGAGCGCGAAACAGCTCCACCATGTTGCTAATCCCAATAAACCTCTGTACACGTCGGTAGTAAAAATCTGCGGGAAATAGAAGGATAAATATTAATAGGATTCATATTTTTCTACATTATCTTGTAGAGATGTGCGCATCAAGGTTTTCTAATTCGAATCAAACCGAATAGTATATGCAAAAGAAAAATTCGAATAGAATTGGTTTGACAAAAATATCGCTGAATCAACAATGTCACCCATATTTCAAATTCAAACTACGGAGTCGAATCGAATCGAATATTGTCAGATTCGATTCGATTGAGATTCGAATTCGAATAATAAGCACATCTCTACTATCTTGCGTTATCTCACCTGTTTTAGCGAACCTAAAGCTAATTGGAGTTCTTGAGCGGTTTGAACAACAGTCTTTTCCGTATCTTCGGTATTGAATATAGTTTGTACAGATTTTGGTACTTCATCTGCAGGACATTCTTCGGCCAATGTACCCTTAATAATACCAACCCAAGTGTAGCCACCTGAGAAAGTGCAATGAGAAATATTTTTTTAGTTTTCATCTGTTTACGAAAGTATGAATTGCAAAACTGGTTAATGTTTCTCACCTAGTGTTTTATACATAAATGTAAAAAATAAGCAAATTATTATTGGTACAATAAACTGCAATGCTACAACGCACAAGTAGTAAAATACTGCAGCAATCTGTAACATAATATATCTTACATTACTAAAGTGCCAATTAGAATTAATTTAATTGCACTGATACTGTGCACTCGGCTGACAATTTTATGAACCTTCTTCTGCAATTCCACATTTGTGATCCTGCCTGCTTCCCTTTTTTGATTTTCTAATCTTTGAATTGCCAAATTAAGATAAGACTGTAGATATAATGGCATCAGTACCATCTTCAGCAAGACTGCAACGATGATTGCAATAAGTCGCATACTTTCAAACGTCGTAGCTGTCATCCTAGAAAAAAGGAAACTGTAATTGTATTTCAATGGACTAAGCCACTAAGATAAGCAAATTGTGTAGTAAGCATACAATGGACCAGTCATCCCAGTGAATATCCGGACAGTAAGATAATCCCTGCTTATAGGTTTAATCCATAGACACACTAATAACAATGGAGACGCATAGCTAATATTTGCTATGAGCAATAATATTTTGTTGTCCTTATAATACCTTAAAAAAATTATTTTCATAAGATATGTAGTACGTATGTTTTAGATCAACCATACAATAACCAACGCACTTTAAAGCATCCCAATGCATTTTGGATGCTCGCAATCCTGGGAAAGTAAATAAAGAACCAAGAAGACCACACCAAAGGGCCAGGAAGAATTTCACAACAATTTTTGAAGCCGGTCCTCTGAAATATAAACACAATATTTATTTCAAACTAATTAACACGTAGATCCTGAAAATAGCATTTAGAAAATGTGTATAATAAGTTTCATGTAACAAAGTCCACTTAAAACCATAGTAAACGGATAAAATGCTATTATTGACTTACGCAGAAGAAAGGCCTTGATTGTCTAAAAAGACAGATGCACTGTGATTGAAGCTAGAATATGCTTTGTCTAACCCTATTTCCAAATTACTTTCATCTACAATAAGAACTATCATAGCAATTAAAAGATATGCAAATCCTGTAACAATGCAGGTAGATCTTTCGCCCACGCTCTCTTCACCCTTAAAGTACTGAACCCACAGAGAAAGTAGTACCTTACTATAATTTGTTTAAGGAATCACAAGTGTATCATACATTATTCTACTTTTACAATATGACAGGACGGAGTTAACCGTACAGAAAGTGGAAAGGATACAATGCAAGACCCAGAACCAGGGAGCACCAAAGCATACTTAAGTTGATTTCGTCTTTAATCGGATACAAGTAATTGTATACCTGTTAAATACGAAAATGAAAGTAGACATAAAACAGAAACGAGTGCTAAAATGAGACTATATATTTTTGATACCAACCTCGGTCATCACATAAACTGCTACAGCATAAACTGAGAAGTCAAATAACCATTGATACTCCGTATAATATTTCAAGTGTACTACATCTAACGTCGTAATCTTGGTATTCTCCAAAGAAATATCAAGATTACGTGGAACATGGAAAACATCACCTACTTTTCCATTCTCAATATATTTCCCTTTCTTTGGTTTTTCCTTTGGCACCCCAGCAAGCGTACGAAGCTGTTGGTCCGTTGGATGTAAATAGCGAACCAACCTAATGTACCAGAAGAATTTCTCATAAATAAGCAAGTAAGTATATAAATCTAATAGTTCATATCGTCTTGTGCATGCATACCCGGTCGAACATAATATCCATCTCGCGAGGGAAAAGTGTGGACTTAATTTTTGAACTATGCTGACCATAACAAGGGTGATAACTAATTGGGCTCCCAGCAAAGCCTGCAAATAAGATAATTTAAATTTTTTTTACACCCGTACGTACCATCAATGAGCTTAATTACTTTTGTAAAAAAGAAACCCCCATAACTATACGTTCCATGAGTCCGTAATGAACCGTAATCTTAAGGTAAACTATATACGTAACTGCTGCATCGAATTTACCATGTTTTCTCTGATGTTTCGCCAGATAAAATAGACCGTGTCAACCTCACAAATCTGACTGCCCCATTGAAGGGCTGATCTTTCCTCACGAAGCTTCAGTCAGTACTGAAAGACAGTATTATAAATTACTTTCACATTAGCATGAACGTTTCGTGCTTTACCATTTTAAATGGCACATGCGGTCGAGCCCGCTGACTTTATAAATAGTTATAGCCTGGCGTACTCATTATACCGAATGTATCGGCCGTCTCCGCATGGGATATGAGGTTATTCTCAGTTATTTGGAATCATTTGGGATCTATCTATAGTACGACATGGGCAAGAACAGGCAAGAATGAGGTTCTCAGGTGTTTTCGTGGTGGCAGTGCCATCTAACGGAAGTCAGAGGTGGTTGGATATGCGCATCGCGATTTAAATATTCAAATAAAATACAGCTTTTCCGATTCTCAAAAATTTGACAAATTCGAAATGTTTATGAAGCGCACCGTCTCCTCCACTTTTAAGCAACTCCAATAATTTTGAAAAAAATCGCATTCCAAGTGTGACGTATCGGAATGACTCACTGGCAGTATTTCTCCGGCACCATTTAGCAACCGACAGCACATACCAGCATTATGCAAATAACGAACATCATAATAATAGTGCTGAATAGTGGTCGTCCAAAGCAATTCCGGTATATGTTCTGCGGGCACAGAAGCGGGTGATAAATGGATTAATTTCTCGTTGCACAAGCATTATTTAATTTCGCAAGCTACGGAAGCACTTAGACAACAAGTACACATTTTATTGTGCAATAGAAATAAATAACAGCGGTGTATCACAGTAAAACGATCACCTCACGTGCGCGCGACGATCGTACTAATGTCTCACTAATCGTAAGATAAATTGGAGTTATAACAATCGAAGTAATAAAATGTTGTTCGGAGCGTTTCAACTCGTCGTGCGAGTTTTTTAAAAAAAAATTAAATAGAGTTAGTAAAACAAAATTGCATGTAACAATGATATAAATTACGTAAATTTATCCTTCAATGTGTATATTTTTTTCTGTAAAAGTGATTCTGTATAAATATTATATATCACCATGCGCCCGCATTATCTCGAGCATGCGGTTATTTAGACAGATTAAGTATTAAGCTGAAGCGATTTCAGTATCTTTGCGGCTAGGGTTGTTAAATTTCTTCTTGAATGGCTCAAGGTCTACGAGACGTAACCTGGGCGGACAATAAAGTTTTATGGTCGCGGTACCCAAGACTTCAATTTATCTAATACAACATAAAGTGGAAGCAAGATACGTTTATGAAACTTTAATTGCACGATAATTACTGAATCATTTGTTTACCAAAGTAATTTATGAATTTGCACTTAAAAATGGATCAAGTATCTCGACACTTTCTTTATACGTGTAAATTCACCAAGTATACGTTCCATAAATTTCAAGGGATGATTTCATCCGCGAACAATGAAGATCTTAATCTTATTTCAATTTTAGAGGTCATTAATAATCTATTTACTTACTTACTTATTTACACAGTGAATTACACGTTTTCCACCGCGCATGGACAAGCCAACCTGTACCCTGTCCACCGCGCATTTTTTTTTTTTTTAAGTGATACACTACGAAATTAATTACAGCACTAAATCGATGGATTTTATTATACATTGTACTTTATAAAAGCAGAAGAAGTCTGCAATTAGTCGTAAACAACTTCGGGTAAAAAATGGCCATGAAACTAGATCATGAAGCGACATACTTCAAAACGGGGAGATATCCATGTTCGGTTGGCTAAAGTGTTAAACATCCATATATTTCAATAACCTTGCGACGTTTTCAAACAATTATCGTCGGCCATTCTTTGGGCCATTCCCATGCTGTCTTCTAATATTACTGTCCGCGTGGCACAATGATCGCAACTGTCGATTGTACAAGAGAAAGATGTAGGAAGAGAGAAATAGATAGAGAGAGACAGAAAGAGAGAGAGAAACAGAAAGAGAGAGAGAAAGATAGAGAGAGAAACAGAAAAAGAGAGAGAAAGATAGAGAGAGAAACAGAAAGAGAGAGAGAAAAATCGTACGGATGATCGAAACGAATGCGGACATCGGTGACGTTCGCGCATCTCGGGAATTCCTAGACATCGATTGCGCAATAATACGATCTCCAGGTGTATAACACTCGTTCCCTCGCATAAAACCATTCATTCCAATTGCATAGCAAAATTACACCATTGTCTTCACAGATGAGATCCTGTCGGGCAGATATGATCTTTCCACGGAAGCGTGCGCAGCACTAATCGTTTCGATTAATATATGCGCGTGGAAGTTAAAATTATCAATAAAGGTGACAGGCTGCGATCGTGAAGGCGAGATTTAAATTCTCGAGGTTGTGACGCAGCGCGCATGCGCGCGGACATTCAAATTTCCCGCGCTCCAAAGACCGCGCGTACGTTCTAGCAAGTAGAAACGTGCGACTTTGGGTGGACCGTCACGGCTGATTCTGCTACTTACGAATCAAATGGTGCACTCTCACTTGGCGAAGCTGAATTAACCCTTTCCACTCGAGGCCTTTTTCGGAAAATTTCTTTCGATTTCGAAAGTGTGCTTGCAAGGGAAAAATACTTTATTATAGTGTTTTGGAAAGCTCTCGAGATAAGCTACTAGAATATGGTATAAAAGATAGGGAGTTCTATTTAAGAGATTGACGATGACCTTCGCGTAACCTTCAGATGACTCTCTAAGGTCAAATCTTAGTCTGGAGGAATCCCAGGCACGATTTAACTTTACAACGAGTATTTTCCACCGCATTATCCATCAAGAAAATTATAACTTTGTCAATGTTTGAGATTTTAACTTCACGTTGGGTTTTAAATGCTCCAAAGATGTTCAGCCATAGGAAAAGAAAATAATAAAAAATCGAAAAACAAGATTTATACCTTGGGGTTGCTTCATAATTAAGAAAATACAGTCAAATCTTATTAATCAAATCCAAAAGAACCTCGAGCTAACCCGAAATTGGGGTTACTCTTAAAATACACGTTTATAGGAACTCTTTCGAAATTAGCAAGTCATTTCACGGAGAGAAAAAAAGGTCAAAATTTGTTGGTCAGTGATATCACCGTCGTTCAACCAAAACGTATCGTGTCAACTCAGATGGTGACCGATGTCCTCGTTTGAGTTCCCGTAAACAAAGTAACCGATGATCGAGAGGCACCTCTCGACTGCAAAGGGTTAACACTAGAAGTAGCGACTAGTCAAAATGACCGAGTGCGTGAATTTTTCACAAGAATTTCTCTGTAACATTAGAACTACCAATTTTAATTTTCGTATGGAAACTTCTTTTATTGACCACTCATTTTAACAGAGAGAGAGTGTTTATTTTATCACTGGACCTGCCATTTACTTTCGTTTTCATATGGAAACTTCTTTCGTTGACCAGTCATTTTGACCGGCTTGGTAGTTCTACTGTTAACCTTGCCACAGATCCTTGAGACAGAGGCACTCGTTCAGAAAATTATCACGATAAGAACCCTTCAGATTCGGATTAAGAATTTTTCCAACGCGTTTAGATCCAAGTCAGTTCCTTTTCCTTCTTAATCGCGAGGAGCGAAGGTATCGCGCGTAAACAAAGCCCGCGTCATCGTTCACCCACGCAGTGTGTCTCGCCTCAACCAAAACTATTCTATTCGCCGAGACGGATAATTAAGCTCGCTATCGTCACTAATACAATTACTACGAAGAAGCGTGGAGCACGCGGGCGCGTGAAAACGTCAGTGAAGGAAGAATCGAGGGGGTAGGATGAAGCACCGTATAAAAAGAAGAGTCTCATCGCGACGGACGTACAGATTCTGCCCAGTGCTCGTCGAGTGTGGACCAAGTGCGGAACTTAAGGTTCGTAAAAGCGCGTTCGTGCATCGTGGAGGAGCCGGTAATCGAGGCAATTTTGATTTATCCAGTTGTCAGCTGCGTTCGAAATCGAGAGAAAAAAATTCTTTCGCTCGTAAAAAAAGGCTTAAGAGCCTGATTTTCGGTACTTGTAAAAATATTTCTGTAATGCATTTCGCGAGAGCAAATAATTGATCTTGCGTGTAGAGATAGATTATCGGAGAGAAAATGTCGCTCAGTGTACCGGCATTGTACGACGGTACCTATAATCGCGTTGTGTCTAACAATCAACCGGGGACACTCGCATAAATAATTATCCTTGCCCACGTGCGGTGAGCACCTTGAAAACTCCGTGAAAGAAGTTACACAAATGAATTGTGTCATAATCACGTAGTGAATCCATTCGCGGCGCGGAACGCGTTTCGATAATAATAACAATCCTCGCGATTCTTTTTCTTACCGCATTGTATCCGCTTTTTATTTTCTTCTTATCATGAACGTTTTCGTGGGTTTGCGAATAAAACTTTTGGCACGACTCGAGATTAAAATCACATTACAAAGATCTAAGGAAAAAGAATCAAATCCTAACTACGAAAAATATTCTAGATATCGAAAAAGAAAGGAATCGTAAATTGCGATTTTATCGTAAGAGAAAGCATTGCTTGTGTTGGAAGAAACACTGTAATTTAATTGTAAATTTCATTGTGGCGAGACAATTCTTGGCTGAACTTCCGTATCCGACCCTTGTCCGATCTTAATAAAATTTTATAGGTAAATGGCATTTACTAAATCTAGTCGAACGCCATAAGTGCGTATTTAATGAAACGCCTGGCTTTGGAGATATTGAATTTTTAATTACGTTTAATTTTTTAGATTTTTACGTAAAAAAGAGACTAAAATTGTTTTGCTGAAATATTTTATTTTATTAATATCTTGCAAGATTATAAATACTAATTTATCAAAATATCATTAGAATACATATTAAAAACAAGAAATATAGAAAACAATTTTATGTTTGTTGGTAATTATTCACTTATGGGGAGCCACCTCGGATTTCAATGTCCTTCGCATATGTTATCAAAGTCATCACCCTGAGTAATGTTGCGAAGGTTTTAAGCTCCGCTCGTCATTTATTAAAAAGTTATTAACAGAAAAAGTTTTTCCAGAAATAACTTTTTCCTCTGACAAAATTGGCGATCTCCTCTCCAAAAAAAAACATTCAATGTTAAAGTTGAAATATAAATGTGATAAATGGAGATTGATCTAACCAGAAAGGCCTACCACTCTCTCAAGTTTAAATTATTTTTTTATTACACGTGCCGTGCCTAACCATTGCACCTGCCTAACCTGACATTTTCTGGAATTTCAGTCTTCCTCTTAGGTAAAAATTTCAAAAATTGTTGACTTAATCGTGTAATTTTAAAATTTAATATCTCAGAAACCAGGCGTTTCCTTAAATTCGCACTTATGGCGTTCGACTGCATTTAGTAAGTGCTACGTGCCAGTAAAATTTTATTAAGATCGGACGAGGGTCGAATACGGAAGTCTTACCCAATTCTTCGTTTACTCGAACGAGAGAGCCTATCCATGACAAGAATGCATTTTATCGTGAGAATCTATTTCCTCTTATAGGCTCTTTATCTATTATATCTATACTAATCCGCTCAGACATCTCGTGATCCTTGATAGCTATCATTGTTATCGTATTGTTGAATACACCGATGCTTTTCCGCTTTGCACCTTTTTCTTTTCTCTCCTCAGCATAATTCAGAGACAGAAACTTTCTGATTGTTCGTCACCCGCCGGCACGTCGCCGTGCTTATCAGAATTTACGTTTCCTCAGATTTTTCTCTAATGTTTCGCAATAGAGACTGATTCGCTCGGCGCTATTTATTTATGGGTGCTTTAGACGAGGTGTCACAATTCGTGCCACATCGTATCGGCACGCAGAAAGCAGGGACGCATTGTCAGTAAAGCAAGACTACTGGCTTTATGTGGCTCGTAAATCATAAGAATCCGCGTGTAAAGCTTTAAAAATCGAAAAGCCTCTTATCCGAGCGTGCACATACGAAAATACCAATATCTCGAATACTAGACGCGTATTTAACACACTGTTGTCGGGATATGTAAAACTACATATTTGGCAAATTGTGAGTAGAGCGCGAGTCACGTAGTTTTACGTTCTTTTAGTAAATGAGTAGTAAAATGAGAAAAATAAAGTTACACGGATTAGTAAAGTTTGTTGCTGCTCTTTCTCATACACAGTATTACGAAGTACAAGCATAAACAAAACATTAGATGAAAATTTTGTTCTTTTTACCGGGTATACAACCGTATATTCTATACTCAATTATACAGAAAGTGTTTTTATTTTTATAATAACGACGAAGAATACATTCTATGATAAGAAAATAAAAGTCCAATCAAAAGATTCAAATCCTTTTAAACCCTTTAACTGCGGGTACTTTCTGTGCCGCATCCTAGCTTACATTAATTTTATTACTAAAGCGACATTCTATTTTAAAAGATTTTCTTTTATTGTATTTATTTCACTCTAAGTGGTACATAAACAACAGTCGTTATTTGATATTAGCAAAAATTAGCTTGTTTATATACCACACTCAACTCTACCTATAATTTTAGCATGTGCTTTATAAACCACACCAACAGCTAAAGGATCAAATTCACAGTGATTTCTTCGTAACAATAAAATTCACGCAAACATTTTTCCAAAATATTACCCGCTCTCGCCATAATGCACCGGCACAGAGAACACCCAACCACGATGTATTAAAAGCGCTCCCAACTTTTTATTTTCATCATTACCGCATTATCGGCCTTCTTATATCGCATTTACATTCGACCATTACGAAATCAAATTTAAATAGCTCCCGACCCGCTTCTCTTATCTTCGCTTCTTATTAATTGGGCCAAAGCTGATTCGCAACTGATCCTTCCATCCTAAAGCGTCACAGGGGTGGGTTGGTGCGGCTCTCCGCGAAGTTTCTCACGATCGAGTGCGACCAGATACGAGGAGTAGGCGCAACCTTTGCGAATGCGGGCCCGCGAGATGCACGCGCATGTTCCAGAGGGCGCATGATGCGAAGGAGCGACCTGCTCCTCTTCTGCTCCTCACATTTCTCAAGAGTCACTCGACTCATGAGAAGAGCGACTACCGGAACGCGACCCATTAACTGTATCATGGTCCTTCGTCCAATCGCACGGAGGGTCTCCTTCGTGGAAAAATAAACAGTCCCGAGGATTATGACCCCGAGAGATTCTCGTACGGGTGGAGGAGCCGTGTCGTGATCGATTCTCCTCGGTTCCTCGCCAGAAATGCCCGATTAACTGCCCTTGGAGCGTGTCGTAACAACATTCCTATCCACGATGTCTTTTTTTCTTTTAGGTAAATTCGTGAAACACGAGGCAGCAACGATGAGGGAGGCCCAAATAGCCGTTAGCTTCTTTCTTCTATGCTTATTATCCATTCTCTCGTACTCATTCGCCGTAGATGTGGGCTGCCACAGTAGTGCGGACTGTTCAGCCGCGCAGTGCTGCACCCTGCGTAAGTTTTCATTTCACTCTGTCCAGTAAACGCGCACATGTAACTGTTAGTTCTTGTTGTGTAAGCAGAAAGTATCGATTAAGATTAAACATTGATGTGTAACGTATTTTACGTGTGGCACGTACATGCACGTAATTATCACTTATATTTGATACGTTTGGAATCTTAGAGAAATAGCACGTAAGAAATGCGTAAACGATAATTACGCGTATAGATAAGATGCGTATAAATGATAATTACGCTTGTATTATATTGCATTTATATTGTTGTATGGAGAAGTATAATAAGTAATTAACTGTAACTAATTAATTATAACTTCTCATTCATCAATGTAAATGCAAGAGGACACAAACATAATATGGTCAACTCTCAATGCAATACGTACTATTTCAAAGACGGATATGTACTATTGGGTTCTTGCAATTAGCCCTTGGATACTCTTCGTGGTTGTGTCCCAAAAAGAAATAGTTTTGTCATTGTAATTTATTTTTCCTTTTTTTCTTCCAGAGCCTTACAAGTACAGCATACCCACTTGCATCTCTAAAAGAGCGGAAGGCGAACTCTGCAGACCAAGGAACACACCGTACAACACCAGCTTGGCGTATCCAGATGGTACGCACGTCGACGTGAACGTCTACCACGTGCTGTGTGATTGTAACGACGGATTACATTGCTCAGTGAAGGATGGCACTTGTAAGAAAGGACCTGATCACGATCAGCACAAAGATTTGATTTGACTCCAGCGTGGAAGCTATGCCGGTGTTCCCTAGAAGCAATTGAAAAAGATACGGAGGGTGGGGTGGAACGATGATCTTCTTCTTCGACTATTCGATGGTCCTTGCCAGTGATACTTCGTCGCAAGGCCTCCGATTTTTACATCCGAAAAAAGAGTTTTCCACCCAAGCGTGACGTTTACGGTCCTCAAACTTAAGGCAAAAGGAATTTTTCCATCGATGCTGGCTTCATAAACTTCACCGTGTACGGTTGCAATCTCGTGCGACCTTAATTCAGGGACCAAAGCATTGTAATTTTTTTTAAGATACCAGCTTTATCGCGTGACCCTCACGCGCCACCAGAATTGCGACTGCGCTATCCTAATCTGCGATTTATCTCACGTAATAAACGTGGACCCACCATTGACTACTCCTGATCTGAGGAAATTAATTTGAATTATTTAAAATAGATAGCACGGAGTGAATCGTTTGGGTTTTTATTATCCCTTCCTCGCATCATTCTTTTTAACAGATTATCTTGTAAGGTGGCATTGCTTTTTTTTATCTGCGAACTTTAAAAGCTTTACGAGACGATGGATTGTAGGATAGATAAAAAGATAGTTTAGGGTCGTACCTATGTGCGGCGCCACAAGTAGTGCAGGTCATTCCGCACACGTGACGACGTGACAAGCACGTCAAGTGCACTCAGGTAGGGCACGTAGATGTAATTTGACGTAGGTGACGTAGGTGTAATTTGTAAACGCCAAGTGACGCCCACGCTTTACAACGCCATAACATAACCTCTGCATAGATCCTACATTAATGTATTAAGCGAACGTCCGATACATAAATAATTTTTATAGCAAACAAAAAGAAAGTCTTGTACACAATTCTCAGATCAACGATGTTTAGTAATCAGTCGTTCGAAACAGTCAGCTTCAATTCGCAACTGTCAGTTGCAAAGTAAGTGCATGTTGTGCATGTAATTGTTGTTATAATTACATTTAACATAATAAGAATACGATGAATTTTTGTAGGTCAGAAAGATTAGCAAATGTTCAAACTGTAGAAATTGTGTACACTGTCAATGACACGCAGACTGTTGAGAAGAAAAATGCAGCGGTGTGATTACGCTTTTAAATATTGTTGGAAATTTAATTACGTTTTAATAAGAAAATGATATTTTGTATTTCTAGACTCAAACTATGAATGAACTGCAAGACAGACCCAATATAGATTATGATAAATTAGCGGAATTTCTCAGGAAAGTTAGTCCTGCTATATTAGAAGAGCTAGATAAAACCCATGAAAGTAATGCTTTCGATGATTATGATCCTACAACTTCGGAAGAGTCTTGTGCCAACATAGAAATCGTACAAAAAATTTGTACCGTAGAGGAATCAAAGTCACAGGTATTGTAGAGTTATATGAAAAAATTGTATTATACAATTGTAGAATTGTAGAAAACTATATATAAGTAAATACTTGTAGGTCAAAGTAAGCGACTTATCGTGGGGAGCAGGTGGTGGAACACTCGCAGTTTCTCACAGTATTTTATACCACGAAACCTGGTGCGATCACCTGTCAAAGATCCAAATATACAATTTTACTAGAGAGAAATTCTCAGAGGTATCCAACAAATCATTAGAAGTAAACTCGTGTGTCACGGCTTTAATTTATCATCCGACTGAGCCTTCTATTATAGCTGCAGGATTATTCAATGGTGATATAAATTTCTGATGTGCAGAACTGTCAAGGTTTTACTGGCATGTAACTAAACGTAAATTATGTGCATGCAGGAGATGTTCTTGTTTGGAATCTCAGAGACGAAAATTCAATAACACCGATTCAAGTTTGCACTCACCTTGACTCCATTTCTCAATTATATTGGATGTCAAGAACCATAAATGATGTTTCTCATTTAGTGAGTTCTAGTAAAGATGGATTCATTTATATTCATAAATTACTAGCTAATTTCACAACTGTTCGTCAACATAAATGGTACGTCTATTGTATAAAATAATTACAATTAACACATAACATGGCACTTAAATGTTATTCACTTGTTTGTTAGCTTCAAAGTGATCAAAGAACACAATCCGTCGGAAAATTCCCGTCCCCGCAGTGCAGGTGGAACTCGCGAACGCGCTGTCGAAGCTGGACTTTGCATTACAGCTTTTGATTATTCGCATAAGGATCCTACAATATTCATTGTGGGCACTGGATGTGGAGGCATATATAAATGCAGTGAGAATCAGATTACACCAATTGAAGGTCCATATAAAATATAGTAATATAATGCTGCAATAATGGTTAAAAAGGATAGAAATCGCATCTCTTTGTTTATTTTCAGGAGATGAAGCTATATTGGATCCTGTTACAGATGAATATGAGAGGCACATTGGTAGTGTTACTTGTGTAAAGTGTTCTCCAACTCGTAATATATTTCTTACAAGTAGTACAGACAAAGAAATACGTGTGTACGAATACAGCCAGGTACTTAAAATTTGTGTACCAACGAAATCTCAATGTTAGTCGACTGGCAAGATAATTTACAAGCGTTGTATTTTAGCATGTTTCTCAACGAGCGGTTTTAGTTGACGAAACCGTGATTGGCTTAACTTGGATGATTGGGAATCGAGATGTATTCGCAGCATATGGCGCTAATGCGAAGATACAATTCTTTGATTTACCAGGCGTTAACAACATGACGCACATAAACCTCGAACCATCGAGTAGAGAAGGCACGACTAGCTTACGTGTCAATTCTAAAAGGTACGTTGCGAGAGTTCCAAATTGGCAGGTGTCCTGAGTGAGTCATTCGTCTTTAGAATTCCTTTTTGAACTTTCGCATTCTATTCTTAGATATGCCGACCGGTTTCAATGACCTTTGTACGTAGTACTTTGAAAAAATTAAAGGGATAGACAATATTACTAATACGACATACCGATTGTTTACCAAACCACTTTAAAAAATATTCGACAATTTTGCGCTTGATTATGAAAAGAATCTAAAGTTACGAATTTTTATGACACGAATCTTTTAAAATTTCGTACTTAACTAAATTTGATAATAACTGATACAATTTAATTTAATGTGGATGCATTAAAATGAAATTTTCTTTTAGAGATGTTATAGCAATCGGAAATGCAAGCGGAAATGTGGAAATTTGGAAAGTACCTCGACAGCTGTTTTAAACTTCGCATTTGTATCGTATAAAATTATATATTTATTTATTACGTTCTTTTTACACATTATGGACTGTCGCTTAGCTACACAATTTGTAAATGTAAGATGTTTCTAAGAAAAACTGTAATCTTTTGTACAATTGGCATAAAACGTATAAAATGACTAGATAAAATTAAATTATTCTTGAGCTTTATCAGTTACAAAAATAATAAATATCCACGACTACGAAAGTCTTGCACTTTAATAATACTTAATCACAGACGAGTTACTGCTCTCGTATTATAAAAACCTCTGTGTAATCGTTTCGAATGTAAGATGGTAAACTTACTTGTCTGAAATTAAACTTGGAATAAAACTGAATTTTCCTTATACTGTTTAGGCCACTTACGTACCCAATGATAAAATACCACCGAGCGAATTTAAACTCTCATACAATTTGTTGTCTTATACAGTGTGTAACCTTTTGAGTCTTGAAAATAGCATGGCGATTAATTGCGAAAACAAGAGTGTCAGTGTCCTCTTCGAAGTAACTTGGCGTTCAGCCAGGTACCAGATATGTTGCTGCAATGGCGCCGCTCCCTGCCTGAACAAAATCGCCAAGAATAAATTTAAATAACATCGGTGCACTTTCTCGACAGCACATTTAACTTTAACAATAGATGTCCGCAGAATTAACGGAAAATCGGTCAAATCAGTTAAATCCAGCATTACTCGACAGTAAACTTGTAAATACAATATAATAATGGTTCGTTCCACGAAGCCACAGCTACGTATTATCTCCTGAATTAGTCATACCGACGACTCAGGTACTTTTACTCATACATACCTTTTACGTTTGTAGAGGCCGGTTTAAATATAGAACCATTTTACTTAAATCCCCATTGAAACATAAATCCTCGAGAAAGTTATTCGTATTACTCATCATCCCAACGATGATTACCATCTTCGGAATGACAGGAAGAATTTTGTAATTCCAAATGAATTTCTTTTTCGTCTGGTCCAAGATCAGGATAACCGGAATCGTCTAGACTAGGATAAATTTACTTTTGCCCCGAGAACGACGAATTCCAGCAATGTATAATGTTTGTCCTGAAAACAAGAGTTTAGTACGATATTTCTTGCCCTGAAAAGGGCAGTTTGGATTGATCATGTTCCTTGTCCTGAAAAGGACCGTGTAATGTGCGACGTTCCTTGTCCTGAAAAGGACAGATTGTTGCACGTTGAAAGTGCTTTGCCGAGAGGCCCCCATATCGTCTGATACATTTGCGGGCCCTGAAAAGGGCCCTAAAAAAAAAAAAAAAAAAGTAGGAAAGTGGTTTATCGTGGAAATATGGACGGGGTACATTACGTGTAAAAATAATTAAGATACAACGGTAAATTGTGGGGGGTAAAGAATGGATAAAAAGGAATGAAATATCGTTCCATGACATGGGTATTGGTTGTTCCGATTGTATAGGTAATGAAGGAAAAAGCATCGGTAGGACAAGGATGTGAAAACCATGAAGATGGTCGATGTATGAATCAGGGTGATTTTTTTCTCATTCTTCAACGTTTCTATTGATCTTGGACTGATGGTTCTCGTTGCAAGAACACGTTGTCTCGTGGTTGAAAGAACTTTTTGTTTCATTTTGTTACGGCGGCTGCTTTTAAAAATCAAAATCTTCACGCGACTCCTCCCACCTTCTTCTCAAGCTCCATTTTACTTCCTCTTCTCTTGCTGTCCGATTAAACCGCAAAGACCGACACACTCCATCCCGAGCGAAAACTCTTCATAACAGCCCACGTGCATTCGACATCCAATTCTCCAAAACAACGTTGAATGTCCATCACAGATGTGCACACCGAATTCTTCTCTCCGCCTCCGGCATAAATATCGAGGAGGCATGCCTGGCTACGCTACTGGATCATCCTAAGACAAAACTCCAGCTCTCGTCTTCGCGTCGATGCGGTAAACCTTATTTCTCGTTCCACCAAATCTCTCAACTCGGCTTATCGTTAGTTCGACAATACGTTATCATACAAGAGGTCAAACTATTATAGCAGTCTCTTTTGCGACGGAAGTATCGTCTTCCGAATACTTTTTATTGCACGCCAACATTGCTAGAGGACTGTCCTTTTCATCGGCTAACTCATCTCCATCACGACGTATCGCTTCAACGATGCTTAATTCACTTCTCAAACAGTCATTCTATTTTTCCCATGCGCATTCTACCGTTCCGGTTTAACACCTTACACTTAAAATATATTTTTTTGGCTGCCTTTCGTAATCCAAAGACATTTTCTCGCCGTTTTTACGCACTTTTCTTAAGAAATTCTCCCATTCACACCAGCCTCTTTATCCGGACTCGTGATTTACCCCCTGACAAAATGGGCCAGGGGTACGAGGTGCTTTTTTATATATGTCGCTACCTCGCATCTCCGAGACAACCGTCTGAATAATCCATTCCATAGTCCACACAGAGTACTCTCTCGTCTTTCTTTCCAACCCGTCGTCTCTCCACCACCTCCTCTTTTATGCGTCTCCACGTTGAGATTCCTCACGAGCTTCTCCTCTCAAAATTCTCCAGCTCCTCCTCGTGCTTTCTCTCCTCTTGCTCCTTCATCTTCCTCTTAAAGCTTCGCACGCGTCTCCCAGACGCGTGAATCGTCGTGCGCACAGACGCATTTTATGGTGCCCAAGATATGATATAAACGAATGTACGCACCTATCGCAATGATATCGTCTGTTTTTGTTCTTTTTTATTCCCCGCTGGCATTTGTCTCTCGCCTGCCACCACGATCGAGGACACTATTGTATCGTATTTACATCGGTGGATGTCCTTTCTCCTTTCTACTCCGCGTCTGGAGACACATATCTGCTACAGTATTGGTAACCGTTCTCTCCTCACTCAAACTGGATCCGTTTGTTGCTTCTCTCAGGCTACCTCTGGACAGGTGAAAAACTCATGTAGAAATTCATCATTGGCTCAGGAAGATGCCGAGTAAAATAGACGAAAGAAAAGGAGTGGAAGGGAAAATGTAGACACTTACTTTATTCACGCGAGGGTTCACGAGATCGTTCTTCTTCTCCTTCGTCTCACATCCTTCGATATTCACCTCTCATCCGTTTAGTAGGCCCGAATGTGACTCACTCCTCGGTTAGTCAGGATGAATCAAGCGTCGAAAACATTCCTCGGCTCCGAACCCTCGCGTAGATCCCTTATTCACCTAATCCTCACCGTCTTCTTCAGCACCAGACGCGCAAACACGAGACGATTGTTTCGCGAAAGAAACAACGGGCTGCGCATCGAGAAGGGCTTGGCCAAAATCACTCTTCCCTTCTGGTTCTCGCAAGCCAACACGATTCTCCCAAATCCATCGTCCTCTTCGTCTCGTCTTTTTACCATCTTCTCTCCAACAGCTCTCTCCTTTTCTAAGGATGGATGGTGACTCACGAGAGCCACCACACGCTGTAATCTTTCAATTCTTCGATCCTTTCTCTCCTTCGATTTTTCTCACACCTGCTGTAATCACGCTGTATTCTTTTAACTCTCGTCCCTTTCTATCCTCCCATCTTACTCACACCTGCTGCAATCTATCGATTCTTCGTCCCTTTCTCTCCTTCCATCTTTCTCACACCTGCTGCAATCTATCGATTCTTCGTCCCTTTCTCTCCTTCCATCTTTCTCACACCAGCTGTAATCTATCGATTCTTCGTCCCTTTCTCTCCCACCATCTTTCTCACACCTGCTTTCGCATAATCTTTCACCCCAAATCCTTCGAATTTTCGTTCTCATCCCTGAGTGTCTCACGAGAGTTAGCCTTCGTTCTTCTTCCACGTTCTCGTTGCGCCTCACTCCCGTCGTCTTCCTTCTTCTTCTTCTTCTTCCTCTTGCTCCTCATCTCGTGGCATTATTCTCTTCCTCTCCACCTTCTTCTCCTTCTTCACTTCTGAGCCGCGCCGACTCTTGACGCGCGCGCTCAGACCCAGTTACGATTTTATTTCGATGCCTCTGCTGCACCCGAATCGAATCCTCCTCCCTGGTCATTGGACTCTCGAACGAGAGTGCGCATCGAGAGACAATGCAGGCGACACTCCACGTGCTCTCACTTGGGCCGAATGCTTCGATGTTCCGAACGGCAAGCCTTTATGGAAGTTCCGCAAAATGCTCTCCCTCCCTTGGCGTAGCAAAATATTCTCTTCGGGCGCGTTATCGCGCGCGCGCGCTCTTTACAATAATAATAATAATAATAGTAATCATAATAAACGCTATGTACAATTAATATCCATTATCGTTATTATCATTCGTCCCGTATCGCTATGTCGCTCCTCGGCATCTTTTTTTTTATAACATTTATCATCGATCTCCCGTCTCACGTCTTCTTCTTCTTCTTTTCTCCGACTTTTTCTCACCGTCTCTCTCTCTCTCTCTCTCTAGTTCGGCTCTATTATGCATATATATTTTTATGTATATATATATATATATATGTATGTATATATATAATCTGCTTCGGCCCGACTAAAACGTAAAGACTGCTGTTGTTCACACCTGAATTCGATTCGTCGCCTCTCATCGCCCCTTTTTCTCCCTTTTACATGCTACTGTATACTATTTTACTCTATCTTACATACGAAACACTCTCTCGTCGACGGCAAATTGCGCGCTCGCCAAAAAGTCGAATGGCGATACGATGGAACAATGAATTCTCCCTCCTTTCATCCACAAATTCGTATCCACCGCCTCTCGCATCATCACCGATGACCACCCTCGTCATCGTAATTGTAATCATTATATAATCATCAGCATCTTCATCATCACAGAGATCGCGACTCTAAATCCTTAAGTCTACCTATCTATTACAATCTTAGAATTAATTCGCCGGGCTTTCTTCTCTTCGACGGTTCTTATTCCACACGCACATCCCTCTCTCGCTCTCGTCCTTTCATCCACTTACTCTTTTACACGCAACTTTCATTCAATAAAATCGCACGGGTGCCGCACGCACCCGCGGATCGAACGACGATCCTCTTCACTCGACACACAATATTATTCCCTCGAATTAAAGCAAGCCAGAGTATCGTCTCTCCGTTTCCATCTCTCGCTTCGATCAAACCTCACTGTACGTTAAGGGAAGAAAACTGATAATTCGAAAGAAATGCCTCAAAAGTGGTCGTGAGCATCCCGCCGTTCTTGCGTCGTCCGCGGAGGAGGTGGACGAAGATGTTAACACAATTCCTGTCACGACCGGTCGAACGATCGTTTGTAAAAATTCCATGAGAATTTCTCATATACAAAATAATCGCATCGCCTTTAAATTTCACGAGTTTTCCAAAAATATAAAAAAATTCTGTCATACGTATATTTTAAGAAAAACTCGCGAAATTTCAAGGTGATGCAATTACATCGTGTATAAAAAAAAATCAAGTTGAAATTTGAAAAACGGTCCTTCGACCGGTCCGTAAGGATTAGTGTCAACGCGGTAGTGTCTGGTGAATTTCTATTTCAACATGTTTTTCACAGCACTCCGCGACCATTATACTCGTTTCAATTATAAATCTACGATTCGAATAAAGCATGATTCGTCGACCGTGTCGTATTCGAAAGCACGATGGCTCCTCCAACCTCGTCCGTTCGCGACGCCAAGTACCGCGAGAAGAGAAAAAATGAAACTTACTTTTACGCGCGTGATAACGTTTAACATGTAGGAAAGAAGGAATCAGTGGAGCTTTGCAACGCTCGGCGTGGGTCACCGGTCCTCGATGCAGGAGGATCCGTGCGAACTACTCCATTCTTCGTAACCTCGTACCTTTTCTCTCCTTTCCTTTGGCCGCGAGACGCGTAAAGAGGCAAATGGTGAGGGTGAAGGAACACGAGGGCACGGTGACCGACACCGACCGTGCATCGCAAGAAGCGCAAAGGACACGTTTCTCGTCCCTTCTCGTCTTTTGTTCCTCTTGTTCCTTTTCTTCGCGTCCTCCCTTGTCCCGAGATAAGAGAGAGCGGCATTGGAAAAATTGTGGACAAGGAGCGGAACCGGAAGCGTGTCCTTTGCCGGTCAATAGACGTAAAACGCACTCGCGCCGTACGCGCTTGTACTGGCAAAATTCGCATTCACTCCAACGCACGCACTCACACTCTCGATCTCTCGAATACTATCCGCATTCATTCCAGACATTTATACCGTAGAAACACGATACATGGTCGATTCCCGATGCCCTTATAAAGTAATCAGTGCGTTTCCTTGCTGCAACAGTAGGCGATTCACTTGTTCATTTCTCTCATTCGGTGTGCGCGCGCGCTCGGACGACGAGATCTCAAGAGCTAATCTCGAAAAGCTTCTTTTCTCTATTTATCTTTCCGTTTCATCCTTGTCTCTCTCTCTCTGTTGTTTCTTTTTTTCTCTTCTAATCAAAAACGCTCTGTCCCGTAGGAGCGACGATTCTCGACGAGAGTGGCGGAAAATATGGACCACGAGAGAATAAAAAGAGGAAGAAGTGGATCGAGAGATGTCACTCCGAAAATTCTTCTCCCTGAAAATTCGTTCGTTCTCACGGTGCCGCGCTACGAGAAACGTCGCTTCCATTTTGCTCAATGATTTTCCGCTTTTTTTTTTTATCGCACGTTCCATCGGTCTCGTCGTCCGTTCTTCTCTAAGAGACGTCTTCACTCCTCTTTTTCTCCATTGGATACACTCGTAAGATGTTCCGCGGGAGAAGATTCGAGGACGAAGGCACCTCGATGATCTTGGGCCCAGGCGCGCGTCGCCACGGGGATAGAGACGCGCGCAAACGAATTTTCGAAGGATCGCGGAAAAGAATAAAATTGAGATCGATCGGCGCCACCTGCTCCCTCTTACCCTTTCGACTCACAATTTCGCAAGATCTGTACGCGAAAGCTTGTTTCTTTCTTCTCGATTTTTGATACCACTCGCTCGTTATTATATGCTCACAACGCATTCCACGCGAGGGAACACGTGGGAGGGGTCGAGAGGAGCACGGACGCGCCTTTAAAAAGAAAACTTGTATTCGCGCGAAGGCACGCGCGTAAAATCTCGAATTATACAAGTGGAGAAAGCAAGGAGGAATGCGAATCAGAGACGAAAGTAAAGCGAGGAGACGGATCGCGGTTTTGAGGATTTTCTCAATCGCGAAACGACGATCGGATTTTTTGCTATCGAACTGAAGGAGAAAACTGAAGAAGTATAAAGGTAACAATGAAATCGGATAATTTTCACGGTAATTGGCCTCTCGAGTTGTACTTAGGTTCCACCGTGTCCTCTCTTCCTCTCTCTTTCTCGCTCTCTGCGCATCCTTCCCACTCTACTTCGCCCCTCGCTCGCCATTTGTGTTCCTATCTTCCTTCTCCTCCGAAACTTATCACTAAATTTAAGGCTTAGTTTAATTAATCGACATTGTGTTATTCGTGTGGCTGTGTAAAAGTTTTTTGTAATGTACCTGGTGCCTGCTGCCGCATGCGCAGGTTCACAGATTAAGGAGTGTAGATTTGTAATTTGGTATGAAGAAGTCAATGTAATTCGCTGCTCCCCACTAGTTTCCATCCGTTCTTTTGGACGGAACGAACTTAAAACGCGATAGAGTTCCTCTTTCAAGGCGCACTCCGCCGACTAAAACGGACACGACGAAGTGCGTTTGTCCAATGTGGCTTGGTTTCTTCGTCGATGAGCTTCAATATCGCGGATACTCTGCCGTACGATCTTTCACAATTTTTTCTCAGCTTCGCACTTCGGAGCGCCTTGGTACATCAAAGTGGGACACTCTCGAGGATGCGTGGATTCCGTCGTTCAAATGCACGGACCGTTTGCTTTCGTGAAAGCTTGACGAAGGAAAACGATCGAGGGAGGAACCACCGGGATCCGTTGTTCGGTGTAAAATCGAGTAAAACTTGTGATAAGGGTGAAGGGAGAGGGTGGTAATAGGGGAGGAGGAGACAAGAGAAAGGAAACTCCAAAGTGCTTATTAAAACGAAAACGAAGAAGAAGAAAAGAACGAAAACCTGCGGATAAAAAAAACACGAACTTCCGAAAGGAACCACCAAACTAATTTCGAATTACGAACGTGTCGATTGACTCGAGAACTTCTGGATCGTCCCTACAAGAAAATAGATCACACGCCCGAGAGAACGCTTCTTCGAATCACTTAAAAACGCTTCTGCAGAAAAATCTTACGAATCATAAAAACGGATGTCGAATAAAAGGATTAAAAAGTGTACTCCCGATTAGGGTGGAGTACAGTGTTTACCCACGATCGTGTCACGGGCTCTTACATTAAGGCAGTAATCGAATTAAATAAAGAAAAAATATGTTACAAGAGATCGCATAGTTCGCAAATTGTACTATCGATAATAATAATATTAATCATGATGATTATCAACAGTCGAATACAACCGATCAACTTGTTCCTTTCTCCGCTTTTTGGACGGCTTACCGTGACACGTCCGTGGTGTTCTTGCACGATGAGACTTTACGCGACCTTTTTGTCCGCCTATTGCGACTTATCGCAGTCTCTTCATAATTTGAACCGGTGTTTTTGCGACGAACGCTTTTGTACGTTACGATATCACAATGACTGCCGGCTTAACGAGGAGCCATTACTTTCGCTTCCCCGCAATACACTTTCAAAATTGCGTCAAAATTTTTGTCTCATTTCCCTCTCCTCCATTCCCCTTCCATCTCTCTCTCTCTCTCTCTCGCCTTTTTTTCTCTACCCCGTCCCCTCTTTCTATCTATACTTTCATCTTCTCTCTAATATAGGAAAGGAACTAAAGTTGCATCGATTATTCGCACACCGTGAGAACAGAGATCATCGATCCAGAATTCAATGCTTCTCCATCGCAACGCGCAACACTCGGATCCCTTTTCTCTTTCCATATCTTCCATCCCTACTCGCATTTCAATTTCCATTCCTTCTTCGTGTATCCTGTTACGTTCTCCGCGAAAAGCAAGCTCGTTCCAGTCCGAAGAGAGAGAAGAAGAATAAAATGAAGTGTGTGTGAGAAAGAGAGAGAGAGAGAGAGAGAGAGAGAAAGTCAGAAAAAGATAAAAGGCAGAAGGAGAGCAAATGGAATATCACTTATTTCAAAGTCCATCGCGCGATCGGCTCTCTTTTTTTCCCAATCTGTAAAATCCTCATCGCGGTACATACATACAATAATATATATATAATATATATATACATAGCTAAGTTATCACGTTCTACCTTTATCATATACATATAATATACAATATATATGTTTGTATATGTATATATATAATTCCTCTGTTCCACGTTCTCTCGTCTCCCCTCGCAAGCTGATATATTATTTCACGTATCGATCGTCGGTTATCGATTAGAAATCAGTAATAGGAGGATCATCACAGCTAATCTTTTTTTTTCAATCACTATCCACTCCCCATCTCTATCTCTGTTACCTTCTGCCGCTCCTTCTAAACAGTCCTTTTAATAATTCCTTCCACATCGTCCGATCCACACTCCCAATTTCTTCGCAAAATATTTGTCATCCGTGTCGAACTTAAACTTAAGTTTAGACTTAAGTGTACTGTTTTATACACTGATTTATACACGAGTAGACCGAAAAATTGATGATCGCGGTGGCGGTTTTTACCGGCCATCTTTCACCGCACGATCGAAACGATCCTGAGATTTTGGCTCTGAACGACTTCGTATGTACATATTAGATGCCTTTATGGTGCGAAAGTGTATTCGTATTTAATCTCCGCGCAAGTGATACCACGCAACGCGGGTCAAATGTAGCCCCCCTTTCTATGTGTACACGTGAATTCTACGAAGGGACATTTTACAGCGGTACACCCATCGATATTAAAGTTTCTCCGTTTCGTGTTCTCTTGTCTCCCTTTGCAAGCTCATAGCCACGCACGTGTGCATTTTTGCAGGACCAATCACGAATTCTCAGATCTCTCCCCTCCACCTTTCTTCACTCTCTCTCTCTCTCTCTCTCTCGCTCTTTCTTTGTTCACTTATCGCATTTCACCGAATCAGAACGATAGTGTTTCGTTTCATTCCTTCTTGGACCCCTTATACCCAATCGCATTTCAATTGTTCTTCCCTTCGCGTCACCCTCTTTGTAGACCAAGCACCCCAGATTATACGAAACGATTATCCGCGAGAAACTTCGACCACGTACTCGCGTGGAAAGAAAAAAGAAATGTTCGAAAAGGGCCCCTCGCCGTTAAACGACGAGACATGGGCGCGCCGGACTCGCCACGCGAGTCGGTGAAAAAAGTGACGCGACAAGATCGGAGATCCCTCGCGAGAACAAACGTATGCAAAGATAGAGAATAATTCAAGTGCGTGATTTGAATCTCCCGTAGACGCTCCCATCGAGGAAAATTGCAGGGGGAGAGTCTGACTTACGTTTTTTCTTTACTTTTGATAACCGACGATTGAATGTATGCGTGTACTGAAATTAGTGTCTAAGAGAAGTAGGTGAAAATAAAAAAAAAGATGAGAGAAATGTCACCGATTAAAGAATATCTTCGACGAAGACGACGTGTAAAGGATATCGAGGGAAATGCATTGAAGAAGCTTGTACATTCGTATGCTCCATTGAATAATGAAGATGCGTTCTTCGAGCACTCAATCTTCTGAGTTAAGGATAATGTAATGTTTACCCTCGTCACCCGATAAAATCCCAAAAACTTCGTCTCAATTATTTAGTTCGAGGGGCATCTACGAAGTACTTATGATTGCCACGAAATATTTCCTCGCGCGAAAGGAGAACTTGAAAAATCGAAATTGCACACTTTGATATTTTTGATTGACTTGTCTTTGTCCGTTCCTTGTCCGTTTCGCTGTCCCCACCGCATTCTGTACATCGCTGTTTTTTTTTCTTTTTTATGAATGCGCTCTTATCGATTCTGCCTATTTACGACTTTACTATGCGTAAACAACGCCTGAGAGATGAACAAAAGTTCCTTTGGAACAAGAAGAACAAACGCTTTCTATCGCGTGCTGCAAATGTAACATCAGATGTGTGATGCCTTGAGCAAATTTCAAAAATAACGAAACGAAGGAAAGTAGTCAGAAAGAAACAAGAACGAGAAAGCAATAAAGAAGCGGAGAAACTATTATAGCTTGAAACACTTGTGTCCATTATGTTGAGAAGATCAATTTGCATATGGTGTTAATTTTAAAACAAGAAAGAAAAAAAAATGTATTTACGTGCAACGAATAAAAAAAAAGAAAAAGAAAATCAATTTAACGTCAACATCCTGGCCCACTGTCACCACCTAAAGAATATTATACCGAGTATATCATTATTGAATTAGTAGGCGCAAACTTTGAAAGACTTAGATCAATACAAATTATATGCATTTTCCTTATTCCTAGACCCGCTAGTGATCTTTGTTTCTATGAGCAGGGAGGACCGTGTAAAGATAACGTTTCCTCAAATGTATGTTCCTGGCAAATGTAGGAGTCCATTGTATTTCAAGTGCATCCGTACTTCAGTTTGTTAAACATCCATAATAGCATATCGAACAAGGTGAGGATCACACGATATACGACCCAATGACGTTTCACCTTGTCTTCTGCTACAGAGGATCTATAATTTTCTTCTTCAATGTATAAAACATTGACCACATATTGTATATAATTAATAATCTTACTTATAAATTTTGATCGTCAAGTACGAAATCACTCGAACATGGATTTTGCTGGAACGATATCTTAATGATTTTGTTTGCACTGATTATTCTAACAATCATTCACTCGTTTCTCATGCATCAATACCCTAAACCGTCATATGTACTTCTCAATTTATAATTAATTTTATCCTCCCTCTGTTACATACTCAAAATTTCACTTGATTATTCTTATATGACTTTGCAACATTGCAACCACCAATGAAAAAGAAAAAAAAGTAGGAAGAAAAGCAAAAACCAAAATAAAAAAAAATGTGTGTGTGTGTGAGGTAAATATTCCACTCATCTTATGGCTCGAACATAGAGCCTCGTAAGAAGAAAATTAATTATTCCACAATCTATAGGTGCAAAAGAGTCTGCATAAGAATGGCAATGATGATAATGAAATCGAGGGACTACTAAATATGCGTGTACAGAAATTCCATGTTGCAAAGTAAACCATTCATTACGCGTAACTATTGAAATGCGCTATTCGTCCTGTTTCCATATTTTCTAGAAACGTGAAACCTCAAGAAAATAAAAGTATACTATTTGCATTAATTCTAACATAATGCAAAATTCAAATTTTCAAAACAGCTTTTGCAAAGAATTCCAAATGTTATTAACGATAAGTGGTTAATTCTCTATTGGCAGAGTTACATTAGAATGAAAATTTTGATTGTTAAAAGAAATTGAAGCACATCGTACCCAAAACCAATAATGCAGCTTCACTTATCTCTTCGTACCATTTCGTCAATAAAATAATAAGTGTGTATGCTTGTATATATATATATATGTAAATGTGTTTTGTGTACTTGTGTGTATCTCTGCAAATTAATCATATACAATAATCTAAAATACATATGTGTACACCTTCGCAGATGACATGTAATAAAGTCATCGGACAATATTACACTCTAGAATCACGATACGTAGAGTTACGTTCACGTCACTGGTTTTGCAGCAAAGTTATCATAAAAGTTTGTATGATCCGTACCCTAAACTAAGAACAAATCTTGGTTCGCACTTGATATACGCGTATATCAGAATTATCGGGCAGTTTTGCCTTCGGTTGAATGCTTATTACGCGTATCATTGTTAAATATCGCAGGCTCAACATACGTACACATCTCTTGTTTAAACGAGTAACTTCGCATCGCATGTGGAAATAAATTGTCTGTTGCCCCGAACGGGACAATGATATCGAATACCTGTCTCTCCCTCTGGAAGCTGGAGACTGTGATCGGTAATCTGTAGACGTTTGGATATCAGGCTTGGACGTTCAATAGCATTTTGAGATGATTCGATATATTGCATCCTCTATCAGATTGTTGACAACTATTCATCAGTCTCGTAGTCCAGTGGCTCGGTGGTTTGGGAAGGCTCGCGGGCGATGGAGGCTCCGAAAACTTCGCTCCAGCATAAAAGCTGTTTGTCGGACTACCGCGTGGGCTGCTCTCGTACCGCAACGGCGAGTTCCTTGTACTTTTCGACGAGCACGGTGGACTGCAACTTAGCCTACCCGTGCTATTTCTTCCATGACGTCCACCGCTGGGGAAAAACGTCGACGACTTGATCGTACTCGAGCGGTGGTGATACCGCTTGCCGCCCGCGTTTGGTGAACCTTGCCGTTCTACTTTGTTGTTCAATTTCGGCACCGAGTTCGTCATGATTCCAACTAATTTATGTCGCGTTGGCCCGTCTATTATTCTTCTCTCAACAACCCGTCTGTAAAGTAAACCAGCCGCCATTAGCAGATATTCTCCGATCCCCACCTCCATCTATTATTTTCAAAACAATCTACATATCTACTGGCCCTCTTAAAACATTTTATGCGAAATATCGTCTATTAAAACAAGCGTAAATATCCGTTGCGAGCTAATTCGATGTATACGTACACTCCTCGATAGAAAAAGAGCCATCTGTTACGTGCCGGGATTTTCATTACTTTCACATTTTGCCTTTTACGTAGAAAAATTCATATCCCATTTCCTCGACATCGATAATGAAGAGACTTGCAAGCGAGCACATATTACACATTAAAATCGCTCCTCGCTGATATAATATTTGTGCGCGTCTTTTCAAAGATAAAGAGTAACAAAAACAGTATGTACAGATGTGTGCGCGCACACGCATATTACACATACTCACCGTAATCGGTACTCGCGGGTCCCTTCCTAGAGGTGAAATCAGGCGTCTCTCGGCGTCTCTCGGCGTCTCTGTCCAGCGGTTTCTAACTGCGCAATAGTCTCGAATATCCAGGGCAGAGGAGTAGGGGGAACGTGGAGGAATAAACGCGGTGGGGTACTCCGGGAACCTCCTGTTTAGCGCGATGCTACCTTGCCCCGGTTACTTCAAATTCTCTCGCAGTCCTCCCTATATGCGCGTTGTGCGAATTTGCCCACATCCGGTGACCGTTGGTCACCTTTGCTCGCACTCTCGTTTCACACAAAATAAAAAGGACACGCGGGTCCGAATTCTCTCTCTCTCTCCCACTTCTTTTTAAAACGCAGCTGAGGACGCACAAGATGGCGGACACGACTTGTTTGTTTTTGCTTGGCGTACGGGTTTTTTCACGACGTGATCGACGCTTGACCGTACCAACTACATACACACAATGGACCACACACGCGCATGCGCGCGAACACTACGCTCGCAGGAAACGCGGAAGTGACTTTTCCGTCAATTACGATATTTTTGTACGTGACTATATATATATATATGCCAACTGTCCAATATACTTTCTTCTCTCGCACCCTATGCTTCTTAACCGGGGCTCGATCGCAAATTTGCACTCTATGTTCTCCTTTATTTAACGCTTCCTGATCTCGCAATCTCGTTAAAAACTTCGCAACAACCGACACACACTATTCCTCGTAATTGCGATCCTTCGCTTACATTCTCCCTTGCCTTTGTGACGAAGTGCGCCTTGGTGCGCCTACACAACAGACGACGAGGAACCCCCACCACTCGTTTCTGGCCAATGTAATGGCTCTCGGCGATCACGTGATTCGTGCCGTCCAATGGCGTATCACGACGATCGACGATGATCGACTATGTTCGAGTATTTCCGTGTAGCGTATTAAAATCGGTACATATCTCGAGTTTTTTCAGATATTTTATCTTGAAATTTGCATAACGCAAACATCATTTTTTCTTTCCTGCGAATGCGCTTCTTAAATATCGCACGAAAGTGATGCGCGAGCAAATAATCTGACGTTGTTTATAACGATCGGGATACAACTGCGCGCGGATTGGTTAAACGCAATGAGCACGTCCCCACGTTGATGTAGTACGCTCGAAAAATTCCCGACCACATAGCCCCCCACTTGGATTTATTACATTTATCAAATTGTGTTTATTAAAGATGATCAAGCAGTTTTTTATTCATACAGAAGTATATGACGCAACGACTTTTACGCCATCGTTTACGTTGGTACGTTTGGTACTTCCTATTTACTAGAGATATCGTAAAATAGGATCGTACCACATTGGCCATTAACTTTCTACGAGGCGCCAGGATATCGTGTTAAACCTGAAGAAAAAAAAACAAAGAGTGGAGCTATCGTACAGATAATTTTATTTGCTCGTCGCTTTTTCTCCGTCGATATCGGAAGAAAACAGTGCGATTGTTTTCGAAGCAGACAAGTGGTGCCGCCATTAGCGTACGGTGACTCGTCTGAAGTTCGTGGAAAGCCTTGACGTCAGTGCCTGAGACGCTGACAAAACTTTCGACGCAGATAACGTTACGTGAAAAGCGTGAACGCATCGTCTGTGATCTCGACGAAATTCAAACGAAGGATACGCAAAGCATCTTTCGAGCTTCATGAGTTTATGTTCGTTGGAGTCATATCAGGTCTATAATGGGTGGGGTCGAGCCTACAATCGAATGAGGGACATGGAGCGACCTCAGTGTTCCAAGTGGTGAGCTGCACGGCCATCGCCGACCGTCGGTTTTGCCAAACGCAAACGTTCTCAGCTATGACGTCGCTCTGAAAATCCCAGATTTTCCCCGTCAAAAGGTAGGAGTTTTCCCTCCGAAAGATTTGGATGCGCGCTGTTTTTATTTATCTCTCTTTTTCTCTGTCTATATGCTCTCTCACGCTCGCTCGGCCCTATCTGTGCCCCCCCCCCACCCCCCCGGATGGTGTACGAACTACCTCTCGAGCCATGTCACTCTTTTTTTTTTTAATAGAACCTCCAAAAGCGACTTTCTCTGGTGGCTGGACTTGAGAGATCTCGAGCCTCCGAAAGACTTCGGTAATCCTGCGTTCACCGCTTGTCTTTGACACGCACCAGCCTCCGTTACCTTTGCCTTGTTCATCCAGCTCAATTACATTTATTATCTAGCGACATAGCTCATGACCGGTTTTAACCATTCTCTGATATACCGAAGGCACGCTAACCTAAAACTACAATAATAATAAATTCTCTATCTACAGAAACATCGTGCTATTTAGTCGCACAAACTGCACCTGCGAAATGTTATTATCTTTTTCTTCTTCAATCGACCATTTGAGTCTCTCTCTCTGTCTCTCTCACCTCCGACTGTTTCTTTTGTCCCGTTCATATCATATGTACATACAACGTAGCCATACACGGAGTACGTTGCGTCTGTAGGTTCCTCTCGTATGTAGCACATGCAAGTGAAACGAGGGCTTACACATGCACGTTCCTTACGAAGCAGTTCAGGCGTCGCTTCCTACCATGTTGCTCGTGTAACATAGGTTATGTTGCGTTACGTTCGAACTCTACATCTAGAGAAAATGGGATGCGAAGGAAACACGAGCCCATTGTGTACATTGAAATTATCCATTGTAATTACTTTTTCCCCACTAATAATGTAAGTAGCTTCAGTGTACATAGTACGATTATTGTGGCTTAAATTTTACGCCTAATCCTTCAAATTTTAACTCATAGTGATTTGTATGTTAGGTTAATGGCACTTATATTAGAAACCTGTGTAAATTTTCTGTGTATCTTATGGTATGAAATTCATCCAGATTGTGACTAATATCATGTAAAATTTTATCCTTTCATATAATCGCAAATAAACCTTTTTGTATGAAATTTTATCGGAATATTGTAAGTATGATTATATTGTAAATAACATTATCTTTACATTATCTGTAAGATAATTCTTTTTTTTTTCATGTATGTATGGTAAATGTATAGTTGATCAGTGGCAGAAATTATAACCGTTATGCATCGTATACACTTTTTAATGCTTGGACGTTCACGAAGTGTTACATCTTATGAGTCACATGTTACACGTTACAATTCGAAGCCACTACCATCGGTAAGATTTATTTTTTAAATTCATAAATTTCATACCATCATCACTCTTAAAGTATTTATCTTCCTACTTCCGCCTTAAAATTAACTGCAAGGAGATCAATTGCATTTGAAAATTTGTAAAGCAAATGTTGATGTTCTTTGGCATTACAAAACTTACCAGCGATATCTTCAAGGAACGCTCGCTACGTTGAAAATGAAAGAGTTACTTGCCGTTGCATGCCCTTTTAGGAACACCATTATACCGGCTTTCTAAGCTCTCACGAAGTCATCGACTATTTAACCATATATCTTTTCTGCCTACTTTCTTAGGACATAGTTGATTATATATTTATCGCACAGAAAGTCCTTACATATTTCGCGCTCCTCTTCCGTTCAGAGCAGTATCTGTTACAAACTTATGCCCTGAACCTCGAGGTTATCGTATACGGCCCTTTAAGCGTCGGCTGTAAGTATCATAAAATATAATGCAGTCATATATAAATTTGACAAAATCAAACGATGTGACTTTAATTTAATGTTAATAAAAATCCACGGAATATTCAGTAACCTTAGCTAGACTTCGATAATAATTACATCCGACTTGATTCAATTATTGGAGTAGATTCGTGACAGTTTATAATAAACGATACCAACGTTTTGCATCTGTCGACAGTGAGTTTTTAATAGAATGTTCTTCCTTTTACAATCATTGAAACCGCAACTGATCTCGTCGATGTATGTTCGTTATACGCATAAAACCGTAGGAGCTTCGAATTTTGGGACGACGTCCTACAGCAATACAAGAGCCGTAGATCGTGGATGGTACTGGCGTCGTGGCATTAGAGCCACAGCGTTCTCTCGGGTTCTCGTGTCAACACATTCCCAACGCCCACGATGGGTGACGCATGCGTCCAGCCACCTTATCACTCTTTCTCCTTTCCTGCCTCCCCCCTTTCTCTCTTGTTCATATCCTCGGTAACTCTTCTTCTTCTGTTTCTCTTTGTGTTTCTCTCTCTTTGTCTCTACTTATCTTCTACTTCCCCTTCTGCCATCTCCCTTTTCCCATCGGATACGCCCCTCGCTTTTGTGCGCGTCTTCCTTCTCTTCTTCTCCCCGAGCCACGGAACTGAGGAATTTTCCAATTCATAAGGGTGCATAGATGATGCGGGTCGTGAACACAATCCTAGACGCTAGGCACACCAATTCAAGTTCTCGCGTGTCTGTCTGCTGCCTGCGTGCAGCTTTGAAAATCGAATGCACGGTGGAAATTGTTGCCCGGTGGGCCCTCTGCAGACTACGTTCCTGGCGAACGCGTAAACCTAATCACCCCACCCTTACCATCTCCACCGTAACGCCGGCACAAAGTTGTCTATCCCCACTTCTTCCGCTCCCACTGCACACACCAATTTTCCAATTGATAAGGGTGCATAGTTGATACAGGCCAACCCTATCCTTCGCTCCTGCCTTTTGCTATTCTTTTCTGCGCGCGGCGCTTCAATGTTGCGCAGCAATGGCCAACGGACGAGCTTAGTTCTACGTCATTGCACATATTCTTCGTTTGTTTTTTTTTTCTTTTCTCTACGATCGAAAGGCGGACGCATTTCGAAACGACGAATGTTGCAAGCGCGAAAGATACAAATGCCGACGTGACTGTGCGCCCTTGTTTGTTGTCAGATATCCGGCACGCATTTCAATGAATTAGAAATGTTACACAGCTCCGCGCGATTTGCAACGCATAAAGGGGAACTTGTTCTTAGCGTGAACGTTACGTAAAATTAACGGGCATGTTCCGAAACTCACTTTCCCGAGTGGGATTTCGGAAGAGAGAAAGGGATATCATGGGAACGTTGCGATGTAGATTCGGAGACGTGTACTATTTGTTATATCACGAAGCGTGATGCTCCTCTGCGTTTCGGCATAACCTCTATTTAGAAGCGTCATGGCTTCTAAGCTGATGTCAATTTTCACGTACAATCGCGTAGCTTTAAAGTTACTGTCGCATCACAGAAATAATGGATTGCAAAGCAGTCGAATCGAACGTCGCAGTCCTTGGTAAACATTCTTCGAAAACAGATTTTACTTACTTTTATTCGCCGAAAATAAAGTTCGACTCGCATATAACTTCCTCTTTGGCATAAATGGTCGCAGGCCGACGAGAATGTCCCGAGCTATTAGTGCGCAGTCGCCATTTGTCAGAGTGACGACGATCGTCATCACTTTGTGTATCGCGCTACGTATTCAGCAACCTATTCCTGTCTGCAATCTACTTCTCGATGAGGAAATTATTTTAGCACAGCGATTTCTTTCTCCTCGATCGTTCGACGAATTCAATATATCGTCAGACGTGAGTGTAAATTTACGCGGTGCAGGTATTCAGTCTCGTACTCCGTATACGTTTCACGACGAAGTATTGGGACCCCGCGTGTTTACTTGCGCTCAGGGCTGTGTCAGCGGGGACCGTGCATGATCGTCAGGAACTGCGTGGGTGCGGCCTTTCTCTGGTCTCGAAAGAAGGGGGCTGGATAGTCCTCTCTCATTCTCTTCACTCTCCTCTCCTCTTCTCGCTTTCCGTCCCAGTGTATCCTTTTTTATTCGAAAAAGTCCCTTCGTGCTGGTGGTTTTCGCATCAGCACTCCCTCGCTTTAGGGTCGCCCCTATCTTCCGTCCCTCTTGCTATCCGCTGTGATATTATATCCCATACACATCAGGGATGTACGTTGCAGGGCATCGCATCGCTACAACTCCTGACAATTTATTTCCCGAGAACACGAGCCCTATCTACTTCGCTTGCACGAACGTTAAGCATCATTTTCTTAACCGAATGAGAGTAAGAGACGTTGCAAAGAAATATCGCGATTAATCGTCCGCCACGTCGATTATCTCGTACGTGCGATTGCGCGTTGCTATTTCGAGACAACAAGCGTAGGTCACAAGCGATACACAATTTTTGTATCATCGTTATAAATACGAAAACGATCGGGTGGCAAAAACTGTATTTTCTGCAATGTCGTCAATACGATACCGCGACGAGTGACGCGAATTAATCAACTACAACTTCTGTTTTCACCGAGTACCGCGATAAGTCCTTTAACACGCCGATCAATATTCATGTCACCGCTGTTTTGTACCGCCAATATATCTTTCCGTATCTATTAACATTGAGATACCTTGTATTTCATATTTACATCTTTCTCTATCTACGATAAATCTTGGATCCCCTGTATCCTACCGTACTTCGTTAAAAATATTACAGCGTTCGTGGAAATGATCCGATACAGGAGAGCACACGAAGCTGAACCGAAAGCACGCGGCATCGAAACTTCCACTTTCCTATTTAACGTCGAATTTTTATCGATCGAATCGCGTCTAGGACGTGGATATCGAGGAACGGGATCTCGGGGCGCGGAATACGTCCCTGCGTCGGATTTTTCCCCTACCATACGGCTTACTCCCACTACGGTACTCTACCTTCCCCTTCCAGTCTAGCGAGCCGCGTTTCGTCTCAGTCTGTCGCGCGCCGCCGTCGGGTGCGGTTGTAACTCGTATGCCACGTGGTACGGTGGATACTACCGTCTCTCTTGCTCCATCAACGTGCGCGTGTGTGTGGAAGTAGTGTGCGCGTGCGTGCATGCCTGTGCCTCCCCACGGTGTCATATTGTGTAGTACGTCGTGTGCCCGCGCGCCTATCGTCATCGTGGCTACCGCCTGCTCGCTCACTCCTACGAGAACTCCTACTTGATCGAGGCATGACGGCGACGCGGGAGTGTTACCCCATACGGTAGGAAAAACCGTTCTATTATCGGTTCTCTTTTCATCGCGCGGTGTTGTGTCGACAGTCGATAGTCTCTCGAGGCAAAACTCACGCGAGGTTGGGAGGGAAGGGTGGCTCGAGAGCCATGCCGCGTACACGGGCTAACGAGATTCGAGAGATTCGTGAGATCGGTGAGTGCGTGTGCTAGCTTAGGGACGAGCGAGGCCACACGCTTAGGCAGCAATGTTTTGTCCGAATCGATACGCCCTCCGGCGGACATTTGGTATGCCGAGGAACGTCTCGTACGCCGGAAATGGTGTTCCTCGAACGATACGGTCTCTCTGTCCGAGTGCTATCGCTACGTATGGCACGGAACGTCCGTGGCAAACAACGAGAGACACGACGAGAGTCCATAGGTTGTTGGCATCGGTTTTATTCGCGGAGCCCACTCGCTCGTTCGATGGATCGAGACTTGTCCTCGCGCGTGTTACGTCAAGGCCCTACGGTGGTGCAGTGAATCGTGTACACACTCGAATCGAACGCGCACGGTCACCGATCATTCTTTTTTTTTTTCTCTCTTTACTTTTTCACGATCCACGGTCGACTCGACGGCAAGCGCGCTTCGTCGTACCCACGTTAAGTGCGTTCCATCGGACCTCGCGACGTAAACAAGCGGAGCTTGGCTTCTAACGTGCAATCACGCTGGATTCTTGACGGTCTCGTGAAATCACGAGGATTCGTAGGTTGCTTTGCAAATGCTTCGAGAGCGCGTATTAAGGCTCCGGCATTGCGCGGAGAGGAAGTGCGTCACGTGATGCTACTCGGACCTTTTTCAGGGGGTTAGGGCTCGTTCTGCGTGTATAAACTCATGGCCGATGAGGTTTTTTGCGATTATCTTGGACGATGCGTCGTAGCCAAGGTCACGATCCTATTCATCGCGAGTGACCGAGAATGAAATTGTGTGTCAAGTTAAATATCGATTATTCGTCTAGCTCCGCGTTACACATATGGTTTGCAGGGTCGTTTTTGGCATTGCGCACGATCGCTATAGAACTTTCGCTCTCGGCAATAGCTTCGCTCGCGCGAAAGTGAATCTTCGAGACCGGTGAGAGCCATTATAATAACTGTGATATTCGTAACGACTGTAATAACGGTTATTTATAGAGACTACATTGTAATTGGTATTTTATGCGCACGTTCTACATTCTATGTATCTATGCAGACGCGTACTTGTATTATCATAAATATTACAAATACATGACGTCTGACGAAAAATAAATATAATCGTCCGAGAAATGTTACTAGGGATCGGAGAACGATATATAAGCCTTGGACAAGTCGCCTCGATTTATCTAACTTTACGATTAGCAGAGGAAAGAGAGAAATCAAAGGCATCGTATTAAAATGCACTCGTCTCGCTTTTAAAGCTCAGGAGAGCGTTCTACGTCAGAGTTGCCGACTCGACGTTTTCGTTTATCGCGGTCGACGATAAATAAATAAGAGGACCGAATTGATTGCGCGCTTGACCTACTGTCATCGACACTATATTTAAATAATATTATAATCCGACGTTGTTCCACTTCTATGTAGATATTTTCGTCTTTGGGCTTTCGCGTAGAGAACCATTTTGACGACGAGATTGAGCGAAGGCAAATGAAAATGGTCTTGCAATCGTGATTCACCGTGGACAGTATATGCCGATTTTTTGGCGTAAGAAAGGCGAAGGTAGTGTCGCGCCTGAAAATATCGGAGACCACGCTTGAACGAAAGACGTCTCTGCGCTTATTGCGACTAGGATTGGGATTACTCGAGCGAGAGAAGCATTTAATGAAAAAATTGTCACTACACCAGTTATAAAAAAAAAATAATTGCCATGGAGATTAGTTATTCCGTATTCTGCATTTAAATAGAATTGGACTCTAGACGTATTCTGCGCGATTCGAGAGGTTCGTGGGTGATAAAAACTTACACTCTAATTCTCAGTTTTCAGTGAAAAATAATTCGAATAATCGTATCTCATTATTGAGCTTATCGATGTAGCAACATTTTCTTACTCTCGATTCGGTTCTATTACAAAAATATTCGTTCACGTTGATTTGTCGAATATAAATTTAAATTAATTTTCTGCTGAAATCACTTATCGCGTGTAGATAATATTTTACACGGCGTACGTGCTATATGGTTGCGTTTTGCTTTGAGAGTAGTCCCTGACAAATTGAAAGTTCGCAATCGGTACTCTTTTCATTCGTCAGCCCCAACACTTGGCTCGTTTAGCATACACTTCGCATCCCTTCTTTCTTCCGGCCCCTCTTGCTCCTCACCTGGAGCTTTTCCGTTTCTTTCCTCGTGCGTACGCGAACGTGTGTGCACGAACAAACGCGTGTTGCGCACGGTCGCCCCTCCTATCCTTCTCCGCCTTCTCCACCTCTCCTTACCGGTAAACGCTGGTCTTCCCTTCTCCTCATCCTTCTCACCTCCTCGCCCCTTCTTCCTTTGTCAGATAAACTATACGGACGATTCATGGTGCACCCATCCGGTCTTCCAGCAAACGAAACATATACCGTCGACATTGTGGTAAACAATATTTCTCTTCATTCTTTTTCTGCACTTTTCCTCGCAGTTCCTTCAAACTCGCGCTATCTCATACCTTCACGATTCGTTACAGAAATTTCTGTTACGGGTATTTTGCGGTTAGTTTTATTCGCATGCGCGAAATAAAAATTTGCAAAAACGTCTCACGGATATTCGCTTGAAATCTACTCGAGGATAGTTTTTCCTTCGAAAAAGAGAACGGATGGATCTTCTTTTGTTGAAAATTTGGCATTCCTAAGAAAGAACAATCTAAATACAATCTAAATTCAATAATAAATACTAGACACCACGAGAGGTCGTAGAATGAAGGAAAATCATATTCATAAAAAGTTTCTCACACATGTCGCTCTTGTGCTGATCAAGTCCACGATTATTGGACAGTCCACACTTGCACCCCAGGCCAAGAATAATGAAAAACACCGTGGAGGAATTATTCGCTTGATAATTCCAGCGTGTAAGAAACACGCGAAGGGGTGAAACGTTTCTCGAGAGGGGAGGGAGTGAGCGCATTTGTCGGGAGTTAGGAACACGTTTCGCACGAGCAACCGAGTCAGAGGACAGGTGGTGACCAAACGACGGTGGACACAGGTCCACCTGGGTTTTTCAGGAAACGCGGGTACGGGCGCCATCGAACGGTACCGTTCGCTCTTGCCGATGTACTCGCTGTCCCTTCTGGTCTTGGGGACTTTGAGACCGTAAAATCGGCATATACTGTCCAGAGGTCCGCGGGACCCTCTTCCATAACGAATAATATACCTCGACTTTCTGACCTTGCTGCAGTTTCCTCTTCTCTCTCTTTCTCGCTTTCTTTCTCTCTGTCACACACATTCTCTCTCTCTCTCTCTCTCTCTTGCTTCATCATGCTTCACCTCTCTCCTCTGTCGTTTCTCTGGTCTCACTCTCGTCCCGTTTCTCTTGTTCCCTTCCTTGCCTCCTACAACAGCACACCACCCCCTCTTTTAAGACCCCCGCCATTTAAGCGTTTCTCTCGCTCAGACCCACCCCCTCTCCCGTGGGCCGCGTCGGACGAAAAGCACAATGGGCTCCGGGTGCTCTCGGCCGACGCGCGGTGACCGTGGAAGGAGCACGTTTTCGACATTCTTGCCACCATCGTCCGCGCTCTCCGAGGTTATAAGGGAGCCCAGGCGAATAAGAGCCTCGCGTTTCCGAGTGACGTTTTAAATTCTTCCTGCCTCCCGCTCTTTGTCCCCTTCAAGCAGGTTTACCTGCTGGGTGTCCCCTCGCACACTCGTCCTTTTCCACCTTCTCCATCGGGGTAAGTTTAGATTTGAGTCCAAAGGCAAATTCAGTCTCGATTTGGTGATGTTTATTATTAGCCCCCTTGGACCATAAGGAGGAAGACCCTAGGAACGGAATTCATAGACATGTCTTGAGTTTTCAAGGCGGTCTTGAATTTATCTGCAGGTGTTGCGTAGCAAATAAAACAATTCGTGCAGCATCTGAAGATGAACTGAAAATCGTCTTGAAACTCGAAACACATCTATGAATTCCATCCTAGATTTTCTAAAGATTGTCCCTGCAATCAAAATTTATTTGTTTTTAGATTTTTGTTGCGCTCTGTAAAATTAGCTGTTGAATTCTATTCAATTCGCATTAACTGTGGAGGACGATTTTTTGGCATTTGCTTTGATCTTAGAGCAAGTGTCATGCGTTTTCCAGTGACATTTTAAATTCTTCCTGCCTCCTGATCTCTGTCTCCTTCAAGCAAGTTTACCTGCTGGGTGTCCACTCGCACACTCGTCCTTTTCCACCTTCTCCATTGGGGTAAGTTTAGATTCGAGTCCAAAGGCAAATTCAGTCTCGATTTGATGATGTTTATTATTAGCCTCCTTGGACCATAGGGAGAGAGACCCTAGATTTTCTAAAGATCGTCCCTGCAATAAAAATTCATTTGTTATTACATTTTTGTTGCGCTCTGTAAAATTAGCTGTTGAATTCTATTCAATTCGCATTAACTGTGGACGACAATTTTTTGGCATTTGCTTTGATCTTAGAGCGAGTGTCATGCGTTTTCCAGTGACATTTTTTTAAATTCTTCCTGCCTCCTGATCTCTGTCTCCTTCAAGCAGGTTTACCTGCTGGGTGTCCACTCGCACACTCGTCCTTTTCCACCTTCTCCATTGGGGTAAGTTTAGATTCGAGTCCAAAGGCAAATTCAGTCTCGATTCGGCGATGTTTATTAATAGCCTGGTTGGACTTCGATAACTCGACAGAGTCTTTCGAAAATAAAGAAGAAACTTTCGAAGGAGTTTCAATATTACGTGTCTCTCTTACAGGAAAGTTGGTTGAATTTTGTTTTTAGTGCACCGGGATGGAGCAGCTTCGAAGAATAGGAAGAGAGACCCTAGATTTTCCAAAGATCGTCCTTCCAATTGAAATTCATTTGTCTTTACATTTTTGTTGCGCCCTGTAAAATTAGCCGCTTGAATTCTATTGAATTCTATTGAATTCGCATTGACTGTGGAGGACGATTTTTAGTAATTTGCTTTGGTCCTAGGGCGAGTGTCATGCGTTTCCTAGTGACGTTTTAAATCCCTACCTTTCCTCGACCGAGCCTACCTGCCCGTTGTCCGCGCACCCTGGTCGAACCATCTTTTCTGTTAGGCGCGCCAGTGACGAAAGCTCCAAGATGTTGTTCGTACGTAGGGGGAACGAGCAGCCCACTCTTCACCGACTAGGCAAAACTTCTCGTCTCGTAGGGATTCCTTTGGGAATATTTGATTTTACGACGTCCCCAATATTTACGGTGAAAATAAAAGGCCACCCCTTTTTATTGGAGCCCCGAACCGTGTGTAAAAGGCTACCCAAACTCGTAGTAGGAATCTCGAATACGATCACGAGTAGGATAAATGCTCCGAGGGTATTTTCGACGGTTACAAGCACACCATACACAGTTATTGAAACAATCGAGGGTACAGTTTTATAGGTAACGGAAATTGCTCGAAGTACGAGTAGAAAAAGATGATAAAAAAGGTAATAACACAGTATAACAGGGTGAATGTTATGTTCTCGTACTTTAAACAACAATCTATACGAAAATAAGAGTCTCGGATAACGAAGGTATTGTTCGTTTACAACGAAACGCAATAAGAACGCTGCAATTTTACCAGCACATTTAGCAACCCGCATTGCTCGCACCATCGCACGTGCCAGTCTTACTCCTGGGGTCTTATCTTCTCCCTGCTAGGCTTGCACCGTGTCTGACGAAACCCTCGAGGTGCCTCTGGATGACGTGCTCCCAGAACGTTTTCCACGCGGAAACGCGTGTCTCTTCGTTGAAACACAAAGGCACACACACAGACACACATCCGGTGGGTTCGTCGCACCTGAAAAGATTCGATCGCCTACTCGTCTCGCCGGAAGGGACGCGCCTCCTTCGCGATTCGCTTCTCCACCCAATTTCGATCGAAAGTTTCAATTGAAAAAGAAAATCATCCCACTCGAAGGATTCTGCGAATTTTCGGAGCTGGTCGCGACGGAAGAAAAAGAAAAGAAGAACGTCTTGTATACATGTCAGGCAACTTACATGCCAGTGTTCACATTTCAATGTGATGCCCATAATGATCCTTTTTTAAATTTCTATAGCAGCTACCAGAGGCATTGTGATCGGATGCTCTTGATACATGCACCTTTATTTTATGCCTTTGATACATAACATTATTATATCCAAAGTTTAGAATGGTCACAAACCGATTGTAAAGAATTAAATGTTGAAACTGGATATTCATAACACATGAGGAGCTATGACACGATTTTCAGGTCATGTGTATCAGGAATATCCAATCACAACGCCTTCAGTTAGAAATTTAAAAAATCGTCAATAAGAGGATCATCATCCACTACTGAAATTTGTAGGAGTCTCCAGATCTGTATACAAGACTACTACGAGCTAGCAGCTGTTCCACTTTAAATTCTTGGATACGGAGTCGTGCCTTAAATTCTCGGATACGGAGTCGAGCCTTAAATTCTCGGATACGGAGTCGAGTCTTAAATTCTCGGATACAAAGATTTCTCGTCGGCGTCGCGTGGGCTATCGCGCGAGAAGACGCGACGAATATTCAATCGTGAGTCCAGCACCGTCCTCTCTCAACTTTTTTCCTTCTTAACGCCCACCCCGCGCGCAGAGGACGATCGTAATTGCGCTTCAAATTCTTATTCTCCTTGAACGGGTCCTACCACCCGAGTAACGCACTTCGGTAGGTTTTGTTTTGCTTGGCCGGGCGTGCCTGGACGATGACTAATGGCGGGGCACTACGTTGAAGCGCGTGTTTTCAGTTGGCCCGTCCTCCTTCACGCACTATTGCGTAGGTCGACGTTATCGTCTCGGTGATACCGAAATAAAGGGGGAATCTCGCCGATAACGGATTTTCGACGATGCACGCTCGGACGATACTCCGCCACAATTGAATCCACGCGAGCTTTCACTCCCCCGCTCGTTCATATTCAAACGAGGTCTTTTTGTGGCTGTGAAATATCACCAGGAGGGAATGGAAAAAAAATCAAGGTAGGCTCAATGGAATAGGGAATACATTTTTCTTCTGTTTCTCTTTTTCTCTTCTCTGTTTTATGTATGTTGGTAGAGGGTTGTTGGAAAATTCGTCGCGTCCATGAGACCAGACGATCGGTTAATTTTTTCTCCTCCGTGGCCCCGAGCTCAGTTTGATTAAATTTTGTGAGCGTGTATAATGGTATACGGGCTTCTTGAGGGAATGTTTAGGAGCTCTCGTGGGAAAGGGCGCGTCGAGATACGTATGAATATGCGCAAGCGGCCACGAGAACAGTCGGTGGACGAAACAAAGAATACTTGACGATAGTTGATTGGCTGGCTCGATTATTGCTGCTGGTATGGAGCTCGAGAGGAGGAACGTAGTGCGATGTAAGAAAACGAAGTAACGAGACGATATCGTGCGAAACTTTGTTTCGCTTGGTGAGCTTCTGTTTTGTCTTGGGTTGGCTATCTTGCTCGAAAGGTTACGATGGCGCGTAAATAAAATGCAGACCAGACTTTGGTATACAATGTTCACGAGACTGGAGGACACTTTGAACGGTGCAACGGTGGATGGGACGTTTTTATACTTGCGCGTCGAAAGCATGTGAATAATACGTACCCTGGTGTACTTGTTAGAGGTGATTCTCCAATGAAAACAGTATAATGGAAAATCGATTATTACATAATTATAATCGAGGCAAGGTTCAAAAGTGGCACGGCGCTTGTTACGCAGTTAGTAAAATATTTGCGGGTGGCAAATTTTGTCTGGCTCACAGAAACATCGTTTTATGCCCAATGAAGAATATTTAAAAGATCGACTGATTCCTTTCGTGATAATAACGATCGTCGTCGTCATTATCGTCGTCCAAAATCCGAAAAAGGGCCGTCCGCTTCTCAATCGCGTGCTTTCGTAATTTCCAACGGCTTATTCCACCTCTCCTCCTCCTTCTCATTAGCAACACGCGACCATTTGGAGCTTCGCTTACGAAAAGAAGAAGGAGGCTTTTTACCTCCACCTTCTTCGAGCCACCACCTCCTCTCGCGCGATTAAAATGCGCCAGCTGCCGGGCAGAGTCGAGTCCCTCGTGCCCATCCCCGACTTTATCTCTTTCCTCTCCCCTCCAAGCACCACTTTTTTCTTCCATTCTGCACGCGCGCCCGCAGCCGGAGCATCTCGTCTCCTTCCTTCATCCTCTCGCTCCACCACCTCCTCGAGTTTCCTCATCGAAAACTACGCGGGCGCGATTTCACCGATAACGCAACGAAAACGCGTTTGACGAAATCGAAGACGCTCTCTCGCGCGTCCAGGGACGCGCGCGCATCACGGCAGTGGTGTAGAGCAGGGCAGAAAGAAGCAGCATCGGATGAAAAAAAGAAAGATGAGTGCCAGCACACCCCCGCTTGAGCTTTTGCGGCTCCAGCTATTCCTCTCGTCTCCTCTTTCACCGCGGGACCTTTGCCTCGAAACCTTTTTTCAGCGGATGTACCTGGAACGATTGTTGTGCCGCAAGGAACGGGCGCAGATGGGTGGATCGAGTGGGAAGAGGGGCGAACAGACACGCCGGGCATGGAGGAGGAGGCGAGGAAGAAGAAGAGAAGAATATGGGGGCCACGGAGAAAGGGGCTCCACCACAATGTCCATCATTATTCGACGGAGGGAACACGCAGGGATGCCTCCATCACCAGCACCACCAGTACACCACTGTAATTCACCAGTGGTGCCTCTCCTGCTAGCCGCCGGCATGCGGGCTCAACCGATGGGAGAGTCGTTTGCTCGAGTGGTGGTGGAGCGTCGGCTTCGAAGCTTCATCCCCGGATCTTCTCTACCCTGAGACACGAGGTTGATATGCCAGCTAGGAGGTAGACGGGAAGGAAGGAACGATGCTGGACTAAAAATGTTGAGAGAATCATTTTCCGCGAATCTTCGCCGCAGACCAGAGCCACACAAATTTGGAGAACGATGACGACATCGGGCCCGATGAAGAAGAGGAGAGACAGTTGAGATTGCCTCGTTGCTTCAGGCGTTGCCGCCATCTTTTCGATTGGCCAATTTAGAAGTTCGTCCAGCCTGTTCTAGGAGCGTCGTGGAATCGAAACAGCGTGGCTGCTATTTTAGGGTCCCTCTGCGTTCCAAAGGGAACGCTTCGATTAGAGAACGCTCCTCTTCTCTCTGCTCATTCTCCTCTCGCTTTTTCTCCTCTACCTTGAAATCCTATCCTGGCTTCGAGCTCTACCTTGGCCTCTTCTTCTTCGAACCTGATAATCTCTACAGCTTCTCTCGGCTCGGAAATTTTCGTGGATCGTTCGGACGAAATGTATTCTCACGTTCGTGCCTTTCCTTGAACCTGCTCGGAGGGTGAAGAAACGGGTGAGAGAGAGAAGAGAGAGTCAGGCAGGGACGATCTTGCAGCCCACGTGACTGCGTCGTGGGCCTCAACCTGTCGATGGTTACACACGTGTTGAAAGGTCGTACAGAGTTCACCGTAGGAGGAAGAAGGCAAGAAGGAAGAGGAGGAGAAATATACGGAGTCGGTGGAGTACCCGCGAACACAACTATTTTCGGCGTCCTGATCGAATGCCTTTAAAATAGTATCTCGCCCTTGACTTTGCCATGGTTAATTGTAACGTTGGGAATAGGCGTGTTCTCAGTGACGATAAAAGATCAGCTGTGGGTGGCAAAGGAGGAAGAAAGGCGCGCGACGAAAAAAAATAATGCTGGATTATCAAGGAAACGAAAGTAACTTTGCACAGGAACATTCCTCTGAGAGAAAATATATTTTCACGTGGATAGCTGCGCGTACGAAAGGGGCCGGCCCGCGTAGAAAAGTGGACAAATTGCGGAGAGAATTTTAACTCCATTTTCCTCTCCTCTTAGAAATTAACCGAAAATTAACACTTTGACCGCCACGCTGATTTTCCATGGATGGCCCGTGGCGCTACACTTTGTATTTTTCTGTGCTTTTTTTTATTAATATATGATCTTTTAAAGTGCTGGAAATTGCGATTAGTGTAATTCTTTTTTTAATGATTTTTTTTGGAGGTCACCGGTGACCACCGTGGCGCCACAGGAAAAACCGTGACCGGTCGCATATAACCATCATGGCAGTCCACATGTTAATAATTGACATTTTTTTTTAGTAGCTAGGTGTACAGGTAGTTTTGAGCTTTGAAGACCCATTGAAACGGCTCGCGCAGTCCTCTTGTCTTTACTGAAACAGTTTTCTAATGTATCCTCATCTGTACTTCGCCGAAGTACAATTAACTGTCCATTCGCATTGCTTCTACCTTCTCCCTCCCTGATCCTCGTCAATTGATTCACTCGTGGCATGTCTTTCGATTCATCTCCACCCTCTACTTCTTATCCTCTCATCTACCAGCCACCAGACTCGGCTCTTAAAGTACTGCAAATTGCGATTAGTATAATAATTTTTTCAATTACTTTTCTGAAGGTCATCAGTGACCGTGGCGCCACAGGAAAAACCCTGACCGGTCACATATGACGATCATGACAGTCGGAGTGTTAATTGTTGCAGAATTATCGTTGGCACGCGTTTAAGGCATTTTCGTCGTCGAAGAGCCGTAGGTTCTTCGTATCCCTTCTTCTCTGACGTTGTCACGGGTGCACAGTGGTGAATTCTTCTTCCTGCTTCGGCGTAATGCCGTTGCCGATGTAACGTGCCGCTGGGCTCCTCCGCCAGGAGCAAGCCTATCGTTCCATTCGTTGTTGGGTTTCCGGGCTCTCGGTAAGCGAGCGAGTTTCGCTCGGCTCCCTCTTTTTCGCCTCGTCGAACTCGTCGCTCCGGTTCCAATGGGGTTGTCGCGTATGAGGTCGCGCGAGATTTATGTAGGGTACGGCTTTCGTGCGATCGGCTCGCAAGCGGCGATTGCGAGTACGCCCGTAGCTGCAATGGACTCCCCGTTCATGTCGTTCGACGCGGACTCGCGTTGCGGTGCGTGTGGCCACCACCACCACACGCATTACGAGAAGCAGAAATTGGAACGAGGAATAGGACGAGCCTCGTATATCCAAATCGGTTGACAATGGTCGATTTTTAATTATCTCCAATCGAGTATGGTTCTCCAGTCTCCAGTCAAGGGGCTCCAAGAGACACTTCTTTTAGAAGTACCGCGATGTCAGGAGTTGAGATTTTGGCAAAAGCTTGTTTTTATCAATTAGAGATCATTTGGGTGGGATCAAGATTATTAACCCTTTAAGCGCTGAGTTGTGCGAAGTTAAGCGTGTGCTGTGGGATGTTCACTTTTTACGACAACGCGCATGCTCGGTTGCTAACTCAGAAATTTCGTTGTAAAATATGCTGATTGTAACTGAGATAATTCGAGCAGTGACTACAAAAATCTTCACAGAATCATTTATTTCATTTAACAATACTAACACGAACGTCATAAAAAATAGTACATTATAACTTTTGAATTGAAAATTTAATCATTTTGTCGTGTGATAAATCTCGAAGCAGGGCTTAATGCACAGGCCAATGTAACACTTTCTGTATTCATAGTGCGAATCAGTTCCATATACGCTTTCATAGCTCAAATTGAATGGTTGGGCGAATACCTATGTATGCTTCCATAGCTCATGGTAAACGATTTTGCCAAACGCATATTTGTGTTCATAGCTCTCAAAAGGTTAAGTCAGTTCCATAATTAGTTTCGATGTTGTGGAAGCTACGCAGTTGAATTTTTGAGGTACTTCTTTAATCCCATTTAGTTCTTCGTCGGCTGTTCCGCCCTCTGAATAATTTCTGTTTGTCACCTGTTCTTTTCTTTCTCGTTCTCTGTCCTCCCAGTCTCGCGACTGCAGCTTACGTAGTCCACACAAAAATGCGATTTCACTCGGTAGCTCACTATCTGTTGGATGGATCGCTAATTAATCACCGCGTCGTCGCGCATTACCACCCAGGAGACAAATGGCGAATACTGAAAGAGAGAAGCGCGCGTACGATGACCCATATTTCCGTTTGGTATTCTCGTCCCGATCGTAATTAACGATATGAATAACGTCGAGGAAAGGGAAAGCGAAGACTCGTCGCGACGATTGCCAAAGGGCGACGAGAACAAGGACGAGAGTCGAGCGAAAACTACCCAACCCTTAAAGATACCCGCTCTTGCGAGCATACAGAACTTTCACAAATATCGTAATTTCTCGCGAATTCTCCTTACCAATAGTTTACTTGCAAAACCTGTACACGTACCAGTCCTGTACCGAGATAGAAATGTTGCCACCAAATTTAATTTGAAAGCTTGTACGCTGGTTGGAGGGAAAAATTCCGTGAAAAAGGTGTTCAGAGCGAAAAAACTAACTCAAATTCCATTTCGTTATTTTAATCGTAACAGCTTGAGGCTGCGAACTCGTCGGTCTGAGATCTTGCGGCTCGCGTGTTTCACCCTACGCGGAAAACACGGGGATAGGAGGAACGCTCGATTCGAGTTTACGCTAAGGATCGTAGGAATCTCTTTTAAAGAATAATCCCTCGGCCGAGTGGAATCGCAGTGGCTCCGATGAGGGTCGTTAGGAGGTCCGCGCGCGCGCACGGAGTGCGCCGCGTACCGTGCGGACCAAGAAAATGCATCCTTGGAGGCCCACCTTCTCGCTGAGTGGACCCTGAATATTTTAACGCATCCTCCACGTATTCCTCGTAGTCGTCCTCCTCATCATCGTCCCTCTCCTCTCGAGGATCCTCCGCTTGTCGGGTGCGCAGAATTTCTCCTACGAATTTCTGCGGCGTGCCCGAATCGTGTGCTCCCCACTCTCTGCCCTTCCTCGTTCTCCTTTTCCCTTCTCTCTCTCTTTCCATCTCACACTGGCGGAGCTCGCAATTTCCTTCTTGTCCAAGAACGAGAGAGAAAGACGACTAGAGTGGGGGTTAACCGCTCCGTGACTTATTCCTTATTCAAAAACTTAATATCTCGTCTAGCGTTGCGCTACCCGATGCTTATCACGTCGTTGTTTCAAAATTGATAAGCAGAGCGTAGGGTGAGAGGCGGTGGCAACGTCGGTGGGATTCTCATCTTCTCTCCAGCCTTCTTCTTCTTCTTCTTCCTTCTGCAGCTTCTCTACCTGCACCACCTCCACCTCCTTCTCTTCGTGGTTTCGACGGAGAAAGTATGATGGACCGTATCCTTCAGGGACCAAAGCTCTCTCCCTCTCACGTTTTCTCCCTACGCTTCTCTCTCCCTCACCTCTCTCGTCTCTTCGCGTCTCTCATCCTCTCAACATCCCTCTTCTGTATGCGTCCCCTCCCTTCCCTCCCGCTTCTCTTATTCTCTTTCACCCGGAGAGGGCACACTCATCCGTAAGCGCACACGCTCAAATGCGCTAGTGTGGACGTCTCTTCTCTCCTCTCTCACGCACTCACGTTTGCGCGCGCGCGCGCGCGCACACACGCACACGGAGATCCACATATAGTCACACAACGCCTAACTCCTCTACCTGACCCTCTCTTGCACTTCTCTCTCCTCGGCTTGCCTCCTCACTACCTCCTGCTTCTCTCTCTCTCTGTCTGTCTCTCTTTCTCTTCCAACATTCCCTCCCTCCGCCTCTATCCACCCTCTCTCACCCTCGCCGCCTCGCTCCCGCATTCGCTCCGGCTCTCTGGGGTGCCAGCCAGTTTCGTGATACGAGGTGGCTTGGATCGATAGAGAGTGAGCAGAGCTCCTTCGAGTCCTCCTCTCTCAGGGCGGCGATTCCTGGAGGATTCGAAGGAACGAGGGAACCACTTCGGGGGCTCGACCTGCACACACAGGGCCTCGACCTGCCACATCGCCCCGGGGACTCCCCAGCTCTCTCCTCTCCCCTTTGTCGACGTCTTTTTCGTTGGGGTTGCGCCGCTCTACTCGTAGTCGAGTGGACGACGAAGGAAGGTCTGGGCCCTCGCCTCGTCGTGTCGTACATAGAGAGAAGGAAAGGAGGAGAGGAGAAGAGAGAAGAGAAGAGAGAAGAGCACAGGCGAACGAGCAGGCAGAGGCAGCCGTGCACCAGCTGTTGGAAAATCGAAAACGCAGCTGCTGCCACCTCCACTGTCGGCACCACCACCGCCGCCGCCGTTGCTGGTGCTGCTGCCCTCCTCCTCTGCCTTTCCTCTGCTCTCTGCTCTCCTCCTATGTCTCTCTGCCCTCTTCGGAGCCACCTCGTCGCCGGTATCGTCGCGAATGAAATTCAGTCGAAACCTTTTAACTTTTAGCGGTTAATCGAGTTACGCATTCGCCCCAGGAGAGTCTTTGCTTCCTCGTCATGCGACAGGCTAGCGAGAAGGGACAAGCTCACGCCGCTCGCCAATCGGAGCCCGGAAGAAGAAGTTTACTCGTGGCCTGGCGTTACCACCACGGCTGCCAGCAGCCAGTTCTCCGGTTCTGCTTCCCATGTCCTCCCTTCTTTCGCATCTTCGTCCTTCCCACGGAGAGAGACCGGCCTCCACGTTTGTCTCCTCTTCGTTGTACGCGAGAAGGGATCTCGATTCGGGCTTTAATAATAGCTCCTTCGTGGGGAGAAGGTTGATGGAGAAAAGGGTTGGTGGTGAAGAGAGAGAGAGGGAGTGGTTGATTTTTAGCGGGCCACCACCACGCGCGTTTCTTCGACACCGTCGCAAGAGAGGACTACTTCGACTTCGTCGGTTTTTGCTTTTTCCATCGCCGCCGACGCCGTCACGGGGGAGAGGAGTTTAAAGGTAAACGGGTTTCTCTCGATCTGCACGCAGACAGTAACGCAGCCGCCACGTCGCGCAGTGAGGTTGAGAAGGTGGAGGAGGAGAAGGTGGCAGGGCTGGGCCCTCTCTCGGTCAGGCCCCACGTATATAGACCGATGCCAGGCTTGCTCCACGGCTCGTCTCCTCCGCTCTGACCCAACAACGAAGATGGACCCCCTCTTCTTCGAATATTTCTGCTTGCTCGTCACCGTCGACTCTTCGACGATCGAAACACGCAGGATATAAGTCGAAGGGAATTATCAGAAGTGTTGGATGTCCTTAGAGACTGGTGGTATCACTTGAGAAGAACTCGAAAAAAATTCTATAAGATCATTCGTTCATCCGTGCTTCCAGCTGCGGAGTCCGTCCGAAGGACATCGGATGGAAAGGAATTTTTGTCGACCATTCTCCACAGTGGGCCCGCTCGTTTTCACGAGCTCCTCTCCGACTCAGGCTCTCCTTTCTGTGCGCATAGTAGAGCCTTCCTCTTTCATCCCTATCTCTTTCTCGCTCTCTTCTTTTTGCTTTCTCTTTCGTTTTGTTCCCTGGGCCTCTGCCCCTCCTGCGAGAGGCTCTTTGGTAGGAAACGGCAAGGAGAGAAGGAAGGATCGAAATAAGAGTGAAGGAGAGCGTGAACGAAGGAGCATAAAAGGTGAGGAAGAGGAGAGAGGACGGGCCGAAAGCAACGGGGCCTGGATATTCCGGTTCACTTAATCGTTTCCTCGGATTTCGGCCGGCGGCTGTGCCAGCGACGAAGACGATCGTGGAGGCAGCCCAGGCCCCCGCGCCTGCTGGCCGAAAAAGTTTTAAAGGATCCATCGCGTGGGATCCGGGAGGAGGGCGCGTTTCTTGTATGCGGTCACCTCCTTCTCCTCCCGGTCCACGAGTTTTTCTTATTCACCACGGTGAATGGGCAGAGCCCGTAAGAAGAGATGCTGCAGATGTCGCAGCCCAAGACAGTGAAGATTTTTTTCCCTAACCCGATCTTTTGCCTCCTGGCAATTTTGTACAGTAACGTTGTTATTCGTGCTACATGTGTAGAATCTCCAAAAACTAACGCACGTTTGCTAGGCAAAAGTGAACGTCCGTGCCCTGGGTGCCATTAATCAGGAGCCATTAATGTTTGCAAAAAGATTAAGCATGTCGTGGGAGTGATTTCAACGAGCATATCACACTTTCTGCTTTAAATCCACCCTTCTACTGTTCTTTTATCCCGTTTTGCAACACTCAGTCTCCTGCAGCTGCTTCTTTCCGTTCCTCGCGCGTCCTTCGCACCGTGCTTTGTCAAACGGACCGTCGAAATTAACCAAACAGACCATTCGCTTCTTTCACTCGAGAGCAACGTCTCGAGGCGACGAAGCTTCGCAAGGAAAAATCATTGCCACCGTCCACGACCACATTTAACGATCTATCCTCCAGCTCCTCAAGTTCGCAGACATGACCAGCTCACGGTTATCGATTCCCCTGTGGGTGTGTTACGCCCTGTCCAAAGAACTGAGGAGCGCGCGATGGCCAGAGGCGAGCGAGAGAGAGACAGAGAAAGAGAGCCCTCGGTAGAATAACGGATTTACGTATTTTAAGAGAGCCATCGACGAGAAGCGAGGCTAGACGGGCCCGAGCTGAGATACGAAAGAGCCTACGAGGCGCTTTCCAATGCCGCGATAAGGAGGGAGTGCCGGCCCGATCATCCGACCTGGTCGCCAGGCAGCGCCGAGACGATAAGATTTCGTTCGTGGAGAAAACATTTTTTCCGTTCTTGTGCGCGGACCCGAGCACGTTTTGTTCGAACGTACACGGAAAAGCCTCGTCGATGCTCGCTAGCTCGAGCTTTCCTCGCGAAACATTTTTCCTCTGGTGGAAAGAAGGGCGCGGCCAGCACCGGTGGCTCGTTCCCTAACATGGCGGCCAGCTCGGATGCTTCTCTCAAAAGAGAAGCTGGAACGGTGCTCTCCCTCTCTTCGTCTCTTTTTTACTTTCCGTTCTTTCGCATCCTGCCGGCACGGCCCGCCCGCCGTCTAGCCTTCTCGTTCGTGGAGCGTAACGCATCCTGTTCGAAAATCCCGCCAGGTACTCCTCGGAGGTGAGCGCCGGCTGATCAGGCCAATCCGAGGGCTAGGAGGAAGCGGAGACGGAGATTGGCGGAGCGAGACCGGAGGGTGAAATAAAATAGCGCGTGACTAGCCTAGTCTCGCCTAGAGTCTCCGTTGGAAGGGACAAGGAGGTGCGAGGAAGAAGACGCGGAGGACCGAGGGTGCCGAGAGAGGGTGGAGGACACGGCGGACGAAGGGAGAAGAAGCGGGTCGCGCGTGAGCGAGAACGCGCGAGGTGAAAGGATAGAAGGAGGAGAAAGTAAAAGGGTGGAGGTGGACGAAGGGGACGAGGACGAAAAGGACGAAGGATGAATGGCCCTGGAAGCCACCAGCATCGTGGACTGAGCATGCAGGGACGTTACAGGGCCGTGGTGGCTGGTGGCGCCCCGGCTGGACCCCACGGGCGAGCTCAGCCGCCGCCCCATGGACGAACCTCCGGATGGCATTCTCACAACCAGCATCCCCAACACCCTCAGCTGGGCCAGCAGTACGCGACCAACAACAAGGACTATCCCTACAGGCAGTGTCCACCGCCTCCACCGCCACCACCACTCCCACCGCCCCAACGATATCATAACGGGTATACACAAAGCCTGATCATCTCCTCTTGCCACCCCCTATTCCCCACGGATGATCGACTACGCGTAATTCCGCTTCCTGCGCCCGAGAGTGTGCTCCTCGCGCGAGAACGACCTGCAAAAACGATGCACCGAAGAAGGCGCAAATCCGCGCGGCTCACGTGCGATGGTTTTTTTTTGTTACATAGCACAGGAGCGGCCTACTGGATACAGCTAATAAGATAGATCCGCGGATATGCGTGATAGAGCAAATGGGAGGTTGCCTAGAAGGTGCACGGGGATTCTTAGCAATTTGTTTTTAGTTCTTTGAGTCGAAGCAATGTGACGAGGGAATGGGCGTTCGTGCTGACTTGGTGAGTCGGTTTGCGGCTACCTTTGAAGACAATCCGCTCGGTACTTTCGGATCAAAGTTAGTTCGTGCTTTATCCTTGAGAAAGATTCCTGTATCGTTTGCACATCAACGATTCTAGGATCTTCGTTTAATGATATTGTTACTTGGTACCACCGTCCAACGAGCGTTTATCGAAATCCTTTATTAGCTTTATTACCTTCGACAGAACCCCATCTTCGTCGTCTCTCTTTCGAGTCGCGCGTCCCATTCGGAGCCGCGAATCGCCAATCGTATCTACGTATCCTCGATAAGGCATACTGCGCAGTACGAGAGGAACGTCGAGGCGGAGGAACGACGCACCGGAGCCTTGGGCTCGCGCAGCTGTTCGCAAGCGAGCGAGTCAGCCGAGCGGGTGTGTGTTGTTCTCCAGCGAGCTCGATCGCCGTCCTCGTCGCCACTCGCTTCAATTAACGCGATCCGTTTTCGCACCCAATCTTCTCTTCTCGTGGTGCAAGAGAAACCAAGAGACAGGGATAGAGGATACGTTTCGCGGTACAAAGCCTTTCTTAACCCTTTGCAGTCCAATGTCGTGTATGGCATAGTTTTTTATGACTAACTGTTGCAATTATTTTCACTTTCCTGGACGCCAATGAACGATCGTCGGATTTAAGAGATAAATGTACGTCGTTTTACAGTTTTAGAATCGTTTTATTTCCATTGAGAAGCAATTTGCTTTTGTACTTTTTTGTAATATTGCGCAGGGTAACCTTTGCGAGTTGTTCACGAGGATAGAGTCCTTGTATGCGGTCCTGTTGGTGGCTCATTCTTGGGCAAATTTTAGTCTTTATGCGAGTTAACTTGTCCTTCTATAATATTTTTGTTGTTTTCATTGTGTAAGGTATTTTGGTATGGGGCGAGCCACTAGAGGTATCAACACCCTGCTACGTCTCATTTATAATTAATTGGCAAATGTTAAATTAATTTAGACCGCAAAGGGTTAAGAGTTCGTTGTGGACGGTAATCGATAAAACGTACCGATCGATAAGCCACTGTATTGCGGAATCGAGGGCAGCTTGGTGCCTCTTGCTTCCTCCTACTCTCATCCCTCCAACATCTTTCTCTTTTTCTTCTTCGTGTGCTCTTTTCCTTTCTCTCCTTGCCTAGAGCACCTCCCCCGGCCCATGGGTTTTATCTTCGCCGATCTGTCGAGCGTCTACTCTGTCAGAGCCCGTCCATCTGTTCGCTCGTCTTTGCATTCGTTTATCTCCACCTCGCAAGCTGTGGGAGATCACCGATAAAACTGATCTATACGCGGGTGGCGTGTAGTGGGGGTGGAAATATTCGGTGGATCGTTGGAACTTTTATTCGCGAGACGGTATTCGACCCTAGCACCAAGTACGATATTCGTAGTAGGTCGTTAACACTTTGTCTGCCATGCTGATTTTCCATGGATGGTCCGTGGTGCCGTACTTTGCATTTTTCTAGGTGTTTTTTTTTGTTAATATATGATCGTTTAAAGTTCTGTAAATCGCAATTGGTATAATAATTTTTTGAACGAATTTGCTGGAGGTCATCGGTGGTCATCGTGACGCCACAAGAGAAACCGTGACCGGTCACATATGACCATCGTGGCAGTCAAAGTGTCAACATATGATCTTTTAAAGTATTGTAAATTGCAATTAGTATAATGATTTTTCTGGAGGTCACCGGTGACCACCGTAGCGCCACAAGAAAAACTGTGGCCGGTCACATATGACCATCGTGGCAGTCAAAGTGTTAATAACTGGAATTTTATTTTAGTAGTTAGGTGTCCAGGTAGTTTTGAGCTTTGAAGACCTATTGAAAAAAGGTCACGCGGTCCTCTTGTCTTTTCTAGAACAGTTTTTCTAATGTATCCTCATCTGTACTTCACCGAAGTACAATTAGCCGTCCATTCGCGTTGCTTCTACCTTCGCCCTCTCTAATCCTCGTCAATTGATTCACTCGTGGCTTGTCTTTCGAGTCGTTTCCTCCCTCTTCCTCTTATCCTCTCACCTATCAGCCTCCGGACATGGAGGTGTCGGTCGGTGGCAAGACTTAAATTTTCATCGGAGCACCCTAAGGAGAGAAACGAGCATTCTAATTAACGATAATCGACCCCGTGTTTTCCACCTGCTCCTCTCAGTCGTTTCGCATTCAACGCGCGATCCCATTTCCATTCGTACTCGCACGATAGCGAACACGGCACGAGTACTGCCAATTGGTAAATGAAAAATCTCAATTTTTTCCATTCACTCGCGTTACCAAGAAAGAATCGTCGAGTCAAGGAGTACCTTCGACCTGCTTTCCTAATTCTCGGCTCGATATTTTTTTGCACGAAGAAGGCGAGGCAAGAAACGTGGACCCGGTTTTCTACCCTCGATTTTAAATTCGATTTATATATCATCAAGTGATAGCTCATGATGAGAGGTTATTAAAAAAAAGTTTCACATTGAGCATACGTCTGGTTTCTGAGATATACTGAGATACAGTGTTTCAGACCACCCGGGTCACCTGATTCTTTCGTAAACGCGACATTTTAGAGAAAAATGTTTCAGATGAAAGTTCTAAAGGTTAAAAAGACCTAATTAAAAAGTGAAGGCAAAATGACTATGTGAAATCACCAATTGATTTCTCTCATTATTCTATGTAATAAAGGATCAAGATATAAGTGCGAAAGAATGACTACTTTATGAGATACTGTGTACTTTATATCGAAATGTTCGATAGTAAATTAAAAAATATCTCGCGAACTGTTGAATTTTCGACAATTCTACCTTAACACTTTTACATGCAGAATATTCGGAGGAATTATATAACCGGAGAAAAATTATATAATTCTATCTAAAAAAATTAACTTGTCCTTCACGTGTCCTTGACAACAAACACCATCCTAGCTCAAATAACTTACTCTCGTTGAACACGTTTTTTCAAGCCTTACAACTTTTGCCTGAAACATTCTTCTCTAAAATATTCGGTTTACCAAACACTCACGTGACCCAAAACACGTATATCTCAGAATCAAGAAATAAGCTGAACGTGAAACTTTATGTTTCACCCCTTGAGTACTGAATTATTTGACGATTTTTATGCATAAAGAACGGATTTAATTTGATGCTATATGCAAAACTCAACGCCTGCTTCTTAAATTCAGATGACGAGTCAGACTTGTCCACCGTAACTTCGCCCAAGTAAGCAGATGACGAATGTCGCTTGTCAAATGTACCCAAAGGGTTAATATCGTCCCACCATAATTTATCATTTGCCATATAAATCGATTTTAAAATTATGATCGGAAAAACGGGCAGTCTTTGCGGATCCTCTTTCTCGTGGCTCGCCAGTTTCACTTGCCACGAGCTACGAAAAGTCCAGTGGGATCCCGTGAAAGAGAAGCATGACTAGATTCGGGTGACGAGAATCGGGTTTGCAGCTCGCAACAAAGGAGGGTACCCGTTAATCGCCGTCGTTTCCCAATCCTAAATCGTATGGCCGTGCATGCAAAAGCGAGTGAGACACGGGGGACGACACCGCGGCACGCGCGAGAGTATCGACTGCCCGCGAGAATGGGAGAGTTGTGAAATTGCCGGGCGCGATGGTGCGCGCGCCGGCAGGAACGGGGAATTACGAGGCGCGCGCGAGAAGTTTCTTCGATGCTAGTGGAAGGTCAGCGCAGTAGAAGGAGAGAGAGAGAGAAAGAGGGGGGGAGGAAACGCATTGAAAATCGAAAGCTGCGAATCGATGCGGGTCGTGAGACCCCGGGGGTGGTGGCAAATGGGACGAGAAGGGGCCGTAGGCAGGTGGAAGAGCCAGAAATAGAACGGTGACGTTTTTTTTTTTCTCCTTTACTTTGATTATTTATTTTTCAATTTGTTTCACCATCCGCGAGACAGATCGACCCGTCGATTTTTTTTTCCCCGCGTCCCAAAAACATTTCCAGTCGCTTCGCCCCAAGAGGCGCCGGATCCTCTTCGTCTCTCACGGGCTACACTCCGTGATTTTCAATCACTCGAAAATTCTCTCTCGCGTACCAAATGTCCGGAGAACGTTGACTCGTATTTTTGCAAAAGATGGGTGTGTACGCTAAGACGAAAGAAGAAAAAGAAAGAATGTTAACAATCGTGGTAAATTTCTGTGCGCCTCCGTTTTGGCCAACGTCGAAGCATCTCGCGCGTGTCGGAATGGAACTGCAGATAATTGGTAACGTTTTAACCCTTTGCACTTTTTTGGAAAGTTGTTTCGAGTTCAAAATCTACTTGTGTGGGAGAAATGTTTTATTGTAGTGCTTTAGAATGGTCTTGAGATAGTTACAGGAATATGATGTAAAAGATAGGGAGTTCTATTTGAGAAATCGACGGTGACCTTTGTGTATGCTTTAAATTACTTTCTAAGGACAAATCATTGCCATCGACTGATTGCACCTTTTAAGTCGTACAAATTTAATTTGGAACATTATTTTATTTAATGTACTGTTTCCGCGAGATTCGAGTGTATTATTTAAAATGTATATAAAATATATCATTATATACTTCGGAAGGTTATACATATTGTACACCGCTTCCAGTTTCAAAAGAAATTAAACACAGATAAATATCAGCGTCGCTCAAAGTATCGCGTCGATCCAAATGGTAACCGGTGTCATCGTTCGAGTTGCCGCAACAAAGTAAAGTAAAGACTCCTCACGAGTGCAAAGGATTAAAATTCTCCTTTCGGGCGAGATTAGTTTCAATGACTCGAAAATTTTCTCTCGCGTACCAAGTGTTCGGAGAACGTTGACTCGAATTTTTGCAAAAGATGGGTGTGCGCTAGGAAGAAAGAAGAACGAGAAAGAATGTTAACAATCGTGAACGCGTTAACGGTAACACAGTCGCACGATGATTCATCTCCACGCTCACCACCGCCTCGTCGAACGTTTGCTATCCTTCCCTCTTTTCCGAACTCCCTCCTCCTCGTGGTGGTCCTCCTCTCCTCTTCGGCATTGTTTGTACGTTTTTTCGTAGGTTATCTTATTTGGCATGCTTTGGAGCGTATGCGTGCGTATCAGTTATACGTCTGGCCGGCGCGTAACGCGAGCACGAGAGCCTTCGTGTCTTCTCCTTTGTTCCCTTCCCAACTCTCTCACGTTTGTTATTACTTCGATAAGCGCCTGGCTCCGCGTACCGAGCTGAGTAAGCGATGCGATCGGTTTTGGGAGACACGAAGCTTCTTCTAGGACGAGTCGAATGTGCAGAGCTCTCGTCGAAAGTGGCTTTTCGGTACGCAAGAACAAAAGCATTGTCCTTTCGCGGCCTCGAGTGACTCCCATTAAGAGACTCTTCAAAAGCGACGCGTCTAAATACTACGACGAGTAGGATAATAGAAGCTTCGTGCGGTTGGTCCGTTGGATGGGCGCGTGAAACGGTCGAAGGAAGTTTCAAGATTTCTTTTGGAATTCTTTTTGAAAATAATAGAAATGCGCATCAGCACGTTGAGCCCGACATCGGTCCCTGGGATCTAACAATGCACTTTTTGTTTGGGTATTGTCGGTCTCTGCAATGTAGTCATTTTAATGAGATTTATTGAGGAACTTTTTTGCATCTGTATTATAACATTCGGAACAATGTTTTCGGAGTTTATGACCATCTCCTTTTTTTTTGCAATTGATAGTAGTCGACGTAGTCGATAGTAGTCGATGAATAGTTTTTCTATCGACTCGGATTGTAGTTTCTTTGTCCAAATTTCGTGTGAGGACATCTGCCAATTGTTTGCAAAATGTAGTGATTGATATTTTTCTTCCTGTTACATTTTGAAACATAAACAAGGCATTTGCAACAGCGGTATTTGGAAAAACCTCTTAAGGGCACTGCCGGCTGAATGGAAAGGACAGCAAAATCGGCGCAGGGCTCAAGGTGTTAATTCCAAATTTTGCTTAACACTATTCCTACCATGACCTGTTAAATGACCATTTTCAAAAGTTCAAAAGTGGCATCGCCTTTAAATTTCACGACTTTTCTTAAAATAATACGTATAATACATTTTTCAGTATTTTACGAAAAGTCGTCAGATTTAAAGGCGATGCAATTACCTTGTATACAGGAAATCCTAATCGAAATTTTAAAAACGATCATTTTATCAATCGGTAAGAACAGTGTTAATTCCGCGTCCGCGGCTTGTTGAGCACTGCCGCTTAATTATTTTTCCACGAAGTCCATTGATTTTTCACTTCCTCTTCTTTAGGTAAAAAAGAAACAATTACAGTTGATTCGTTGAATGATAATACGAATATATTTTTTTTATCTTCATACTCGACATTATGCGAAAAATTGTCGTTTCATCGTGACGAGTATACTCGACATAAACAGTCGAAGGACTAAATCAGAGTTTACGAGTCTCGTCTCAACGGCCAACCGTCAGCTTCTCGTCGTCTCGTTTCTTGGACTATTTCTCTATCTTTTTTTTCTCTTTTATTTAACGCAGTTATTAACGAAAAGCCACTAGGTAATCGTGATCCCCGATAAGAACACCACCGGGAGGACGGTCACAGTAAGCGTCTGTTTTACAGCGCGAGGCGTAAAATGATATTAAGGGTCTCGACTGCGACGGATTGCGTCACGCGTTACAGCCCGTGCACAATGGCTATGATGGACACAATGCGCCGAAGTTCGCGTGACGCGTCCCTCTTTATTCTTCTTTCGCGCGCGGATGCAAGTTATTCGAATTCTCAGAGCTGAAAATTAAATTCCTCCTTCCATACCTGGATTACGGCATTGAAAGGAGAAAATCATTCTCCGAGGTACTTGGCGCGACAAATGTTCACCCCCGATTTCCTCTGAAATTACTCTAATACCATTAGACACACCCCGCGCGAGACACAACGGAACCTACGAGCGAGATTACACAGCACCAATTTATGTTTAACCCTGCTGGTCTGTTCGCAATCGCTATACAGTTGTATCGTTCGGGTAACGGTACATGAGTAACAATTGGAACTATAATTAAAAAAATATATAATATGTAAAAATTAAATATGAAGTAACAATACCCCAATATTGAGAAATAAAGTCACCAATGCCTGATAAAGCAAAATTTGAAACAAAAGCACAATTCCGATTTAAATTTTCTGTCGAGTCAAATAGACCCGAACAGACCACTAGGGTTAAGCAATTCTTCAATCCCAAACGTCTCAACTTCACCCTGAAAATATCTGTTCGCGGAGAGACCGTGAAACTCTTCTGAACGCATTGTCACGCGGTTCTCCTCTACGAAGCATATATCTCAAACTAGCGCGCGTCGGCTCTTTACGACGATCGAAATTCTCAAGGTTGAATTTCTCAAGAACTCGAGATATACCGGCTTTTGATTCGGCACCGTTGATGGAGAAACGAAGAAACGGTCAAAGTTTAAGTAGATGACGTTAAGGTCAGAGAGGCGGCGGAGCACGCGGTCGTTGCCGCGTGTTAATATCTCGCGGGGGTAGCATCGATCGAACGGAGAACCCGGAGGGCCTAGGGGCGATTCGTGCGCTAAGATAGACCCTCTTCTAATCCATCTTACAACAATTGCTTCGCTTCTGTGCGCGTAGGGATTGCCCTGGTGTTGGAACGTCATCGGGGCCAGCCGGCAAGGAAGTCTCCTATCACGGGAGCGTAGGCGCCTCTAGCGTGGGGTACAAACCACCCCCGCAGCACAGTCCACAAGCAAGAGGTCCGCCTCACTTCACGCAGGAGCCCGTGGGACCAGCCAACTCTCCGCCCTTGCACATCAACATATGCGGCCAGGTGAGCCGCCGAAAGATTCACCCGCCACACCTATCGTTACCCATTCTGAATATTAATCTTTACTCTTGGCCTCGACGATTCAGGACAACAACATGCGCGGTCCATTGCTGAACATGAGTCCCGCCCTAGGAGCTACTGGCGTCGACATGGAATATCGCAGAAACTCTCAAGGTAAGTACCCTCTACTGTGCTGCTCAATCTCTTGCTCGAGGTATATAATTTGCTGTAACGCAAGAAACTTGCCAGATCGAAGCCAACCGAGTAAGGGCTGTAAACGGATAGCGTTTGTGAATATTTGCATGAAAAGAGCCCGTCTAGGGACGATTAAAGATTCAGTAGCACGAAGAAATTCCTCGACTTTCGAATCGTGCCGTAACGCAAGCTTCCACGCACATTTTCAGCTACGAATCAGCTGAATCTGAGCCCCGTACAAATCCAACCGTCTCCACCCTACTACAGGCAGCCTAGTCAAGAGGATGGCAGAAAGGTGAGTGACCTCACAGTAAAGTATTTCTTCGCGCGATAATATTTACCGTAGTTCGGTGTACTATCATTCCCGTCGGCTTTGTTCGCACGGGGCCATTTGAATAATCACGCGTCCACATAATGTTTATTGAAAGCTGAAAACACATCGCGGTCGGTGGACCATCGTAGCGCGTGGCTTGGGTAAAGCGTACGCGTACACACGAAGCTACGCTCTCACCTTACGCTACCTTGCGGTGAGAGAGAAGCGTGTCTGTAATAATATTGCTATTTCGATTGGACCCTTTTTTTTCTTGTAGAGCGAGTCGCCGTCTAGAAAGCGGCGTCGAATCTCTCGTAACGGCGCGGCAGCGGGGATTGAAGTGCGTGAAACGACACCACCAGCCCCTACGCCACCTTTACACACGACGCCACCGCCTTGGGAATTCTCGGCAGCTCCGCAACGTCGGTCACCCCGTAATCATATATCCACCCGCGGTAGCCCCACCGTTCGAAATCGTTACCAACGTTACACCGACTCTTTTGGCCTATCCTACTCCTTCATACCTGGTCACAGCCCGCACTCGACCATTCACAACTCACACCACGGAATCCACAGTTCTCATCATAACATCCACGGCTCCCATCACAGCCTGCACAATTCTCATCACAATATCCACAATGCCCATCAAGCCCATCCCCATCATCCTCAGGGCACTGGACATCATCCGGCTCAAGGTGCGAACGGTCCGGTGGTGGTGGACGTAGGGCAAGTTGGTGTTCCTGGTTTGGGTGTTACAGTTAGCGGCGAACCGTTATGGCATCATCAAGCGGCAGGCTATAGAATCCCGTGTCAACTCCACGGCATCTATACAGCCACTGCTCCCCACGCGTTCGCGCACTCGTGTCAGGTAAGAAGGGTATAGTCCACGTTATTCTGTAATTGTGTAGGGTGTAGCTCGCGTCCTTCGTCGGATAACACTGGTTAATTTTAACTCTTTTTCTGCGCATGAAATGAGTTTTGGTAATTTTGAAAGAGTGCCTATAGATATGTATTTTGAGGCTAATCCAAGCTTTGGGTTAGCTCGAGGTTCTTTTGGATTTGATTAACAAGAATTTATTGTATTTTCTTCATTAACACGTTGACTGCCCCGTCACCCATGTGTGGTCGATTATAAATGATCAAGATAGGTGTTTGGAAGTTTAATTAATGATTTAGACAGTTAGCTATAAACGGTCACCAAAATTTAAGGTGGCGTGTTAAGAAGCAATCCCACGGTAAAAATCTTACTTTTGAATCTTTTATCATTTTTTCCCTGTAGCTGAACATTTTAGGAGCATTTCAAATCTGAGGCGAAGTTAAAATCTGAAAAATTGATAAAGTTATAATTTTTTTTTATGGATCAATGCGCTAGTAAATACATATGCTTCTTGCTATGCATAAGAGTCTCCTTTGCGTTGGTTGATAGAAGAGAAATTTAGGGAATAGGAGAAGAAGAAGATATTTTATTTGGTCAATGTACTGATTGCGAGGTATAAACACGTTCACAGGTAACGCATCACCACAGTCATTATTCACCGGCCCATCCAACTCATCCTGGTCACAGCCTGGTCGGCTCTGTAGTTGGTCCTGCATCCCGAGGATATCCAACACCAGCTGGTGGGCCCGTGGCAGCGCTCCATCACGCACATCCACCACCTCCACCTGTTCACACCACTCACTACACCGCGCACCATCAGCTTTCGCAGCAGGTAAGAAAGTTGCTTAAAAAGTTAGACCTTCTTCCTGCCGATATCACAATCTCGCATTTTATTCTTTTGCAGAGGGAGGTAGAATTAGAGTTAATAGAATCCCATCATCATCACAGAGTCGGAACTACTGCGGGTGCTCCATTACCGTTACCCCACTCGTATTCACCTCCAGCACTCACGCAAGTTACAACACCACCCCCCATATTCTTATCCGAGACTCGAAACAGTCAGTTGGACATGATTCAGGCGAGAACTCGACGATTAGCCTCGAATGTTCACGCGCTCAGGCGACCAAGATCCAATAGATGGCGAGGTACACCTCCACTGCCGCCTACGACTTATCCAGGATTCCTGTTGCACTTCTTGTGAGTGTTGTTACTTGGATTGCTTTAACCGACGTTTTCGCGGCACCAGCTTGCTTTTCCCTATTACAGAAATACCATTATTTTTCAGAGCCATGCTCAGCAATGCACCGGTGTCCCCGTACAGTCAAGCAGAGCTATCTTCCCCCGACTCAGCAACGGAAAATTACGAAGCTCTACTGTCCTTAGCGGAAAGGCTCGGTGAGGCCAAGCCACGAGGATTGACACGAGCCGAAGTTGAACAGTTACCTTCATACAAATTCAACGCCGAGACACACCAGGGAGACCAGACGAACTGTGTGGTCTGCATGTGCGACTTCGAGGCTCTCCAATCATTGCGCGTGTTGCCATGCTCCCATGAGTTCCATTCTAAGTGCATCGATAAATGGCTCAAGGTAAACGGAAAGTATTTCATGCTTTAGAAATTGTAGCTCGCACGTAGCGAATCTAGCTAGGAGATATTGTCGGCGAGAAGGGTACGGTTCTAATCGAAGATGCACTCTTCTTTTTCTTTTCCAGTCAAATAGAACATGCCCAATTTGCCGGGGCGATGCAGGAGAATATTTTGGGAATAGCGGCGCGAGTAGCGACTGACGCCAAACCGCTCAAGTGCACTAGCGCCAAGTGCTACGAGGTTCAGGAATGCTACTTCGCACGGAGGTCCCGGCTATCACGTTGCTGGTTTGTGCAAATTTGTGCCGATAAGCATTTTTGCCTCTTCGCCGGCCGCGGTAAATCGGGGACGACGTTATCGTCTGGCACGTACCTCACGAGTGAATGAGCTTGATGGAAAATTCATAAATCAAAGTGTCGAAAGTAGAATCAGAATACGATCTCATACCTACTGTGAGGGAGAGTATCCGTGAAAGATACGTAACGATGCGTCGGGAGACCTAGCAGTCTATAAGATACGAGGGATACGCAAAAATGTTCATTTGTTTGACGTTTTGTAAGAGTAAGGAGTGTGTACGATTCTACTAACCATTTGTGTTGTCCAGGAGGAAAGCAACCAATTTCTTTGAAGGATTAAAGTATAACGCATTTTCTTGTCGGCGAGATTGTCTGACGTTAATTCGTTTCTGTTCGTAACGCTTCGATTACAGTTTTAACGAAACTCGTTTGTTACGTTTGTGTTGCTACCTTGCGGTAACGGGTTCATGTAAATACTATACATATATATATGCATATATCAGTATCACCATTTTCCATTAACGTTCCAATTTTTTTATATAGATTGTTTTCAGTCTTGTAATTGTATATAATTGCGTAAATATTCGTATACATATATGTGTGCGTATACAATCGAGTGTAGGTTTTTCGTTTGGACATTTAACCGAATGTAGAACATATATTCGTTTTGCAATAAATAGGATAAGACGTTGTCGCGTTCGGGGAAACGTCGTATCTTCCTATTGTTACGGGGGCTTTTGTGTCTTTGTGTAGGACCGGGTGATCGATTTATTGGGTACGAATGTAAGTATTTCTATACCAATTTAGGTGCTGTAGGTAGAAATTGTCGGGTGTTCACGCAACCGAGTGTCACAAAATATTTTGCAAAATGTGTAGTGGCTCCTTATGTCCGACTAAATTCATTTCTCTCGCGGTGACAGCCGTGTCCCGTTCTCGGTGAGGATCGTGGAGAGCAATTATATCGGGGAAAGGCTTGCAGGAAGAAGATACACACGTAGAGACCGCTCTAACCGCGAGAGGGATAAACTGACTCTTCAGCAATAGCTATGCGACGCAAAAGGATAAGATATAAAAAGAAAAACGAGAATGGAAAAAATATAAGAGTATCGCTTCTGTTTCCTGCGTATCTACCTCTGATAGATGAAACGAGACAATTAATATTTTTTTATATACACATCTTATACACAGTAAACATACCTACAATAAGAGAAAGCAAAAAAGAACAAAGCTGGGCGGAGATACGAAGTTAGTTTCAACATATAGAGCATTCAGATTTCCCGATGGAATGGAAACGTCTAATTAGTCGAATTAACGGCTCTCAACCCCTTCGGCCTCTCCGGTAGATTCGATAAAGCAACGAAAGATTTGACGAGAAAGAGAGAGAACGTTTTTTCAGACTCGTGAAGAGCGCCGGAGGGAGAATGAGCGAGAAGAGAAATCGCGAGTGAGAAAATTGCACGCTTCTAATATTGTTTATTCGGCGTATAACTCCGATTCGAGCGGACGAGCTTTTGTAATCTACTTTGTAATATCTACTTTCGTTACTCTTAAGGCGCTGCGAATATATCGTTAGTTGTCCCTTTGAATTATAGGTGTGATGTTTACTGGTTACCTGAGTTTCGAAGAGCGATCGAGATCCGTCGTAAGAATCTCCGAATTTCCTTCTGTTTTTTTTCCTCCTTAACTTTGCGACGTGGAAAACTCGAAATATCAAAACTACAGGCGTATTTTGGTTTCGCAGTCCCGCCACAGAACAATCTCTCTTCGCAACGTCCACAACTTCCTTCTTCTTTGGACGCCTCGTCGATATCGAACAAAAAGCGGAAATGGAGGAACCAAAGCTGAAAAGGACCCCGGAGGAGAAAGATAATTATTGGTCGCTCGGAGGAATTTAGAAAACCGAGGAGAAGCCAACCGCGTGAGGTTGGTTCATCTCTCGCATCCATCTGCGTGTGCCGTTGCCTTGATCCCCTTGTTATCTTTTGTTATTGTTGTTGACGTCCTGAGCCCAATTCGTGCGAGGAACTTGCGAGAGAGTAAAGAGAACCGAATCAAATCGCACAGAGTGAAGAGAGAAAGAGAGAGAGAGAGAGAGAGAGATGGAAGAGTCGCCTTAAATTGAAAATGCAAGAGGCATGCAAGCGGAAAAAATGTCATTGATTGGAAATGCACGGACACTCGCGGCCCGACAACGGATTTATTTTGTAAGCTTAACTTCGTCCGTGCAAACGCATACGAGCGAGCGAGAAAATATACTTTCTGGACGCGTCGTGCGAGCGTGTGCGCGGATTACGCCTCGTGAATTCTGGAGGGATTCTCGAGACCGATGATGCCGCACGAATCCGCTCGCTAACAGATTCATTCTCCGCGAGTATTTTTTTCATTGGCCGTCCGCCAGACCGTTCTCCAGTTTGGCAAAAAAGAGACGAGAGGGAAGAAGATTCCTCTTGCGCTAAAGACGCGTCGTGATCGTCGACAAGATAAAAAAAAAAGAGACTAAAACTGAATATCAAAGTTTTCGCGGGGGCCTTGCAGAATTCATTCCGCGACGAGAGGCTGCGCGTGCACCGCTCGTGTATCGAGAATTTTTAGGTGATAATCACACATAGGTTCTTCGCGTTCGACGTTCTCGTGCGATATCAAAAGTTTTGTATGAAGTATCGGGAAGTGGAGGATCGAGAATGAGAGCGAGACAGAACGTGAGTGCTCTTGACCCTGCGTGGATGCGCCTGCAAACATATCAATTACTCTATCGTCGCGAATTATTCTTTCCTCGTGTCCTTCCTCGGTCTCTCCTCCTTGAAGTTGAACACGAGAAACGGAGAGAAGAAGCAAAGGAAATTCTCGCCTATCTGCGTGCACCGTGAGGTTTTGTCAAGTGAGAGGATCCAAGGGCGTTCCACGGCGAGTGGGATCGTTCGTGCGAGAGTTTAACATCTTGCGTACCATTAGACAAAGAAAATGAAGAGAAGAGCTCTGAGAGCTTAAGTTCTCGCCACTTGGTCGGATCTTTCTCGCGTGTTCCACGCGCGTTGCTCTACGTCCGTCGTTCCTCGCTTAATTTAATCGTTAGACTAATTATCCGTAAAGGCGCCGCGTATCTTAAGGACGCTTGACAATTTCCACGCGCGCGTACAATGGCCCAGAGAAAACCGTGGAGATTATCGATTTTCCGATCGAGCTTTAAGAAGCGATTGCGACATTGAAAAACGACGTGACCATTTAGCAACCGCATCGACGGTCGGATTAACGTAGTCGTCGTGCCTTTCACTTTTCCGTCTACTTCGTCCGCAATTCTTTTTTTCCTCTGCTTACTCTTCCTTTCCTTTCGTTTCGCCTGGATATGAAGCGTCACCGTCGAGCCGAATTCGATCCAAATCCAAAAAGTGCACGAGATCATTATCGACGAAGAAGGTCGATTGCAAACCAAATCCACTTTCGATTTCCACTTCGTCCTCCTCTGTGCCTTTGTTTTTTAGAATATATATATATATATAATTTTTTTTTTTCGTTTTTACCGGAAACGCTTTGACGTAGTCCTATATTGATATAACCTTTCTCTTTTTTTTATATATATTAATAACATCGTCGATCAAATTCACGCGTCAGTCAACGCATTAGATTTGATTCTATTCTCCTCATTGTCGCGTTCTATTCCTTTGTGTTCTCTTCCATCGTGGAGGTATACGCTGCTACAACTCCACCACCATTGCTAGTACTACCACTGCTACTACTATTACTATTGTTAGGTATCGCCCAGCACCATATTCGCAATTGCTGTCGTTGCATCGTACCATTGTGTTCTTGAATTTCTACAAATACACTTTTTTAGAAGCGTCCATACAATGCGTACGGTCGAAAGTCTCTTTTTAACGTTTAGTTGCTATATTTAATTTTTGTCCATTAGTTACGGTTGTTGTCATTATTATTATTATTATTACATTAATTATTAATATTATCATCATGATTACTAGTACTATGATAAATACTATTATTATTATTACTTTATTGCGTTGCGATACCCATTACGTTTTACGAATACCTATTACCAACTGTACTCGCTGTCACACGTCAATAGTTTATTTAATTAGCCACACTATAAGAGATCAATTCCCAGAATGCTGTTAAGGGATGGAAGGGAGGTGAAAAGGAGAAAAGGTTCCGCTCCTTCCAGATAGGTTGGAGCGATGAAACGAAACGGAACGAGAGAGAGAGAGAGAGAAAGAGAGAGCAGTCTACTGTACAGACACAAAACATAACGATGCCAAACATTACGTGTTATTATTATTATTATTATTATTACTATTATTATTATTATTATTATTACAATATTATCATTCGCTATTATTATTATCACTGCTACTATTCCTATTAATACAGATTACACAATTTTTTCATATTGAGTTCCTGGTGCTTTCAACCGCTTATTTTTATTCGTCACACCCCTGCTAGCACGCTGGACGGAGAAGAAAATTTCAACGGGACGAAATTCCAGGGGACTTTGTCGACGCCCTCTCGCTTTAGCCTTTCCGCACCTTACAACGCGCACCCGGAAGAGGCACGGGCGAGCGAGCATTTCCACGCGCGAGAGAAGAGTGAAAGAGAGAAAAGTGTGAGGTGACCAGGATGGTGAAAAAAAGTGAGTCTCCACTCAAAGCCTTACCGAAATTTTTCTTACGAACGATTTGTTCCGGAGGGACCAGTCCGATACGAGATCCATCGAGAAATCGTACTCGCTTATTTTATAATACCAATACTGCCCGCGAACTCTCTCCTGCCTGATGCTGAGAACGTATCAAAGTAGAAAATAGCAAAAGTGCGAATTGGAAAGGAAAGAGCGTAGAAGTGCTCGGTGCATCTCCGTAGCTTCTCACAATAAATGATTCAATCTTCGACAAATCTTTTCGCAATTTAACCCCTTGGGTACATTTGACGACTGAGACTCGTCGTGCGATTGTTTCGCCTGAGGTGTACGAAACACGAGTTCGATCCGAGCGAATTGAAATTGTTCCAAGCTGAAAAGAAATCTGTAACGAATCCGTGTCCGAAGGATTAAAGCGAGTCCTGGAAAATTTCACGGGATCGTTTTTGTATCCAGCAGACTGAGAGAGCGTAATTGTAAAGAAATATCCTGAGGAAGATGAGCGCGCGAGAGAGCGAGCAAGGTGGCTTTAAGGCGGATATGATCATATCTCGAGCTCGCACGGGACGATCACTGAACGCTTCATCCCCTTTAAGGAAGCCGTCCGTCGGGAGATATGCTCTTTCGAGGAACGGCAGCTCCGCTTTAAACGCGAGCCCCTCTGCCTCGCAGAATTTATGGAGGGTGACTTGTGGGCTTTAGAGCAGCGGTTCCTTCTCCTCCTTCGCCTCCTTCTCCTTCTCATCCTCTCGTGTCTCCCTTCAAACGCTTCTGTGTATCCGTGAGCCACGCCACCGAGTCACCCTTGCTCGTGCGTTAGTCTCCTCTCGCCGTTGGCTGTATGCTTCGCAGCGGAGTGTTCCTCTCTTCTCTCTCTCTCTCTCTCTCTCTCTCTCCTTCCAATTCTCTCTTCATCGTACTGTACTTCCTCTCCCTCTCTCAAATCTATACGCATCCTTTCCCCAGCTTCGAGTCTCTCTCTCCCCCTCTCTCTCTCTTTCTCTTTCTCTCGGTCTGTAGGTTCTTCTACTTGTTCGCGCTTTGTCTCCTCCGCTCGGCTGAGCTCTCTCCCTCGACCGCTTTCTCCTCCTCTCAGCTCGGGCTGTCTACCCTGCCGGATCTCCCTTTTTCTTCGTCCCCTTTCTCACTCTGCCTCCCTCTTCGCTCTCATCCCGATTCTCAAGCTCTCCCTGTTCTCCAGCCCTCTTGGTTCTCTCTCTCTCTCTCTCTCTCTCTCTCTCTCTCTCGTTCTCTATCTATCTTTCTCTTTGGCTACTCTACCAGCGCTCGATTTATCCCGCAACGTTCCACAGCACGACCGCTTCCACCAACCCAAGAGAAACGAAGAGAGAGAAAGAGAGTAATAGAGAGAGAGGAGAACCAGGGGCCCACAGGACGCCGGGGCCAAAATCAATTCGCTTGGCAAAATTAACGCCCTGGAGGGTCGGTTGCGCGCGCGGTGTATCGCGAGGGTGGCGAATACACGTCCAACAGGGGAAGAGGTTCTCTGCAAGGTCCGCGGCCAGGGCCGTGCCGTGCGATGGAAACGCGGGTGTATTCCTTTCAAAGTCTCTCCCTTCCGAGGAATAAATCCTTCTAGAATTTTTGCAACTCTTCCTACTCCTCCTTACGTCGTCTCATTAAGTTACTTTCTATTGGAAATACCATTTACTGTTTTCGATTGTCGATTGGTACATTGGCCTTGGCTAATGGAAACTCTTCTGTTACTCTCATAATTAATATTTAAAAAAAAAAAAGGAAAGAGGTGTGTTCCTCGCGAAGTGGCGCGTAACGAGCCATCGAGAGAGAGGCCAATTTCAGTTTCCTTTCTTTTTTCCCTCTCATCGACGGACTTTTTAGCAGTCGAACAGAGAGAACCCGATGATCGATCGGTCCTCCGAGTACACACGCTCTTTTCTACCCTCTTTCTTTTCTTCCTCATCGGCGAGGATCCCTCGTGGGTGGTGACGGATAATTTGTATCTTTTTGGAAACGCAGAGAACACGCTCTCGTGGCTCTCGTTGCTCGCGTGAAGCTTCTCCAGCGTGGAGAGAAGCTCAGAGATCGATCGGTTCCCGGGACGACCACTTCCTACTCCCGTTTTCTCCTCGGCGAGGACACTCGCCGTGAGAGTGGATAATTGGGGTATTTTTGGAGGCGAGTGGAACGCGGCAGAGGGACGAAAGTCGTTTAATATTCGACGAACGTTCGAGACGAGAATGTCACCGATTATAATTTAGTATCGGATGGAGATAACGAGCGAGAGGCTTCACGGAAGGAGAAATGGAAGAGAGAAGGATTGTAAATATACTTTGGATGAAATTGATAATCAAAGGACGTGGAATGAGAGAGAAGTCGATCTCGGGAGGAGACGCGTTTTAAAATTCAAATCCATAGAGATGGGCGAATTATTCGAATTCGAATCGAATCGAATCTGACGATATTCGACTCGAATATCGTAGTAGTTTGGATTCGAAAGATTCGACAATGTCAAATCACTGCAACTCGAATTCGAATCAAAGAATCGTGTAAGAAGATTTTTACACTAAGGGATCACAATTAGTCCCCGACAATTCTGCTGTTATAACAGAATTTTACGTAGACTCGCTTGAAGGCGCCATTTTGCATTTTATATTAAGTACTTGAATATTTACTGTCAGTTGCACATAACAATACTATGTCGCGGACTACCTCGCTGGTCTATTGATACAGGCGGAATGAGTTGCACAGTTGGCCATTACGAGATGTCCTTCAGTTTTATTCGTCTCTTCGACGTTTCACAGAAATTTGTCTCACACTTCTGGCTTGCAAGATTCCTATGCGCCGATTCGATTCGACATTCTTGTCAATTCGATTCGAATTAGAGAAGCTTGATTCGCGCATCTCTACAAATCCACGATGAATCAACGCGTTTCCACGAATTGAACCCGTAGACGATATTTTTCTAGCGCTTCGAACGACTTTGAGAATGGAGTGGCGCGGATCTAAGGAGTCACCCCCGTGATCTCTCGGCGGTTTACCAAGGAGGGCTGAAATAATAGATGCGATGTAAAATCAGGACACCTTGGGCCGATTCTTAACGATCAGGACTGTCGGGATGCGAGCCGCAGATGTCACTGAGAAACAGGTGGTTCGATATCCGTGGCTATATATAACACGATGTACGGAAGCAATATTGATTACCGAATCGAGTACATAGTGATTATATGTAGATATACGTGATACGTAAAAGAGCGACGAGTCGATGAACAATGATGCGAAGCAAGGGCGTATCTAATGGTGAGAAAGGGATGTTCGAAGTTGGGCGTTTATTGTTAGAGAGAAAGAGAAACGATAAAGGCACCGCACAATGGTCTAAATCGCAATCGTAGCGCGAATAAATTAAAGAAAAAAGCAATCTTTAATTCTCGCTTAGATTCAGTCTCATCGGTAATAATGCATACGAATATGATAAAATTGCATCGATAAGAGCTAAAGTTTGTTTATGCTCGCAGCTTATATTATGCAACATCTTCTCAGTCGCTACTGATGATTCCACAAATAAAGTTTTTTTGGTGTAATTCGAGATATGGATAATGTCCAGAAAAGTAAGATTATCTTAGTAAACAATATTTTGATTTGTAGTTTTCACTTATACATTTGGCTTTTCGTGTACTGCATTTTTTCAGTTATCTAACGTATCTGCGAGGATTGAAAAGAATGCAGGTCTTGAATTTTTCTTTTCGAAGTTTAATGTAAGAGAAGAATTAAGTGCCCAGAAGTGTCATTTGTCAGTTTTATGTATTGTTTATAGTGTCCTTGTCGTCAATCATCTGCTTGGAGTTATTCAAGGAGAGGTTAAAATTGAAAACTTTACGAAGAGCCGTTCATGGGTTGCAAAAGTTCCTCATGCATAGTAAGAGTATGCAGAAACACAATACAAGGAGAATAGTATTGACATTTATGAAAAACATCGAATTACGATGGAAAAACTCTAATAGGGACAGATTCCACGATTCGAGCGGAATAATAAGAATTGGTTCGACTCGAAAACAGAGTTTTCTGGATGGCTGACCGAAAAGTTACATATCTTCCAATAGAAGGTTTTCCGGTTACGATTCTCTTACAAAATACGGGCAAATTACATAAAAAAAAAATATCTCTTATTTATTTCGTTATTACTAAAACATACTTCGAAGAAGATTTGTAGTCGATGATAAATGTGTCACAAGCGCTTACAATTAATTCGCGCTGCGGTCACGTGCTAGACCATTGTGCGCCCTATCCGAGTTAATTTAAATCCTCTCATTGGCTGATCGATCGTGAATCTGTGTTTAGGGGAGTATGCATTCTACGAGAGTTTTTTACATGTCCGCATTAAGTGTGTACGTATATGTATGTATGTACACGTATGCCTGTATATGATGTATGTAATATGTATATGTATATACCAATTTGCCGGGCGCGAATGACGAACGATAGTTGGGAGAGAAGGGTGACGAATTGTCCGAAACGCGTGTCGGATAAAATGTGTCTTACCGTAGACGGAAGCGGGACTTCGCAAGGACTCTGAGGCGTGCGCAAAATTTTCTTTTTTCTTTTTTTTTTTTTTCGTCCGATAGGAGCGAACCGTTGAGAACGATAGGCCCTCCTTTCGTTGGACGGAGAAGCAGCCGACATATAGTTTCGCAATAACGCGTCAGAAGAAGCATAGATTAAACGATTAAAGGAAGGTTAAAAGATCCGCTTCGTCTTGTTATAATCAAATACTTTATATTATGTAGTACAGGTTGCCATTAAACGTATGAACGAATCTGCATAAGAATTTTAGCCTCTTGACTCTCTACATTGCTCGAAGCTCTCTTTTCTTTTTCCATTGTTGGTTGCGTTGAAATGCCGTTTCACCAGGACTTTTCGATGTATCGCGCGTTTCCGGACGTGCCGGCAAATTTACGATGTTTCTTGTTTCTCTACTTTCTTCCTTTTCTTTTATCATACTTCCATGTACTACACTTGATCGTATGTATGACAATGCCTATACCTTGTTGTAGAGCCATCGTGGAAACGCTCACATTGTTGTGAATAAATAAGAAAGAGGTATTTAAGAGATCTCATTTAACAGAATGCTTCCCGACTCTCAAGTAGCACGGACATCTCTTCACGTGGACGGATGCGTTAGGAGCTTGTTTGTGAAAAGGGTGCGTAAATAATCGTATTAGCCCGGTTCTTCTTTCTTTTCGTTATTTATATTTACACGAAACTTGACGATCGTCAGAGACGTACAATTTCCTTGAAGAATTAAGTGTAGCTGTTTATAATACATATCTTTAATTTTCATTGTTTAATATATATGTATACCGGTATCTATACTAGATATGGAAGGTATACTATTAAACATGTAGATAATCATCAGTCAGGTGTACAGGTAATAAATCAGGGAATCTTTCTCATAGCATAAACTAGATAAAAATACAATACTAGTAGTTAATAAAGCTCATTGCCACAGCACCTCCTTGATATAAATTATAATGTTTAAGAAGAGGATAATAATAATGATGAAAAATCTGGTGAAATTTGTGTGAGAGTAGCATCGTATCAGTGATATGGATTATATGAGAATAATCGTTGAATATGTCACCTTTAATACTAATATCAAATTAGTTATGAAGATAATTACATTCTAAATCGTCTTTTTACAAGGGAATTTCTGTACATCCTTTATAATTGTATATTTCACAGTTTCCTTAAAGTACATTCTACGCAAAGTAGTAAATTAATGTGACGATTATGTTAAAGAATGTTAACTTTAGTACAAAAAAACCAATGATAATCATTTTCATTTAATAAATTATATTAATTTTCTTAATCTAAATTATAAAACGAAGTGACGATGTTATACGAAAACGGGATTTAACATGTCAACGAAAAATTCACATTCTACGTATATGCGCGTATTATATGTATAAAATATAATAAATTTGGAATAAAATTTAAACAACAATGTTGTTTGTCTGCGTTGAGCACGGTGCTACATATTCATATACACAGAGTTACAGTAGCATGTCCGTGTAACAAACGCGATATCGCAATTTGCTTACCCATTTGCTTTTCATCAATAGTAAAATAGGATTTTTCAAATTATTGTTAAACCACACCGAATTTTTTCTTAATGCTAGACTATACAAATGGCGTATATCAATGGTATTAACTATGAATGGCGATTATGCACCTGGTGTATATTGATTTTGTATTTTCAGAGAAACATTTCTGATCCTTCATTTTGCATTACTTCACACATTAAAACTTTATTGGCTACTCTGCGTAATAATGAAATTTATGGATGGTAAGTACATATATATTATTATATTTCTCTTCTAGCTCACAACTTGTCTTTGTTGATTCTCCATCGTTAACTTAGCAATTTCTTCACCTAGTGTGTCAATGTTATCCTGTATTACAATAAAATGTATCATGGTGTTAATAATGTTTTGGCATAAGAGAAGTACTAAAATTGAATATTTGTTGCTAATCGCGTTAGACATATTACATATTAATATACCTTTAAAGTAATATTTTTTAACAATGTATCTTCAAGCACAGCTTGTAATTTTTGGTTGATTTCCAATGATAACTCTAGAGTCATGTGCTCATCTGAAACTTTTTGGCTATAAACTGATGCCATTATTCCTCCATGTTTTGCCAATTCTGCCTGTCAATTACAAATGAAATAAAGCAAAAAGCATAATTTAAAGGAACTTGTAACATTATAGTTACTAACTATGTATATTAGCAATGTGTAGTAGGTAACACTTACCGCGTTCCTTTTACTTTTGATATGCTTAAATAAGGACACGTAAAAAATATGATTATTGATTACGTACAATTCGATATAACAAAATGAATAAAACTTTCTCGTATTTTACTTACAATATAATGTATAATTTGAGACTTATCTAAAGTTGAATTATAATAGAATATTCTAGGTATTTACCTTATGCCTCTCTCTTTCATTATTGCCCATTGCACCAAAGTTTTCATGTAAAATATAGTTTTGTATTATTTTAGTTTTTTTCTGTAATTCTTCAACCAACGTTCGAGTATGTCCCTCCAAAAAGTCTAGTTTTTCCGCTTTCTTTACATTCATCTTTTGTAGCTTTAAAATGCGATCTATTAACGCTTGCTTATTTGGCTCTAGAGATTGTATTGTATGATCACTGCTGGTGCTATTATCAGATGACGCGTCATTCAAAGTATCTCCTGAAATATACAGTACATTATATTAAAATTCATCCTACAATTTTATTACTTGTATATATTTACTATTATTTTCATATTTATTTTTGACGATATTTACTGCCAAAACAGTCTCATTTCCAGAATGAAATATATTGGGATAGCGAAAAATGCAAAAATTTTACATTTACCTGTATTCAATGATGTATTTGATGGTGTTCTGGATGTAATATTCAATGAATTACTCGGCGATGCAGCCTCAAAAGTTTCTAATCTTTTACGACACTGCTGCAACTCTCTCGCCAATGCTTTCATTGTCACTTGTTGTTTTCTTCGAAGTACAGTAATTTCTCCCTGACTATCTTCCAATTTTTGTGATAAATTTTCTGCCAATTGCGTTTGTTCGGCCACATGCCTAGCTAAAATTTCGCTTTCCTCTCTTCGCTTCATTTGTTCATCTTTCAAATTTTGTTCAAGTGTTCTAATTTTACTAATCAATTCACTTATATGTTGGCGTAAAGGACCATGTTCATTTTCCAATTGTTTTGTTTTTGTCTCTAAGTCTTTAAATTCTGATTGCAAACGTACATTCTGCTCTGTCAATTTTTGTGTAAAATCTAGTAATTCAGCTTCCCGCTGACAGTAGATGTCTAGATCTTGTTCTAGATCCTTTATTACATACTTCGATTCTTCTATTTTTTCTTCTGCTGTTTTTAGGCATTCTTCTTTGCTAAGAATGAGAACGTTACGTTATATATGTCTATGTATATATGCAGTCAAAACTGAAATTTATGCACTGTAAGATACTTACTCGTGCAAATCCTGTTTTATCTGTTCTAGTTGGGACACTTTCCCAAGTAAAACATCGATTTCCTTCTGACGCTGTTCTGCTACAATATTTAGGCTATTTAAGGTTTTTTCATAATTTAATTGTTGTTTTTCAGCATCCTGAATTTTTAAAGTAAGACTATTATTTTCTTCTATTAATACTTGCTGCCTATTGCTTAGAACTTCTACCTCTTTCTGCAATTGTAATCGTAATAATTCCTTATCTTCAGTAACATGTCTTTCTAATATTAAACGTGCTTGTTGTTCCTTCAGTTGGTAATCCAGTGTAACAGCTTTGTTTTCTTCTGACTGTTGAAACTTACGTATTGACTCTTGAGTATCCCTACGTACTTGCTCACATTCTTCTTTCATATCATTAATTTTACTCTGTCATTAGAAAATAATAGCCATGAATAAAACACATGTCTATGATAAAAATTCAAATGTAACGTTTTATGTAAATTATATTATAAATTAAATTCCAATTTACAAAGCTTCCAACATATGTGAAATAGGTATTGTTACCAGAGCTTTGTCCAATTTTTGTTGTGTTTCCTTTTGTAGATCCATTTCCGATTTCAATTTAGTCTGTGTCCATTTCAATTTTACATCTCTAATATTTACTTCTTCTTTATGTTTCTCAATTTCTTTTTGAAAATCTGCTACCTCACGACACTTCCCATCCAAGATATTGCATATTCTTGTCCGTTCTCCTTGCACTTGACGCAATTTATTTTGGAGTAATTCCTGCTCTTTTGTAATATCCTTCACTTTGCGCTCCGCATATTCTCTTGCCCTAGTTGATGATTCAATAAAAATGTAATGCAACTATTTAATTAAACATTCAATGTAAGAATGAAATGTACACTATGGGGTATTTAATTTAAACAATATATATTAATAAAGTACCTTTGAGTATCTATTAACTGTTTTTCACTAGCGGCATATTTCATTACCATACTTTCTTTTTCTTTGTTGGCACAAGCATACTCTCGTTTAAGTGTTTCATGAGCTCCTACTATATTACGAAGCTCAAATGTCAACTTATCTATTGTATGTTCTAAAGCTTTTATTTCATCTGTAAATTTTTCTCCATTTTTCTCTGCTTCTAAAACTTTATTTCTTTCCTCTGTAATCCTCCATTGTTCAAATAACCTCACGTTGTCCTTTTTTAAATCAGTATAATTTTTCATTAATGTGCAATACATTGGATTTTGTACTATCTCCTCGTTGAAACCTCGTAAATTAAGGCTATTAGAATCTTCTTGAAACTCCACCTGATTATTATCGACTTGATTTAAGGGTAGAACAGTTATTGTATCATTTATTGTTTCAAACCCATTGTCTTTTAATCTATGTGAATCACTTGCTTCAGGTATTTCTGTTGTAGGAGCATCGCTTACATCTGTAGAAAATTTTTCAGTATGTATCTTGTCACCATGTGCCTTGTCGATATTCATAAATTTTGAAGAAAGACACTGGTCTTGATATTCGAGATCACATGTCTCATGTTTAATATTAGGATTTGGTATTGCATCAGCCTCCAAGTTAGTTATGAAAGATTTATTGCTGGAGTGACATTCATCTGTACATTTCTTTTCAGAAGCATATCCAGCATCTGTTGATTTTAAAGCTGAGTTGTACCGTATCGCCAAATGTTGTGGTAATAATGCACGCTCCATAATATTTGTTGATTTTTCCGTGATGAAATTTAAAAAATTACGACTCTTATTCAGAAACTGAGCATTCGACTGCACTATATTCATTGGATTTGCAGGCAGTGAAATTTTTACAAGTCGACTGTCATCAGCTAATGTTGGTCTAGATATGGAGTTACTGTGTTTAGTTATATTACGCGAGGAGTTTACAAGTGAATTTATTTCATGACACTCCAGATTTTCCTTTTTAGAGTTTTCTCTTAAATTTTTTGGTTCCTCTTTCTTATACGTCTGACTTATAGCGGATTCATTTTGAATTTTTGGTCCTGTAACTAAATCTACTGTCATATCTGATGTATTATCGAATGTGTTCATGACTACGTTGTTTCGTAAGCTCTTTGGCATAGTAGAACTTTCTATACTGTTAGTTATAGGTTTTTGATGCACAATATTTAACTCATTTTCAACGATCGTATGTCTTTGTTTACTCTCTTCCATTTCAACATTATCATTTTTAATGTACATTGCAGTATCTATAGTCTCGCTAAAAGATGACGAAGGCAGAACATTATTTGATAAAATTGGCAACTCATTTGAAAGATTCGTATTCACACATGGGCATTCTTGAAAGAGCACTTTCGAAGAAGTGTCAATGGAATGCATATCTGTCAATGACATTACATTAAAATTACTGTATTCACTATTGCTGCCTACGTTCATTAATACTGGTTTAATTTCTACATCAACTGTATTTTGTTCACATAAGGAATCCTGCGTCGATGCACAAGTAATATCGTCTTTTGTATCCAATTGTTCAGCTAAACAGTACAAAATGGAATGGCATATTATATTATGAATATGTTGAGGGATAATTTTTTGACTAAAACGTAGATGTTACAAGTAGACGAATTGTTGTCATTTCGTAGTTATATTATTATCTTCGATGTGCTATATGGGTATTACCTTCTGTAATACCAAGAATATTCTCCATAGACTCTTGGGAAGTCTGTGTTCCCTGATGAATTATTTCTGACGATTGTTCGTCCATTGATATAAGAAGGGGTTATACCATTCTGTGCAAGATTCGAAGAAAATTTCTTCGTGTATAATATCACATGTTTAACACTGAATAGAAAGAATGATAAATGCAAATTTCCAGAAGAAGGTCAAGTTAACCTAAAATCTAAACATATCTGTCACATATCCGTCAAGGATGCATGCTTATCACTTGTATTATCGGAACCACTTTCGGCGCAACTGCGCATGCATGCGTTCTATGGAACTGCTACCAGCTGCTACGCATGCGCATATGTACGATGTTCTGTCTCACTTTTTCGGCGCCGCACCCGCTTATAGAAAATAGTGACGCACGCATGCGCAGTTGCGCCAAAGTACGAAGTGAGAGGTTGATATATGCTGCACCATAGACATAACCTAGACTGCGCGTTGACGGAGTGGGGGTAGAGCTCACGTAGAAAAGGATGCACTCTGTTTTGGTGTCTGTGCGTTCTCTCTTGCTCTCGCGCGAAGGGGAAACGTTTAGATTGGCAACTTTTTCCCGTATCCTCCTTCGCGCGAGAGCGAGAGAGAACGCACAGACACCAAACAGAGTGCATACTATTCTACGTGGCTCTACCCCCACTCCTGAAATTTGGGAGAACTCGCAGCTAGGTATATGATTTCTATGGTCTGCACCGTGGTGTTTGCGTCGCCTCTTTAGTCCCATTAGCATTAGCAATATACAGCAATATAGTAGTATTACATATATGCCCTCTTTACACACCTCTTCTCGGTGCTATTCCGACTCCAAAATTCCTACATAAGAATTGTCTCCCCCTGGTTTACACCAGATGGCGATAGTTACCACTTAGATTCTTTATCAGGCCCTACCGTTTCTACATCATTTCGTCTGTTTACTGTTTCAAATGGCGATCAAACTTATTTATAATAATCAGATGTGTGAATCTGTAGCCGTTTGAATTCATGTATCTTATGTATATGAATATCTACGATATCACAAAGGGCCACATAATAAAATACAAAAACATTATTGTATGACGTTAGAGAAAACATTAACGGACACGTGCTTGGTGGATGCCTTCATTCGTATATACAAATGTTCAACTTGCCTTTTCATGCCTATGCGAATAATCCACGCTTTCTGTTTGGGTTGATTACAAGTTTCGGTAAATATAGGGTTTTTATTTACATGGAATGTATTAGATTTTTTATGTACATTACTACGTCATGTACTGAACCTTATTTTACTTTATTATTTAGATTATCCTGTTCTTCTCAGTTAATTTTATATTGTGGAAAGGAGTTTAAATCAGCTTTATTCGCTTACTTTATATTATATTATATTATATTATATTACATTAAAGATGTATGCCTGCTATATATTTGTACATATGAATTGAATCAACATATTTGTAGCATTTATACTATCTTTTTGAGAATCTTATAGTTTCTTAAAGGAATAATAGTGTTTGCTTTATTGTAGATAGTCTATTTTATAAAACCATGTCCACTGAAGTCAATAATTTGTGTGAACAAAATGTGGAAACCCAGAAGAATATGAAGAGGATGATATTCTACGAAACTGATGAGACCGATATAAAAGTACGAAAAGTAGAAACTGTTGATAGAATTAAGAAGAAAAATCATGTCTTGTTGTTAAGCTATCTTGGCAGAGATTACTATGGTATGCAAAGGAATCCTGGTATGAGAACTGTCGAAGAAGAGTTATTCAAGGCTCTTCTGGAAGCTAATTTATTAACAAATGAGGATTTTGAAAATGTACACAATATACAGTATCAACGAGCTGCACGCACAGACAAAGGAGTGTCGGCTGTAAGGCAGGTTGTCAATCTCAAACTGCGTAAGATGATATGATTAGATTTTGAATTTTTATGATTATTAACCCCTTCCGCTACGCAATAGTTGTGTAGCACTTGAGCCTAAATGCTCACAATTCAAGTTCAAGCTTTCAGTGCGTTCGCTCATGAAACTTGCCGCTTTGATATGTAACGAGCACAGAAGGGTACACGGCCTTGTAATATGTATCACAAATTAAACTCGTTCCTATAAACACCGCCAAATTTGTACGACGAGCTGGACTCGTATTCACGTATGTCACATTAACGACAGGACGGGTGAAACTCATCCTAATAGCAGAAAGGGTTAAAAATCTATAGAATAGAAACTATTAACAATAGGATTAAGTTTTACTCAGTCATGTTTCTTTATCTCGCATGCTGTACCTTGATACTTCATTCTGTTTTTCTTTCAGCGGTTGGTATAAACATATCGGATATAAATCGACATTTGCCCAATGATATTAGAGTATTTGGAATAAAGTGGGTAACGAGGGGTTTTAATAGTAAAAATAAATGTGATGCAAGGACATATAGATACATAATACCCACTTATGCATTTGCACCGGAAGACTCAAATGTATTCAGGAGTAGTAGGGAAGAAGAAAACCCTGATTTCGAAAAAAGAAAGGAAATGTTATCGGTTATTGATGGAAAACCATTTTATGATTATCGATTACCTCTGGACAAACTTGACAAATTGAAGTCAACTTTAAAACTCCTAACGGGCACTCACAATTTTCATAATTTTACATCAAAAGTGTAAGTCTAATGCCTAGGCGATCAAAAAAAAAAAATTGTATAACATTTAAGTCTTTTTATATCATGCAGGAGACCTTTAGATCCACGTGCAAAACGTTACATTGTTTCATTTGACTGCGATGAAGTATTTGTGGCCGATAATAGAGAATTTGCAATACTTAAAATTAAAGGTCAAAGCTTTATGCTACATCAAATAAGAAAAATGATATCCATTGTCGTTGCTATTATGAGAGATATTGCAACAGAGGACGCTCTGAATGAGGCATTTAATTCAGAGGAAAAGTTTGATATACCTAGAGCACCTGGTTTGGGTTTATGTTTGAATTATGTAAGACCTTACTGCTATCCTTTAAATATACAGAAATTCTGTAGAGTAATAAAAATTATTACAGGTACATTATGATTATTACAATACAAGATACGGCGGAGATGGTATTCATGAAAAATTAGAGTGGACCGAATGCGAAGAGGAAATACAAGAATTTGACAAAAATTACATCTTGAAAGATGTAGTTGATACAGAACTAGCAGAAGAAATGTATCCTTCCGTATGAATTATTTTCTTGACTTTTAGTTACAAATTTTTTACAAAGACCTTTCTGTAATATTTTTCTTGATCAAGACAATATAGAACCTTCAATTGGTTAATTTCTCTTGTGGAACATTCCTTTCTGAGTAGGGATGTTAATGATGATGTATCATAGTATTGTTTTTACGACCATACGACATATACTGACATGTTATATATTGTAAAATATATTGCAATATATTCCTACATATGTATATTTAATATTTTTCAATGCGCCATTCCTTCTTTCATAATGTTATATGAAATGTCTTATACTGTTTTGTTTATAAGTCATCACGTGCAATCAGAACATTAACTTCATGCTCTTTATACGTGATAGTATTTCTTTCATTTGTAACTCAAAATGAGAATAATTATCGAAATGCCATACGCGTAGTGCAACGTTTAATATTCATTTCTGTGTCTTTCAAATAGATTTGGAAACCAGTTTTCATTCTTTCCCTTCCTCTTCAATCTATGTATACATGTATGCATAATATACGCATACAGGCAAAACTTGCGCTACGCGATAGCGTCGCCGACTATACATATGCGATCCATAGATCTTGCTTGACCGGATAATCAAAGATGATGCTGAATCGCATTCCGCAACGGGAATTCCCCCCGTGAAGAACTGTGAATTGAATCAGTATCAACAATTTGTTCCCTTACAATGAAAAGTGCCCAAACTGTACGAATTTTCGCCATATTTTACAGTGAGTTTATAAATTTTTATAGTTTAAATTAAGGCTAAATTGTAATTTCGAGGAAATGTAAAAAAGGCCATGTAAAATGTTTGTTTACATAGATAAAATAACGAAATAACGCAATTGATGAGAATTTTGTAGTGCTCGGCCCTATTTAATACAGAAAAATGAAAAAAATTGCTGGATTTGTAAATTAGAATGATTAAAAAATGGGCGCGAATTTCCAATGCGAAATATGAATTTAAATATGAATTTATTTGTCTTTCGTAAGGCTAAATGTACTTTACATTTCACATAGTATCACATGACCTTTGACTAGATGTTATAGAATGTGGACAAATCTTTTTAAATATTTAAAAATATTTTCGAAAATTCTACTCTGAAATAATAGTAATCTTCACAAAATTTAGTCCATTTTATTATACAATAGCATACATCTGCTCAAAAATGAAATACAAAACCATTATGGCTCGTCTTGCCTTTAAATTTAAGTAGAGGTGGAAGTAGACGGGTTCACCAGTGCCAAGGTAAAACATCAGTACATATAAAAATGAAAATGTTGAGGAATATCACAAAAGCTGCAGTAGGTATTGCATCACTGTCTAGGCACTGTAGTGGTTTTGATATGAATACAACCAATATCGATAGTTGATATTTTAGTGAATAAGAGAGAGTTGCAGAAAAGCCCAAGATAAGTATAATTTTTTGCCTTGCTATCGATAGATAATGGCTCTGCATAGTATTTGTAAACAACATCAATTACAGTGTTATTTGAACTGTACATGTATAACAGATAGCATGAAAATAATATCACAAATTTCAAACATTTAGTATGATTGTAATTAAGGGATTATAAAATTTAATAATTTCTTCGTGGAATTGCAGGTTTCATAATCACAGGAAGATCACAGAGTATCACTCAGCATGGTGAGAGCAATAATTTCAATATTCTTTTGGGAGTCATTTATATTCTTCTATTTAATTTCTATAAAGTATTCACAGAAAAATACATTCTTCCTTCGTTGAAAGAATTTTGTTTTAACCATATGAATACATAAGTCAACAATATAAATGTGGAAATTTTACAGTTGCTTTCAATTAATAACCACATCTTGTATCAATGAAAATATGAAATCTAATGCTATCAACTATTTAGATGATTCAAGCAAAGGTTCACAATTCTGTGGATCAATTGGTTCAGCTACGACTTCTGAAACTACCACTGTTACACCAAAGTCTGTAATACATTGTCGAACCCCGTCGCAACCAAACAATGGTCACTGGAAACTACATGAATCTCAGTGTGAAAGTGGACAAAACTGTGATATTGATGAAGGAGTTAAATTATATACTGGAGCATTGCTTGTTTACAGTTGTTTTCCTGGTTACAAACTGAAAAGTTCCGTTCATGTGTTTTGTGGAACGAATGGAACTTGGTCGAACATTCCTGAATGTGTGGGTAAGTAAAACTAATTGTAATGTCAGTGTCATACATGATTTGTAATGATATAATAAAAGTAGCATTTAGAAGACGGTATATTACATTTAAATATACAAACCATGAAATCTGTATTACCGATCTTAACATTTTTTGTATTTGGACTGTTGCATATGCGTTATAATGTTCACTTACTTGTTTTAGAGGTACGCTGCAAATCCTTGGCCTCTGTTTCCACTATAGCGGTGTGCACATATAACAGAGAACCGGTATCGTGCGATGTACCAGTTTTACTACAAACACAAGCATCCCTATCTTGCAGTACTGGCTACCATCAATCTAAAATAAAAATTCCAGGAGAAGCAGATCTACTTACATGCAAAGAGACTGGAGAATGGGATCCAAAACCAATACGATGCGTCCCAGGTTTGTGAAACTTCGATTTTCATAAAAATAATATTTGCTCATCCTGTTCATTACTGGTTCCTGCTGTGGGAACATGAGTATTCCACATAGAAAAACTCTGCTCAGTAATGTAAGAAATTGATTGAAAAAATTTAAGAAGAGATTTTAAAACTAAACTCATTGAAATTTGTTTATTACATGTACGAGATAAATCATATACTGGCGTCAAAAATCGATTTTAGGTTTTAAAGCATGTACAATGAAACCTCGAGGCACAATTTTAAATCATTTAAGGAACCTCTTAAGCAATTATTTATGTGTAATCATGAAACACAATCTCGTAAATCCTACAAATTTATGTTTACCTCATTCTGAATATTCATTATTCTCACATAAATATTATTGTACTTAATATTTGTGACAATGGACGTTTTTTAGATTGTGGACGCTCACATGATGATCCTTCTAGTACATCTCCTGTACAAAGTAGGCCTGGCAGCTCCTTTGATGCTCCATGGCATGCGTCATTGTATAAAGCAAGAACGCCAGATGCACCTAAGGTACTTATTTGTGGTGCAACTATTATTCAAGAAAATTTGTTAATCACTGCGGCACATTGTGTTTACGATGAGGCAAGCCACCAAGCTACAAAAGCTAATAAGCTTTATGTAGCAACTGGTAATACCTATCCAGAATATGATACATATCGCCATAATATAAAAATTGTGAAGAAAGCTACGGTGAGTAAATTCTTCTTACTATCTGAAAATTATTTAGCACCCGCACATTTACCTCTTTCAGGTGAAGAATACTTACATTCCTTGTCAATACTTGGGTCTGGTAGGAAATTATGCATCTGATATTGCTATAATTGAAATTAGTACACCATTTGTGTTTACAAGTTTTTTTTTACCTGCATGTTTGGATACTTCACTATCTACTAGTCAAGATGCATTTCACGTTGGGAGTTTTGGAAAAGCTGCAGCATTCCCTCAAATATCTTCTGACTCTCTTTTATACAAATTTACAGTACCATATGTTTCATTTAGACAATGTACATCAGTCAACGTTGCACGTAATACTGAAAAATTCATTACGAATGATAAATTTTGTGCAGGCTATGCAAATGGTTAGTAAAGCAATACTAAAAAAGGGCATACAATGATCTAATACCACTTTACCTTTTGAAATATCATTATTGTTTAAATTGAAGTGAGTGTATAACGAATTTTAATATTACAGGTAGTTTGTGTACAAATGTTAGTGGTGGTGGATTGACATTCATGCGAGATGGGCTGTGGTACTTGAATGGTGTCCACAGTGTCAGCTTAGGACAAATAAATAATGGAACTCCAGATTGTCATACATATGACCTTTACACTCGTGTGCAGAGTCATGTAGTGTGGATTCAGAATGTACTTGAAACAGTGAAACGTCGTCAGTCTTCCGATCAGGGTAAATTTTCTCAAATGATGTAGCATACAAGACTAAGCTATGACAAAAATGAAAGTACACACACTTGTATATAATGCTTTTGCAACCTTAACTTGTGCATTGTTTCTACTTAATATACGATTTCAGAATTATCCATTTTCTCTATAAGACGAAATTTATGTGCGACTATTAAATTCCAAGCAGTAATATAAATTTACTGTGTCTGTAGTTGTCCCATATTAGCCTTTCCTTGCAATTATTGAGTATGTATCAATGGAGATATGATATGTAATAATATAATGAACTGTGCAGATGTGCGGAGCGAAGATTTTAAAGTATGTGGATCAATCAATTTTGCCATAACACATAGTTCTAATTCTACTTCTACTTTATCCATGGGTGTATTACAATGTCATGCTCCGCTGCAACCAACAAATGGTCAGTTGAAACTACATGGATCTCATTGTCAAAGTGGACAAAACTGTGATGTCGGCGAGGGAGTTGAATTAGATGTTGGAACACTCCTTGTTTACAGCTGTAATCCTGGTTATAAAATAAAAGGTTCTGTTCATGTATTTTGTGATACAAATGGAACATGGTCAGAAATTCCGGAATGTGTTGGTAAGTAACACTAATTGTGATGTCAGTGTTATACATGATTTACAATGACGTAACACAAATAACATTGTGCAGGCAGTATACTGTATTGAAATATACAAATCATGTATAGGCCCCTTCATTACTCTACTTATTATTGCTTACATTTTTGTAAGTACTACAATGTTCTTTAAACTTTTATTTATTTTAGAGATACGTTGCATATCCTTGTCATCTGTTTCTACTCGAGTTGTTTGTAGATATAATAATGAACAGATATCTTGCGATACTCCGGTTTTACCACAAACAACAGCACTCCTATCTTGCAATAAAGGTTATCGTCGAATCACTACAACACTTTCAACAGAGAAAGACATACTCAGATGCAATGCCAATGGACAGTGGGATGCAAAACCAATACGATGCATCCTAGGTTTGTTAAAATTTGATTTTCGTGAATTTAATGTTTATTTACTACATTCACTAGTGCTTTATGCTGTAGAAACATGAACGTGAAAGAGATGAATGTATATGTAATAAGTTAATAGACTTTATTAACTCAGACTAATATAATCTACTATAATATCTGACTTTATCGTGATCGCACACTGAATTAAACTTTAAATTATAGAACTATCTCAGTCATGGTTGTACTAACATAGTTAGTATATACAACAATTATAAAGCAGCAACTAAATTTATCAAAATAATATTAGAGTATTTATGCAAATTGAGTGAGTTGAATGGATTTAATAATTTCAATGTAGTTGTAATCAAACTGTTAAATCATAAACATATTATTAATATTAAAGAACCAAACATTACATTTTGATAGAAATTAATCCATCAATGTATGAGTAGAGCAGAATGAGCAACACAGTAATGCAAGAGATGGATTCAATAAATTCGGCTATGAATTGTAAAAACAAACTTGCAGTAGCTATATGCAGATGAATATACTAAGTCAGATTTGCTCGAGATTAAATTAGGATATTTCGATTTGTATATTTATTGTTGACAATGCACTTTCTTAGATACTATTATTGTTGACAATGTACTTTTTTAGATTGTGGACGCTCAAACATACCTTCAGTAGGTCTTACGACAAATGGTACTGGTGCCAGCATCTCTGAATTTCCATGGCATGCTTCATTGTACAAAGCAAAAACGCGAGATGCGCAAAAGAAATTTATTTGCGGCGCAACTATAATTCGCGAAACTTTTTTAATCACGGCAGCACATTGTATTTTCGATGAGGAAACCCGACAAGCTACACAGGCGAATAAGTTGTATGTAGCAACTGGCAATATTTTTCCTGATTATCACTCACCTTTCCATGATACAGGAATTGTGAAGAAAGCTACAGTGAGTAAATCCTTCTTACCATCTGAAGATTATTTAGTATCTACATATTATCTTTTTCAGGTGAAAAATACATATATTCCTTGTCGGTACTTGGGTCTGGCGGGAAATTATGCATCTGATATTGCTATAATTGAACTTAGTACACCACTTGTATTTTCAAATTCTCTTTTACCTGTATGTTTGGATTTTGGGACTTCTGCAGGCCAAGAAACATTTTTTGTTGGAAGTTCTGGAAAATATGCTGGATTTTCTAGCTCTGGTTTGCAGAGTTTCACAGAGCCATATGTATCATTTGCTCAATGCATTTCTAACATTGCACCAGATGTTCAAAGATATGTTACTTTTGATAAATTTTGTGCAGGCTATACAAATGGTTAATATGGCAATACTAATGATATGTTAAAAAGATACTCTATGCTCTAATTAAGACTATCATGAACATCTAAACATAAATGTTACAGGTACTGCTACATGTGTTCGGTATGGGGGTAGTGGATTGGTATTCAAGAAAAATGATGAGCGGTGGTATTTGCAAGGTGTTAGAAGTCTCGTAACACGCGTAAGATATAACGACGGTGACGCTGTTCCGCATTGTCAGTCATACGTCCTTCACACTCGTGTGCATAATCATATCTCGTGGATTGAAAAAGTACTTCTGTTAAGAGAACGTACATCTGAGAATTCAGGTAAATTTTGTAGCACTTGAATATAAAATAAGACAATGATGAAACAGAATATGCTTTTGTATAGTTCTTCTGCATTCATGTAATCTTGAATGTTTCCTTTGACAAAACAATTTTGTTTGAAATAAGTAGAGGCGTTGACCAAAAATATACGGCTCTGACATATCGAATGACAGTTTATCATACAGATGACTTGAATGAAGAATTATATATCTACACAACTTCAACTGAGACACCTGCACCTGATACACCAAGCGTTACGCATAGAAAACAATTTTGCCTACCCCCACCACAACCACTAAATGGTCGCTGGGAACTAAGTAGTCAGGTAGATGCAGGAATTGAATTATATCCTTCTGGTACATCTCTCAGGTACAGTTGCGACTATGGATACAATGTAACATGCGTTGACGTGTATTGCACTCTCAACGGAGTGTGGTCAAGGAGTTGTGAGTGTATTGGTGAGTAATATTAAGTATACAATATGATATCCAATACCATACAAAACAATATTAGATAAGAGTATTAACGTCGCTCTATTATTCACGTAGCAAATTCTTGTCTTGTAACTTTGCATACATGCCCGATTATTTTAAGTGGCAAGAGTAGGCATTGTCTTATTTTTTATATTTGATATATATTTATTGTACATTGATTCTAGAGGTACGTTGTAAACCGTTGACTGTTGATAAAGAGTCAGTGCGCCCCATTCTGGGTGAGTGCACGTATAATAACAAATGGGTGTCTTGCGACAATTATGTATTGCCGCAGACCATAGCGAGACTATATTGCCGTGACAATTACTATCAAAGCACAGTGATTCCTTCGAGACAGAGCAATGTACTCAAATGCAATGACAATGGACAGTGGAATGCAGAACCAATAGTCTGTATCCCAGGTTCGTTGCAATTTAACCTTGATGTTACTGATATTATTCTGCTTGTGCAAATGTACTCTGACAAAGTCATTATTTCAATCATCGCTCAAATCAAATGATGTCTGATTTAACACTTCTGTACGTCAATATTTTAGGATGTGGCTTCACACGTGATTCATTGACCCCTCTTATAGTGAATGGTAATTATGCACGTGTTAATGATTTTCCATGGCACGCAACATTGTACATGGTAAACTCACCTGATGGACCAAAGGAATTTATTTGCGGTGCTACTGTTATTCGAGAAAATCTCTTAATCACCGCAGCACATTGTGTTTATGACGAGTCAAGAGAACAAGTTCAAGAAGCTAATAAGTATTATGTAGCAACTGGCAATACTTTTCAAGAATATGATTCACCATTCCACAATTTCAAAGTGGTGCAAAGATCTCAGGTTGATAAGACATTTCCTAGTTTATTCATACTTGCTTTTTACCTGCATTTATACATTTATTATTTGTTTTAGGTGAAAAAAATGTTTGTAGATTCTCATTTTGTGGGAGAGAGGGGAAATTATGCATCTGATATTGCGATAATTCAGATTGTCACTCCATTTAATCTGTCGGGTTTCACTGTACCCGTATGTTGGGATACCCTTAGTGACGAACACATCCTCTTTGCTGGCAATCAAGGAAGGGTTGCAGGGTTTGGTACAACAGTGCTTAATACATCTAGTGCTGTTCTACAAAGTCTTACAGTAAATTATGTGTCGGATGATCAATGCAGGTCATTTACCAACAGTTATAACAATGAAAACCTTATTACTCCAGACAAATTTTGTGCAGGTTATTTAAATGGTTAGTAAAATGGTCAAAAGATAATGTGCAGATAATACGCTAATTTCTAGTATTACTTTAAGTTTTGCCGATCATTACTATGCTGTATGTAATGAAATAATTACATACAGAATCTTAATATTGCAGGTTCTTCTGTATGTACCGGGGACAGTGGTGGTGGATTAGTTTTTGAAAATAACCATTTGTGGTATTTGCGGGGTATTGTCAGTGTTGGTATAGGGAAACGAGTATTGGCAAATTGTGATAGTTATGGATATACTGGTTACACCCGCCTATATAAGCATGTAGACTTTATTAAATATGTTCTGAATAATTTGTGAAAGCAAGCCTAAAAAATAAAGGAAGAAACAAAATCTTTTTATTTATACAATTTTAAAACCGTCACATATTTCTATGGTAAAAACCATAAATTGTTGCAAACTATTTTTGGAGTACCTATGAAACAGATGTTATTTTAAGTAAATAATGTTTAAGTACTCCATCTTCTGTTTTGAAATCTAAATCATTTTATTACCTTAATACAGTACAAATTACATTAATACAAATTCTTATAATTCATATAAACCCTATTGCATTTGGTTAATTAACTTCATGATATTTAGTTTTATTAAAACAATAGAGAAATATAAAACAATTTGGAGTATACAAATGTGTAGTTGCGAAGCAAGTTGAGGTAACGGGCAGTATAAGGGCAGTTGCAAATTAAACATTTACAACTCTGTTTAGATGCAATTGTGCAAGAGAATAATATACTTCTTGTCCTTTTCTTATGTAACTTCAAAGTTTTAAAAGACAGATACAGATACCACACAAGTATTCAGGTACTACCAAATAACAGTTCCGTTTCGATGCACGATCGAGAAGGGTGTAATTTATGCTATCACCATCACGGAAGGGTTTCGTGTGTGCACGTGTGTGGCATATCCGTGTCATGTGTATCCCCGATTTCAGAAAACAGGTAAACGTTACCCAGCTAAATCGATCAAGACCAATTTTGGCGCCAAAATCAAGCATTGTCAGATGACATTAAGAAGTTGGTAGTTGCTGTTTCATTCTACAAGTTGGCACCTCTGGTTTAGAACAACACTATAGTCCCATCTCCTCATTGTGAAAGGGAACACTGGTGAACACATTTACAACAGAGAACGAAAGATAGTTTACAGTTTCCTAATTTGCATCGAATTAAATAACAATTAACATAATATACACATAAATATCTGCTGATCTGCATGCGGAAAATTATTTAACCTATTTAAATTGTTATAACAATGGCTTTTAAATACAAAACTTATGCAGTGTGCCTTTTAGGAAAATATCTGCAGGTATTACAATATTTCTTGTTCGCTTTAAAGAGTTGACATATTCAATGAATTTATTACTTACTGACCATTACTATGGCTTAAACCTTTCAGAATCCGTCTGCTGTAATGTTAGGCCCAATTAATTATGCAAGCGACACTTTGCAACCAAGTAGACATTATAAACATTACAATCCAAAATTCAAAAAATTCAGGAAGGAAAAATTTATTAAAGTTGAATTACCACAGTACGATGAAGATGGTAAACATATAGAGTCAGAGAAGAAGCGTTCGTTTTTAAAGGACCAAGGAATTTTTCCCACAAAGTCATGGTCCGAAAGACCATTTTTCATTTCCGCTACTCCCACAGTATTTGAACCGTACGTTGCTCCAGAAGGAGACGGGAGATATTCTACTATTACCAAAGAAGTATATAATTATCTTAAACCAACAATGCATTTGAAGAATTAGTTAATAACATTTAAATTTCTTTACTTCACAAATTCTGTATGTGATATTGCATAATACAATAATGCTTTACTTATTGTTAAAATTATACTAAAATATTGTAAAACCATTTGTACTGCAGGGAGCTAAACAGAAATTAACACAAATAAAAATGAAGGGAAAGTCTGTAATGGCAGCGAGAAAGGTCAAAGCATTCGATGACACATTTCGCACATCTACTTTTGGCGAAGAGGCCCTTGAAATTTACATAAAAGCCCATGAAGCATTGGCAGCGTAAGAAATTAAATACTTTACAATAAATATTTATTCTAATTTATCAAAACCTTGTATAATCGAATTCTGATTTAGCATTCATGGAATTTCAGAAAAGACACAGATGAGTTAATTAAATATGTCACTGAAACAGCATATCCTGTAAGTTCATTAATACATTAATTGTCTTTAAATTTCATCAAGTAGCACTGTATTGTAAAAACGTTGACTTCATTAATTGAAAATGCGAAGATGCTAACATATATTCTATGATTATACATTTTTTATAATGATATATTTATTTCAGCAAATGCTGCATAATGTAACAAATAAGACAATTAAATGGAACTTCTTGGAATCTTTAGAACCATCTCGCGTTGTACATGTAAGATGTACAGAAATAATATCCAAGGAGAATATTTTTGGCCAAGTTACTGTACGGTTTCATACACAACAGGTCAGTTAATTAGATTCATTTATACATCTGCAATACACTGTGCAATCGGTAATTTTTACATGCAATTTTATTTCTAGATGCTATCTGTTTATGATAGATTTGGACGTATAATGCAAGGTAATGAAATACTGAAGAAAGATGTTTTAGAATATGTAGTTTTTGAAAGACATTTATCCAGCGAATATGGCGTTTGGCGTCTACACAGTAAGATTATACCATCATGGATGCCCGAAAAAGACACGGGAGAAAAAACATATATTTTACCAAAAGAAGAACACACCGATGAACAAGAACCTGTATCAATTTTAAAAGATGCCTTAACAGACGATGAAAAAAAAATGATGTCCCAGTAATATACTGTCTTTCAACTTTTTGTAACTGTATATATTATGACTGAATAATAATTGTAACAAGCGTTTTATTTCTCGTTATAATCAGTAGCCTTTTACATAAAGAGATGTGGGTATTCCTTATTTAATATAACGTTATGTACAGTTTTAGAAAATCTGATAGGTGGATCTAAAATAGAATAAACTATATAAAAGCCACGTCTCAATATTTATACTTTTTATATATGTTCAATGATAAATAAATTTTATGTGTACTTTTTATGTTTACGGAGTGTTCTGTTGTATCACAGAGTAATTTATGTCGTAGGTGGTCGTAGGTATTAGGAATTTCGAGGTTGGTACATACTGCCCCTTATGGAGTGAATACAACTGCCGCAAACATTTTAACCGTGTTATTCAAACAAGTTTATGAGTTGGATATAAGTTGATATTAATCCTATCAAATTTATCGTTTTATTATATACATCGTTTAAATGCTTACAATTATTCTAATATTACATTTACATCACGTATAATTGTGTGTATCTTCCTGTACGATGCATAATTAATATAACCTAAAATTTGTTTAAACGTTAGCTTTTGTAGTGACAGTAGATGGTAAAATAAACATATAGCGCAAATAAAATGTAATCCTTCGGACATGAATTATTGTTAAAGCACATTATATCGTATTGTTATCATGACGCGTAAGTGTGTGTTGTGTAAGGAAACCAATTACAAAAACACGTACAGCTTCTTCTCAGCACCTAAAGATCCAGAAATTCGCAAAAAATGGCAAGAAGCAATTGCCATTGAAAATTATGCCGTCAGTGACGATACATATGTGTGCAGTAAACATTTTCATAAGAATGACATTATCACACATTGGGTAAGCGGCATCCCACCTCATGTTATAACAGTAAGTAGCAAAATACATTTACATATAATTTCTTTACGTATCAGTGCATCGTAACATTTTGTTATATTTCAAAAGTAATGATTCAATGTCGCTTCTTTACCAGTTAACTGTGGAATTTTTTTTTGGAATTTTAATTTTGAACTTTTATATCGAATGGTAAGTTTTCTTTATCGTTCATGGATTAAAAAAATATAAATGTGGATTGACGTGTATACACATCGAACGCAGCTAACTGGTTAATAAATCCACTTGCAAGTACGCTGTAAGATTTATTTATCGTTAAACCACCAATATTCTTTCAGATAAAATATAAGAAGTGTAGATTGAGGCCAGGAGCTGTACCTGGTAGACATTATCACTTGGAGATTGACACGCAATTGTCAGAAATAGAAAACACTGATATGTATGAAGTTAATACGAGTATTTTAAAGAACAGAAGAGAAGAAGTCGAATTGATGGAAGAAAAAGAAAGCTTTCTAATACCACGCGAGGAAGATGCACTAGAAAGGATAAATAGTGACACCAACATTTTAAATTATAGATCAATCCCTAAAGGGAAGATCTATGAAAATATATCTCAAGATAATAATCAGGTGACGATAAAGCAAGAGACAAGAGATATATTAAATGATAGTTCATTATCGGCTAGCAATTCCAGGACAAAGCCAACTTTCTCAAATGAAGGTTACAAACAAGAAGAACAAACGATCTATACAAATGATAATGACCAGACTGAAGTATTTCTCCTGAAAACAACAAATACTGACAATGGAGAAAATAAAAAAAGGTTGTCCGAAAAAATGTCATACACTAAAAATACTAGTAAATCAATTGATTACTTTTCACACACATCGGACTTATCGGATGAAGACGATACATCTTCCGAATTATGGAAATGTAATTCTAATACAAGCGACGATTTAAGGAAGGAGAAATATGTAGATAGCGCTTTGAAGGCTATTGGAGACTTTTATATAAAAAGCGAAGTACCTAATACATTAGAACATTTAGATATACACGACTACCCCATGTATCAAATTAACGACAATGAAATGTTATTTGAGGATTTTCTTGAAATATGTACAGAAGTTGTCCTGCCACGAGGTTGGGCTTGTATGGTAACTTCCAAAGGACACTCAACAACAGTAGTCTATCTTTATATGGGGATAGCGAGAACAGGAATGCCTTTTGTTAAAAAGCAAGTGTTTTTAAGGAGTGACATGATATTACGGTGTGCCGCTACAAATAGAGAAATTGATCCGCTTATTCACAATCTTGTAAGAGAAGGGAAACATTTGAAAGTACAAACAGTATTGGATATAGAGGAACTTATAGATGAATTTGATCAGAGAACAGTTTGCGAAGGTATAACAAAAATTTCTCTTATTCTATAGCTTTAAAAATGATTGTATAAATGTACAATGATGTTTAAACCATTTACTAGGTGTATACAACGACACTATTCACGAAATGAACGCACGAAAAGTAGCTTACAAGGATGGTATTAAATGGAGGCACATATCATGTCCATTGATAATAAACAATGATTCGAGTCGATGTTCAAGATGTATTGCATTATCTTATGTAATAAGTCGGAAATCTAAGAAATTAATATCAGTCCCTTACACCTCCATTATATTTCCAAAAGAATTTAAGAAATTGCATACAATGCAAGAGGAGAAACGTGTAAAAGAACACGATCAACGATGTGAATTTGTAAAATTATGTAAAAAGCAAATATAATCAATTTCAATGAGCAAAATAACATTATATATAATCTATCCAATCTATATATATGTACAAAATAAATTGAAAGAACAACTACTTGTGGTAAGTAATCCAGCTTTGAAAAAATTGAATGAAATTTTTACTATAGACCAACTCAAAATTTGGCAAATTTCAAGATAAGATTTGTGTTTTTGGACACTGAATAAACAAAGTTCTCATTTTTTGTTTGTTTGTCTTTTTAATGTATATCTTAACAATTTTATACATTGTACTGGCAACAATGTCCAAGTCTTTCCTCATTTTACTTACGTTTTTGCATTCCGTCAGGATTGTATAACCGACTTCTTGCATTTCTCTTTGACATCTGAAAGATTATTAAAATGTATTATAAATTTCGTGACAATCAAATAGAACTATAGAACTAATATAGAACTTCTTACAACATATAACTATTTGATTTATAAGTATCTATTTTATATTTATATTTTTCACCTGAGACCACTCATGCTGTAATTCTTGTATCATTTGTGGAGTTAAATGACCTTTAGCTAATAATTTTTCTGTTAATTTACCCTGAACATGCGGTCTACGAGGATACATATCTGTAAGGAAGTAAATAATTCATTAATCAGTATAATATATACATAAAACAAACTATTTTTCACACATAACATACTTTCACATATTTCCTCAATGTATTATTTAATTTTCTAAAAGTACCTTTACGAAATAGTTGTCCTTCTGGTAGTGTGTCAGCATTCTCATCATTCACAACATCTGTGCTCATAATATCTAAAAAGAATAATAAAGAGTAGTTCCCATAAGTCACTAATCTGATACTGTTACTAATCTGTTAGTGAAAACTCATATGAAGTTTAATTCAATTATTGAAAAATGAAAGGATGTATTTTTCGAAATAATTAGTACAATTAAATAAAAGTTTAGCTCACTTGTGTCCACATTTCTCAGTAGAACTGGCAGTGTAAGTAATCCTTGTTGTATTAACATATCCAACTCTATCTGCATATTTCTAACTAAATCAGAATCCGGAAACAAATCCATGAAACGGTAACTAGAAGAAGAATATATATTATGTCATTGATATAATTTGCATTGGCAGTATAATCTAAATATACATATATGGTATAATCTAATACCATGATATTCAAAATTTTATCATTATTATTCATTATATTTTCTATTTATCCTAAAAGTTATGTGCCTTTTTGTAAATCTGATACGACTAATAAAAAACTATTAGACTTATGTTATGAACAAAATAAATAAAGGAATAGTATACCTTAACCACAAGTAAAGATCTAACACATCAAAGACTGATTCCAGATGTACTAAGTCCATAATATTTTTCGGCATGGTAAATGGCCATCCAAGATTGTTACACAACCACTTGTATGTTATTGCATCATTTTTACTATACTGTCGTGCAAACTATATTGACATTGTTAATTAGAATTTTAAGTTCATTTTTGCAGTACGTGTACCTTATTTACTATGTATGTTGAAATAATTTTACCTTTAGGAACCAACTACATACAAACGGAAGTCTTCTATTGATAGGTGCACAGCAAAATACATATCGAGCACGGAGTGGTAAAGACACGTGCTGTATCATGTCAGCGAGAAACTTAAACTCCTCTATATTACACATAAAATATAGTGAGTCATCAACTGTGCACAATGATACAAAAATATCCTAAAACAAAAGTTTTATAACTATCAAAATAATATAACTGTCATAACAATATTGTTGTATTACCATGAGATTGGACAACGATGCATTCGGTAAGTGATAGGCATATAATTCAATTTGGTCTGCAGTTGGGTGAAGCCCAGCTTGTGCGATTATATCAGGTGTTTGACTTAGCAGTTGCGTTAAAGTTGCAAGGTCATCAGGTTTAAATGTTGTTACAAAGCCCTATAAGGTAGAAGTATAAAACAAATTTGTCTTTGAAGTTGCATAATTCATTACATCAAACTAGAGAGCAAGTCACCTTATCCCACTGTGTTCCATAACGTCCAGCCCTTCCTGCAATCTGTAGTGCTGCAGATACTGAAATTGTGTTCATCTCTTTTTCCCCTTTCTCATTAACTGTTGGTTGGATTAAAGAATAAAATATGATTCGCCTGATATGCCTGTGAATGTAACAGATTACAGAAAACAACTCTTCTTTAGTCTAAGTATATAAACTTCAATGCAAATAATAGAATGTACGGGCTTACGCATAATCTTAAAATATTTTAACAATGCAAAACACAGCTATGTAGCAAATAGTTATAAATATAATATTATTGAGACTCACAAATTCAATCCCATTCCAATTGCATTGGTGGCGACTAATATTTTACAACTATCGTTAGGGTCATTAAATTTCGCAGCTTGTGCAAGTTTGGTTCCAGGTGGTAAACTACCATATATTACTGCCGCTTGGGTAGCTTGTTTTTCAAGTTCTCGTGATACACGAAATATATCATTTTTATTGAAGCAAACTATGCAATCGCCGGGCCTAACATTCTGCAAGCTACCCAATGCTTTTGTTTCTATTTCCAATTGAGTTAAGCGATCGTAGCTGCGAATATCTACACTTTCCCCTGTTGTTGAACATATTGACTTTACCTATTAATGGTCATAAAATTAGATTCTAATATGAAACATTATAAGTGTATAATACATTGTACTTTCAATAGACCAAGTAGTTTATCATTACCAGATCTATTGCAGCTGATTCACCACACAAATGTATCTCATCAGCAGAAATTCCAAGTAGAGCCCTAGTCCATGCCCATCCTCTATTTGTATCTCGCATCAATTGAATTTCGTCAATAACAGCAACTTCATCTAATGCAATATAGCGGTAAGCATCAATATACGTCATTAAAAATATAGAGCAGTAATGATTAATAACCATAATTCAGGTGTGTACCAACTAAATTATACATAAGAACATACAATGATTATTTAAATTAACCATTTCTACAGAACATGAGATGTGATCTGCAGCTCTTTGCGCTCCGTGAGCAAATTTTCTTTCTTCGCCCGTTATTAAGTCACACGGTGTACCCTAGGAGAAAAAAAGGAAAATTAGTTCAGAAGAAATATGCTTAACTACTCCTCTGATACACGTTTTGTATTAGTTGACAGGTATAAAATCATTACGTACTCTGCTATTGGATTTATTGCACACTTCTGCAACTAATAATTTCAAAGGTCCACAATACACACCACTCTTTGCCATAATAAATTTTTCAAGCGCATGATAAGTTTTCCCACTGTTCGTCGGTCCTGCATGAAATATAATTTTTCTAATCTTAGCTCTTGCAACTGGATACCTAAAAAGTTTATACATATGAAATTGTATAATTAATACAAATGTTTACAGAATGTGTTGAATTTCTTTCGCAAAAGACAATATTGTTCCTCGGGCAATTGTCATACCAATTTGCTGGTAAACGTAGATCACTAATCTTTTTAAGATCATCTAAACATTCAATGTGTGGGAAAATCTGTTTTACATGGCGTAGAAAATAAGGAAATATATCTGTGATATTTCCTGCACCTTGCACTATATCACTTAAAATAATATGCAGGTCTACGGGTAAAGATTCCGTTTCTAAACAGTAACGTCGAAAGTTTAAAAAAGCTTGATCCTGAAGTGAACCTGTGATGAAGATCATACAAATATAAGCAAATCTAGCAAATTTAAATGTAACAAATACGATATCGTTGAAAAGATATCTATTGGTAAAACCTACTGTCTAGACCGTACTCCGTTGCCAGTTGCTTTATCTCTTTCGTCTGCGTAAATCGATTTAAAATTTTCAAGAGGTCTGCTTTCTGCAAGGTACCGGATAGCTCAGCACCAACATTAAGTTCATCTACATTTGGCTTAAGAGGTACCGGATGAATTAGTGTCGATAAATTACTGGTAGTATCGTGCTTTTTTCCTCTCCATGGTTGAACCATACTTACACATGGCCTCAAAGGTCTACAATACAAAGACATATTTTTACTACTCATAAATAGCTTACCGAGACATTGTATAATATTATCAGATTACCTAGTAAAAACGGTACAGGTTAACGCAGTAGACTTTCGCGTTAATTGCTCCGAGATGCACTTAGCCAATATCATCTTTTATACACAAGAAGATTACTATCATGTTAGGCCGTGGCAATCAAAAATATTCCACATATTGGATACGTCTTTTTTGAAATAAATTAGTAATATCACTTCTTCGCGATACGAACCATCTATTATGCTGCGATTATCAAAACACGTTAGAAGCACATGTTCGTACAAATTGCATAGTGTTAGTAGTCGAGAACTATCGATAGTACTATCAATATCATCGATAGTTTGGAGTATCGAAAGTAATAATCGATAGATTACAAAATTAAATACCATATTGTTTGAACGGTTTGAACGGAGCACTGCAAATATTTCTATACAGTGAGTGTTTCTATATTTTCTAGAATATATTATTACCTTCTACCAATTTAAACAGGCGGTTACATTTTATTTTTCTTTTTGGTTTTCAGTGTTTGTATCAAGTGTGTCAGCTTCAGATAACCCCCTTCGTGACGTTACGCTTACAGCGTATGCAAATAAAATTGTATACAAATTTATTTCACATAAGATATTTACACATATAATTTCATACAACCACTGTGCCACTCGCGCTGCACTGTCTTCAACACAACATGAATATACGAATTACGATGTACTAGCAAATGTTTCCCGCGAGGTAACGTAGTAGACTACGTAAAGATCCTGTCTGCCAATTGCTTATGATATCGGTGATGCTACCCCATGTTTTACTAATTGTAAGCACCCAAGGCACCTGCAGAAATGATGAATGAATACATTTTTGCAAACTTTCCATAAAGCTATAATTTATTTGTTCCAGATTCAGGATACAATAAGCTGCAATAATCGTGTCGAAGCATTCAGAATAAGAACATCTACATATAATAAGTCTACGTGTAAAAAAAAAGAATGAACAGAGTTATGATCCAGTTACGATCCAAAAAACGGCAGTGGATGTTTCAAGTCTCCGCACAGTGTTGCGGCAACCAGTGTACGCTTCTGTATACCTATATATCTTCTTTGCATATTCTATCTCTACAAATTGAGCCGCAATCCTTCTTTAAAATTAGTTCTCGATTTTTTCGCTCTGCATGGACAGATGTCGTCACGTTACCACTGTAAAAGTTTAGTTTGATCGGTAATTCAGTTTCGCGCCGCGAACCTCCGTAAGATTTTAACTCTATCCTATATCTCGTCTGTGGTTTAAGACTACAAAAATTCCCGATTGACATTCCATCTGCTTATCAAACGTCATATTACCGACGCATAAAGGCCTCGCTTACTTGATAACCCTCGCGATCTTAGGCTTCCGAGGTCTCAACGAACTTACTGCCGCTCATCAGTAACTCCGACTCTCTCGACAGGCTTACGTTAACGATCGAAATCGCGATGGCAGGTTCGAAGCATTTGGTGAACAGTATCGACGATGCAGTTTCCGAATCATTGTCGGGCTTGTCCTTCGTTTATCCGCGCCTCGAATATCACCGACGACAGAAAGTGGTCCTGGCACCGGACGTGCGTATCTTTCAAACGCAATTGGGTACAAAAGGCGGTAAGAGGCACTAATCGAACAACGTTCTCGAACGAAAACTATTCTTTTTCTCAGTACAGAACGCGAACTGACAAGGTGGCAGTTGTGTGCGGTGGTGGAAGTGGACACGAGCCGTTCTCCGCAGGTACTCCTTCGCAGTTCTTCTTCACGACACCGATTTCTTTCGCGAACAACCGAATCGAATAATACCGAAGAGGTGGAATCGAACGAGGCGGGACTAAAAGAAGCGCGCGAATTGAATTCGAAGCGGGCAAATTCAGTCGAGAATGTAGTCCACTTTATATTGTGTTGGTGCATAATTATCGCGCTCTTTTTTAAATACATTTTATTCGACAAAAGCAATAAGAGTGTGTTAGAAAAATATTTTTAAATGATCATTCCGAATGATTATTGATACGCAGATGTTCCGATTGTTTTTGTCGAATAAAATCTGCTTAAAAAAGAGCGCAATAATTATGCACCAACCAGATATATTGTAACTTAAATAATGGAATTTTTCTTGCAGGTTTCGTCGGTAGTGGCATGCTAACTGCTGCCGTAGCAGGCTCGATTTTTGCCGCACCTCCATCCGTACACATTACACACGCGCTTGAATGCGTTGGCAGAAATAACAAAGGTATACATCTACGTCGAATTAGTTTGACGGATGTTCGATCAAGTATCACGTTCCACGGAGTACTCTCCAACTCCGTAGAACATGACGGACGTTTAAATCTGTCTCAGAAATCAAGCTGCGTTACTTTTAGCTGGTGTTTTCGTCGTGGTGCCTAATTACACGGGTGACTGTCTCAACTTTGGCATAGCGATTCAAAGGGCAAGGCAATCGAAATTGCTGGTAAGGTAGGGATGAAATTATCGCGAGAAAAGTGTCCGTTTATAGTAATCGGTTTGTTTTAGGTCGAAGAGATATTTGTCGGTGAAGACTGTAGCATTCCAGATGAGGAACGTGGAGTCGCTGGGAAGAGAGGATTGACCGGGATGATATTTATTGCCAAAATTGCAGGTGCTCTTGCTGAGCGTGGAGCAACTCTACAAGATGTATCGAAAATCGCAAATGTCGTACTAGAAAATATGGCAACGTTTGCCGTGGGTCTAACGGCATGCTCCATACCCGGTTTCTATATTTATTGTTTATTCTCTTTGGGTGAAATTCCGAAAAACGCGTACCTCCGATTTAAGGCTGATGTATTTCGATGCGCCGATTACGAATATGGCCATGAAAGTTGGCGCAAATCTCACTTTCAAGGTCATTTTCACATATGAAAAATTAAGGTTTTTTCGATTTATTTCAGTGGGTTTATTAAATATTGAAAAATGTTTCAAACAAAAGTTGTGCATCTCGTCGAAATGCGCATTTTATGTCTTATGCACTTTCGCTGTAAGAGTGATAGTTTTCGAAAAAATTGATCGGAAGGTAAGGAAAGTGATCGTAAAGTCGGAGTTGCGCTTAGTATTATCCAAAACCAACGATCAACGTGTTTTGCGAGCAAAAAAACACGATATTGCGAGGTTGATCTTGGATACTTTGATCTATTTGAGAGTTGATCTATTTCGACGAGATGCACAACTTTTCTTCGAAACATTTTTCAATATTTTATAAACCTACCTATGTAACTTGAAAAGGAAACTGAATCTTTTATGTTTGACTTTGAAAATGAGATTCGCGCCAACTTTCATGGCCATATTCGTAATCAGCGCATCAAAATGCCTTCAATATACGTAATTTTAAAAAAATCGGAGGTACTTTTCAGAACTTCATACCTCTCTCTCTACAATATTTAAGCCCAATATTTATCAAGTTTCAAAATATGGTAACAGGTCAGGGACTGATGTTCGAGCTCGCCGAAGATGAAATCGAATGTGGCATGGGTATTCACGGAGAAGCTGGCTACGAGAGAATAAAATTGAGTAGCGCGGCTGAAGTAATCTCTCTGATGCTAAAACGCCTCTGCGGTGCCTTGCGCCTGAAGGATCAGGTTTCCGTAGCGGTAATAATAAATAATTTCGGTGCTCTCAGTCAATTGGAGCAAGGTATCGTAGTGCACGAAGTAGTCACGCAATTGAGTGAGTATCACAGACTCTTACGAGTCCATTGATTTCTTCCCCCTGAGCACTCCTCTTTCGAGATCTCAAAAGAAATTAACGTGTACGCGCGAACGTATTATCACCAGTGTTGGGTATAGTATCTAGATATATATGTATCTAAGTCTGTATCTGAGGTACATTCGAATTTGAGTACTTGTATCTGTATTTAGTTACAAAACATGGTATCTTAACTGGTTTTCAGATACATTTTCAGATACGTTTTCAGACTTTTTTTATCTGTAGGTTACAAAAAGTATGTTATCCTTTTATAAAATATTAATGAATAAATAATCTTAGGTACTTTTCCGTTAGCCGGGCGCAAATGTCGCTCTGGAAAAACCAATAATTATAAGCATTCTTTTTGGGTAAAACTGTTTTGTTTACAATGAATTAATATTTGTTTATAGTTGAACGTTTTCGACTTTTATTCCGTTGACTGTTTTGTCATTCGCGTTTGGTTCACAATTGGCGACATTTGCGCCCGGCTAACGGAAAAGTACCTAATCTTATTAATGGAATAAACTAACATGTTCGTTAATTTGCTCTAAATTCTTATTTTTTGAGTTTTAAGTTCCAAGCGTCACTACCGAGGCATTTACCTTATTACGACAAAATATAATTTAAAAGTATCTGATATGTATCTGAGATACTTTTACAGTATCCGAGTATCTGTATCTAATATACATTTTAAATTGTGTATCCGTATCTATATCTAAATACACTTTTTCACGTGTATCTCTATCTGCATCGAGATAAATTTTAAATGTATCTTACCCAACACTGATTATCACATATTAATTTAACATTATTCCACAGATGCAATGGGCGTGCGGCCTCTTCGTGTTTATGCCGGAGTCTTAACGACGTCTCTTAACAGCTCCGGTATACACATTACAATTCTAAAGATACCGGACGATGAAGATTTAATCCTCCACTGTCTCGACGATCCAACGTGTGCACCTTGTTGGCCAGGTTGTGATTACAGTGTTCCTGGATCCACGACCCATTCACCCTTTAAGGATGAAGGACGAAGGGCAGTGGAGAAGGTCGGAATAGAAATCGTGGAGAAGGAGAAGTATTTAATGAGGGAGTGTTTGAGAAATGCTTGCAAGGCCATTATAGAAAAGCACGAGTATCTCAATGAATTGGACAGGGGTTGCGGCGATGGAGATTGCGGTACGACCATGAAGAGGCTGGCAGACGGTGAGAGAGAGAGTGAAAGGGATGTCTTCTTGGATTGTTGAAAGATTTCGAAGCAAGGCCAATACAAATGTAATTTATTTCAGGTATACTTCGTGATCTTGATAATCTTCCATTATCACACCCATCCTCTCTATTATCTGAGTTAGCGAACATTGCCGAGGAAAGTATGGGGGGCACATCCGGGGCGCTATATTGTCTATTATTTACAACCGGTGCAAAGGAATTAGCCACTACTCAGCATACAAGCTCGTGGTTAACGACCTGGTCTCGTGTGTTCTGTAATGCGATGAAATATTTAGAGAAGTATGGGAAGGCCAGACCTGGCGACAGAACGATGGTACGTAATAAAGATAGGTTGTACCATCGATGTCTCGCTGATGATGTTAAATGTATCTACATACAAAGAGTCCATGGAGAAGTAACAGCTTAATGGCTCGCTTGTTACAAAGTTTCGAAGCGTAACACTATTAATATCGCTAACAACCAAAAATCGTACACTTATGCTTACAGGGCGTTTGACTTTAATTTATAGATGCGAATCATTCGTAAATTACGTGCTACATTAAAAGATTGTCGGTATAGGAAGTGAATGGTCTCGAGAGACATCGTCCAGGGTAGTCTAGATATCTAAGGAAAGGCTAATTACCAGAGTAGTCGGATCACGACCTCGAATCCCTTCACTTTGTACTTGAACAATTTTTTATACGTGTAACGTGTAGTTTATCGGCAATTTGTATATCTAGATTAAAATCGTACACCCTGCGTAATCGCGCACATGTGTAAAATGACTTAAATTTCTTAGCTGGATGCAATGGATGCAGCATGTAGAACTTATGGAAATTTAGTGAATGTATCGTCTTTGGACAATCTTTATGACGAAGTAAGTGATGCAGTGTGGAAAGGATGTGAAGCCACGAAACACATGAAGCCCAGGTAAGTATCGATTGAAAACTAACGATATCGCATACATTTCAACAAACGTACGAAAGCTAACGAAAATGAATAGTGTATGTACTGTTATGTCGAAACTTCTAATATCAAAGTTTTTATTTACAGAGCGGGACGAGCAAGTTACGTAAGACAAGCTCAATATTTGCAGCAAGTAGATGCAGGAGCATATGCCGTGGCTACATGGATATCGACAATTGCTCAAACGATAAAAAATTATAAACATTAATATATGGAATAAGTGTTGAAATAAATCATTTCTTCATACGCTTGCGCGTGCTACATCAGCTTCAATTGGAGAATTATTCCTTTAAGAAACATTGTTTTTCAAATTATGAACGGCGATCATTCAACAATGACAAAGTAAACATCGTATCGAATGCTCGAAAACGTTGAATGTTCCCAATTGCTTATCTATTGCTTGCAGTAAACTTTCGAATAAAGAATACAATAAGTCATACAAATTAGGTGAATACACCTTTTTCAGAATATTTATAAGCGACGTACAATAAGAACTTTTTGGACAATTTTATTAATTGTAATGAATCGTTGAGTTCGTTAATTCGTTGAGTTGACTAATGAAAAAAATGTGACAAAGAAATTAAAGTATATTTGTGATACATGCATAAATTTTAACGTGAACAGCTATAAAAGTATTTATAAAGCTTGATATGTTTTTCATGAATGTATTGAGAATAGTACTATTCTGCTTTTGAAATCACATGTACATTTCAAATCATTTTTATTCTCTTTGGATATATACGTAGCAACATAGCATCATAACGTCCTTATGCAACTTTAGGCACTGTTATGCAACCATTTGAAATTCTGAGCATCAAATGTATTTAATTTTGCATAGTTTAAATCATATTTAATGTATAAGAATATTTTTACTGCAAAATTGAATAAACTACACAGAACAAGTTTTGCTTATCATTGCTGCAAGTTAAATCTGTCTTACGAAACTCTGATTTCGCAACTTCCCATTTTGCAATTTTTTAACGTTTTCCTTTTTACTGTGCCGCAACGAAAAGTAAGTGAGAAGAATTAGGATATTAAACTTTACTTCTGTACTAATGTGTACAGAGTTTTCACATGTTAAGGTCAATATGAGTATTGTTGGAGAACTATACAAAACATATATCGTGGAACAATATTTAAAATCTGCAGTATAAATATAATTTAAATATACAAACATTATACAATTTAGATTTCTTGGCAATATACATACACATATATATTGCTAAAAAATCATATATATATATACATACTGAATGTCTTCAGTTTTTTTGAACGTCAAACCCATAGTTTACTTTGCAGTGGAAAATGTACATTATAAATAAGTAAAGCAATTGTATAAAAGTTCTTACGAAACCAAGAAAGTATTCTTATTACATATATCACAAATTTTGCTATATTAACTACACAGTATTTTAACATGTAATAAAACTAGATTTCTTGCACATGGATGTACTTAATGTATATGTTGTGCCTTAAACATTTTTAAGTATCTCAAATAATAAATATTAATTGCAACTGCTTCTCTCACTTACTTTGGTCTTGAATATTTTTACACATATGTATGTGCAATGTATACACGAATGTCAATGTGTCTGTGATGCATGTGGCAACATGTATAATGATGTATCATCCAGCAGCGCTTATTAGTTCCAACAAGACTAAAGAAACATTTCTAAAATTTATCCATTATAAAAATGAAGAATATCAAAAATCATAATAATTTTAGCAAAATGTAAACTAACCCAAACCTAACACTTTATTTCATCGTGATATTTATGGCATATGCGTTTCTGTAAAAAGTCAGAAATAAACGTTTTTTCAAACAGTAAACAATGATTTAATTATGTTTAACACAATTACAAAATTATTTAAAAGATATGTACACTGTCATAGTTGGTTCATGTGCTTCAGGTGTATACAAACGCAATGAAAAACAAAAACAAAAATTATAATCCTTCGAAATCATTTACAATCAAAAGAGCAAATTAACTTTCTATTCTGCAGAATTGCGTGTAAAACAAAGTTACGGAATAAAACTCTACCACAATGTTACATTGAAGCCTCCGATACACTCTAATAAATATTTTGACAATAAAAGTACTACTTTACACAGCAAGTATTAAAACTCAATATTCTTAAATTTGGTTGCAGTGAAGAGTTAAGAACAATGTAAAATTGATACTATTCTTACGATTAGATTAATAAAAAATTGACACATCGCAACAAAAATCGTTTCCTCAACATGAACCAAGTATAAATAACCAGGAGCACTCACCTTTGTAAATTTGTAACTGTGCAATTAATAAACAAAACTGAAATCTGTCTTAACAGAAACTTATAATTATGGCTCTCAAAACTTCCTCTGTCGACTGTATCAATTCTCATAGAGAGGTACTTCAAATATATATGCGTATATATATATGTGTATACATATATATATATGTTCATATATATGTACAAAGCAACATGATTTAAATATGTGGATATTGATAATTTTGCTGTATTGGACATCTTGATATTTCTATATGACTGTCTTCAATATGTTTAATGGCACCAATCAATTATCAATATTTCTTAACGTTGTCTTACTTGTGAAATTAACAGCCATAGCCAATACATATACTGCTGATAAAAAGCCAACGTGTATACCAAGACAGTTGAGAAAACAGAAAAACCTATGAAAATTATTAGAAGCTGCTTTTGTTGCAAATGTGTTTTTAATCACAATAAAATAAGAAACAGTATAATAATAATTGTAATAATAATAATATTAATTTTATAATTATAAATTGTTGTGTAACACTATCTTGCTGATTTATTCAATAAATTTCTTTTCCACCTCATACCACCAATTTAATAATAATTATTTAATAATTATTATAATAATATTAATCATATTTTCTTAGCTTTATTCTGCTATCGATATTAATTCTCTCCTTTACTCTCATTTATGTCTCGCACCTCAGAAGAATAAAAATATCGTGTTTTACATTATCGAGGAGACTCTGTTAATATTTCATTATCCATACATTAATTACGCCAAGGAATAACTCTTGAGTTCCCTCATCCTTCTTACCCAATAAAAGGAACACGCGCTCTTGAGTCATGTTTTTCACGTCTCCTTACCACATGTGATCAAATCTAGTTCGTTTTTATTTCAAGTTATAAATATTTCACCATTCCCGCTTCTCGCGCGTGTTTGTGCGCGTGTGCGCGCGTGCACTGTTATATGTAACTTTTTGCATAGATGAGTGTATGTTACATTAACTAATATTTGCAAGTAGTTCTGTCATGCCTGTTTGGTTTCCTGGTATCGTGTGTTTGGCTTATCATTGCATATCTTTCATACTGAAATAATGATCTTTCCAATCTGTTGTTAGTGATAAGTAAGATTTACTCCACCACTTTCAGCACTTTACCAATAGCAATAGTTTTATCTATGGTTGTAAAATATAATCAATCAGACAAACAGTTCAGAAATGTAATTTGATTGTAACGGTTGCTAATACTTACTTTCATCCCTAAGAGTAAAACGCCCCATTTGTGGAAACAGCTTGAATCTTTCAAGGCATATAACTCCAGCACATTCAATTCTCATTATGGCCACCTGATCTTGTTTAACAAACCTTGGTCGAGTTTTACTTTTATCCCCTGTTTTTTTATCTACCAAACAGATCAGTGCTTTTACAGTTACTTCTTCTGCGGCACAATGAATATGCATAACTGCACTATAGCCAGCGCAAATAATGCTTTTATGTTCCAAAATAACAACTTGCGCATCAAACACTTTTCCTGTTTTAATTGGATTGTTGCTGTCGCAGAGAACAAAGCCTGGACTCACATCTTCCTCTTCTATTCCTTTTAACTTAATTTTCACATTTTCTCCAGGTCCAACTGAAGTAACTTCTTCATCATCCGACCACAATTGATCCACCGTGACCGCCGTCTGTCAGAAAATACAAATCGATGCAATTTACTTTTCACATCGACGTACTTACATGCTGGTGTAAGAACAATGTTTTCAATGCAATACAAACTGCATACTTACCCTGTTTGGCATTACGAGTAAGGACTGGCCTTTTTTTGCTTCCCCAGCTTCAACTTTTCCCATAACTACTGTTCCCATGTCTTTATACTTATCAACAATTGGCATAATAAAGGGACCATTACTTTTTCGATTAAGCGAGGGTAGAGAATCAATAAATGGTATAAAGGGAGGACCGCTATACCATGTACAAAGATGTTCTGGTATCGGATCTTTTAAACCAATGCCAAGCTGACCTGAGACTGGCATAAATGTAAGATCCTTAGCAGGATTAAAGCCTAATTTGCGAAGATACGGCAGTATTTTGTCCCTACAATTAAATAATCTTGAATGTAAAAAAGTTCACGTTATCAACCCGGCGATTACAAAGTTTACACCGTACCTGCATTCATTATATCTTCCCTCGTCCCATTCTACAGTTGGGTCGTCCATTTTATTTACTAACACAACCAGATGTTTTACTCCAGCCGTTTTTGCAAGCATTGCGTGTTCTCTTGTTTGACCTCCTCTATCGAAGCCAGTTTCAAATTCTCCTTTCCTCGCAGAGATAACTAAGACTGCTAGATCAGCCTGCGCCGCGCCACCAATCATATTCGGTACAAAACTCTTATGTCCTGGAGCATCCAAAATTGTGAAATGTTTTCTTTCAGTTTCGAAATATGCTCTACCGACTTCCACCGTCTTTCCTTTCTCCCGTTCTTCTTGATTTGTATCCAAAGCCCAACTTAAGTACCATGTTTCTCTACTTCTCTCTTTTGCTTCTCTTTCATACTTTTCCAGAGTTCTTTTATCGACCATTCCTGTAAGTGCCATTATCTGGCCACCTATTGTAGACTTCCCTGCATCTAAAATTATGATATCGTACATGTTTTCACTAAGAACATTTCGTATCTAGAAATCTAATATAATATAATATAATCTAATCTAATCTAATCTAATTATTTAATCCGATTACTCATGCCTGTAATTTTTATTACTGATAGTTACACAACAAATCCATACCATGAACATCTATAGAAATTTAAAACATGTAAATAAATTTTATACATACCTACGTGTCCAATAAAGACCACGTTAACATGCTCTTTTTTACTTTTAGTATCTTCCGCTATCTTAACTGGTTTCTTTTTCGGTATCTTAACGACCATTTCCTCATCTTCTTCATTGTCCATCTAAGTAAACGATTATTATCAGACTATATAGTCGAATTAGTATTAATCTAACATATTTTACGAGAATAAATAAGATGTTAAACGTTAACAAATGATTTATACAATGAGACACGTCGCAACGTTCGGTACCATACTACAGTTTTATCCGATCGGTATGTTGATTCTTCGTTTATCTAATCGTAATATCTAAGTAAATCGAGTACCTCTTCATTTTCAGGCGTTAAAAGAGGATCACCATCTACAGCAGCTTCTTCCCAAGAATCCGCAGGTTGGTGTTCAGGGCTAATATTCATTTGGTCGGTAACATTTGGTGGTGGTGCCCCCCCACCAGCCGGCGGTTCCTCTACTCGACTGCCAACTGGATCAGGCAAAACTACCGACGTAGAGTTTCCTATACAAAGTTTAAATTCAAGCGTTGACATCTATAATGTGCAATAGAAAATTATATTAACGAATATAGCCATATTCATTTAACTAATAAGTTGTCTGTAATCGAACGTCAACGATTCAATACGTGCGACTATCAATTTATGCTACGATAACGGTAGTTGACGCCTGCAGTTTTGTATTTAGTTGTACCTGATTAACAACAGATTTTTCTTCCATCCGAAAGTTATCACATCTACTTCCCTTTGTTACAAACAAACTAAAAAGTTTATGAATCATTAATAATTTATGGTGCGCAATCTGCTCGCAAGTGAGCGACTCGCTATTTCACGTATTCAGTTAAGGCCGTCATAAACACGAATTCTATTACACGACTTTATCGCAGAAGTATCAAGCGTGTTTGTAATCGACGAATGTAATTGCATGTACGCAACAGAGCCAGTTTATACACAAGAAGTGACACACCGACAGTGAAATCTTGCCAATGTGAGATAAAACTACGTATAACTTAGCGAATGGTTCTAATAGGCCAGTAGAGACGATTATTTCATTGAGATTATTGCTAGTAAGCACTAACATATCGAACCTACAAATTCAAAGAATCGGATCGTATTTAAAAGCAGGACCATTATACACAGAGATAGGGGTTATAACTTAGGTCTGTCCACCGATTAAAACGGTGATACATTCGATTTACGTAAATCTTCTGAAAATATCTCGTGGATCAGTATCAATCAGCTTAAACCAATGTTTCTTTGGTTAATTGTAAAACTAACCATGATGTATTTCGGGAGTCATAGACGTGGTTACAGTATTCATTACTGTTGCGACAGTACAGGGACTGTCGCCTGCGGAACTGTTCTGTGGTGAAGAATTTATGCAGAAGGAAGGCACGAATTCCGCAGCATTTACATTAAGGGTTGAGAATTTGCTTTCGATGGACTTGTCTTGCGGAGGTGCAATATCTCCGTTGTCTGCCTGCTGTTCCCATGAATCTGGTGCTATGCTGTTCGCCATATTTATTACTGTTTCGGCACACCCAAGAAGTGTCGTAGTCCAGCGAAACACGAAAAACACACGATACTACTTGCAGGATTCCGTTTTAACTGCAAATATAACCGGGGCGGGTTTAAAAAAATAGTTATTTCTGGTATCCGCGCGCACTGGACACGCGTATCGGCACTCCGCGTGCGACCCCCGTGGTCTGTTTCGTTGCTGTACTTCGCCGGAACTACAAAAATCAAAATATCAACTCGCCACACTCGTCACTGCAAAATTTCAATAAACCACGACGGCCAATATTCACTGCAAATTCCATGGAAATATCTCTACAATATTATATCGCCGATTACGGAATATTTTCATTTTATAGTCTAATTTCGCACGAATGTCTCTAGCATATTAAATCCGCATAAGTTGGTAATTAATACGTGTCCAACGCAAATACATAAATTCCATGCTAACATTTCGAAGTATCGGAAAAGATTGAACTGTCTTGAAATACGTTACTTGATAACTGCGCTATTTTATGTCGCACACTTCAACAAGGGGGATATCGTAATCATTTACAGCATTATACCTACATACATACATATTACATCGTTACAACGATTCATATTTGCTTCGAAACGATAAAGTAAAGTAAAACCATATTGGACAACTTTTTACAATTTACCATGCGCTAGACAGATAAAAGCGCTGTAATCTTATACTTGAGAAATGTATCGTCGAGTATTTTTGGAAAAATAAAAGGGTGTAAGTGCAATTTCATTATTTTATTTTGAAGAAATTATAATCACCATGCGTGGAAGATAATTAAGGAATTGACATATGCAGCAAAAACGATGAAAGCGCGTGATAGATACTACCTGCTCAAATTATAAAGCAGGTGTTTTCTTTTTTTTTGTTTAGTAGAAAGAACTCTAAATATAGTGACGAGAAGAGAATTGGGCCGTTGACGTATAGCAATGCAACCTCATGCCAATTTAATCGCGTATTGTTGCCAAGAAAAACTTAATTAGGCTTTCATTAAAATTTATTTCAACAATACCGGTAATATTCAGTCGATTAATTTCTCATTGTAATATTTCGACGACATTTCATCGTATTAATTTTCTCGTTGACGAGCATAATTTTATTTTCCTGTGCGTAATTATTATTATTAGATATAAACGATTAACGAGCCTACAATCAGGACCGATAAAATATAGAATGCGAAAGAGTGTTAATTAATTATGTAGTACGCAATAACATGCCACTAAGAAGGCTGATTAAATTTTAAAACTGATGCACGAAAGAGATACACACATATGCGCCCCTGGCATTATAGTTGTTAGTCGACTCTGTACAGCGCAGTAGCCTCGACATGGGATTTCTGAGACCGTCGAGTATTTTCGATGAAATTGGGTTACTATTATTTTTAAAGAAAATTCTCGGTAATACGTGATTAATATCAGTGCTTAAACATTGTTATACAATCGATAAGATAAAGATAGAATTTCTGTTAAGGACACGTTTCTTACATTCTTTTTTTACATACAGGACTTTATCCTGTGCGGATGTTTAGAACACACCTGGCAACATATTTTTGTGCGACCACGCTTCTGGTAATATACTACGTTGTTTTTTTTTACACCGAAAACTATGCGCTTAAACACTTTTCAAATCTGGAGATACTCACAAATAGTGCTGGAATTCGAAAGGCCAGATACCACTTCAATTTGATTCTTTTACCTCTTATGATAATTCCGACTTTATACGGCAGCGAAAGAACCAGAGTAGTCTACGAAAAGATTGACGATATTGACAAGAGCTTATTATTCTTCAGTGTATCCTTTGATTACAAGTGGCGCATGAAAAAATGTCTGTTACACGTGTCCAGTGTCATCCTTATTACAATAATTATGAGTACCATGGATTATTATTCATTGGTCGACGAGACGAGATCTAGCATTTACGCGCTTATGTGTATAATGAGCTCATTACCCGAATTCGTAAATTCTGTTATCATATGTGCCTTCGTTATCCTCCTGGACAATATCGATTTAAGATTTAAAGAGACCAATAGAATTATAGAATCGACGATAAATGAAAAATATGTTTCTGGCAATGCTTTACACGAGATAAATACCGGTAAGTAGTTATTTTCACTTTAATACAGTTACAAAGTAACGTATGCGCATAGAGCGAATGACGACACCAATACAATTATCAGTTTTCAGCATCAAGTTATTATTATTACATTACACGAGTCTTTGTAAAGTAATGACTGCTACAATCGAAGTTTATGAATTTCAACTTATAGTGTCGCAAGTCGTATTTCTCCTACGTATATGTTTGCATTTATACATAATTTGCGCCAATGTTGCTAACCAAAGGGAATTAGTCGACATTGTAATAAATATATCATGGGTATGCTGCGACGTAATAAAATTCATATACATATATTCCAAGTATACATACATGTCTCATTATCATACGCCAGGTAAACATCTGTTTTAGTTAATAATACTTGAAAATATCTGGCGCGTTTGAAAAACAAATTTATTGAAGAATAATTATCCTTGCAGGTGTGAGCCAATTTACCAATCTTCTGACGCCCATTGTCACGGGAAAGCAATCGTAAACTCAATTGTGTGCTTTTTACGAAAAAATTAAAATCTTTACTGCACGTTTCTTGTATAACATTTCCTATTTCGTAATAAACGTTCGATCAATATTTTTTTTTTTTGATCTATGCAATCAGATTATTTTGCTGTACTATTCTCCTACAACGAATCAGTTTCATGGAACTCGAAAAACACCCAAACGTAAGATTTAGTGGCCCTGAGAAGGGCCGTTTTTGAAGTTGCAGATCAGACGATCTATTTGGAACTGGTATATTTAGTCACAGCTTTAGTTCCTTCACTGACAGCGTGCTTCGCCAATTCTCCTGGTAGAAGCAGTCTCACGGCTGTCTGTATCTCCCGAGATGTTATGGTGGAACGCTTATTGTAATGCGCCAGTCGTGATGCTTCTGCGGCAATGCGCTCAAAAACATCATTCACGAAGCTGTTCATGATGCTCATGGCTTTACTGGATATTCCAGTGTCAGGATGGACTTGCTTCAAAACTTTGTAGATGTAGATAGCGTAACTCTCCTTCCTCTTCCTTTTCTTCTTCTTATCGGTCTTACTGATATTCTTTTGGGCCTTTCCAGCCTTCTTCACAGCTTTGCCGCTCGCTTTTGGAGGCATTCTGATACTTAAGATTGCTTTAGTTCCACGAGTGATTAAGGACACGGTGGTTATGCGTTTCGACGCCCTGTGCAAGAGTATATAAAGTCTGCGAGGCTAGTAGGGGGAGCGCCAATCACAGACGAGTCGTGCGCCCCACCTATGGGACGTTGCACCCGAGCCACGCGATTGGTCGGCGCGCGATGCACGGCCGGCTATATCAGCGTAGGTCAGAAAATTTTGCTCATCAGAACTTGTTCGTATCTCGTTCCGTACGTAGTGTTCAGCAATTTCTTAAAACAAAAAACAGCATAATGTCAGGTCGCGGTAAAGGCGGTAAAGCGAAGGGAAAGGCAAAGTCTCGCTCGAATCGAGCTGGATTGCAATTTCCTGTTGGTCGCATACACAGACTTCTACGAAAAGGCAATTATGCCGAGCGAGTTGGAGCTGGTGCTCCTGTCTACTTGGCAGCAGTGATGGAATATCTGGCAGCAGAAGTATTGGAGTTAGCTGGTAATGCTGCTCGTGACAATAAGAAGACTCGAATAATTCCAAGACACTTGCAACTTGCGATCCGCAATGACGAGGAATTAAATAAATTGTTGTCAGGCGTAACAATAGCCCAAGGTGGAGTGCTACCGAATATTCAAGCCGTTCTTTTACCTAAGAAGACTGAGAAGAAAGCTTAATCCGAATTGCACATACAAAACGGCCCTTTTCAGGGCCAACAAATTGATCGAGAAACTAAGGAATCTCAATCTCTTCGCATATAAATAAAGATCCTAACCTAATTCCTTCCTTCATTATAATTGTGTTACTATCTAGTCTAACGGAATTCAATGTGACATTTTTTTGTGACTGGCGCGAAATAGATGGCAGCAGCGCAGAACCTTGTAGGTGCTGCTACCTACGAAAAAGTAGTACACATGTGAAACCTAACCTATCAAAACAAAAATAGTGACATTACCAAATGGTCACAGTAGCGTAGCGTAGAGTAGTGCGTTTGTTAGGTTATGATCAGGAAAATGATCGGAAAAATACTCTCAGTCAATTAATAATGAAAGACTCCTGAGAGTTCGTCAGAAGTAGTGGCTTACCTGAAATTGTAACTTCAAATATAGGTGTGAGTATAGATTAATGGATAAAGTATAATGCAGTGGTTCTTAACCTATGGTTCGTCAATACAAGAAGTGGTCCGCGCATCGAAAAGGGCTGTTATATGTTCGTATTCAATATCATCTCTCTCCCATATAATCTAAATGATACAAAGCGTCAAGCGACGACCTCTGTTAAGCTAGTATCCCCACCATCGTCCCTGAAGAAAATAAGTTTTACCTAGTGGTCCCTGGACAATAAAAGGTTAAGAACCACTGATATAAAGGGAAGAAACATTCATTATATAAACAATAGTTTAACAGTCTAATGTGTTAAAGCAAGCAGCATTGGCACATCTTTCATGCCATAGAGACACAGAGAGGGGAGATCTTTGTAAAATGGAAATGTTGCCGATGAGAAAACAGCATTATAGTTTGTGTTGCAACTACCGATAGTGAATTACCCTGTAAACGGGTCCTCCAAGGTAATCACACATGATAACCATACATAGGAATTGGTCTAATAAGTACGATTTATAAATTGTTATTAATTGAGATAGGAGGTGCGACTTATGGAATACTACAATGTAAAAACTAACTTTATTGGCATTGCTCCACCGATCGTGATCCACATTGGACCAATTCCTCGTATTATTCAAAATACATAAATACTTAATTTCATTTGACAAAAATCTACAATAAGAAAATTAGATTGGAATGCATTAGATGAGCGGTTAATCATAAATTGTAAATTGTAAGTCAAATATATTTTTTGTTTTTTTTACACAAAAGATAGTCAACAGAATAAATATACATAATAGTGGAAATTTTATTTACTCGTTAATCATTCTCTTATATATTACATAATTATCAAGATGTTTTCCACTTTGTGTTTTATAGAAGGACATTTTCAACAAAATATTGTGAATCTATAAAAGAATAAATAATAATTCATTTATCTTAATACCTAATTCCAGTGACATTCTGAATCCACTCTGCGTAGCTGGCCACTTTTGTGAAAACACCAGGTCTATTGCTCGGGCAATTTGAACCACCGTAACTTACAATTCCTATTTGGAGCAGTCTACCCATTTTATCGATTATTACAAGGGGTCCGCCGCTGTCGCCCTGAGCCAATATGCAAAGATGTAATAAGTATTAATAATCATAGAAGGCTGATAATGCTTAGGATCATCTGGCTTTTACCTGACAAGCATTTTTGCCTAAATTGGCCGCAGTGCAAATATTTCTATCATCCACTTCCCAAAACTGTGCGCACTCCACGTTGGTGATTATTGGCAAACTAGCATACTTTAAGTATCTAGTACCTCCGCTGGTTTCCATGTCACGGCCCCAACCTATTGCATAAGCAATTTCGTCTGCATACGTACTGCTCCGTTCCCTCAATCCAGCAAGTCGAATTGGGTATATTTTATCTGAAAGTAACGCAAGTCAAATATACACTGGCAATCGTTAAATGCATAAAACACTCGACTTGGAACAACCGAGTTATAAATGGAACAACTTTACAAGGAGATAATACGAGATTGGCGTAAACTGATAGACTGAATGCAAAAGAAGATACTTTGTGATCCACTCACTCGTGTATGGAATATCGCGTGGCATGTACAAAAGTCCTATGTCATTTGTAATGTGTACATATCCTGGATGCACAATGCCCTGAGTTGTCATCATCGCAGTGCCCAAGCCATTGTTGTAATTGTATCCTATTCCCTGTTTATTAATTATACCAAATACGACCAAGAATGTGCCAGACTGTTTGGTGATGCAGTGTCCAGCAGTGAGAACCCATCGCTGGGAGAGAATGGTGCCGCCACATTGAGAAACTGCACCAGCTTCCAGCAACCGATGCACAACAACCATAAATGGAAATTGACCGTCTTTAGCGTACTCGCCACCTGCGATCCTTTGCATTACCTGTCGCTCTACTTTTTTTGGAAAATGAGAACTGTGTTAAATTTGTCGATGCTAATCAAGAAACACAGAAGAAGAAAAAGAATTAATTATGAATGGCAGAAAGAGGTCGGAAGCGAGACAACTGAAATAAAATGAAGGGAAAACTGAAGCGTTTGTTCCAAACATAGAAAGACAAGGTCAAAAAAATTGAAAGAATGATATGATTTGTTAAAGAAGTTAAGAAATAGAAGGATCGCATAATTTGACAAGTGGTTCACAAGGCAGGAAACATGCATGTAACAAACATTTGCACTTTAATAGCATTAAAACTGTAGAATATACTTTTAAACTAATTTGCTCACCATTTTCCAGATTTGAAAACTTTAAGGCAGTGACGAATCGCGTACGAAAGGATTCACTGGACCCTATACCCTCGCGATTGCGAATAAGAGGAAAATTACCGCGAAGACGCATTAAACTAGGATAACCAACCAACTGTCGACACGATGTACAAAGAATAAGGATGAGCACAAACTTCCTTACACTTCTCAAATCCATAACTGACTATTGAAAACGTCTGGCCCGCTTAGCTATTTATGGAAGTGTTTTCCCCCGTATTTTCCCATCTATATAATAAAACGGAGGGTTTAACGAAACTACCTGCGCGAAAAAAACGCCGGAGACTTCGGATAAGTGAAAGCAAGAAAAGCTCGTTGAAATCTCGTCAAGACAAGATTTTGTCTCCTAAAAATAATTTACGTATACAGCCGTTTAAAACACGAATGCTTACATCGATTTTTAAATTCGTTGTATTCAATGATATCACGTCCGATATAATTATACATGGAAATATTAATATATTCGTGTAAATTTTACAAAAAATTCTATTGTACCTGTCTAATGGACACGCTTAACTTATCAACAACTTAAAAATCTAAGTAAGAACTATTCCATTAATTATACACGGACTCGTGCTCGTGCAATTGTGAAAGCGTATAACAATTGTAACGATTGTAAACCTAAAAATACAACTACTACAAACTAATACGGGTGACGCTCTGTATCCAGCGCGCAAAGGCTGAGACTCTCGTGAATACCCCTGGTTTACCACTGGGACAATCTTTGTCGCCATAACTCACAATGCCTATTTGTCGAGGCCGTCCGTTATCCATTACGACCAGAGGTCCACCGCTATCACCCTAAAAACAAATCGTTGCAATTTCTCTTAAAATCATAGGTACCGTATGCATCATAAAGTCATACTCAGAATGCCATTTGTACAATACAAATAGTACTGAAAGCTCTTGCGACCCAGGTAGAAAACAAATTTCTAAGAACAATTTTACCTGACACGCGTCCTGTCCCAGGCCAGACTTCGTACAAACATTTCTCTGGTCGGTGGCCCAGTACGATCGACATTCGTTGTTCGAAAGGACAGGTAGAGTGGCGTATTTGAGTCTTTCCGTACTTGAACCACCTTCATCCCGACCCCATCCGATTACATAAGCGGTACGACCGTCCAAATTCTCGGATTGACGACTCGAAAGAGTAATTGGTTGAATTTTATCTGAAACAAAGAAATAGAATTAGTATGATGTACATTGTTTCTCAACCTCACTGGTATAGAACGGAATTCATAGACATGTCTTGAGTTTTAAGGCGGTCTTGAATTTATCTGCAGATGTTGCGTAGCAAATAAAACACGATTCGTAAAGCATCTGAAGATGAACTAAAGATCGTCTTGAAACTCGAAACACATCTATGAATTCCATCTATAGTATAGGCGTATTGAAGCTCCTACTTGAGAATGGAATGTCTCGTGGCATGTAAAGTAATGCAATGTCGTTGGAGGTTGTTTGATATTGCGGATGTATACTACTCTTGGTGGTCACCATCGATACTCCAGGTCCATTGTAGGAGTCGTATCCTATTCCAGACTTATTGATCACCCCAAATAATACGAAAAATCTGGCCGCTTGCTTGGTGACACAGTGTCCAGCCGTTAGGACCCATCGTTTGGAAATTATGGAACCGCCGCACTGAGCAATTATACCTCCGCCCATTAGCCGATGCACCACCGCCATAAATGGAAATTGTCCATCGCGCGCATAATTTCCACCGACTATTCTTCCTTGATCGGTGTAACCGGTGCTGAACGTGTATTTTACTGCGGACAATGTGATATGAAATTAATTTCTCCTGTAACGAAAGAAATAACGTACACTGAAAAAATTGTATTCTTAAAATACAAACTTAACAATTCATCTTAATAGATATTCTTAATAGATAAGAATATTTTCTTATCGATATGACGGTTTTTGGAATATATTCTTAATAATCCATCTAATGTGTGGTTAAACTGGGTTACACGTCGCGTGCAACACATGTCGATGCCTGTATCTTGTTTTTCTTGCAATTCTGCGTAATTTTGAGTACTATATTATTTTGTGTGCTGCGTTGTGCAAAAAATATGGATAAGGAAATGACGAAGTGAGTAGAAGAAGAGGATTTGGGCGATTTAATGGAGATATTTACAAGTGATAGAAATACATATGAATTGTAACTTTCTCTCGTTACTACATTTCTCAACCAATTCCGATTTCAAGATATGGATAATATAATTTTCGACAATATAAAGAGTGAAGCGTTTCATTAAGAGTTTTGTTTCCAATAATTATATACGAAATATATCCATACAAATTGTTTACCAGACTATGTTAAGAATATCTGATAAGAATATCTGTTAAGAATATTTGATTAGAGGAATCTGTTTAGAACATTCTACTCTTAAATTAAGAAGATCCTCTTGTTGCTTATTTTAGTAGGAAATATTCTAAACTTATGTGGTAAATTCTTAAGATGAGAATACAATTTTTTCAGTGTAGAGGCAAGATACTTACCGATCGTCGGGTAAAAAAGATATCCAATCTTTGGGTACTGGTTGTTGAGGAGTAACGCACGTCTCTCCGTACCATTGGACATCAAGTTGATCGATTGTCCGACATTTCTTGAGTTTTGATAACCGTGCACTCTGTAACACAACACCACCGAGATCGTGAAGATGGTGAGAAACGTGCATGTACTTTTCGACTGCATATTGAATTGTTCGAAAAGTTTCTCACGGCTAGTGTATTTATACTGACTAGTCCTTGCTTTCTCGTCATTTTCCAAAGGGGAGAAAGGTAGCCACGGTGAGTTTCGTGGAAAAGGAGCGGAAAATTTTCGACAGTCCTTGACGAGTAACGAAAATCCTTTCCGAGTGCCATTCGACGCAATACCTAGAACGGTTTTAATCTACCGTTAATGCGAGGATTAGGGATAGTGCAGACTTCCTATTCATATTTCGCGACCTGTTTTTGTTTCAAGACTGTTTGATTACAATCATGTATCGTCTACAGGCGATGATAATACAACAAATGTATTATATCGAGTATTATACCTTCTTATTGCGCATTAAACTGTCGTGTGTTTTTGTACGCGATTCTTAATTCTTTTGACTCTTCACGAACTGTATTCGTGGACTGCATGGACCAATTATACTTTACAATTATACGCAGGGTACCATCAAAACAGTGAGCAAAAAGAAAGAAGTTGCTATGACAATTCCACAAATTTGTTCCGTGATATAAGTTTTTAAAGAGGCCGCATCGTATGCTGCAAAACTGGACAGGTCTTCGGGAAATTATTGATTTCAAAAGGTAGGAGAATTGCGAAAATTGTGTATCGTTATTCCAACCGAGTATCTTATTGATACTTTGCTTAAATGATTTTTCTTTTAATTCAGTTGATTCATTAATTTTTTTGACACTAAAGCTAGTAAAAGCAGGCCAAATGATCGATTAACAAGGGAAATCCTCATATGGAAAAAATCTTTGGTACGTTTAGAGTTAATAATTTGTAATTTTTCGATTTTATAACTAATCCTTCAAATTTCAATCTATCGAGGGTAAATCTGCAAACAGGCTTGTGTCCGGATGACCTGGCGTAAGTAACGGAATTATACCCGCTGCAATTATATTGAAAGGACGATTAGTCCAGCTTATTGGAATTTTAAGAGCGACCATTACCGCAGGGGAGAAGAGCGCTTTAAGGAACAACAAGATGTTTGGCGTAAATAGCGACGTAGCAGGATTTTCAAGAAGCCGAAACCCCTACAGGAATTGTCAAGAGTTTTGAGATACATGTTTCCTGTGTAATTGCAAGACACGCTTTAAATCACAACTGGTCTTTGGAACATTCTCGTCCACACGTGTTAATACCGCATATGTGTCGATATTAACGCTACCAAAAGCGATCAAATGACCAATCAACAAGGGAAATTTCCATGGAAAAAAATCTTCGGTAGGGATAGGGTTAGGCTTAAGCGCGCAATGATTTTCAATTTTATAGTTTTATAATAAAGTTCGTTGTAAAGTATAGTCACGCGTACATACATATATACAAACAATAAAATTAATAGAGTGAACAGTTTTTGAGCAACAAAAATGTGTCTCTTTTGGAATAAAAAATCATTTTCAAATTAAAGAAATATTTACATTGCTATTAAACTAATGAAAATATATACAAGCACTTCTACCAGTGCAGAATGTTTTGTCTACGTACCTCAAAGTACAATTTAATATTCTAGTATGCCAATAAGGTTCATCTAAATTGAGTACTTTTAAGAAAATTGAGACTCGACATACAACTTGACATTTGATACCAGCTATTTTTCAATACTTGGATACTACCGAATTCCTTGGTACGATAAAAATTAAATTTGATTCGAAAGGCCACGTAGCTCAAATTATAAGAACACATATGCTTACATATAGCGCTAATTGAATACGTAAAAGATACTAAAACTTCCTATAGTTGTGAACATGTGCCTTGAAACACTTATAAGACGATCTTTGCGCCTGGGGCCATAGTATGGATATTATATACTGATCATGTATACATGTGGCGTGAAAACAAATGCATATGTATATTTGAAAGGCGCAGTGCGATTACTCATGTCGACTACTAAGAATTATTATATTGTTGTTTTTGAGAATTAGAATTTTTATCCACTAAAAACTCGACAATTCGCATGAATTAATTGAAGGAGTATGGATCTTGTCTAATAAACATGCTAACTTGTTATTGATGAATACTAGTGCTCGTCAATTTCTAAATAAACTGATGCAGGAACCAAATCATGCGCACCAACCCAGGCTACATGTAAAACCCCATCATTTCTAATTGTTGAAAGTAAATATAAATGTATGGATAACAAAAATTTCATCAAATAGTGCTCAATTCAATAATGAATACGATAGAATGCAATCTACCTCGTTAAACTCAATATAGAGCGTAAATCACATTTTATATACAACAAAAGAATAAAGACGAAAAAAGATCTATATCCAAAATTCTAAGCTATGTACTATCGAATTCCACAAAAAATGTTAATATATAAAGCAATAAATTATAATTTTAACGAATGTAAATTTTTCTTTGTTTCTAAATTAAAATTTACTGAAATTGTTAAAAAATTAATTCAAAGATGAATTCATTCAAGCTATTGAATGAGTGACAATCATGTTATAGTATGCAACTATTTGTAAGAGTTTAGGTGCTTCGAAATTGTGCCTTCGTAACGAGTTATTTTGTGGCCCTGAAAAGGGCCATTTGTGGTGTTTTGTGGAGAAAAAAATTATTTTCTCGGTGACGATTTAACAGTCTTCGATGCTGCGGCTTTCTTCGGTTTAGGAGTCTTTGTTTTAGCAGCTGGCGCCTTAGCAGTCTTCTTGGTTTTCGATATAGCCTTAGGTTGCGCCGCTTTTGTCTTCACGGCCTTGGCTTTCTCAGCCGTAGTTGTTTTGGCTGCAGTTTTCTTCTGCGCCACAGGTTTCTTTTCCACAGCAGCCGATCTCTTAGCTGGGCTAGCTTTCTTCGTTGCTTTCTGTGCTGTAGCGGTCTTCTTTTTAACTGGCTTAGCCTCTGCAGCTTCGGCTCCTCTCACAGGTCGTTGAGGCTTGGCTTTAGTCTCTGTGGTGGTCTTGTTGGTCGATAGTTTAAACGATCCAGAAGCGCCTTTTCCCTTAGTTTGCACAACAGTGCCGGAAGTAACAGCGGTCTTCAAATACTTCTTAATGAAAGGTGCAAATCTTTCGCTATCAACCTTATACGTATTTGCTATGTATTTCTTGATAGCTTGCAGAGATGACCCTTTGCGATCTTTCAACTCCTTGATAGCTGAATTTACCATCTCCGATGTAGATGGATGAGTTGACCGAGGACGCTGCACTTTTGCCGCCTTCGACTTAACAGACTTCTTCGCCGGTGAAGTATTAGCTTCACCAGACTCTACAGCAGCTGTAGCTCCAGAACTTGACTTATCCTCCATTTTTTGCTTAGTTTGCAGTTTGATGTGCACTCTGTAACGATATCGCTGAGAATGAAGCGACAACGGTTCCGCGCGTATTTATACTGAAAGAGCCATGCCGCGCCACGCCACTAGGTGGTGTATTCGAGTGGAGGGGGGTGCGGACCGGGAAGGGTGACCAGCCGTCGAAATTGCGTCTGCTGGAAACCTAGCGTCGAAGGAGTAATAACCAAGTCTTGACGAAATAAGACAATTTCTCGTAAAAGAGGCAATAATCAGTTGAACCAATTATAGAGAATTGTACCTAGATATATACTCTTTGAAATTCTCAGTCATTTATGATCGGAATCTTGCCGCGCATTCGTCTGTAAGTGTATATTGCCAATGGAGTCATTCTACAGCCATAGTTCCATCCTCGGAAAAACATTAATAATTACAATTCTATCAACTAAATCCAATATTATGTATGTCCAAGATGATCACAAAAGAATAACCTACAATTTGCGCACAATTTTATTGACGAAAATGGCAGGTTCAATGGAGAATTAAATCTCTTTCATGAAAGTGGAAAACAAACTGCGCAACAGTAGAATGTTCCCGCTTTGTAATAGATGACAAAGTATAGTTTATATTTTATTCTCGTATAACGTTACTGTAGTACATGAAATTCTGTATTAATTCAATTTTAGAACACCTTATCATTCATTTTTCATAAATTTTTAGTTAGCTTGGTACGATAGAACTAATCCTTTAATACGTATACGATTCTAGTGAACACATTTGCGTGTTTGGAAAGTCGAAATGTTACGTTTTCACTATACTTCAGCACGTAGCATTGGCAAATTTTAGAATGTAAAGATAATAATTCGAAATATATTATTTCATGCATAATTGTACAATATTATGCTGATCATCTTTACTTCACTACTAATCTATCGTAAGTAAATTAGTCCAATTCGGATCAAATCAATAACAATCTATGTACCTGACATTTTTTGTGCATATTTTCGACCTAGTAGAATAGAAACATGTACAAAAAAAAAATGTTTAATAACTTCCGATACATTCCTAATTTAATGTATATGTATGCAGAGTAAGTTTTAAGTCTCAACTAAGCAAAATAATTACTATGGTAAGATGGCGAGGTATATGCATATGCCTTCAGGGTCTCATTTTGGATTAATAGCGAATGATGATAAACAAATATATATCTAAATGCAATGTTAGAAATTATTTTAAAATATTGCTTCTATTTATGATTCAGGATACAGAGAATCGTGCACATGTACGAGAAGAAGGAAAAAGTATATGTATTTGATTAAATAACTGTTTGACAACAAGACAGTCAATGTCATCTATACAATGCGTGGTTGAAGTACTCATTTGTAGTCAAAATATTTATTATTGATACAACTGTTACGCAATAGGTAGATAATGCAGATTGTAAAGTACAATGTGGAGGGAATGATACTTTTCAAAAATAAACATAAATTGTGTCAAATCCAAGTTTATTGAGAATCCTGAATATACAATTGAAATAACGATGATATTCCTGACGAATAGAGTTAGTTGGGCACCCTGTATTTCAGTTTTCAGAAACACTTAATGGTAAATAATCATTTATTATCATCCTTATATTAATGCAAATCATAAGATATTAACAAATGGCTTAGGCCAATGTTAATTTTCCAAGAACTATGATTACATTGTCCATAGCTATAATATTCATTAACTATACTCTAAGTGACTTGTAAGAATATTATAGTTGTTTTATAATTTCAAATGCATTATGCACATATAGGTAATTCATTTATTAATGGCCTTGCCAAGTTGGAAATATTATTGATATATTTGTAACAGGTTTCCTAACCTTTCTGTTCCAATAACCTAACGTGATACGGTATGAAAAAGACTGTTAGATTAAACCCATAGTCCATTAAGAGATCAAATTGTTAGCACTAGAAATATACAAAATATAGTATCTAACGTGTTAGAGCCTCAGTGGCTTCTATGTTCAAAAATCAGCTAGAGGAAAGAACAGCTGTTGTTTATTGTGAATAGTAAATAAAAGAAATATATTCTTATCTAACTGATTACTAATAAACATTTATAAAAAAAAGAACCTTGAAAATATTGATCATGCAACGTCGGACGCGATTAATAGTTATATAGGTGATCGATCGTCTGCGAAAAATAAACCATGTGCTGTTGTGATCCTAAACATTCTTTGAAAGCCATTGTATTGTCGAAAATGTAAATCCCCTCCACCAAACCAAATAGAGAAGAAACAAAGTAATGAATTTGTAGTTTGTGCTCATAATTTGTATATGCATGTATACAATACGCAATGTAACAATTTTTTGTAATATTGCTATAAAAGTGCAATGTTGTAATCTCCTAAAAGCAGTTCTTTGGTTATAAAGAAATAAGTTATTTAAATATTTCTGAATTACAGCAATTGTAAAATACCAGAAAGCCATAAAATTTGGGCATTATGTTATACCACGTAATTGTCTGAAAATGCTTTCTCTGTATTGTAAATTTTCTGAGCAATATATGAAGTTTATGTTGCAATACATAAGCAATTAAAGCCTTCCATACAATATGACTATATGCAGTCGTTCTGAAAGGACAGTTGCAATTGTGAAGCTGTATTTGTCCATTAGGCATACAAAGTAAAACAGTGAAGTTTCAAAGCATATGAAACAACATCAATATGCTGTTATTTTCTTGTAATAGTTTCTTTTATATGAACGGCGAAGCAAGTTTCGGCATCCATGTTATTAGGTACATAAACGATTAAGTTCTCGATACGTTTAACAAATTTGTGGCCCTGAAAAGGGCCGATTGTTTAATGTTGTTGCGATTTTAACCGCCAAATCCATAGAGCGTTCTGCCCTGTCGTTTCAAAGCATAAACGACATCCATTGCAGTCACAGTCTTTCGTTTTGCATGTTCGGTGTATGTCACAGCATCACGGATGACGTTTTCAAGGAAAACTTTGAGTACACCTCTAGTCTCTTCGTATATCAGTCCAGATATTCTCTTAACACCGCCTCGACGGGCAAGCCTTCGGATTGCAGGTTTAGTAATTCCTTGGATATTATCACGAAGGACTTTTCTATGCCGCTTAGCTCCTCCCTTTCCCAATCCCTTACCACCCTTTCCACGGCCAGTCATTGTTAATAATGGTAATTAGAAATTCCAAATGACAGTATCAATTAATAAAGACGACTATTCGCTTCTCGTAGCTTTCGGAGGAATGACGTCCAACTGCCAATTTCCCACTATATATTGACACCGAGCACGGTTCCCCTACCACTACGCTTCTGACCAATCAGAAGCGTCGACGACGGAGTAGCCGGGCTTATAAAGGGCGGTTTTTCGGCGGAACTCTCATTCTGCTGTGAAACATTGAACGTATCGTTTGTGTCTAGTAGAAAGAACTCTCTTAGTTTGCGTTTAAGATGGCTCGTACCAAGCAAACTGCTCGTAAATCTACCGGTGGCAAAGCACCCAGGAAGCAACTTGCCACTAAAGCCGCTCGTAAGAGTGCGCCAGCAACTGGTGGTGTCAAGAAGCCTCATCGCTACAGGCCAGGCACCGTGGCACTTCGTGAAATTCGTCGGTATCAAAAGAGCACGGAACTTTTGATTCGTAAATTACCATTCCAGCGGTTGGTTCGTGAGATCGCTCAAGATTTCAAAACCGATTTACGCTTCCAAAGTTCCGCTGTAATGGCGCTTCAAGAAGCCAGCGAGGCCTACCTCGTTGGTTTGTTTGAAGATACCAACTTGTGCGCCATTCACGCCAAACGCGTGACTATTATGCCAAAGGATATTCAATTGGCGAGACGTATTCGTGGAGAACGTGCCTAAGCTAACAAGACTCAAAACGGCCCTTTTCAGGGCCACCAATTATTTATACGATGGAACTGTTCTTTAATTCGTTTCTTGTAAACTGATCTTTTATTACGAACATGATTGTTTACATCATCGCCTGGCTGTACGAGTTCCCACAATTCTTAAATTGTTAACATCTTAATATTTCAAGTGTAAGAACAATTGTTAAATTATTTCCATCGAGACAATCCAATCTGCTGTCTCTTTGCTAGCACTATACCGTGTCATCGACGGAATTTCTCCTGCATCCCAGTTTCGAGCTCTTACATTAGTAAGCTTTTTACAAATCTACTGGGACCTCAACAGAGAGATTTTTATATTACATATTTTTCTATATGTTCTATAAAATGTAATTTCTAACATGGTACTTTTTATTCCGACCGAAGCACTAATATCCGGTACTTACAATCCGAAATTCGATAGTGTTTGGAAAAGATAACAAGAATGCAGATGTTGAGAATAATCAATGAATTGTTGTTGCCATTCTGCTCCAATTCATTCCTCTGAAACACCGTATCGACAGTTCTCTCGAAGACGTCGTCGTGCGACGTTTGCTCCTGAAGCCTGGATGTGGGGTTATCACGGAAGCGGCTGCACCATTATTGCAAGGCTATGGCTCCATAAGAACGCTACAGCAAGTGGCATTATCATTACTAACCGTATACCTGACCCTTTGGTAAATTTTAACTGCTCTATAACAAAGATTGCAAACTCCCGTATACAGTGTGTCCTAGAATTCCCGAATAAACTCCCGTGAGGGACGTTGGCCGGCTTAAAACAAACAGACAAGTCCTGTGGCGTTATTGGAAATTCGCAATAATTATCGAGAAATTAATTGTGGAAGATCAAAGGAAAGAGCGTCCGTCAAAATAGCAGCGAGAGGAGCGTCGGAGCCACTGCGAGCTGTAGGCCTAGACCACATATACATGGACCGCCAACGCTCCTTCACACCTGTAGCGAACATCTCACGCGCCGCATGTGGTGCGTGGCGAGAGTTGGAAACTACCATATATATATAGGTGCGTGTGTAACGATATACAATACAGCCGCTATTTGGAAACGGTGGAGGATGGCAATACATAAAGTTTTGTGGCACCAAATGAGCATATACTCCATGTACATGCCAAGTTTCGTTCGAATCCGTTCAGCCGTTTTGCCAGAATACTGGATTAAAGACATAAATTTGCTTAAAAAATGTAGATTTGCCGCCATTTCGAAACGGTTGAAGATGGCTATACATAAAGTTTCGTGGCACCAAATGGGCATATACTCCATGTACATGCCAAATTTTGTCCGAATCCGTTCAGCCGTTTTGCCGGAATACTGGACTAATCAATCGTTTTGCTGGAATAGTGGATAAAAAATTTGAATTTGCCGTCATTTCGAAACGGTTGAAATGGCCATACATAAAGTTTCGTAACACCAAATGGACACACACACGCACGCACGCACACAAACGCGCGCGCGCGCACAAGAACGGTTTTCACGATGGCGATTGCATAAGTCACTCCCTTTACGGTCGTGCCTAAAAATTACTTGCCCTTTAAATATAATTTGTTTTGTTAAGGTATCCGTTATATAATTACATGTTTCGGCGCATGCTCGTCGACAATTTTGGCGAGTGTGTCCATTTTGTTCTGGGAACGCAATTTAAATGTTCTTAAAGTTCTAATTGTTGCCGATTGTTTAATAACTTTTTTCCGCAAGACCCCTATGCACTTTCGTAGGCTGTTTGGTGACATATTTTGTAGTTTATCTTCAGTAATATCACCAGCATATCTTATGTTTGTATTAGCTCTATTTGAACGTTGAGCCTTATCATTACCGCTATTGTGTGCTACTGCCATTTCCTCCTTAACAAATGGTACATCCGGATCATGTATATTTCTGTAAAACATAACATTTTATTCACATTTACTATTTTGCTCCATAGAAGGCATTAGTTTTAACATTAACAAACTCTAAATAAAATGTGCGTTAGTCAGTCTATAAGAACACTTATATTTGAGATATGCGTGTATAAGTTTATTACGAATAAATTCATGGTAACGTGATACTTGCTGGGTGGATGACGCAGTCGTATTATTTTCTAGATTTCCTGTATGCTCATCATTGCTAGTGCCCTGTAAAATTCACATAAATTGTTTTATATAAATTCTAAATAATAAGCTTCACAAATACTTTCTTAACATTACTCTTACTTACATGGTCAGTCAAGAACATTGTTGGAAATGCAGTTTCATTGAGTCGTACATTGTCGAATCCAATTTTCGTAAAGCACGATGGTGTAAAATGTTTGGAACATATTCTAAAGTACTTGCTACATATTTCAGTTTTTGCCCGTCCTGATAATATCTGCATCCACCGTTGCTTGTTTCTTCTTTCTTAGGAAGATTACAAAATATTTGAGAAGACTATGTAATGATGCAAAATAAGTTATATATCTTTTTACACAACAATAACTGGTACATACGTGTGCATGCCTATTCTTTCAGTTTCTTCCGATTCAATTTTATATTTCTTGCCGCAATTTTTTCTTGTATTACAATATTTAATGTTACAATACTGTGGCATTTTTACTGTTTGAAGCTATTTAACTTCTTCACAATCCAGAAGCGTCCACAATTTCACATCTACTTGAAGCGTCAAAGTGTCTTCTTTCGTTTCCACTCAAAAATATGACGGAATTCTTCTTTTTCCCTTCTTTACTAGACTTTGGTTCACACCAATACCATACATTTTATATACTTTGTAAAATCTAGGATACTTTGTAAAATCTTTGTTGAAATCTAGGATAAGTTTTGAAATGATAGGCTATATGATCTTCCAGATTACATCAGGTTATATTCTCATTTATGACTGAATTGGTGGGAATCTTAGGTTCAAAACGGTCTGAAGATAGCTTTGTGTGTAGTTCGCCTGTTGCCGCAGACCACATGCGGCGCTCGAAATGTTTGCAACAGCTCGTAGCACAGGCAAGCATAGGCCGTTGGCGATCCATGTATACATGGTGTTCCAGAGCAACCGACGCGGAAGGAGAGGAGACATAGAGCGGCTTGCGCTGAACGTAAAAGTCCTGTACCGTTTTGCGATAATCGCAATATTTATCGAGTTATTAATTGTTAAAGATCGAAGGAAAGGGCGTCCGTCAAAATGGCAGCAGGAGGAGCGCTGGAGCCTCTGCGAGCTGTAGGACGGCTCAGTTTGCCTACAAACGAATGCGGGGCGCGGTGAGGGTTAAGGTTATGTTTAGGGTTAGTACAAATGATTCGTCGCGAAACGTGAGGAGTGTGTCCTCGTGTCGCTATACAGTAAGCAGGAAATTCGCGGTGCGAAGCTCGCGGGACGAATCACAAATTTAACGGTCGTGCCTAAAAACGCGCGGAGGCGCATAAAGAACGGGGCAGAACGAGGAAAAACTGTTCTCGAGAGAGGCGACTCGGCCTAGGGCGACGCACGCCACTAGGATTTGTTTGGCTATGTGCGGGTGGCACAACCGCCACAAGCTCCCGGTCGGCGTCGTCCTCTGGGAATTCTTGGGTGGTCCGCCACTTTGAGTATAGCTAGTTGCAGCAGCTAGTTGCTTGAAATGAACGAGCCAAGCATATATGTAATACTACTGTACACCCAAGTGCAAAGTCGATGTCCCTCCGAGCAAATACGTCGCTCAATGAACCGGCCTTCAATCGTTCTGAGTAGGTAACTTTTTGACGTGATCTTGTGATTAAAAACTATCATTTCGATGTATTTTATTGCGAATAAAAAAGCATTCGTAGGCAGAAATATGAGATTTTATCGCCAAAGTGCGATCTGCTCAGAACGGTGGAAGATCGGTTGACTGACTGACGCATTTACTCAGAGGGACACCGACTTTGCACTTCATTATACCACTAATGGTCTGAAGAGGCGACGCAAACACCACGGTGCAGACATATATCAACCTCTCACTCTCACCACAGTTATCTATCCTCTCACTTCGTACTTTGCACGCATGCGCATATGTTCGAAGGTACGATGTTCTGTCTCATTTTCTCGGCACCGCTCCCGCTTATAGGAAATATGCGTGGCTAGCAATATAGGAGTATTACATATATGGGTTTCCTGTTCGCTTGGAGTTCTGGTAGAACGAGAAGGAAAAAAAGGACATGCGCCATTTTGTGCGTCTGCGTCAGCGTGTGTTTTAAACTCTACATGACATATTACCCAATTTTTCTTCGTGAATATCCACCAGCATATCCTGTTACTAGTCTTGCAGTTATGTAAGCACCGAGGGGTAGCAGCTACGTCATTTCCTTCCGATTTCATATCTCCATCGGAAATCGTATACACGGTTTTACATTTGACTCTACAAAATATAACATATTTTTACTGCTTTGCTTCATTGGTGGTGACATTACTTTTAAATATTGCCAAATTACAAGTACAATATGCTTTGTACACCTATTCTGCAACATGACGCAATGTTTACATGACTTGTCTTGCCCCTTGTCTACACTATAAAAATTATATAGAATCATTTTTCCTATCTTGCATTCTGTTTTAGTTTTCATTTTGAAACAATTTTCACAAATAGTTTAATAACCCTTCTGTTAAATTTTCATTGAGTTTGGGAATGTGATATTAACTTGCTCCTGGAGTTTATTTTACTTTGTTAAATCACTTCCTTTCAAAGCACGATGCAGAAAGAAGTATTTTGAGCGCACAGTGGTTCACTATTCGGCTTTTCGTATTACCAGTATTATTTGTATCTGCTCTGTTTCATGTCTTCATTCTTCAGAAGTTTGTAAAATGAACAAAAATTGTGCCCACGCTCGCAAGACGAAATAATATAATGATTTTGTTTTGTGTTAAAGAATTTGTCGTCTTTCAAGTCTAAACCGTACCGAATGTTAGTTATGATAGAAACAAGATAAAACAAAAACAATTCTATAACACGGAGGAGCAGACACCACAAAGCGAACCATATTTCTATTTAATGAAAGATCAAAAATACGTTAACAGGCAGCATAAATAAAAATATTTATAGTGCACGTTGACCAAAGGTAAATTCCATATCGTGGATATATGTGGTGGCCCTGAAAAGGGCCGTTTGTATTGCGCTAATTTAAGCACGTTCTCCACGAATACGTCTTGCCAACTGAATGTCTTTTGGCATAATAGTAACGCGCTTGGCATGAATGGCGCACAAGTTGGTGTCCTCAAACAAACCAACGAGGTAAGCCTCACTTGCCTCTTGGAGCGCCATTACAGCGGAACTTTGGAAACGTAAATCAGTTTTGAAATCTTGGGCGATTTCACGAACCAATCGTTGGAATGGTAGTTTACGAATCAGAAGTTCCGTGCTCTTTTGGTAACGACGAATTTCACGAAGAGCCACGGTTCCAGGCCTGTAGCGATGTGGCTTCTTGACACCACCAGTTGCTGGCGCACTCTTACGAGCGGCCTTCGTTGCAAGTTGCTTCCTTGGTGCTTTACCACCAGTAGACTTGCGAGCAGTTTGCTTGGTACGAGCCATTTCAGCACTTTAAGATTTCTCAAAGTTGATGCGATACGTTCAATGAATGAAGGCACTATGAGACGCCGACACGCCAGAGGCCGCTTATATGCCGTCGCCAGCCGCTCCGAGCGTTCCTGATTGGCTGTTGGAATAGTGGTGGGGGGATCACCGCCTACAGAATATATAGTGCTGGTGTTTGCGACTATCGTCACTCGATTCTTGTCTTCGCAGTAAGCTTCTTGTATACATTGAATCAATTCGCAATGACTGGACGTGGAAAGGGTGGAAAAGGTTTGGGAAAGGGAGGAGCAAAGCGTCATAGAAAAGTCCTTCGTGATAATATCCAAGGAATTACTAAACCTGCAATCCGAAGGCTTGCCCGTCGAGGCGGTGTTAAGAGAATATCTGGACTGATATACGAAGAGACTAGAGGTGTACTCAAAGTTTTTCTTGAAAACGTCATTCGTGATGCTGTGACATACACCGAACATGCAAAACGAAAGACTGTGACTGCAATGGATGTCGTTTATGCTTTGAAACGACAGGGCAGAACGCTCTACGGATTTGGCGGTTAAGCCTACAATACAAAATCGGCCCTTTTCAGGGCCACCAATTTCTTCAACGTAAAGAAAACTTTATCGTTTTATACAAACTTAATACCATCGATGCAGAAACTTGTTTTGTCGTTCATGTACATGTATATAATTGTAGACTTGTTTTTTGGTTCTTTAACCATCATAAATAAAACGTTCTATAACTTTATCTAGTAATTCTAATTTATTAGATTCATAATTATTAATCTTAAGAATGTCAGACATTCTATTCAGAACCCATTTCAATGGAGGCTCCAAAAACATTAATTTACAAGCTTCATTGAACACATCGATTGACGCAATAGTTGTGAGTAAAGCGGAACATTTTTCTTTTTTGTTTAGCGTTTAGGCACGACTGTAAATTATTTATAATTAAATACAAAATATCATGACTGCTGTTTGAAAGTTTGAAGTCAATATCATGTTAAATTGGTTATATGGAACTGATAACATGCCAAAGATTAAGACTATATGTACAATTTTCATTCATAAGGTTTTGTAAATCGTAAAGGAATGAACCTTTTATGAAAACCAAATAATATGATTTGTATAATCAGTTTGTTATTAAGTATAAATTTATGCACATCAATTGTTTATATCTGGTATACCAGATTTAAGTAATTCGTATATTTTTAATAATAAAACTACTGCAGTCTCTTTTCTTTAGTAATAGTATTAATATTTTATATTATCCCCATTTTTAGGCACGACCGTAAAGGGAGTGACTTATGCAATCGTTATTTTAATGATAACAATATAGTTTTATGAATTTGTTACAAGTTGGTGTATTCATTTTTCATATGATGCTTTTTTATACTTTCTATTGTATAGTTATGCACGTGTTATTTGGTATTTTGGTATGTATTAATAATACAGAATCAAGTATCATGAAATCCATAGGTAGCCATATAGGTTAGAAAGAAGTTAGTTTTGAATACAGCTATGATGAACTCAGTGTGCTGATATAACAGTGTTATTATTATTGTGAATTTAATTCTGTCGTTGGGACTCTCAGCATTATACTACTATTTTAATCAATTTTTAACTATTATCGCTTTCCTTTGTTTTAAACTAATTCAACGCTGTCATATTACGCAAAGATGATACTTAGTTCACAAAATAATTAAATTTACCTTTGCCACTGAAAATCTTCTCCAACCAATGAATCTGCCCAAACTTTAAGAAGTTATTAGCTACTTTTGTCTACTTAAAAATATCTAAGGTATGTAGTTGATAAACTAACAGATGCGTAAATATGTGTACATAAAACTGATGTTATGAAGCTTAACGATAATACAAGTAATAATCTGCGTAGAGAGCAAAATACATTTCTATTGCAATATTTCTAACAGCCTCACATATTTGTATTGTGTCTTCAGATTTTATTATTAATAAGATATTATTGAAGAAAACTTATTTTATTTATGGCCTGAGCGGAATCAGTTTTAAAACTCTGAATACTAAATTTACTTACTCATATTGCTACAAGTGTTTAATGTGTTTAATGTAATCAAATTGGACTATGTTTTAGTTATGTCAGTAATTGTTCTAATCAAAGCTATAAGTATTAAAAATGTGGTTATAGTGTGGAAGCCTCAAAATTAAAAGATATTTGAACTTGAAATATTGTTTACGGCTGAATAGGAATTGCAATCATAACATAAAACCATGAACGTTCTTTGACGTAGAAATATTTTCATGTACACGACATCAATTTTAAATCCTTTCACAAGTTATTAACCTTGTAGCGACCTTTCCATAAAAAAGAAAGTTGTTGAGACTCTATTAATGTTACATTTGTGTTGAATATATGTAATATAGATTAATCAGCCCTAATTTGTAGAACAACATTGCGCATTGCGCAACATATTCAAAATAATTGATAAAGGCAAGTTTTAAAACAAGGTGCTCAAATTATGTAAGATCATAGTTGTGAATGGAATATATCTGCATATTAATGTACATTAAACGCAGCAGGAAAAATTTTTGTTAAAAAATGCTTGATGCCAATTTGTAACTATGAGAGGTATATACCTTGCAAGAAAATTAAGTAATGAAAAATTAGTCCCTTATATTACTTGGTATATTTTTATATAACATAAACTGTTAGAAATACGTTCTTCGTGAAAAGGCACTCTTCTGTATCAGTCGAAAGGTTAAATGTTTCAAAAGAGCGTTTATAAAGTCTTAAGGTGAAATTTGTAAAACTGATGAAGTGCAACTGACTCTATACGATGAAGCTTAAAGCCACATTTGTCAAGTTAAACTACCCCTATCGCTACAATTTTACCCTGCATATATTTCTATTGAAAAACTCAGTCGTTTTCTGACTACGAAACATTTTGATTCCAAGATCAAAATTTAGTACAAAAAATAACAAAAATTGAAAGGTAAATATTTGTTCGCTGAGAATATTTCTTTCAAAGACATCCAGGGAATGTCTACTGTATAAATATTTATATTTTAAAAAAGCTGTGAATGTGTAAATACATTGACAATAATTAAAGTTCCTTCTCACAAGTTCTGGTAAATGATAAAGTAAATTTGTAGTATCGTATATATGTATCTAAAATTCTTATTGCCCCAAAAATTATTTTCATCAGCTAGAATTTTCTGCGTATACAGGTATCCGTTTTATCTCAATACAGTGAAACATGTTTTAAAGTGTCGTGGCCAAAAAATGTTTTCATAAAAAATGTTTAGGTTGAAGGGGAACGTTATGTCGGTGTACGTTGTTTTTCCTTACTAAGAAGTTAAGGTAATTTTTAAAATGGAATACAATATTTGTTTATACCCAATACTGACTGTATGTCAAGACGACTTTACCAAGGTGCTTTTTTTTTTTTTTTTATAAATAGTATCAATAAGTAATGGTGAGAGAGCCAGAAGAGCGACTGTGGGTCGTCACAGCATTATGTAATGTTCCTAGGAGCAAGTGCCCCTTTACCATTAAGCAGAATGTGTAAATGTAATTAGCAACCTAAGGTTAAAATACTTGTAAATATATCATAATGTTCAAAGAGGAAAAGTTTTCAAAAAAACCTCTAGGAATGAGAACTGAATAAAAATATTAAAGAAATAAAAGAGTAACTATATAGATTATGTGGAGATAACCCAACAAATCAAAAAATAATTAGGTGGGCCGGCCAGGTACCTAAGCCTCCTTACGCCTACACATAGTAGGAGGGGAAGCGGTTGGAGAGAGGGTGCACCTTCGCAAGATTTGGCTAATTGTAAGTCAGGGCAAGTCAGGGGGAGACAACTTATATGGAAATTTGGACTCGGAATAGTACTCTATTTAGTCGGAACTGTTATAGATGGCAGCACGTATATGAGCTCACGGACATAGCGATTGCCAAAGTATTTGGCGCAAACACAAAAGTGCTGTGTTGCATAGACTGACCGGCATAGGCTGGCATAGACATAACTGGATATTATAAGCTATTAAATGAACAGACAGTTCAAGGTGCTAGATATTTAGATCGCATAAACATAGTAATACAGTGCATTTCTATATATATTCCTATATATATTTCTATTTTTATTTATATTTCATATTTATATTTACAAGATACACGGGCGTAGGTTTTCTGCACTTTTCCTACGCCTTGTGCGAATGCGGTGCACAAAATTCTGCAGCCATTATTCGCACAATTTATAATAAAGCATATTAACACTTTATAATTTCTTATCTCTTAAACATCCATATTAAATGATATTAATATTAAAGTTTGGGCAGGTTAGGAAAGCCCCCGTGGTTCTTCCCCCCTTCCCTCTGCTGTAGCCCCCTTCCCTGCAAATTTTCTTTTTGTGCTGCCATCTATAACAGTTCCGAGATTTATACGAACTAAAATTGGTCCGCAAATTATAGTATATGGGAATTTGCACTCCCTCGGCTAAGCAAACCCGGCAGAAGTATGGCTAACACGCCGAGGAAAGTTAAGGAGGGTAAGTGGGAATGACCGTGACTGAGTTAAATGAGAATAAAATCTGAGAGTAACAATAAATTTAAATGGTAGGTATAAACGTAATTAACTAGATGTTTCCTTGATACTAATAATTTTAGAAGAGAAACATTTTTCAGACACTTTCGCAGAGTTGCATAGATCAAATAGAGATAACAGCATAGCAGACCAACGCGACAGTGATGACAAACGCGCGGCAATCAGATTCCCGATCTTTTTGGAATTTTACAAGTGGCCATAAAAGAAAATGACTCAGCACTGTGCTAAATTTGTCTTGACATGTACACTATCGCATACGGTGTATATAAAAATATAGTATTCAATTTTAAATAAATTTACTCCCTTCGGAGGCTCAATAGTACCAACGTAGACAAAAAAATATTTACAATTTTTCGTGACATCATGTGTCCTCAAAAAATATTAGAATATTGAAATAAAATAGACACTCTGCATACGTGAAAACGATAGACATTCCCTTGTTTCGAATTAATTAGTGGCCCTGATAAGGGCCGTTTGTATGAATTGTGGATGCAGTTAAGCTTTCTTTTCTGTCTTTTTGGGCAAGAGAACTGCTTGAATATTTGGCAACACACCACCTTGTGCTATTGTAACACCCGACAATAATTTGTTCAACTCTTCGTCATTACGAATTGCGAGTTGAAGATGACGTGGTATAATTCTGGTTTTCTTATTGTCGCGGGCAGCGTTACCAGCCAACTCAAGCACTTCAGCAGCAAGGTACTCCATTACAGCTGCGAGATAAACTGGAGCACCAGCACCAACTCTCTCGGCATAATTGCCTTTTCGGAGCAGTCTATGAATACGTCCAACGGGGAACTGCAATCCAGCTCGATTTGAGCGAGACTTTGCCTTTCCTTTAGCTTTGCCACCTTTTCCACGTCCAGACATTGTTGAGGTTGTTTGTTTGGAGTAATGCTCGAAGTTCGTCGTACAAACTCTTCGTGCGGATTGACGTTTCGACGCTCTGAGCTAGGCTTATATGCGGTGCGTAACAGCGCTGCGCGACCATTCAGGTCACACAGCTGCTGGGTTGAGGGACTCTCTTACGTGGTGGGGCGCGTCCTCTCACGTGATTGGTGGAGCGCTGTAGTACCCTCGAGCGTATATAAGACGGATTTTCTGTGTATGAGGCATTCTTCGCTCATCTATTTCTCAGATAGTTTCGTGTTTGATACTTGGAATAGTAAAAGTCGAAGATGCCACCGAAAGCGAGCGGAAAAGCAGTTAAGAAGGCGGGCAAGGCCCAGAAGAACATCAGCAAAACTGACAAGAAGAAGAAAAGGAAGAGGAAGGAAAGCTATGCTATCTACATCTACAAGGTCTTGAAGCAAGTCCATCCTGATACTGGAATCTCGAGCAAGGCTATGAGCATCATGAACAGTTTCGTCAACGATGTTTTCGAGCGCATAGCTGCAGAGGCATCTCGATTGGCCCATTACAATAAACGTTCCACCATCACTTCTCGGGAAATCCAGACTGCCGTTAGGCTTTTGTTGCCTGGAGAATTGGCTAAGCATGCTGTGAGCGAAGGTACCAAGGCTGTTACCAAGTACACGAGCTCGAAGTAAATTAGCTCAGGATCAACATCAAAAACCGGCCCTTTTCAGGGCCCAAATTGTTTTTACGTGATGGTGAATCTCTTGCATATACATGATCAAATTATCCCACTTTTATTCGAGATCTCTGCGAGGGATCGAATGTCGAGTTATGGTTCAGTTTAGAGCAAACAAAAGAATTTTAGTGTACGTGGTCCAGTAGCAGTAAAAATCCTGCTTGTAGTTCAATTCTATTTGTGAGACGCTAGCGTGTGTCGCCATCTAGGAATAGTGCATGCAATGAGTTAAATAATGAACCTCAAAGCCGATGGTGGTGCTCTCTGCTCTTTAGAAGAGAGCAAGTTTATAACTTCAAAAAAATCTTTTAACCGAACGTGATCATTACATCTCATCCGTGTCTTAAAAAAAGCTGATGTAATGTCTTAATTTTCCACAGTCCAGAGATTTAGTTAAACGCAAACTTTTCATTTTTCTAGCTTTTAGATTCAAATTGGCGAATTTAGCGTAGAATGTGACGCATTTGTGCTCGAGCAACAGCCGTTGTCGAGGAAATCGTCAAATTCAATTTTCACTGTTCTCTTGCGTGAGATATCGCTACAGCTTCATTTTCCTAGCTTTTAGCTTCAAATTAGTAAATTTAACCGCGCATTGTGTAAATTGGAAATAGTACGCAAAGGGTATAAATTTTTCATAGTGGTCGCGCAGAATCCAAGTCCGTAAAAGTACAAGAAAATTCTGAGGGTTGTGGCATAACACAAGTGAACTTAATTTTTCAACTGCATTATATTTTTATGCTTTCTCTCTCGTAATCATACATCATTATAAACATTTACGTATAGTGACGTGATCGTGATAACAATGCCGTGGGGTAATTGTACAAAGTCAACGTAACAGTATCACAAGAACGTACCGTGTTTATAGGGAACATGACGGATCCAGGAGATGCTCGGGTCTACATTTTTGTTCTTTATTCACTCGAGTTTCTCTCTTACGAGGGATCGACGTGAGAGGAACGATGGCACAACCTGAAACAAGACGCTCGGCCGAGTTTCGACGAGTTACCACTAAAAATTCATTTCATACGTAGCCCGCGTATAATGGGTAATATCTAAAGATTCTTACGACAGATAGGATCGTGATTCAGGAGATGCACTTATATTCGTGAAGAGCCGGCCTGAACTTTTTCTCGCTAACGAAACAATATCGTCACATGTTTCGTGTATCTCGATGGTAAACGATTATCGGTCGTGCCTGCACGACCGCATCCTCAATTACCGTGGAGGGTGTTGCGCGGCTAAATCCAAGTTTCCTCCCTCTAGCTTACTCCATTTCTCGGCACGAGTAAGAACGTAGACGACAAAGGCCGTTTTCTTAATTTCTCAAAGGCAAGAGCCTCTTTTAGAGGATAAAACCTCTGTTCGACGCAGCCTCGGTATATTACTAAGCATTGACTTTCTTGGACAGTCGAGTAAACGATACTTCCTTGTGCTCTTACAACGATTCGTATATTGTGCGCAATTGTTCTTTCCTCTCGTTACGTACGCACTAATAAACTTTCGACTCCGATGTGTGTAAGAGAGTGAACGTAATGGCGTGCGGGAGACGGGTGGACGCGAGTTAAAGGAACTCGGTAACAAAGAATAAGCGGAAAGGGTCAGTGGGGCCCACCAGATGGCACGGCCATCGCTCTTCTATCCATTATCGTCCCCAGTATTGAACTAACGAAAGAAAAATGAGAACCGACTGAAGTAAAAACGGCTTCAAGCCCGTGTCAGACTACCGACTGCACACGCCGACCCGACTGCCGACCAGGGTATCGATTCTGTAACTTTTATCGTAGTGAAAATGCGAATCACCTCACATCGCCTGATTCCGTAACTTTTACCGCAATGAAAATGCGAGCCATCTCACGGGAGTTCGTTCGACAAGAAATTCCTTGTCGAATGATGAAATCTGAGAGGAAAAGAATGAGAGACCGAAAGAGAAAGCATTACAGCGTTTTTATAACGTTTCTAATTGTAAGGTTATAAAAGCTGTCATTGTTTCACACAAATTCCCGACATTTAAGAAAAAGTTGTAAAAAGAAATGGCAATATACATGGCTGCTTTATTATTTGCTGACGATTATTATTTTGATTAGATATTTTGGTGTTTTAATGTATTGTTTTGATGATATATTGATTTTCCTTTTATTTTCACGGTTATATCGTAACCTGCCTCTTCCAAAATCAGGATGAGACCGCATAAAATTTAGAAGTATTTGTTTCTGTTTTTCTGCCACATTCATGTTTCCTTCCTTCTTCTTTGCGATTTGATACTTTCACTTCAAACATTTATGGTTATGATCAGGGTCCAGGTTCTGATAAAACGTTCTCCCCCGCACTGGTAAATCTAGTAATTTCGTATTTTCACTTTGATGTTACAGAATCAAGCGATAACATTCACGTGAGATGAAAGTGCGACAAGTGAGTGATATTGCTTAAATTACAGAATCGATACCCAGGTGTCCCCTGACTCCCCAGTCTCCGCGATATTCTCAACGTTCTCGCTTCATTTTAGACTTTTCGCCAACCACTTTTCAAGCACCGTCTCATCGCTTCTCGCTCCGTTTTAACGCGTTTACGATCGCGCCTAATTACAGTGCCACAGGATTGTCGAAATTTAGTTTAAGTGATCTCTTCCTCTTTACGATCTCCTCGGTCTGCTTCGAGAAGATTTGTGCATCGCTGGGTCCTCCTTTTCTCAGTCGACTCTTCCGACTTGGCTCGACGTCGCGTCACGGTTCACGAAGGGCCGGCGGAAGTAGCGAGTGGTACGAAAGGAATTGATCAACCGTCGTGAATATTCGAAATTTAAGAAAGAGAAGTGTCGCTACTTTCGCATTCCCCTCGAATAGAGTGCGCGTGGGGTCCTTTTCTCATGCACAAATGCCATTGGTTGGTGCGCGCATTACACGTGTATATGTGGTAATGTAATTTACATACATATTATGTAATTACATAGGTATTAATGTAATTACATACATATATCTATGAGCATCTTACAACTTCGTTAAAAATCATATTCACCATCGGCGAACATCGATTCTACTCGCTCGACGAGTTTCTAATCGTAATAAAATCTAACGGGAAATATCAAACGAACATATAATCCATATTCTCTCTTTCCTTTCCACGTTTACGCATCACGTACGCTTACTTCACAATTCGCTATGCGAACTACGAGAGAACTTTTCTCCTTCTCTCTTTGTCCTTGCTAACTTCTTTCATGCGCGCGCGCGCCACTCATTCGGTACTTTAATCGCTCCCTTTGCTTCTCGCAATTTGCAATCTGCCATTTTCCGGCCCGTCTGATCTTTATTTGCGGAGGCGGAGGTGCACCGGGGACCGTTTTCGATTTCGCATCGAATTTCGCGCGAATGAACGAGGAACAGAGTTTCACGCGCGAGGGATCTATCGTCTTAACGAAATGTCAGTGATTCGATTCGAATTAGAAAACCTCGATTCGCATATTTCCACTGCAAAAACTGTGGTAAAATTTGATAATTTTGACTTCCAAAAATATCACTGACGCTCAGTTCCCTATTGCAGTAAGAAACCATTATTAAAAAAAATCGTGTTTCTGAGGGCGATTTTGAAAAAAGACAAACGGTGCGCCAATGTGTTAAAAAGCGCTCGCGAATTTTTCGAAACGTACTCGGATTTTCTAGGCAAAATTTTAAGGCCGTACGCTTCGTCGAGCGCAACAAACACTTTAAGTGCGAACCCAGAAGTACGTAAAATTTGCTATGTAATATGACTTGACAAGGTAATTTAATCATTTTTAGTTACGCGCGGGGCAGCGCTTGAAATGAGATATCGATTCTTCTATTCCTCGTTCTACGTGCTTCGTTACATATTCTTCTCGCCCTTTGCCTCCTGCTTTTGGTCTTTTCCACCATTCTACGGTTAACCCCTTACCCTACGATTTCAAATTCGACTATCCGGGCCACAAATAGTACGACGATCGATCACGCGTCGAACCATTTCACAGATCGGCTGAGCGGTCGAAGTCATCGAATTATTTACAATGCCATCAGCACTAAGTTTTCTTTTTAAAGACATTTCTTCTCCGTAATAACTTTATGAAAAATGCATTTAGGGAATATATATTCAAACGTCCAAATGCAACCAACAATGAAACGCAATGAACCAAGCCGATAAATAACGAGTCTGACACGTGTTGTTATTTATGTTTGGCCCAATCACCGTTTCACAGCTGTAACCCGTGATTTTCATTTTTCGATTTCCTTACCACGAGTCTCACACATAGACCTAGTTTACATCGTAGAAACGTTGGTACGCGTATTAAATTTGGTGCGCATCAAAGCTTTAGTACGGGTGCGTTTGCATGGAGTATATTAAGCATGTACTAAGGGAAAAAAATAATACGAATTTAATTCATGTTGAATGCCTGCTACTGGTGGTATGGAGAACAATGGAGAATTGCAAATTAAGTTGTATAAAAACGAGAAAATATGAATAATAATTTGTAATAATAATGATTTGTAATAGGCTAATTTAAAATTTTTGAACTTTAATTGCATTCGTTGCGCCGTTCTACAGAAACCTTTCTTCTCCATATATCTTCAACCAGTGACTTAAAAATGTCTATATGTTTATGTTTTCTCCCATCCATTAAAAAAATTATTTCTTTATCATTGCACAATTCTAAAAATATACGAGTTTCTTGTTCTCCTCAGTTTGAACCTTTTCGAAAAGACATTTTTCACACAGCTACAAGTCATAAGAAGTAAGCAACAACATATAACAAGCATTGAGGTTTGCTTATTTCAGGTTAATCCTCCAAACCGAATTTCATGCGTTTACATCGTCCTTTGTATCGTTTGGCACGCGTATCAGTTTAGTACGATACGCCTATTTAATACGGTCGTACTAAATTGATTCGACAGTGTTTACATTGTGCGTACTAAATTTTTAGTACGAATTTGGTACAAATATAGTACCTGATACGCGTATTAAATGCACGATGTAAACTAGGCCAATATTGTAGGCAAGGGGTTAATCGCTCGCTCCTGTAACAATCGGATATGATTGAGACGAGAATGTTCGACGCGCAGGGACTTCATTCCTTTCCACACGCGAATTACTTCTTCATCCCATCGGGCCCTGTTCCTTGAACCACTTCGTCCCCGATTAATTAACTATCTACCAAATCCATATTTCTTTTTAACACGTTGACTGCCACGTTACCTATATCTGGGCGACGATTTCAGTGCCTGATTATAAATGATCAAAATGGGTATTTAGAAGTCTAATTAACGCTTTAGGTAGTTAACTGACAGTCACCAAACTTCAAGGTGACGTGGCAGTGAACGTGTTAACCGCCATCTGACGGTAGCGCCGGTGAGCTAGCCCAATGCAAGGGTTCACCGCGCACAGTGAGCCAAGAGAGGAAAAAAATTGTCTACCGGAAGGGACGAGCGACGAGCGCGGGAGATTCGAATCGGCCAGAAGTCATTTCTCGCGGGGGCCTTCGAAGCTAATTCAATCTAAGGAATGAGCGTCCTTTTTCAACGTGCAGTCTGGCCGTTGAAAAAGGGATTTTTTTTCGTGAACTTTGCCAACTTCCGGTTCGCCGCCGTCTTTCTCTTGGGCTCACGTAGTGGACTGGGAGCGCCTCGGAACTTTCGACGCTCGCGAGAACAATATAATTGACTTTAAGGCTAGACGTTCTCTCGTGTCTCTTCTTACATTTACCTTTCTCTCTCTCTCTTTGCTTTCTCTCTCGCACACACACGCTCTCCGCAGTTCGTTGCGATATGTCAAACGTCACGCCGGGATATTGGCACAGTCGAATCTGACAATCAGCGGCAGCATTCGGGGAGGGGATGTGACACGCGCGTTCGCGACTTGTATAAAAAAAATCTGTGAAGAATCTCCGTACATCGTGGGTCACCAGTGACACGGAATTTATTGAACACTTATCACCCCCTCCAGCCCTCATCGTTCGCTCCACAAGTAACAAAGGCTCCATGGCGCACCATGCTGCTCTTCCGCTTTCTCAATACACGCGCTCGTCCCAAAGAATTTCCACCTAAATTATCGACAAAGGTGATCTCGATCAATTTGTTAGTTAAAAAGTGACTACGGGCGATTCGTCAAGTACGAGCGGCTCGGCTCAAGACGCGGGACCTCTGTTAACACGGAACGCAATAGAAGCGCGGCGCCGTTCTCCGCGAGAGAACCTGGTGTGACTAAACACGCGCGCAGTTAATCGTTTACACATGAATTAGAAAAATTACAACATTTGTACTATCACACTTTCATGTATCGCAAATGTACGCTCGCGTTTGTTATTATTGGGGTCCGTTGGGTGTCGCGGGTTAATCGCTGGTGGGGGAGCAAGGGGTTGGTGGGAGAGATCAGGATAGAAAACTCCAAGATTTCTCTCGATCGATCGTTCTCGTCTTTTTCGCGTTGCGCATCTTCTCTCGTTACCATTTCATCCTTCGTTTTAAACGTCTTCAAGCTCCCGCGATTCGTTTGTAGGATCGAAGGCGCGTTCGTACTTGACGAATGCACGACACCTCAATTAGCTAATACAATACGATTGACTTGGTTCGTTCGAAGGGCTTCGCCCTCGTTCGCATTTCGTTTAGAGTTAATTCGCTAAAATTTATCTACGCTCTATCGCTCCTCTTTCGCTCTTTCTCTCTCTCTTTTTCTCGTCCGAGAACCGTTGCATTTTATCGAGCGCTTCGCGGGCCTTCGGTACGGTCCGCGCGAGGGCAACCCGTCCTACACCACGGAGCAAAAAAGGCAACGGTTTCAGGGGCTGCGCACGATCCAACGTTACCCGGTAAGCGCGAGAACTCCGGGGTCCGGAATTTCAATCAAAGTGCCGATATTTCACCGCTGCGAAATTTCGAAAAATCGTCGAGTCGAATTCGTACGCGTCTCGCTCGGTAACACGGATCGAAATGTTTTGGCACTGACGCGACTCTCAACCCTATCACCACGACCTTCGTCCTTTTTCCCTACGACCCCTGGACTTCCACTTTTCCCAATTTCGACGGGACCTAAGGCGCTTACCGGACACGTCCACGATCGTCCTTCTGCTAATCGAAGCCCGTCGCACCTCAACGTACACAATCCGTGGAACGCAGAGTCGCGATTCTTCCACGTGCACGCGTTCTTTCCAATTCGCTCTCCACCTTCCCTACTAGGTCAACCCCACTCGAGCGTTCGTTTCAAGGAACTGTTTCCGAGCACGCGTCCCTTCGTACATCTTCTCCCCGCGAGCCAACGTTCTGCAGGATCGATGGAAGATCCACCCGCAAGACGATACCCTCTCCTCTTCGGCAAGAATCGACGTAAGGAGAACGCGCTTTCTCCCTTTCTGCCCTTCATTTACCGACGAGCTTACTCTCAGGGTCTCCTTCTAGCTTTTATACGAAGGTCACAAGAGCTACAGGCGGATTCGGCGATCGGCGAGCAAGCTTGCGCGGGACGAGCTCGCCGCTCGCGGAGACGTTTCGCCCGCTGGCGACTTGGTCCGGTTCGAGGCGGTCCACGGGCTTGAGCAGCCGCCCACGGCGAGCCTTGCCGTTAGAGATACTCCACGATGTCGCACTTAATCGATATATTCGGGCAGCTAGCTATGCTAGCACCGTAGCCGCCCCTCGACGTGCTCTTGTGCCTCTCGGTGAGCAGCTTCTGAAAGATGGGGAGGATCGCGAGATCCAACAGTTCACCGTCCGACACGGCACTGTACATCTTGGAGACGTTCGCGGCTGATCCACCGCCGACGTCGAGGCCACCAGCCGCGCTCGTACCCGCCACCCCAGCGCCTGTGCTACCACCACCGCTTCCGCCTCCAGTACCAGGCCCACTCCCTCCGCCACGAGGATTTGCGCTTGCGAATTTACTGTTGTGTATCGTCGCGACGTTCGGCGTGCTCTGCACGTACTCCAGGCGCGCCTGCTGGCGCAGCTTGGACTCCACGTGCCTGCACTGCTGTATCCTCCTCGCGGCGCGGTGTGGACACTCGGCGACGGTGTGTCCGCTACCGCTACCGCTACCGGTACTCCTCAGCCGTGGACATTTCTCGCGCGAGCGCTCCGACACCGAGCGCTGAATTATCGTCGACATCGATTCCTCATACTTCTCTGCGGAAAGAAGACAGGATTTGGTTAGAAAGGAGGCAGCACGCACGTGGAAGAATTACCTTGTTACTTTGTTTTTTTCTTCGAGAACGACTCGGGATTAAGTTCCGAAAGCACGTACCTTCGATTTTCATAACCTTTTAACTGTGGGTACTTTTTGTGTCGCTTGCTCGACGACGGCCGTGGTCGCTAATTTTATTACTGAAGTGATATTCTATTTTCAAAGATTTTTTTGTTTTTTTTATTCTATTTATTTTCTTTTTAGCGGTGTTATAAACAACAGACGATATTTGATATTAGCAAAAATTAGCCTGTTGTTTATATAGCACACCCGCCACTGGTTATAATTTTAGTATGTGGTTTATAAACCACACCCGCAGTTAAAGGGTTAAAACTACGTATACCGAGGATATGTTGATACGCTGATTACAATATTTCATAAACGTATTGAAATAAATTGAAAAAACCTTAAGTTTTCATATTGGAAAATGACCTCGAAAATGAAATTTACGCCTACTTTCATAAAGAATATTCGTAATTAGAGCGTCAAAATACACGAGTATACGTGGCCTTTGTACGTGCGTTTTTCGGAATTTCATCCACGATTCGCAATGCTATCCTTCATTTTGCAATGTTCGTCCGAGTATGTTCGTCGAAAACCATTGTGTCCTGAACAGCCTAATTTTCGAGTAGTCCTTTCATTCCGACAATCGTTCGTAAGATTCTTCCAGTCGTTGGCTTGCCATTGGTTGCTGCAGCTAGTCGAGCGTGTAAACAAGTCGTAACCGATACTGGACTGGTCTGCTAATAGGGTTAATTACAGACAAGGCGGGCCACGCGATCGATCGCCAATTCTCATCATATTAGTTATTATCTTCCGACCGCAATGACAAGCCAAACAGAACTGCGCAGGCCCGTTTGGTGGCTGGTCAACCAATTTGCTGCTATAGTAGCCTGGTCTCGGTGCGGTCGGACCCTCGGACTAATACCAATTAAATTATCCTCGCTACATACGATTCCCATTGTCCGCGGGCTTTACCTCTGCTACTTCCGTAAATTGCGACACGATCGCTACCCAACCGTGTACTCCACCGGCAAGCTTCACTTTCTCGGTTCTAGTTCGAGAATCTCACGAACAATTTACCTTTGCTCTCGAACATTTCTCGACGTCGCACAGTGGGCCACTCGCCCGATCTGGGAGATGAAAATTTCTATTATTAAATATCTAAGAAATGCTAAGTTTTAGGATAAATGTACCCGAATACTTTCATATTCAGAATTCGTCATTCTATCGAAATTCATTGTGAAAAATGAGCATTGAATTTAAAAAAATTAACTTTACCTCGAGATATCCTCTACCCTTCCATTTGTAACAAAAACGATAATACTATTTGATGTGTTTCCTTATACCCTACAACTTTCATACGTAACATTTTCCTCTATTATTTAAAATAACGGTCATATTTCAGTTATACAAAATTATTTCGATGCCCTGCACATAGTTGACATGTATAAAGTATAATTATAAATAAATCAATTCGCATTCGATAACTCTGTTCCTTTAACGCGTATGAAAGTACCGCATCATTCTTATTATTCGGCTCCTCGCGCTAAACGTCGAAAAGGACTCTTCTTTTTATTGACATGCCGACTGAAATAGTAGAATACATTAATGCTTGGCACTCCTTGGCAGTTCATTTTCGATGTAATTAAAACTTAAATGTATTATCTCTTGTAAAAAAAAATAATTGTAATTAATCATCATGAATCTCGGTTTTGCGGAACGTTTAAAGTCATCCAAGATATTCAATCTATCTCTAGTATCAGTTACGTATTTCACCCAATTTTAATGTCAACAAGAAAATTGAAAATATGCAAAATGATGTACATACCTTGGCAAGAAATGTCTGCAAAAATTGGCAGGAAATGCAGGACGAATGAATCAGAGTAATTTTACATAAAGCGCATGAAAACAAATAGACAGTTAGGCCGAAAATGTACTTCCTTTACATTAACGCCATCTCTGGGAACGAGCCCCAATGCTTCTTTCAAAGCTTTACTGATACTTTATACGTATTTATGTGCACGTTTCGATTTAGTATCGTGGAATTCATGATCATCGATGTTTGCATTTATTATTCCCTAGATTTGGAAAAAGTCCCACTGTGCGTCGAAGGAAACCTCGTGAATTCGCGAAATTGAAATTGATGAACGTGATTGGTACACTTGGAATTCGAACGAATACGTTTTTCCAATTTTTCGAGCTAACATTATCTCCAAAAGCATGTCGGACGAAAGAAAATTTCTTCCTGCCAAATTTAGCGATAGACTCGAACCGCTTAAAAATGATCTTTCGTCCATGCTCACTTGGCTCAATTCACTTGGTAGTGTCTGACACAATCTCTTGGACCCTACCAAGTTCTTACCAGTGTCGGAGTAACTTGCATTGACCATTGCGGGGACGCTGGGCGAGCTGGCGTTGTGCGCGTCGTGATACTTCCGGTGCCTTCTTGGAGGCGGAGGTGTTTCCGCCGTGCCGTTGAGCATCGAAGCTGCTGCAGCTGCCGCTGCCGCCCTTCCACCACCGTGTTTTTCGCAACGGTAACCGGTGCTACTCGCCAGTGGTCGTCTGTGCCCGCATTCACCGATCACGTAGGCCTTGTCGAACGAGCCCAACGAACCTTCCGTTCCAACCACTCCCGCCGACCTTGAGACGTTCTCCGTCGAGATGTAGCTAATCGAGTTCGTGGGCACACTGGTCCGTCGACCCTCGAAGAGCTCGTGATACGAGTGCTCCGCACCGTTGTTCTTCACGGAGGATCTTCTCTTCAGGGAGTGGTAGGAGGAGGCTGTAGCTGCCGAGGAACCTGTTGGTGACAGAAAGCCAATCCCCGTTATGCGCAGTAGTTCTCGGCATTTGTCTTTAACCCTTTGAGCTTACTAACAGACAGCGAATACGTGTGCACGATTTTTTTGATCCGTTATTATTGTCCTTTCAACTTAAGAATGTCTTCATTTCGCGCATCTCGAATGAGCCGATTGGCCATGGGGAGCGGTCACGTGAGGACACAACCAATAGAATATCTGCTAGTGTAGGGATATGCGCAGAACGGACGAAAACTCGTCCACTTCTGGAAACATTCTTAAGTTGAAAGGACAATAGTATTTTTCATTGCGGCATAATTTTCAATTTTAATTTCAACATAATCCTGACACGATTTTCGATTATGTGCAAAAGATTTTTATTCAGCTGCCGTCTATCCTTCCGTGCTCGTTGCATATCGAAGCGGAAAATTTCAAGTGCTGATAGCTTGGACTTGAATCGCGAACGATTGCGTTGTTCGTTTGGGCCGAAGCACTGCCCTACCCACGCGTAGTGGAAGGGGTTAACACTTAACACTAGATTTGGAATACTTTTTATAAACATGGTTTCCCATTTGCACGAGTCAAATTGACTCGTTTCCGTAAATCTAACCTTAAGAATCTTCACTGGCTGAATCTCTGCGATCCGCGTGACATTTCTGCACACGGCAAACTCTCAGATAATAAAACAAAATTGCTGTCTTTGTTAAAAAATTCGTTTCGTGTGGAGGTTACTTTTTCGTTTGAATAAGTTTCCTGCGTTCTAAGACGCGGGAGTCTTTCATTCCGCCTAAAGTAAATATTTGAGAATATTCAAGTTTCGACGTTTACTTTTTTCGAACGGGTTTGAAGTTTCTTTTGTCGCGGGCGGTTGTGAGAGCTTCTGACTGGCGAAGATGCTTAAATATTAATTACAGGATATATTGGACGTCGCAAGTATTAAATATTTACGAAGCTTCTGTCTGGACCACCTACCATGACCGACAAATAAACGTTGCTTACTATTATATTCGTCGACTGCGCTAACGAATTTACTGTTACACCGAATTTCAAACGTTCATCCGGCTCCAATGCTTGAGCTCTTTGTGCGACGAATTTCGCTACGAACTTGTCTCTCGTGAAGTTACCTACTTCGTACTCTTTAGTCGTTTCCGTTCCAAGAGAGTTTCCATTCCGAGTATAAGTCGCTGCTCCTATCGCTTGCCACGTACCGTTTCGTCGAATTAATCGCGAAAGACCATCGTGTTGGCATGACCAGGCCGCGTTAACCGCATGCGCGCACAAAGGGATAGAGAATCAAATGTACACGGTAGATAAGGTAGATAAGGCTGGCAGTGGTGAATGTTGAAGTTAAAGTTAGCCACATTCGATCCTCCTGTCCCTTTGCTCGCGGCCGCCAACGGCTAGATACTTGTTGAACGAGAACGGACTTCAAGCGTGCATTAGGATTTGAAAAATACTCGGAGAAGAAAAACCCAAAGGCCTCCGGCTTTTGGAATTTCTCTCGAATAAAGTTCCGACAAGCACCTATGATTATTCTCTTTACCTTCTGATCAATTTTACTCGAAAACTATTACTTTTCCAGCGAAAGTACATAAGACACAAAATGTGTATTTCGGCGAGATGAACAACTTTTGTTCGAAACATTTTTCGATATTTTATATAGCTACAAAAATAAATTGAAAAAACCTTAATTTTTCATATTTGAAAATCACCGCGAAAATGAGATTTGCGCCAACTTTCATGATGATATTCGTAATCAGCGTATCAAAATACATCAGTATACGTAGTCTTAAAAAATATGCGCTTTTCGGAACTTCACCTCTTCTCTCGGGCAAATTGGGTAGGTACAGGGTGTGGCGAATACATACAGGGCAGTAGATCGGGTTGCCTATCCATCGATCTGTCAGGCGCACGCTCTGCTCACCGGCAAAAAAGTGTGGATGGGGACAGGTTACCTACCGATTTACCTTAACCCAAATATAAAATTAAATTATTAACTGTTTCTTCTATGTAATGGAACATTGCAATATTTGCAAACACAAAGGGTTCTACTTCTTTCTTGTTAAACCGATTAATAGATTAGCGGTCGGTAAGGGTCGGGGACAACAAGCCGATTAATAGGCTACCGGTCGATAAACTGCATTTGATATAATTGAAGTGAAGTTAACATAAGGACGAGGTACAACTCGAGAACATCAACACCCCACCCCCGTCCACCGCCACCTAGCGTCAATAAATCGGTAACCTGTCCCCATCCACACTCTCTTGCCAGACAGGAGAGCGAGCGCCTGATAGATCGGTGAATAGGCAACCCGATCTACTGCCCTGTATGTATTCGCCACACCCTGTACAGTGAGCGAAGGAGGAGACGAGGTAAATGAAGCCTGCGCCGAGACGCCGAGCGTAGTTACTCTCGTAACATTTGACATCTCTCGCGTCGCTTTGCTCACCAACCTCGTCAACGAGAGAATTAAATTCGTGGCGGGTGTTGTCTCGTCGGAACGAAAGCAGTTTCTACGCGGGAGAGCTTGGCCCCGGAGGGACTCATCGACGCTCGCGTAATCAATGAAGCTTTTCGCAGACGTTTGCCAGTCGTACCGAGCGAGTAACTCCTAAATTTATTAGGAGAATCGCGTCCCCGCGCATTCGCAAATGAAGTTACGACGAGCGGTAGCGGCCCGGCGATTACGTTAAAATTTACATACGCGTGGATTTATCGTCCACCGGCCGCAAAATTGTCGTCGTAAAATTTAATACAATATCCCCGTCTAGCGCGGGACACTCTCGAATGTCCGTAAACCGGTGTCACCCAGTGAACAGATATTTCACGAAGGGCCCAAACGCTGATTGGATAATTTATGCGTAATCGTTTAACCCGCTCGCCGACGTGCAATGCCTAGCGGAGCTCGGAAATCCCCTCAGCGAGGAGCGCGCCTGGCACGTGAAATTTGTCGGAAAAATGGCTGAAAATCAATCCACGTTTGACAGAGCGGGCATGTAAGCCCTGTAAAATCGATAGTCCCGACGGATTATGAGATAATTTACAACAATGCTCGCTCATCGAATATGTAACGCCATTATTTTGTAAATTTCGAATGGAGCGTAGAGTCGATGGAAATTTGTCGATGACCGATGGCTTCGACGGTCCCTGCCTCGCGAAATAATTTATAAGGCACGATGAGTTTAATCGTGAAATCGACATCGATCGTCGACTTCTCTCATCACCGGTAACTTCGTTAATATCAGTCAGACGCGATCGTATGCATAATAATTAACTTTATTAACTTTATTCGTATTCAGCATAAAGTTAATGACTACTTAAATCGAATGTCACAGTACTCAATCAATTTGTTAAATTTATATGAATAATGACTAATCAATTTACTTATTTTGCATGACTAATGGTTAGTTGAAATTATTCTGAAATTTTAAGTTGTTGTTCGACATAATTTCCGTCCGACGCTTCATGCCATACCACCGATCGGGCGCGGTGAGTGACGAGCGCTGCGGCCCTGAACGCGGACTGTTACGGGCGCGCTCATTCGCCTGTTTTTCCTTAATAATTCAAAAATGAAGCCTTAACCAATTTTTTCGAAAAGGAAAATGTTGTTTAGAATCAGTTCAGCTATAACCACTCCGCGGAGATTACACCTATTGCGGGACACCCTGTATACAAGACCATATTTAAGACCATGGACACGATAAGGCTGGGCATTCGATGAAAAAGTTTACGGGCATACAAAAGCGGACCGAGCGCGGTAGTTTAAAATAATTATCTCGAGGGCAAAGTGCGCTCGGTGCGTAGCAATATTTAAGAGGGGGTTCGTGGCTGGTGGATGCGTGGATGAACAAGAGAGACAGAGAGAAGCCCAATGAACGAAAATTTCCGAGTACTCTCTACTCTCGCTTGCATTCCGCAGTGCTGGCGGCCCGGTGTACCTATGACCGTAATTACCGCGAACTAATTAATTTTCTCTCGGCGTTCCTAACGGAATTTCCGTCGAGAGATATCTCCCGACGATACTTTGTCTCCCAGCCAGAGCCGCGTAACGAGAACAGAGGAATCCAGGTGGTCCAGATGTTTGCCTGAAAAATACTCAACCCCTTGTGTATAATTTCATCACCGATAACGCGATGACTAATTACCGTCAATTGCACAAAGAAGCCACTTTCATTGGTAACCCTAAAACCGTTGTTAAAAAGGGGAAAAGAAAATTTGGAACACCGAAATTGAAAAGCGAAATCCACAAGACCGACCACAGGTTACTCCAAAGTTCATCGATATTTTCTACCCGCGAAATATCGCAGAACGACCACGATTCCTAAAAGCACAAACCAATTAATCCCTTGGGTACATTCGACTACTGTGATTTTCGTAGTCCATTTGTTTTCGTCCAAGTTACGGATGATGAGTTTAACACTTTGGTAAAAATTCAACATTCCATGTGCTTCTCACCAGTCGTAGATCCGGGCTCTATTTCGATTGACTGTCGCGCGGGACATTCTTTTATCCATGCCGTTCTTCAAAATGATATAAAAATATAAGACCTTACAGAACAGACGAACTAGTGCTTCAATATCAAATAATAAATGGTTGCCACCACAACCGATTAATCAGCTACCCTAACCATTGGGGACAAAACGTCGATTAACCCTTTGGGTACAGATTTGAGATTTTTTTGCGCTTGGAACAGTTTCAATTTACTCGTTCAAATTAACCTCGTGATTCGTAATTCCGACAAAACAAGTGCATGACGTTCTAACACGTCAAATGTACTCAAAGGGTTAATTTTTTTTTTTTTTTTTTTTTTTAAATTTAACAATAAGTAATGGAGAGGGGGCTCAAAAGAGCGACTGAGCCGCCTCACCATAGTAAAACGTATCTAAGAGCAAGTGCCCCTTTACCGTTAAGCATAATGTGGAAATGTACTCAAAGGGTTAATCGACGACCACCTTTATACTGACCACCGTGCCGATGCTTCGGGACGAATTGCAGGGGTGGCGGAAGGATCGCCTGCTCGAGGTAGGTCTGCTCTTGGAGTTCGCCGAAAGAGACGTTCTTGGGAGGCGGTGGAGTTGGCAGCCTCGCTCTCTGCTCGTCCTTGCTCATCCTGAGGATCTTCGCGTCCCTGGGGATCTCGGTTTCCTCGAGGACGATCGAGTCGCTCTCCTCGGCCGCCTCCGGAACGAAATCAACGTTGGTTTTACCGTCGACGCGTGGCTCGGGACTCCTCTCGATCAGAGGTTCACTCTCGGGCTTCCCTGAAGCCTCTCCCGATCTGCTCCTTCGACGAAGACCACCGACCCCGTCACCCGTGTGTTTGAGGGCCGTCGGTAATCCGCTCGTCGTATTATTGGGACCAAGGGCCCCGCCGCTTTGGGGCACCAGGGGCTGTCGCTCGCTGTCGATCGCGATCGCCGGGACCTTCGAGAAGGATGTCTTCTTCCTGCAAAACGCACCACTCGACTATCTCAGGATTGTTGGCGGATCGCGCCTGCTGGATGTTCGGGATGAGTAGTTGTGTACGCGCGCGTTTCTTTAATTCCTTCGTTAAGTTAGACTGCGATTCTCTAGACGAACCTAGCGATTCAATCTCTGGCGCGCATTGTTCCGAAAGAGTAAGCCTTCCTTTTTTAACCTGCTGACACTTTGACTGCCAAGCTGATTTTCCATGGATCGTCCGTGGCGCCACACTTTGCATTTTTTTTGTGTTTTTTTGGTTGACATATGATCTTTCAAGTGCTGTAAATTGCGGTTAGTGCAATCATTTTTTAGGCTGGTATTCATAGTCCTTCCTTATTTTTAAGATTGTCTTAAGTATTACCTGAAGTCGCTCTCTAGATTCATAATCGTGAATAAGGTGATCTTAAGACGACGTTTGATGTGTAATGAAACACTCTTATTCGACTCGATCTCAAGTGCAGGCTTGAGAAATAACTATGAATACCAACCATTCTTAATGATTTTAATTTCCACCCTTAAGGACCGGTGTCGACCGTGCCGCCACGACCTGTGTACAAGATCGGGATCATGGCAGTCAAAGTACTAAGGCAGTGCTCGGAATTAATTAATTCCAAGCACTGTGCTAAGGTGATTTTACCAGGTATTTGAAAGTGTACGCGAGTGCGCGGTTGGTATCGAGTAACTCTCTCGTGCTCTAAAATTCTCTCTCGCGGCAGGTCTCCGAGAAGAGAAACGACAGTCGTTACAAAATTGAATTCTTTCTCGGTTATGAATAAGAGACGACGACATTGGATCGCATTTTGCTTCTTCGCGTGTCCGCGTTACAATGAAAGGTTCTTAAGAGCTTTTTTTTTCCGCGATTCTGTCTCGATAGGTATCGCGCTCGCGCGCGAGTTTACTTTTTTACCGTGGCGAGTTCACAGAGCCCTGCTTTTATCTTTCGACGTATCGGGCTCACGCGCAGTACGATGTCGTTGGCGATACCGAGTCGTGCGACGATTGAAATAACGAGGCGAACGGTGGGGGACTTTAGCTCCTTTTATTTCTGCGATCGGTAACGAAGCTGTAATTTCGTAGTCGCGGACAAATAGCGAGCCGATAATTGGCATGTAGTGACTTGGGGGCGGGAGGTAGAAATGAGTGGGTAGTTAATTGGATTTTTTAACCCCAGATGAATTGATATTGCGTGCACCATCCAATTAAGGGCGCAGGGTGATTATTTTTTTTATTCGTGCCACTGTAAGTTGGGATTTTACGCACTTTGTCGTTTGTTGCTCGACGACGCTCACATTGACATAATCTCCCTCCGGTTGGGAAACCGTCGTCGAATTTAAGCTGCACATCGACATTGAGATGTCCGTAGTCTCAGTGGTTACCGATAGACCTGCGAACAGAAAGTTGCAATCCTCCGGTACAGTATCACCAAGTTGTTCTAGGATGAAAAAGAAATCTCTATGGAAACTCTCGTGAATATGCTTCAGCCTTCTATAGAAAGTGGTGGAAAGCGTTTCTTGGCAGCCTGGGTGCTAAAAAGGCGTCGCGACGAATCTCTCAAGAACTATGTAAAACTCAGCCAATAACTACATCGTACTCGCATAGGTAAATAAAAGAGGTTGAGAAGGTAGAAAGAGTGGACTTTCATCTCCTTATCTACGTTCGAAAATTTCAATTCCTCTCTCGTTACTACGCATTCCTCCGAGTCGGAAGGGACGGTTTCTCGCAATTTGCCACAATCTTAATCAATTCGTTCCTCGTCTGTCCTTCGTCTTCTTCTTTTCAAGAAGACGTAAGGAGAGCCGAGACGATCGAGGGTAGTCCTTTCGTTATCGCGAGATTACGTAATTCGCCAATTGGAAGCGACAAATTGCGATTGGGACTCTCATGCACGGGATAGCGCTTAACCCCTTTTATCTTACGATGTTGTTAGTGGAAGGGTGCGTGGAGTGGGCGTGATCAGTCATTTGAAGAGGAACAGTGGGCCGCGGTTAGGTTGCCAATCTCGTAACAGTAGCTCATTAAGTGTGTACACTGGGTCGTGTCATTCGCGCGTAAAAAGAATGCCAGGGGCTGCTAGCTATGAAGCCATAAAAAGGGGCGCATATCTCACGATGCTCGGATCATAGAAGGATTCAGTGTCGTCGAGAGTAGGCCTTCCGTCAGGAAAAGGCGTTATTCTCTCATTGTCTACTTGGCCTGGTAAACGTCCCGCCACGAGAACCGTCTCCGGTCGAAGGAAGTCTGCGATCTCTCGACATTTCTCACTCCTTCGTTCTCACCTTTTCAAAGACGGTTCTCGTGGTTCGCCGGCCAGACGCGAAAATGCAAGATGACTCCGTCACAAATCCGTCACTCATTCTCTCGTTGTTTAATCCTCGTTATGCCGTTCTCGCGACACTGAAACCGCGCTGCGGAAAGGAATGTGTCCTTGCGATTGGATACTTTTGCTTCTACGGTACCTCGCGGCGCTGCCTCCGCAATCAACGACTAACCTTTGTGAATTTGTGTGCCATGCCGCTGGACAGTGGGATCTAGCACACAGAGTGTGAACAAGAAGCACCGATCAGTGCACGTTAACTTTAACATTGGGGGCTGGAGAGAGTGGGGGGTATAGATTTCGATAGTTGTACTTTTATCTAACCTCCCGTATGGACAATTACGCACGGAGATAGGGGTAGCACGGCCGTTTTCTCCAACGCTTTTACCCCGCGTCGCGTTCAATAAAAACTTTATGCGCTCGGTGACTCGGCTCGACCCAATTTCGTATTCTCGAAATATCAATCTCTACATCTTTATTCGCCGCGCTGACGCAGGTAGAGACTCAGATTCTATCTGGTAACACACCGCGCGACACGGAACACGCAACGCATAGGGATGCTTACGAACGTGGTGGCTCACCTTCTTTTTTGATGATCCCCTCGTGCCTCGGTACCGTTAGTCTATCCATTGCCTCTTGTGTATCCGCTACACCATCATCATCAAGCCTTCTTAAACACATCTATAACAACGTTTCGTTGGTGGCTACCACTTATCGTCTCAAGGTCACCACGTGACGAACAAACCGACAAAAAGAAGAAAAAGAGAACCACTACGGTGTAACAACACGCGCTTTCCCTCTGCGACCGAGGAAACATCGAGCGAGCAAACTCTCTGCGCACCTTTAAAACTGTGGAAAAGCGACTCTCACGAGATCTCTACTCACTTGTAGCTCCGTGTCCTTCTCCAAGAGTTGCTTTCGAAATTTTTGGTTCGCCACGGTAGCCTCCTTGAGGCGTTCCTCCAACTCGCTCACCGACGAGTCTCTTCGCGTTTTCGAAACTGGTCTCAGCGTCGCCCTTAATCTTTTGTCTATGGCACCTTGCGGGTTCCTTCTCAGTTCTATGAGCTGAAAAGTCCAAGCTAGCAATTAGCACGAGCTCTCGTTCCCACCACCTACCTACACAATTCGCGAGTTCTATTTACTTCACGAAGAATTCAATCTCCACTCCCGACCTCAATGACGAAAGGTCAAGACGAACTTTCGTACACCACCGCGTAGCACAGGAATTAATGGCACCGGGAGAACAAAGAGTGCCTTTCCGCGGTGAACGTCGAGGAAGTCGTGGCCCAGCTGGGCCGAGTTCTCGTAATCGCGGATCCAGCACGCGTTAAATTAAAGCGTGGGTAGTTGGTAAAGAAATTATTCGCGATAAAAGCGCGAGCGCTTGCGCGTTATCGGTACGCGCCACAGTCGGTCACCATAAACGCGCCCGCGCTTCCACCACATACGCTGAGTCGCGCACCCCAGCATAATCGTAAATCGTAAAGTGGGAGCTGGTTTCCCAGTTACGGTGGCGCGCGGTACGAAGCGGGTTGTAGGTTGGACGAGACTAGAAACAACTACGTGGGCTAAGGTTTACCTTGGGAACGAACACGAGGCAGAGGGTGGCCGTGCTGCAGAATATTATGAACACTGACAGCATTATGAACATGGCGTCTTGCTTATCGGCCAGCACGAAGCTTATGGCCGCCCCGGTGACGCACATTATCACGACATTGTACACGCTCATACCGACGTATTTACTGTCGTTTAATGCGGGTATGCTCACGTGTCTTGTCTCCCAGGCGAGAAAGGCGCCGAATATCTGGAAAAGAAACGTTCGATGCTTTTACGTTCGCGAGCTTTTTGCTAGGAGGTTTCGTTCAGCTCGAGAAAAACTTTCTCATTTTTACCACTGTGCGTCGTTGCGTACTCACCATCAAGAGTCCTTTGTAAGCGTATATACAGCCCAAATAAACCGTCATTCTGTTGCTCTGGCAGTATTCGTTTTCTGGTATGATAATGATGTCCTCGCTGGAGGGATCAGGCTGCAACGATGATGCTCTCTTTACAAGAGCTTCGCACGAATACCGTTCGAAATGGCGGGATACAAAGTGCGCGCGAAGCGAATTTTCGACACTTATTTTCCAAGGGAATTCTCGCGTCCGATGTATTTTCGCGTACGTGCCACGAATGCGACATGTAATACGACGCAATGGCCCACAAAAGCGACAGGCGCGTCACGAAGATCGAGTCTAATGTAGGCGCTCATCTGCACGTCTGCGCGTAATTCAATATCTTTTCATTCTGTGGATATAGGTATCGTTCGCTTTGCCACACATTAATGGATCCGATGCACCGTCGCGAATGTTGAGAGCAAATGGGATTGTCAACCGAGTAAAACTTCGGCGATTTTTAATTCGCGGTGACTGGGTTCATCAGGTTTGATTTTTGCTTGCCTACGTCGTTGGATTCGTCTGGACCTTAGCTATTACGGTATATAATGATAGAAATATGCTGCCTCGTTTAAAAAAAACATCTATGACCTAGATAACTCTAAAAATATGACCTTGAAGAAGAAACGGTACCCTCTGTAATATGCGTCCGTCCGAAGCAAACAATTTATATCTTAGGTATTTCCACGTATTTATTAACACTAGGTTAACGGGAGCTTTTTTATAAACATAATTTCCCGTTTAAACCCGTTAAATTGACGGCTTTCCGTAAACCTAATGTTAACGATAACGGAGACATTGGCTTGTAGCAGAGTTTGCTTGGACACGGTGTATATGTATATAGCACCTTGTGTCCAAAGCATTCATTTAGTATGTCTATATGAGGACCTCACGACCGAAAAGGGTTACAGAATAATTTCGTGCAATTTAAATGCCCCGAAATTTCCATTGTACGGAATTATATTCTCCGGTTCTCGCTACCTCCATTGTTCCCACTTACATAGGGCTCCATCTGCTTAGTTTCTCGGTAGAATGGATCAGCGACCTGCCACGTAGTCATGATCGCCAGATCGATCACGAGAAGCACTCCGACCACCATGAACAGTTGGTAATCCTTTATGACCTGTACGACAAAGCGCAATATTGTCATGCTCCGCTACTCAACGGAGTGTTACAGTTCTCGATGCACCAGGGTACTCGAGGGCTCCATTGGAGTAGAACGAAATCGATACGGCGGAGCCGATCGGGTCTTGGAAGGGAACTCGGAGCTGCGATCGATTCCAATACAAGATCCGTGGATAGCGTGATTGCGATTTAACTCGACCAACCCAACGCACTTGATCTCCTCTCCCGATGAATTTCTCTAATCACAATGGGCCACCCTTTATCGCCACCGGCCACTCACTCACTAGCTCACCTTCTTGTTGAGCTTCACGTCGGTGAAGATAGAGTGGACCCTCCAGGTCTTGGAGAACATGGAGCCGAAGGCCAGAGAGAAACCGGCCATTAGCAGCCAAGCCCTAGCCGTGCAGATGTATGGGAATGCCGCGACGCTCGACAGTTGGGAGTCCAGGCCTAGGAAGATCACGCTGCTGTAGGTCAGCATGCACCCGACGATGATGACGTTGTTTAGATGTGGCGATGACATTTTGATGTACCTGGTGAGCGACGAGGAAGAGAGACAGACGGCAGGGTTAGAGATCTCGTTCGTGACGAGGAAAAAAATGAAAGATCCTCGCCACTTGTTCGCGAATGGCAAATGTTGGACGTGGGTGTGGGAAGGTTTGAGAAGAGTGAGAATGACGAGGTGAGAAGGAGGTGCGGAGAAATTACAACGGTCCTAATTGAAAGAGGATCGAGGACCGAGGTCTGGGTCATTACCGCGCGCTCTCTTACGAGTCGAAGTTCCTTCATTAGGGGCGACGATCAGCTGGCTCCTTGTTAGTCAGGAGAAAACCAGTAATTTGGGGATCTGATGGAAGTTTATCAAAGAGCTAACAGGCCGGAAGTAATATCTTATAAAGCCGTAAAGCTATTAGGCGATCGTAATCGCTCCTACGGTGACGCTTCGTCGATGCCCTTCAACGTCGCGATCTTAAATGCCATCCGAAGTTTTTTTTCTACATTTTCCTCAGCAAAAGACGAGTGATACTTTCGTACATATTTCGTATGGAAATCGAGGAGAATCACCGTGATTCATTATCGTGTTAATTATACCGAGATAAATAACGGTGTAAGGCACGAGGCTTGCGATTTATCGAGTTTCATTCGGTAATTACCTCTGATTTCTATATTTTATGTTGATGGCGAGGAAGATGGCCGCCATCACGATGCCCACGCTGGCCGCCGCAGCTAGGACCGCGTATATCGTTATGTTCACGGTCGAGTGCTCGATTATGTGAAGAGTACGATCCTTGGGCGGTGACCTTCCTCTCCAGACTAAAGGCTGCCCTCTGCTTAGGTTCAACGTACTCGTCACGGCGTCGAATTCTCCCACCTTGACCTCGGCTCCAACTGGAAGAGGATATAGTAAACTTAGTATCATTAATAGTGTTAATTTAATTCGTAGTAAATTAACCCTTTTGTTACGACAGTCCGCCACTGAACACGGAGCACCGCGCCGCAATGTGTGCTGCACATTGCACGTTGATAGTCTTCGTCGTAATTTCCACTTACGTCTTTCCACGCCACCTTGGAATTCTCTTGGATGTACAATTTTTTGAGAAGCACGGTAATGAGTATATTGTGTGAATATTCAGTTATGTACACATTCACAGATTTTGCTATTATTATAAATAAAAATGCAATGTAGGGTAGTTGTATATCAACTGACAATTCTTAGTAATTGAATTCGGACTGGTAAATTTTAAAGCAACTAGACGCACGGACTTTCTTATCGACGAGAGTCGGCGCAGGTCGTCTCGTAGATGTCGATTACAGCCGGTACCTTGGGCGTATCCAGGGGTGGGCAAGGAGGGGCAGCTGCCCCCCTCCCCTTTCGTGGAAAAAATTTAAATTTAAGAAGTTTCTAGTTCTTTACAGATTTGAGATGTTTCATGTGTAAGAAGACTCGCGTAAAATAAACTGTTACGGAAGATAGAGAGAAAAGGAACTCGTAACTGAATATGCAAAGAAACTTTTACTAGCACAATCTCTATTGTCCGAGATCTTGATCGTTCACAATCTGTATCGCTCGCTCTTAAAGAAGGAGCTCGCTCAAGCAAGGAGCAATTAGTAGAAACTGTAATTAAAAAATTTGCAGCTAATCCTCGCAAACTATTGTTTAAAAATTAATTTTTTTTTAAGTAAATGGTGTTCTTATGTCAATGTGTCGTATTGCATGGCACCATGGATACCACTCCACTCCGACAAAGAGGTTAAATTCAGAAAATTGCCCCCTCTTCCGCTTTGAGCTGGATACGCCCTTGGCTCGGTACCCGTACATACACGCAACGAGAAGGTTTAACTCGTCGAGAAAGAAGAATCGGCGACATTCGAGGACTACCTATCGTTCTTCCTCTCGTTATAAGTTTAAGGCCGTCGAGGCTTCTGCGACTTAGAGAAAAATCCTTTCCTCGGTAAACGGTAAAAGGCGACGAGTAGCGTAGCGCCGTCAGCGGGATTCGCGGTGGAAAACTTGGACGAATCCTGAGAGTCGCGCTCTTTCGCGGAATTAAAACGTTGACGATAAGCCGAACGAACTTCCCTACCAAGTTCCTGGGCGGCGAACGAGGCTATTCTACTGAAACGTATAATTCCTCGGTTGGGTCTCTCCTCGAGGTTCATTTTCCAGTTCACCGCCCGTCCGATTAATTTCTTCGACGTTACTCTCGCAAGGACTCGTTTCACGTTGCCCTGGGCGTTTCCTCTTTAGGGAGTAGAATCGTCGGGTGGATCGGAAACGATATCGAATAATTCAATGTTCGCGGAAATATCGTGAACCTACGGTAAAAGGGCATCGATATTTTTCCACGTCGACGCGGCACGCGGATTGAGAGCTTTCGTCGTCCTGATCTTCCTTTTTCCTTTCTCCTCCTTCTTCCTCTTCCTCTTCCAACCGCGTCTCTATTCCTTCGTTCAACCATCCTGGAAGGGATTCGAGCGGGGATTGATTACACGGCCAGCATCCACCATCACCGTTCCGGCGTCGTCGTCAAAACTTCTTTCTCGCGCGTACGTGCCCAGAAATATTCGAGGTCGAGAGCTTCGTGGTACGACGTCCTGCAGCGAGCGAATCGCGCGCGCGCGCGCGATCCGTCTTCGAAACAGGTCAGAGGCTCTATAAAATCCGATTATTACTCTCCTCTGACAGATTTATCGTTCGTCTCGTTGGAAGGGACCAGCCGTCGGCGAAGGAGGAGGTTGAGTGGAACGAGGAGAAGGTTGGACCATGTCGCGTTCCACGTCCACGAGACCGTTTCTTCCGCTGTTCCTTTTAGGCTTTTTCTACTCGTGTTTCCCTTCGTCCAGTTTGCCCGAGGGAAAATTAACGAGTGTCCTGAATGTGCTGGAATTTTCCCCCTGGGAACGTGTGTCGGATGTAAACGTGTAAGGACGGCGTGATTCTTTCTTTTGTCGAGACAGATTTGATTCTCTTGTGATCGAGTACTGCAAGAGAAGCTTGTGAAGTTATGAAATAATCTCGAGATTGCATTGGATCACCTCCGTGGACTACGCGATTTTTTTTTGGACGTTGTATTCCTCCGTTTGGATTAAATTTTCTTAGTTAATTCTTCCTTGTTCTTTTAGATTTGAGAAAATGCCTCGTACTCGATTCGTCAAGATTACGACATTTGCGATGATAATCGTGAGAATGGAAATTTAGCTGCGCCTGTCGTATGCAACCCTTTGTACGGACACCGTGTTAACGTAGCTTTTTCAGGTTCTTCTTTTCTTCTTCCTCCGTCACGATTCTCCTCGAAGCTCTCGCAACGATTTATTACCGTGAAAGCACTCGATTGACCGATTCCTCAGGATTCTTCTACTCTCAAAATTTGCAGCCTGTCAGAAAGGAGAATAAAGAGAATCGATGAAACGAGACCGAGGATTTCACTGAATTATGCCCTTTGATGCGCTTTCGTCGAGAGAGCCTGAGTACGAGGCATACGAGAGGATTGTATCCATGCGGAGAATATTCAGGATACAGTAGAAAATCTAATAGGACGCGCTAAGATCGCGAGGCAATTCTCGAACACTCGATCCAGTCGTGTGTGCGCGTGGAGTATTTGATTTTCCATTGCGAGCGCGTGAGCGTCTCAGGATCTCTCGCTTGGGATTAGAACGCTCGGAGTTCTGCGAGCGAAATTCGTCTTCTCGAGTATGATACATGCGACGAGACCCAGCTGGACTTAAAATCCGACGGTAGGTTATTCATAGAAGCATCCATTTACCAGCAATGATTCGCGATCACGAGACCGCGATGCAGGAAACCGGAGAATCATCAGTTTTGAATATTTAAGCAAATCTCTCTGGCTCTGACTCTGCCTTCTCTCCATCTCTCACCCTCCTTTTGACTCTAGTGCCAAGACGAGACGTCGAATTTGGAATCATCGATCGTGCTCGTACGTGGAGAGAGTCGGAGGGCCAACGGAAAGAGAGTGAGAGAGAGAGAGTGAGTGTTCCTGTTTATACGCGAAGATGCAAACCTATCCTACCTTCTGCCTTCCCTCACCTTCGTGCCTTCGACCTCGTTAGCACCAATGCTTTGAACCCTCATTTGCGAAATCCAGTTCGACCTCTCAGCCAACCGACAAAGGAATTTGTAGTTCTTGCGTGCTAACGAAGTAGCAACCTGCGAAACTCAATCCCTTCGTTAAGCGGAATAACGAACTACTATCTGGAGGTTAGCGCTGGAATCGTAAACGTCGCCGATTCATCGGTATGCAAGGGACATATTGTGATTTTTCGAATTGAGACTCTGCTGCCTGGCTCATCGTTCACTCCACTTCACTCGCTCCGTTACTACTCAACTGTCTGAAACGTTCTTTAAAAAAGAAGCTAATAGACACTTACATTGGAACTGTTTCAGCAGAATGTAAGCCTTCCTCTCGTTGTCGTAGAACCTCACCGGACCCTGCAAGAAGAAACTCGTGGTTTAGCATGGTCGAGACAGAAAGTGAATTCAACGGTGCATCTTTATTCGCAGATTTCTTCTGATTCTCCTCTCCGTCTCTTCGTCAGTTTGCTTCGGTATTTGTGCGCCAACGGTGTGACGCTCTTTCAGCGCGCCGCCGCCGAGCGCGTTAACGGCCACCGCGTTATTTTAACAAACGTATTCCGTTTTTAACGAGATTCCAGGGGTGGTGTCGGAGAAGAGACGCCGGTGGCAGGTCCGATCTAAAATGCGCGGACTCGTCGCACGGAGACGAATAAATTCGGGTCTCGAAAAGGGGCGTGGCTTTTGAACCCGCGTCCTCTCTCTGGCTTCAGATAAACCAGTTATCCATGACGAGAGTTTTCGAAAACGCTTCGAATTTTAACGTGGCCCACGTTTCGTCCGCTTCCGATGCGACGCACAGTGGTCTAGAATGCGATCGCAGCCTGAATTAATTATAAGTGCTTGTGACATCTTTATAATCGATTATAAATCTTTTTTATAAGTATATCTTAGTAGTAATAAAATAAGTAAGAGATATTTTTTTATGTAATTTGCCTGTGTTTTGAAAGAAAATCATAACCGGAGAAACTTCTTTTGGAAAATATATGACTTTTCGTCTCGCACAAAACTCTATTTTTGAGTCCATCCTATTCTTAATATTTCGCTCGAATCGCGATCTGCCTCTATTTCTATCGTAATTCGATGTTTTTAATAATTGTCAATACTATTCTCTTTGTATTGTGTTTCTGCACGTTCTCGGTTCGCACGGATTTCATATTATGCTTTAGTTCGCATCTCCCTTTTCTCTCCTACTCTCACAGCACAACTGCTCAAAATACAGCTTGTTAGTAACCGCGTTCGCGCATCGTCCAATGCTTTTTTCAGCTTCGCGGTTACGAGAAAGTTGCGCGTGGTTTATTGCGGAACGCGTCATGCCTATCGGAAACAAACAAACAAACACGCGAGAAAGCCGAATAGACGAGTCCGCGAGATGCTTCTGGAAAAGTGGGAGGAGAGAAAAAAAAAAATATACGCGACCGCAAAGTGGTGACGAAATTCGTGCTGCTCCTGGTGCGCGGAAAGCACGAAACGAAAAACTGGGCTCGCGGTTTTCTCTACGTTAACACGTTCCATGCAGCTTGGGACGTATGCGCCCCACGCTGAACTTTCCCTTCAACCCAAGGACTCGTTCGATAGAGTAATGTTCACGCAGGCATTTATTAAACTAATTCCTAGAAAAACAAATTTACAACTTTGTTGTCTTGTATATCTTAAACTAAACACTCTTTTCTTGATAATTATGATTATTGCATTATTCTAATTATTCCAAGCCATACGCCAGAAACGAAAAACGCGGCCTGAATGGTGAAGGTCTTCAAAAAACGACCTGGCACGGAACGTACTAAAAGCGACGAAGCTACCACCAGGTCAGAGCCAATTTTCGTCGCGGGTAGTTTCCTCGAATCGTACTTTAGAGAACGGTGAGCCACCACTGGGTGCGTGGACGTAATTTGGAACTCTCTGGTTAAATGTTGCACGCGCGCGTTGAACGTATCGCGATGCTAAGTTGGTGCGAGAGCGCAGGGAAATTCGGGGGTGCGAACTTTGCCACTTGCTTTTGCTCGGGGGTTCATGCGCGCACGGTCGTGGGAGAAAAACGTAAAGAGACGTGCCAGGAAGGATGGTGCTCGGTTACGGTGAGCCAGAATCAAGCGGTGGTTAGATTCTGGTAAACAGGGTTAACAACACGTGAAAAGTAGCGCGTAACCGAGCGAAGCGCGTTATTAATGCGGAGGATCGTCGAGGGGGATGCTACAGGACTGATTGAATTTCCTATTACTCAAGTTTAAAATGGAAGACTAGTCCGCGCGTTATGTCCAGTCGTTACCTTTCGGTCCTGACCGTAGTTGTACACTGAAAACATTGTATTCTTAAAATACAAACTTAATAATTCATCTTAATAGATATTCTTAATAGATAAGAATATTTTCTTATCGATGTGACGGTTTTTGGAATATATTCTTAATAATCCATCTGAATGTCGCGACACATTGCGTGTCAGTATTCGGTTAAGTTAGGTTATACGTCGCGTGCGGCACATGTCGATGCCTGTATCTTGTTCCTCTTGCAATTCTGCGTAATTTTGAGTACTATATAATTTTGTGTGCTGTGTTGTACAAAAAGTATGGATAAGGAAATGACGAAGTGGCTAGAAGAAGAGGATTTGGGCGATTTAATGGAGATATTTACAAATGATAGAAATACATGTATACATATATGAATTATAACCTTCTCTCGTGACTACATTTCTCAAGCAATTCCGATTTTAAGATATGGATTATGTAATTTTCGACAATATAAAGAGTGAAGCATTTCATGAAGAGTTTTGTTTCCAATAATTATATACGAAGTATATCCATACAAATTTTTTACCAGGCTATGTTAAGAATATCTGATAAGAATATCTGTTAAGAATATTTGATTAGAGGAATCTGTTTAGAACATTCTACTCTTAAATTAAGAAGATCCTCTTCTTGCTTATTTTAATGGGAAATATTCTAAACTTAAGTGGTAAATTCTTAAGATAAGAATACAATTTTTTCAGTGTACTATTTATTCAGGCACGAAGCCTTTTACTTTTGATTTTCTTCTCGAACCCTTGTTTGTTTCGGTGCGTGATCTTTCCTAGAAATGCACCAGATTTCGTTCGACCGTGCAAAACCATAGGTTCCCAATCTTTACTGGCATTAATAAAATAATGTTAAAAATGATGTTTCTTCACTTCATTTTCGTGGGGTCATACAGACCCCTAGTGTCCTTTAAGTGTTAAAAGACATTTATAAATATTTCTCGAAACATGCGTTCGATGATTTTTTTGAGTATTAATCGAACTTTTTAATGCGTTATTTGCCAAGGACCAAGTTTGCCTTCGACCAAAAAAACCCTTAGATTTCTTCAGCGCTCACCGGTGGGCGGTACCGCCTCCATTCGAAACCACTGGTGTAAACATATCAAGATCACAAGCGCTTTCCGGATTGCTTCAGTGCTTTCTCTTTTATTTTTACTTTCTCGTTGAATGGCAAAGCAGCTGGCCTCGCGAAACAATTCCACGGTGCCGCAATCGGGCACGGTAATTTAAGTAGAGTAAACTCGGGCTAATTTCGCGCAATGCCGCGCCGACTACGCGGCCGGCAGTGGCGGGTGGTGGCTTAATAAAATAAAGCTGATTCATCGGACGAAGAAATCGCGGGCCACTGCAAGCGGCTTGGCTTGTCTCACGAATTCGATACAAGAGTGCTCGAGTTCCTCCAATGCGCGTAATTTCGAGATTTTTCTTTCACTCAGCAGATGCGCGAGGAGGAGAATAAAAAAAAAATATAATCCAATATAATCCACGAGTGAGTCCGAATGGTACGTGGGCTCCTGTTAGACGGGAAAATCTTCGATCGCGCAAAGATCGCGGAAAAAATAAAATCGTACATAATCTCAACCGAAATTCAAACCAAGAGACAGCATAAAATTTCAATATTCGCCCTTTACGTATTTACGTCGAGGATTTACGATTACGGGGATGACATTTGAAGACGGACGTTGGTACGAGCCTGAAAATTTCGTGCTTTGAAGAAAATTAGAGAGAGACTCACCGTGACACCTTCGAAGCTCGTGTTCCTTAGGGCCTCGAGGAAGAGCTTCTCCCAGAGGGCGTCCCTGTACTTGAAGTCGGATATAGTCTGATTCCGCCTAAAGTGGCGTATCCTACGTGCTACGTGCTGTATGGCCAGTGCCACTGCCCATATACCGTCGTACGTGTATCCGTGAAATCTCGAGTACTCCGTGCCCCTCCTCGAGTCGTACTCCACGCGATATTGATCCGGCGTCTAAAAAATAATAAAGCAGGCCACAGCCTCCCTTGAACCGGGAGAACTTTGATCTCGTTTCATCCTAGCACGCTTGCTCTTTCGCTCACTAACCTTCTCCACGTTTCTTCTAAACCCGTGTCACTTCTATCTATCGAAAAATTCACGACCCATATCTCACGCGAACTAGAGGAAGGTCGTCGTCGAACTGTCTCGCGAAAAGCAACGAAGAGGAGTAACGAGGTTCGCATAGGTGGATAAGAAAAGGAATGGTGGGGTCGGCGAATAATCGAGCCTCGAAGCTTGGCGGTGGTCGTCGCCGAAAGGCGATAGGTCAGAGTGGGAGGTTTACATTTTAATGAGATAATTCCACTCGAGCGGATCTCGAGCTCGAAATTCGAAGGATGAGAGTTGCGCGAAAGTTGGTCAACTCGATTACCCCCGACATTTTCTCTCCACCCTTATTCTCCGCTTCCTTTTGCTCGCCACTTTTCCACCCTTCCACCCATTCTCGCGCTCCCTCACGTCCACCGCCCTTGGCGCGCGCGCGAATTCCAACCGTTCCACGCTCCGCTATGCGCGCACCTCTCGTGTTTACGTAACCGAGCCAATCGAATATCTTGCCGGATACTCCGGACTCCCTCGTCCACCCCTCCTCCTTTCACCCGAGTAAAATTAGATTTCCCTGAAAAATGGAAGGCGTCCGTTTCGCGCGCTCGACGCGACGCTTTGGGAGGTTCATACGACGATTCGGCGCTCCACCGACCCCGACGATTTTTCCCATCCCTCTTCTCGCACGAGTGGAGAGGAAGTCGCACGTGCAAAAAAGAAAAAAATAAGGTACTCGCGTCCAACGTGCTCCTTGGAAAAGCTCTCTCGCGATAGGCAGCGCGAATCGCGAGCGCTCGAGCGAGGATAGATAAATTCTAAGGCTCGATCTCTGTTCGCAGCGATTCTTATCGACGAAATTGATAAAACCTCCATCCTCGGTTCTACTCTCGTTGCTCGTCGATTGGTCACCGTTGCGTATCTGTCTGTGACGTCATTCGCGCGGTACCCGCACGTCACGGTCGGCTGCGCCCTCGCGGCCTCCTCTCAGCCGCCTCCGGGTGGCCGTTCCACCCCGACGTTGAAACACATTGAATTTTCACGCGAGTAACCTTATTCGCTCCGCTCACCACCCCTCACATTTCCTCTTTATTTCTCCTTTCGCGAGTGCGCACATATTTGCGAGAGCTCACGAGAGAGACCCGTACTATCTCCATCATGATCGAATTACATGCAAGCGGCCATATTTCAGGTCAAATATAGGACCAGAGACAGATCCCTTATCGACAGACCGTATCGCGTTTCGTCTGCACGCCAGTGGAAAGGATACCACGGCCCACTGGTGCCGGGCTACTTCCACGTGCTGGTGTCTTTTTCCATCGTGGTGCGCCCTCACCACCCCCTTTCAACCCTTTTCAGTTTTTCTTCTCAGCAAGTTGGAAGATCCTCGTTCGCGAGTCGGAGGAAAAGATAGTGGGGTATAGTGGTGGAGAACTATCGACAGTACTATGGATGTTATGGATAGTTAGGGTTAAAGAAAACAATCGGTAGTTTATAGTCGATTATCGATAGTTTTCGATAGTTCAGTTTGATTTCTCAGGTCGAAGGCGCATTTAAAACGATTTTCGAAAGATCTCTCGGTTTATTAAGCATATGCGAATGGCATATAAACTTATGTAAACTTGTACAGACGGATAACACGATTTCATTTCAAACCTCAGTGAACTAGGTTAACACTAGAAGTACCGACCAGTCAAAATGACCGAGTGCGTGAATTTTTCACAAGAATTTCTTTTTAATATTAGAACTATCAATTTTCGTTTACGTATGGAAACTTCTTTTGTTGACCACTCATTTTAACAGAGAGAGCGTTTATTTGATCACTGAGCTGCCATTTACTTTTGTTTTAATATGGAAGCTTCTTTTGTTGACCAGTTATTTTGACCCCCTTGGTAGTTCTAGTGTTAAGTAGTCATTTTTGTCGTTCTTTTTAGAATGACAAAGTGTTTTTATTGTAAGAAATTTAATTTGCTCGTAGTTTAAGTAACATTTCTAAACAAAGACAAACGGTTACTAAGAAATAAATAGTAATTTGTAGAAAATTATTTGTTTTCATTTCATCATTGTACAAAATTATGCACAAATTAGATATTTAAAAATGTGAACTTGATATTTTAAAATGTTCTTTGTAAAACCAGAAACGGGTTGAGAAATTTGAAGAAACTTGTATTTGTGACCAATTTGAAGATTATTAGTCAATATTTATTCACTCCTTAATATTAGGTTTATCTTTTTGGATAATTCATATTTAAATAATGTGATTTTTAAACTAAATTTAGACTAAAAACCCAAATTATTATTTTTTTTTTTTAAAACTCGATATATTGAAAACTATCGAAAACTATCGATTGTCCTCCACCACTAGCGGGGTAGCCATCGGCGCGATTCTTTCAATTCGTACTTTTTCTTCCTTCGACGTTCTCTTTCAGTTCTCTTTTATAACCGAGAGGTGGGAGCGCCAGTGCTCGCGATTATCTTTCGTCAGGTCACGCAACTCTTGCCTACGCGTTATTACCAGGGCATAATTATCGCTGCATAATTAATTCTTCCAACTGGACTCGACCGAGTACCCAATGTGTGTTTACCCGTTTGCTTTCCATCTGTTGGCGAGGGCCCAAGCAATTTTGTCCGATACACAGCATGGATTGGGAATTCGGTATGAGAATCGTGGATAGGGCGATAAGTAAGGTCAATCGAATTATCCGGAAGGACGGTGATCAAACATCCTGGATGATCGGCTCTACGTGCAGCTCTATCTCGTTTTTCTTTCGCCCTTTTTCTCACTCGATATCTACACGCGTGGCACGAGAGATGCGCGTACGCTAAGCGAAACGAGAGAGCTCATACCCCGGTTTTTATGCCACGTCCGCGTGGAACATCCATCGTTAGCGAGTCCCATTGTTTAGTTCAGTACTCTCGAAATACTTTAGGCCGCGGGGCCTGTCCAATTTGAAAAAGAAGCTCCGAGTGCCATGGCGAAAGACAAATAGCGGCGTCGTCATGGCAACCGCTGGCCAACCCCCTCAGGCAATCCAGTCCCCGGTCGCGAGATGATCCCTACGTCGAGAGTTCGTGGCCGGCTCAGCTTGGATAAGGCATCGCTCGAAAAACATATTCGATAGAGGGCAGGACGAGATGGAAGAGCCGAGTAGAATTTGGTCCGCGTAAGATAAAGCGCGCCTCCTAGATAAACGAAATCCTTTTTCGCGTCACGGGCTACCCAATTTCGCCACTAGCTTCCGGGGGCTAAAGCACGAGCATCCTAACTCCGGTACCACTGGAGTTTCATTACACGCGGAGCGTACCTTCGTAGGAAGTTTACAAAAATAATCTTCCGTACACCGTCGCGGTTTACGGTCCTATGGAATTGCGAGTCGTCGCACGCCGATGTCCAATAAAAGCCGAAGGCCCCTGGAGCTGGAGCAGGAGACGGTGGAAAAACCTTGGAGATTATTTGGCAGCGTCTTCAGCCTCGAGCAATTTTACGAACTCAAGGCCGATCGTAAAGAGGCGTTTAATCCTCGAATTTTATCACCTCGGCGTCGCCATCGCGGCGAGACTTGACAGCGAAGGTTGCACCCCGCCCTTTGTCGTCGCGAGGGTGGCGACGTGGCTTTTAAAAGCCGCTGGGCACCGAGCGACGTTCTTTGTTCCCCGTCGTCAAACATCGGGCCAACTAGCGGCAACGATATTGGCGGCAAGAAAGAGAGAGAAAAAGAAAGCGAGAGAAAGAGAGAGAGAGAGAGAGAGAGAGAGAGAGAGAGAGAGAGAGAGAGAGAGAGAGAGAAAAGAAATCACCTAGCCGGTGAAATTAATTATTGACCGGATGCTACCGAACGGTTCTCTCTTTTTCTCTCCGCTACGAAAGAGAATTGAACGATGGGTTGGGGTAGGAGCAGGGGCATCGAGAATTTGAACGCGACGCACGGAATCAATCTGCGAATTTTCATCGGCCTAACTGCAAAAAAGTTCGGTACTCTTTTTTTCTTCCATTTTTTTTTTCCACCGACCGCGCTCCCACTTGCCCCGCGGTTGCTTTCCTTTCGACCATCCGGCGGGCTATGCGCTGTCCCGAAAATAAAGCGTAACCAAGAGAGAATTCACTTTGACTCTTCATCGCATCCACGCGCATCGAACACGCTTCGAATTAACAATTTCGTATTTCACTCACGATCTTGGCTATCGTGTTGCGTTGCTCCTCCGTGGTGAGTGGCAGCAGATCCGTTAGAATGGCTCCGTGCAAGGCCTCGGCCAGTTCCGAGGGCGCGCATCCACCGCCTGGACGCAGCCACCAAGACTCTCCGTAAGTGCCCATGATCACCCATTGGTACTTCCTTCCGAACATGCCGAACCTGAAAAGTCATTATTTTCTTCATCAGTTTACAATCTATTGACGACTATCGACAGGACACAGCAAAAGAATGAATCCTACTTGTAAGCCTCGCAGAATATCCTTCGTGCCCAGACCTCGTTGAAGTTACCGAGGATTATCCTCACGTCCTTCTCCTTGAGTTTCTCGAGGGCGTTGGTTACCTCCGTGGCGAAGCTCTGAGTCTCCACCACTTCCATCTTGTTATCGTCGAGATCGGCGACCAGGCGATTGTGGGCCTGCCAAATGGAATAGGGAGAAAGCGTTACGACTGGCAATTTCGTCGTGTCGAACGCTACCCCGGAGGGAATCCACGATGTACTCACGATGTACTGTGCCTTGAACTGTCGCCCTCGTAAATTCTACAGTGGCGCGAAAGGGTGGTCGTAGATGGAATGGAAGAAGAGATGGAGATCACAGCGAAGGGAGAGAGGTGAAGGATGCTCGTTTGCCATTTTCTTCTGCTAGGCGCACTCTCTCTCGAGAGAAAGTAGGCCTCGGGTTACTCTCTCGTATTAATGATGATTTACGCCAACTGCATTGTCCCGTATACTCTCGAGTCTTTTTACGATCCCACGCTACCGTGGACATTTATCCTTTGCGTACGAGGACTCAACCCTGCACGAGCCTTGTGGCCCGTCCCGCGCACACATCTCTCGAGTGGAGAGAGAAAGAGAATTCTCCGTAAAAAAAATCCCCTTTGTCCCGAATATCAGTACTGACGCGCGACGGACCGCGTTGCGGGTGACGCGCCGTAAAATTATTTCTCGTCCGGTGGTACGTTAAGTAATACTCTTGCTCGACTACCTGCTAGGTGGATCCTCGTCCGCAGGGATTCTATCTGTCGACCATGTCGCGAAACCTTCTCATCACTTCGTAATAATATCGTGTCGCTTCTTAATTTCGTTTCCAACGTGTTCACCTTTGAAAGCTGAGAACCCACTGGAGCGGACCAAATGTTCGGGAGGTGTTACAATTGTGATTTTCGCTGTAATCTTTGCCATGTGGGTGCTAATAGGAATACCTCGTTTGGGGGTTCGAGACGTTCTTAGCCTTAGGCCACAGTCCACGGCTCACGGTCTTTGGACAGACGAGGGGTAAGGAGCGAGATTTAGGGGTGTGCGAGTACTCGTAATTTACGAGTCGAGCCCGGATCGGTTCGCTTCCTCGAGCCGAGTCGAACGTTCGGATTTTTCAAGTTACTCGAATCGGCGAACTGCTTGACAAAAATTCGAACTACTCGAAAACTTCGAACAGGTCGAATATTCGAACTATCCGAATACGTTCGAGCTACTCGAATATTATCGAACTATAATTTGAGTAAATCATATTTGAGTAGTTCGAATCTTTTTCAAGCAGTTCGCCGATTCGAGTAACTTGAAAAATTCGAATGCTCGACTCGGCTCGACTTGTCGATTATTACTTGACTCGAAATTCGAGTACCCGAATAAATCGAGTACTCGCACACCCCTACCGAGATTGAGAAAGAGGGTGACATTAACGGTTAAAGATACCGAGTCGGCCCGGCTCCCTAGCCCGTAACACCTTTCGACGCTCGACCCGGCTGGATCTTAAACTTGTCACGCTCGACGTGTTATACGAATCCGTTGTTATACTACCCTCTCTCTTGTATAATAAATTCGTCAGGGTTAATCCCAGATCCGCAGCCGTGCGTCACCTTCGTCCGTCCGAGGTATTACGTTTACTGCGATTTTATTGATAGATCCGAGTTTATAGCTATGCACCTCTCGAACAAGTCCTGTCATTTGGCACGTGCAAGAGCTATTAACAATATAGAGGTTAGATGGTGAGAAATTCGAGATTGTTATTATCCTTGGATATTTGTTATTTTATGGACGCAGAGCTCCGTGTAGTAACAGAGAAGGTACCCTATTCGAGCGTAAAATGATAACGAATGATTTGAAGAAGTACGCGGCCCAACGCTCTCTTCGTTTATCGAGTCTTGTCTTGCATTATTGAGTTCTCGTTAAGGACGAGATGATTGAAATTTTAAGAGAAACTTATTAACGCAACCCACTTCGCCCGACTAACTCTCCTCTCTCGAATTTTCAGGACTCTATCTTGTCGTATTAGGTATTGGAACACGATCGTTATTAATACACGGGGTCCTCGATATTTTCTCACGGGGTGAAGGATCAAAGTGAGCCTCGAACAGTCGTAAAACAGGCGCTAGTAGCCCTGTAAGAAGAAGAAGCCGTGGGATGAGACCTGGCGGACGATCCAAGGCCGATGAACTCATAATTTATAGCCGAGTTCTCGAGAGGAGTAAAACCAGCCCCAGCGCACTCTTAGTAACTTACGTCTCTGACATAAGCTGTTTTCTCTACTTCCAGTTAAACCTCTTACATCTCGTTCACATTCTACTTTAAGTTGAGAGAAGCCTTCGGCGATTTTGCGCCACTGAGCCGTCCGACAAAATTGGCTGGAGGTGCGATAAAGGTTACGAACGCTTTACGTCGCACCTCCTGAGAAGTTTGCATTGTAAAGAAAAACGAGAGGCTCGTTAACACTTTGACTGCCACGCTGATTTTCCATGGATTGCTAGTAGCATCACACTTTGCATTCTTTTTGGTGTTTTTCTTTTTGTTAATATATGATCTTCCAAGTGCTGTAACTTGCGGTTAGTATAATCATTTTTTTAATGATTTTTCTGGAAGTTATCGGTGACCACCGGAAATAAGTTGCGGTCACATGTGGCCATCATGGCCACAGTCTTGTATATAAATCTACCAACTTCTGGGTAGAAAATAATGCCCATAATGACCCTTTTTTTAATTTTTATAGCAGCTACTAGAGACGTTGCGATTGGATACTTTTGATAGATACACTCTTATTTTAGGCCTTTAGTATTTAACATTATTACAATATCCAAAGTTTAGGACGGTACCAAACCAATAGTACGGAATCGTGTTTTCAAACCGGTTATTAATAATACATGAGGAGTTACGATGCGATTTTTTGGTTATGTATACAGGGTGTTTGACATAAGATGGATAACCCGAAAGTTGGTGATAGATGGGGTAAAACCGAGAAGAAAAGTCATGTACCATAATGCAAAATTCGCAATAGTTATCGAGATATTAATAAAAACGCGTGAGCCAATGAGCGGAGCCGGTGAATGGCGATGGACAAGAGGCGCGCGGTGAGAGGCAAGCGCGATAGACAAGAGGCGCGCGGCGAGGGGAAAGCGCGCCTCTTGTTCATCGCGCTAGCCCCACCTGTCCATCGCTCTTGCCCGTCGCCGCGCGCCTCTTGTCCATCGCCATTCACCGGCTCCGCTCATTGGCTCACGCGTTTTTATTAATATCTCGATAACTATTGCGAATTTTGCATTATGGTACATGTCTTTTCTTCTCGGTTTTACCCCATCTATCACCAACTTTCGGGTTATCCATCTTATGTCAAACACCCTGTATAACCAACAACTGATCACAATGCCTCCAATTAGAAATTAAAAAAATCATCAATGAGGGGATCACATACCACCACTGAAATTTGTAGGAGTTTTCAGACCTGGCAGTCAAAGTGTTAACCATGGAATGTGCAATTTGAAGACGTATCTGATAATTGACAATATTCTCGTCCTCTGTCGTCCTACACGTCCCACGTCGTAGTGAGCGGTTTTTGAAATTTAAGAGAATCCGTTGGGCTTCTTGAATTATGAATCTCCCTATTATAGCGGCGAGAGGCTCAGGACGAGAAGGTGAAGAAGTTTTTGAAATGTTGCCATCGCTGCATGGAATAATAGATTTTGTGGACTACGTAGGATGATGGTCCAGGTCCTTGGTCCTCGGGTGTCAACGATCTCATTAAATAAACCATGAAAAGAATTATGCGCTGCTTCAATTTGCATTCATCTCGGTTGAAAGGTGCGAAAGGCCAACGGTCCTACATTTTCAAAATACAATGTGACCGGTTGAATTCGGAAGGAGTCCGTTACTTTCGATTCTCGCAGTCGCTCGCGCCGATGGTAAATTTACAAACTAGAAATTCAGATGGAAGAGGTTCGTGTCTTTGGAAAACAGAAAGCAATTTGAAGCGGAATCGAATATTCCGCCCGGAGCTTCCGAAACGAGAGACTCTTTCTCGTTGTCGATATGGGACCAATGGAAAAGGCTGTCGTTGGTTCTTACGTGACCTTCGTGTTTTCATTGCGGAACAATTATGTACGTAGCCAGAGGGAACGATAGAGAGGACCGGTGAAGGAGGAACTGTGTACGTTCGCCAAGTAATTTCTTACGATAATACACCCGAGGCGACGTCCGTAGTTCATTTCCATCGCTCCTACCCCTCACAATAATTCAACGAATATATCCGTCCTCGAAGCGAATTTCACCCTATGCGCATGCCAAGCGACGAGAAATAATGCGTCGAGATAAAGTCGTGGGAATATAAAATGACTTGCGGTATACCTGCTTTAACTTGGCGAGTAGTAACTGTTCAACGGAGGACGAGGAACCTTTGGACGAGCGGTAATCCGGTCGAACGATCAACGCCAACCTGAAAATCTTACCTCGTACCGTGAATAAGCAAGTCGAAGTACACGAAGAAACCACAACTGGCGCGTGGGTGCAGTAAAATTTCGAGAATATAACCCAGTCTCCATTACGATGAAATAGTTACTTAAGCAAAGAGATTACGACGACCCATCAAAGACTTTGTTCCTTCGTGCGCGTTGAAAAATAACTTCTCACTTCCGACGTCGCACGCTCGACTACCGCAGTCCTAACCCAGATCATAAATCATCCTTAATTAAATCAACCTTTACGCTCCGCCAGCGTCTCGTAAAGCTCGCACCTGCCATCTCGCGAGAACGCAAATTCCGTTTATTTAATACGCTCGGTGTTAGACGAACGAGCGAGGTTTAGTAGTCTCCTAGTATCCTTGCTTCTCGGCCGATCTTTTCGGCCTTTCCGCTTATCCCTCTTAAAACTAACTTCCGCAGATCCAGGGTACTGGAGTAAGTAGCTGGCATCGTTGAGTAGTGATAGGTACCGCGAGAGGGTGAGATTTGGAAACGAGGGGTGCGATTAGTTCGAATCGCGAAGATTAGATCGGAGTGGGTTAACTGGTGATACGAAGGGTGAGTGGAACGAAGAGAAGAGAGCCTAGAGGGTTGCAAACGAGAGAGGAAGAGATTCGTGGGATGGGGTTAAACCGCAGGTTTTCGAGAGGACCCGTTTCTAATCCCAACCTACCTCCATCCTCTCGCGCGCGTGGTTTAAATGCCATCCCTCCAAGCGGTTCTCCATTCTCCTCCCACTGCCGATTAACGACTCGTCTCCGCTGACCCGTCGGAATTTCGAAAGTTTCTCATTAGAGGAGAGCAGAAGGGTGCCTCGTTTCGCTCACCGGTTCATTAACGGTTTCCGGTTGCTTAACTCATTGAACAACAGCAGGCGTCGAGTAACCGAAGAGGGTGGCGAACGAGAGTAGGAGGAGAAGTCGCGGGAGTACCGACGAGTGTAATTGGCTCGCAAACGTTAATTTCTTTGTTTGCACTCAACAAGACTCCGAGCTCTACGCGCTCGGTTCTCCATTTTTGTTCCCGAGAATTCTCGCGGTCATCGATTCTCGAACAATGTACCGTTTTCTCTCCATAAGTGGAGACCCTTCCTCTCGTCTCCAGCATCCTGCGCGCCACGGGCCACCCTCTTGTTGTCGAGGTTAATTGAATCGAATGTCGCGCGCTAATTGAATGTAAATTCGCCTTTAACGTTAGTCGCCGTGGCGCTCATTAGGTCGACCGTGTTTGCCGAAGACGGATTCTCGTGCGAGCATGTTGCTCTTCCGGGGCACGGATGGATTTTAGCGAGTGCGGAAGTAATGAATTGGAGAAAGAGGGAAGTGGATGAGTATTTACCGATAATATCGTACGCGCGATAAATGAGACGAATCGATTGAGTTTGCGTAAGGTCGCTACTTTTGGAATCGATGTCGATTACATCGTTACATCGTGTGCATTAGGCTCCGCGGTGGCCTCGCTCGCTGGCGCACTCGATGTCAATCGAGCACGCTCTCCGCTTCGATTCTATTGGAGGAGGCTGTCTCGCCAAGGCCGAACAAAGAGTTCTCTCGATCGAATCGATCTCTACCACTCGGGCGCATTGTTGTAAGGGACGTTTAACGAGCGATGGAGACGGATACATTATAGAGGCGTTTCTCCTGTGAAAATTGGAACGTCAAGCGCACATTTGCTCTTTCGAGCACCCTTCGAGCACCCTACTCCGCGGTTCTTAATTATGCAAAGTGACCGAGATGAAAATTTATCGTGTCACCGTGGTGGAATTGTACCTGGGTGTAAGCACTCCGGGAAAGGACGTGACCGTGTGATCGGGTAGTAATATTTGATCGTGATAAAAATCACTTCTGCGCCGTGTATTTACAATGAGTGGTTATTGCAAATTTTTAGATTTGGTTATTTTCACGATTCACTGTACGCTGGGTAATATTGGCTTTACTGAAAAGTACATACGTACATTTTAAAGCACAGGGTATCTAGAAACGATACGCGGCAGTTAGTTGGGTTGCCTATCCATTGGACGGAGGCGGAGGATTGATGCTCACGACTTATGACTCGTTTTTATATTAACTGCACTTCAATTATATTAAATGTACTTTACCAACCGGTAGCCTATTAGTTAGTTTTTTCCAGTGGCACGTATCATTTTTGAACACCGTAATGTTATTAACATGTACGTGTATACTTTTCAGTCAAGTCAATATTACCACTTACTGAACAAACACGATGCAGCTGCGGTTTTGATTCTCAACAATTTACCATGCTAACCTCGTGTTTCCGTCGATTTACGCGTCACGTTGACCTACCAAGCGCTGTAGGTGCACGAGCATTGGAATCAGATTCATGGATAGATTTATGGATATCAAGATTCGATTCATTTTTGATCGGATAATACTACCGGTTCGCTTCACTTCGCCCGAGTGGCTCCATCGGGATCAATGGAAATAGCTTTGGACAACATTATTTGCGTTACATCATTGGGTCACCGTGGGACCGCTCGCAAAATTCACTCCCCAAGCGAGGATCGATTCTTCGATCGATCCGTTCTTGTCGATCGCTACCAGTTACCGAGCCGTCGAGCAGGTGATTCTGTTCGGCATTACCACGAAGAGAGGAGAAAGAGACGATAAAGGTTTCGGGTGCCGATAAGCGGAAAATGTTTGGACGGTCTGGCCCGCACGCGGTCAGAAGCTTTCCGGAATTTGCATGCTCCGTTTTACGTCAAATGGAGAGTCACGAAGCTTCTTTCCACGTGACTCACCGCGAACGTCGAAGGTGCAGAGAGGGTTTGTCGTTGAGAAGAATTTCAGAAATTCTTCGAGGTCCCAGCTACGCAAAGAATTTTCCCTCCTCGTCATTTTCGACCCGTCGAACTCTCTCTCCTCTCTCGAATTCCACCTCGTCCTTCTTTTCTCTTCCTGCTCCAGTTGCTCAAACATCGTGGAAGGATACCCCGCGCGTCCTCCACACGAGACGCCAAACGGAGCTTCGTGGATGGATCTCGAGATCGGCGAGGATTGCTCTCTTCTCGATTCCTCTTAGACTCCTGCCACGAGTCCTCCGCGTTTCTCCACGCGCCAGTGTCGCTTAAATTTCTCACGGCTTCTGAATGGCTGGTGGAGCTTTTCAAGGAGAGGATCGACGAGGAGAGGCTATATTGTTTGCAAAGGATATATTTGCCGCGAAGCGACGGACAATACGTCAAGACTGCTTGGCAGCTCGCGCGTCTTCCTTTCAATCTTACCGCCACCACTCTCCGCCATGTAAATGCCAACCTTTTCATTGTCCGCAAATTTCTTACGCTATAATAGGTGCATTCTTTTTACATCTCAGCTTGAGATTAACTGAGCCGAACGGAGCTGAGATTTGGTGAGATTATGTCATCTAAGAACTTTTCTAAAAGAACGGTCAATAGCGAGTACGTATTACTCGGCGTTTACTTCAGATTATTGCAGCGCATCCCCGCCGAATCACACTTACGCTACACAACCGTAGAAAGAGCTGAGATCTCATTTTGAGACAATTTGAGGGGTAATGGCTCCGGCACACTGGACGCGGCAACGCGTCAATGCGTCAACGCGGTGGCCAATCACTGTCTTGCTTTTCTGGTAGTACTAATTAGTTATGTATTAAAGCAACACAGTGATTGGCCACCGCGTTGACGCGTTGACGCGTTGCCGCGTTCAGTGTGCCGGAGCCATTAGTTTCACATCAGTTGTGAAGTGAGTCAATCAAAAAGAACGACCGCCAACTGAAGTGAGCTGAAATTATCTGAGATCTCGTGTAAAAAGAACGCAGCTAATATCGCGAAAAGAGATGACAATTGCGAAATTCAACCCTAACCACCAGTGTTGCCAGGTGTGGCGACTTATCGCCAATTGGGCGACACGAAGGAGGTTGTTGGCGACACTATTTTCAAAATTGGCGACTGGCGATGAATTGGGCGACTTTAAAATATTTTGAAGTTTATAGCTTGCAATAATAATTACTAGATGACGCTGTCAATTTTTATTTTAGTTAAGTTTTGTTTAATTTCAAATTATCGTTTTTATAATCTCTTTAGGACGGTTGGTAAAAGAAAAAAATTCGAACATTTTGACGCAAACTTATTGCAAAGTGTGTAGAGCCCATTTGAGAGTACATAAAACCGACCTCATGAAATGTGACTACAAAAGTTCATATTAATCCTAACCACAAGATGACACCACCTAACAGCTTATTCCTGTTTTTGAAATTGGAGATTTTGGGCGTCTTCTGACAGTAAATACGGCGACTTTAGGTTAAAAAATACTGGCAACACTAGTAACCACACCGAAGTGTGGTTTTTTGCACATTTTTTCTCCTCGTTTAATTCGTATTCTTTATATCATTACTTCAGGTCGGTAACACCACTTATTTTTCAGTTTTTGGCGGTAGATCGGGTTCACTCGTAGGAACTCCTCAACGAGATAACAATTGGACGCTTTGGTCTTTCCTTCTTCGCGTCGAAAAAAAGGTCGAATGAGACACACCGAATGATCTCGCTCTTTTCAACTGTCTCGCGAGGAACTTACGATTACATAAACTCACCCTCCACCGTCGTTAGGAAACAAACGCGCTCCAAATAAATTCTACAAAAAAAGAAAAAGAAAAAGGCAACCCAAAACTCCTGCTCCACTTACCAATGCGTATCTGGGCTCGTTCTGATAGATGGTGCCAACCCTGGTCCAGTTGAAGTGCATCAGCAGAGCTACCCGCGGGGCGTTGAACGCGTTCTCGGACGGCACCACCCTGAAGAAGTTCGGAAAGCTGTCGCTCGTAAACATCGGATGTGTGTCCGCGTAGCTGAGCTGGAAACACAAGCAGACGAGGATAGAGGGATGAGAATGGAGACGAACGATACGAGAACGAGAGTGGGGTTAGCTCATGGTGGAATGGGTGGACCAGGTTTTATTGCTACTCTTCTTCGAGGGTGGAGGTGGGTGACAATGGAAATGGTCCGCTCTGGTATGCTTCGAGGTGGACGTGGACGTGGAAGCGGATAGAACACAAGGAGGATATGCTTCGAGGTGGACGTGGAAGAGGAAGCGGATGTAACACGAGGAGGGTACGATTCCGTGGACGTATTTGTGCAGCACGTGATGTACAGGATGGCGCCCGATCCTGGAGCCCAGAGGGACGGTGCAGGAAGAAACGTAACAATGTGTACCCTGCGGTGTAAACAGAGAACGAGGGGGCGGCCAAGTGAAAGCTTAAGGTTGAAGGGCTGGATCGAAGGATGAGAGGTGGAACCAAGAGGGAGAGTCGAGATTGGAACAAGTATTTGCACCGACGAAACGGCGTAATGAGAGACACTTTCGGCGAGGACTCTCTCTCTCTCTCTCTTCCTCTCTTGTCGCGCGTGCACAGTTTCCGCTCGAGCGGAGTACGCGCGGCGTAACGCGAGAAATCGATCGTATCGATTGTTCCTCTCGAATGCGTTCTCATCTGCCACGCGCGCGCAGATGGTCCTCTCCTTTCATTGCGCCGGCCCGGAAATGAAGAATCGAAGCTTCTCTTCCACGTGCTCTCTTCCGTTATTCCATCGTTACGCTCTTTATCATAGTGTCGCGCGAGTCTCCTCGAGGGTTCTTCCATTCTAATATCCGATTTCACGCCGAATTACGATGGCCAATTTTCGAGCCACGCCTCGGCGAATTTTGCTCAAAATAGAGAGTTTGCGGTTCCGCATATTTTCCGGGCGCAGCGCGCTTCGAAAGCCAGCCGAATTAATTAAACTAAGGGAGGGTGGGACGTGGGATGGAAAGAAATGTCCGATATTCCGGACGTTGGTGGTGGTTGTTAACATCGCGCGAATTTTTCTTTCGGCCGCGCAAGAAAGGAGGGTGGTTTTTCAATGTTCAAATTAAAGCGAACGAAGGGCCGAGAGGCGAAATTGATCGGCGCGTATTCTCCGTGTCTAGGGAAAAAAATTCATTTAGGGCATCGCGATCTCTAGTTGCTGTCAGGGCCGTCTTTAGTTATGTGGTGGCCCCTAGCACATATGGTTTTGGGGGCCTCTTCACGAAAGTTACTGGTACTTCTCAACTCAATCAATGAACGGTTATTTCCCTTACACCACTGTTCATTATTGTACTAAAAATTGTAAGAAATTTAAGGATTTCATGATATATAACTCTCCTTTAGCGTTACCCCGAACTAACGACGTGTACGTACAGAGTGTTTATGTAGCTCCTTATTTATTTTTAGGCACAACCGTAAAGGGAGTGACTTATGCTATCGACATCGCCAAAACTGTTCGTATGTGTGTGCAATAGTGTGTATCGGGCCTTAATAACAAGAACAATCTCGAAACAATTGCGAAGTCTAAAATGATGATCGGTGGACGTAGGTACCTACCTTTTACTCTTACAAAGTCACAAAGCAGTGGAATGCTTTAAGAAAATGAGATAGATAAAAATTGACAGTTGCTCGTGATCGCAATTCGGATTCGAATCGAGACCGACGCTCTAACAGCACAAATGTTCGAAAGACGTTCAGAGAATATCCATAGAATATTATAACATTATATGGGTATTTTATATCTATGTATAGATTCTTTGAATGTCTTCTGAACATTTGTGTTGTTAAATGAAGAAAAGAAGATACCGTGTAGGCCAGAAAGAAGTAAAACTATGAAGGGTCTGGTAAATATATTTTTCATTTGGTAGATAAATTGTTATTGAATTCGTAAGTTTTTTTTATTCTACCCCTAACCAACTGTTCGTCAGTCGGGGCCCCCTGGAATCCGGGGCCCTGGGCCCGGGCCCAGCAGGCCCATGCGTAAAGATGGCCCTGGTTGCTGTCGAGAATCGGGCCAACGAGGATCTTCCGGCGAACGAAGAGGGCGATGAACTCTCTTCTAAATCCTCTTTTAACCCTGAGCCACGAAGAGCACGCGGGGAGTCCGCTGAACGAGAACTGCTTGACTCGCGCTCGTTTCTCGTCGTCCTGGTGTGTGTCGCGCGTCTCGGCGAATCGATAAGTTACGAGCATGAGAGAGAGAGAGAGAAAGTGAGAGGCGAGAAAATTATCAAGAGAAATGAGAACTTTCACGAGGGAAATGGCGCTCTCGATGATCGTCACTCGTGAAAATTCTCCTGCTGGCCGAGTCCTGCACGGTCCTGGGGTCCTCTGGAATTTTTCTCTTCGTTCTCACTTTCTCTCTCTCTCTCTCTCTCGCGCGCGTGCTATTCCACTGTGGCGCTCGATGCGCATCGACAACGCCTCGTAAAAACGTCCCTCGTATTTTAAGAGAGCCGCGGGGTGGCTTGCGGTTCGAGTGCGGCGAGACGAAGAAGGCGCATTGAATTTCCGTCCTGCTTGGCCTCCGAACTTCGAAACTTCTCGATATACTACCACCGAGCATTCCTCTCGCCGGGTTCGAGACGCGAGATCGAGAGCAGAGGGTTAATGGCGAAAACTGGAATACGAATCTGGGATGTTGGCTGCGATCAGGAGAATCGAGAGCCACGAGTAACCACTTTCGAAATCTAGATCTTTACCGGTGGAGCGAGAGGAGGAATCGAAATCGTTTCTATTCATTTATCTCGGACGACAGTTCGGGAACGCGCGGAGGGTGAGATCCTCCGGGTGCAAGAATTGCGATTCGTTTCTCGGTCGGTCCACCTTCTCCTCGTCGTTCTCGCTTCTCCGCATGGGATAAATCAAGCGGATGCAGAAATTACATCGAAAGTTTCCTCGATACGCGTTTCATTTGTGCCCACGAAACGGCACGTGCGGGCGTCTCGCCCGAGTAATTTCGAATCGGAGGGCGGTTGGAACGGGGAGCCGACATTGTTCCCGTTATCACGATCGTTAGAACGTTTTCGCATTCATTAGTCGGCCGTGGGAGATCATTGTTACGGACAATAACGTTAGGCAATAACAATTAAGCTTGTTCCCGATGATATCGCGACGTACGATAATGACGCGGGCCTGGGCACGATATTACGCCGCTGTGGATTATCCTTCGTGAATTTATTTATTTATTCATACACGCGACATACTTATTCTATTCTGTTTCGTCGAAGTTCAGAGACGCCAGGGCGACGCGCTTCTCTATGAATCGATAACGACATCGAGCACCGCCATTCTCTTTTCCGCCATCTCTCTCTCTCTCTCTCTCTCTCTCTCTCGCTTTCTTTCTCTCTCGTGCGCATTATCGATGCAAATACGCGGCCAACTTTATATACGCGCTCGCAAGATTATACCCGCCGGAGGAGATGCGAGCTCTTCTTCACCACCTCTCGTTCCTCCCTTTCCTCCGAGATCCACCCCCGGTTCTGGTAATATCGCGGAAGACGGTGCTTCTCCGCGCTACGAAAAAGATAAGGTTCTCTCTCGTCGAGGCGAAGGGTTAAAAGTTGGGGGAACTTTCAACGGGCCGCGCGGCGGAAAGCGAGACGGCGCGTCGCTACCTTCCACCTTCTCATTTTTCTCTCGTGGCAGTTTCCGGTAACGCAGTATCCGCCGCTTTGGAAATAAAAATGCGAGGTGCTATCGAAGCGTGGTGAGAAGATGAAGAAGAAGCGTACAGCCTTCGAATTTCCCTTACGATATTTCTTTCCTTCCGCGCGCTCCATTAAGGCGCGTTCTCACGAGTCAAGTTTCAGTTCGCTGATTTTAGTCCATCAACGAAAGTGGAATAAGACTCGGATAAGTTTTAGTTCGTGCATTAGAAGGCAGTTGTGTGCGGAGTTGTAGAGATACGCACGCGTGCTGCGATCGGTTAGGAACGAATTTGACAGTCAACTGATGTTCACACGCTTCAAGGCATGTTTCTACTTGAAAGCAATTGGTGATGACTTCGCTTGAACGATAAAAGTTCGACTGGATTAAACTATTCTTGATCAACTCTATTGAAAGAAAGGTTCTCACAGTTTTTTCAATTTTTGTTGAACAACTACAATCGGTCAACTAAACTTGTCTCGTTTTGGATTTCTAGTGTATCCAGTTGCCTCGAGATAATTCTTACATTACAGTAGAGATGCGCGAATCAAGGTTGTCTAATTCGAAGTAAATCACATCGAATCACCCACATGTTGAATTCGAATAATTCGCACATCTTTACTCAGCCCATGCTGAATGCACGATATAATTCAACGGATTTTCCTTCACAAAATCTCGATGAAATTTTCGCACGATGATCGACTTGTTTCTCAAATTTGGAAAACTCTTTCCCATAAATTGAATGCATCGCATGATATTCTAATCCTAACCATTACCCGCAATATTTTTCTCGCAAACCACCCAACACATTTCATTTACTCGCTCCATCTTTCGCTTTTCCAATTCTCAAAATTGCTCTCAACTCTGGATCGAATTCCCTTGATCCTCTTAGGGTAAGAACTTTAGGTCGAGCATGGAAGAAAGAAGGAGTTGGAGAAAAATGAAAAGGGATCGTCGGAAGTGCGACGCACCTGAAGGTACGTCGAAGACCCTCGACTTTGGGTAGAAGCGAATAGGAGAGGGTGACGTGAATGGCTGGGATGTGTGTACCGTGCAAACAGCGACCTCCGTGGCCAGCCATTCCGAGGGCCTGGCCCATCCGCCCCTGGCGCTACTGTTTAAAATATCGACAAACACGGTGCCGCCTCCTGGCAGCCCGTTGCCAACGTCATGAAGCCAATTACGCGTGGCCGACTCGCTCGTTGCAGCCGCTCGAATTTCGATTACATTCGCACGTGGTAACGACCCTTCTACTCGCGACTGCAAGTCGCCCACCTCGGTGTCTTCGTGCCATCCACGAATCTCGTCGCATCTCCGAGAAGACGGTACCAAGGATTACAGAAGTAATTCCACCCCCTTCTCTAGTTTCTCCTTAACGACCCCGTAAACGTGCACTGACCAAACCCGCGAAGCAGAACGAAACGATCCAAGTTGATTAGATCGGAAGAATCCACTCGGCTTCCTCTTTCTCTCTTACACGCTTCTCTCCACTCCTTCTAATCTCTCGCGATCTTTCGAAGTGGCGCGAAAAATCCGCCGGTGCCGTTTCATTTCTCCGGAAGAACGAGAATTATATTTTTAAACGTGACACCCCAACGCACGGGACAGGCTGGATTAATTTTTAACGGCTATTAACGTGAAAGCTCTCACTGGAGATTTGTGCCGTTTAAATAAAAAGGAGAATTAATACGAGATGAGTTTGGAAAAAGAAAGAGAGCAGGGCAACGTCCTCGTGCTTCGAAGAATAACACAGACTGCGTGGGCGCCATTATGACGAGTATAAAAGGGGCCGAGGTAAAGGAGCTTTGAAATTTAATTCGCGCGAGCTCGCAGGCCCGACACGAGCCGGCCGATTCTAATTCCTCGCAAAGCTGCTCTCGTCGACTTTAGACACCCTTCTGGGACACCAGCAGGTCGGTCGCCTTTCGTTTAATCGCCGAATTATAAGCGGCGCGTAGGCTAGAAAATATTCGATGGACTGGAGGGGTGGGATTGGAGTCGGTGGTGTGCGGTCCTCGAACCCGTGACCTTTTCGCTTTTGCTAAAGGCAGCCCACCGTCGCTTTCGACTACGCCGGCACTAGGCGAGCCCATCGCCCAAACGTTTTCCCCAACTCCTTATTTATTGCGTGCCCAGAGCTACAAAGAAACGTGGAAAAATCGCCTGGCCCTTTCTTCCTTCTCCTTCCGTCCCTTCCATCTAGGTTTTTCATCACGGTTCGCGTACCTTTCTTGGCTCGCCACTGAACTGGCAAAGCCCGTGCAACCAGCCCACCGTCCAGTAGATTCCATCGTGCGAGCACCGGAGCATGGTATCGACGAAAGCTTATGAAAATGCTTCCACCAGATTTCTGCCTTCCTAGAACCGCCCTTTTATAAGGTTCGAGTCAGCTCGTGGTGCGCAAGGATCAGGGATTTTTGAGAGCAAGAGTAATGTGTGGGCGCTTCGAATGGACAGGCGAGAGGGGTGGTAGAAGGAGCTGGAGAATGAACGAGAGAGGGAAGAATGAAAAATCGTGACGACGTCGGCATCGACACGTGAACGCGAAGCGCGAATGCGGGCGCGCAGAAGATTCGGCGTCAAATATTTGCCGACGCAGGAGGCGCCGCGGAAATGGGCGAGAATTTTGCGACGTGACGCCTCCGACAGCTCGTGGGACGCGCGCTGCCGATGAAAGGAGTCGCGAGGTTCTCGTAAGAGCAATAATAATGCGAGATCGAGAAACGAGGAGCCTTTTGCGATAAGTAGGACGAGACGCTTTAACACTTTGACTGCCACACGTCATCCGAATCTGGGTGAGTGCCTGATCAAAAATAAAAAGTAGTAAATAAATAAATAGATAAATGAATAACTAGAAAGTAGTCTCGAATGTTCAATTTAGGAAAACGGATTCTTAATTTGAATCACGTATCTTTTAACCACTTGCGCTGGAAAGACGTGCCACGCACGTCGTAATGCAATAAATTAGTTTAGAAAATATAAATCTTTTTCCGATTTCTCTGAGGCATCGAACACTGCGTGATGCCTCCCAGCGAGTTACGCGTGGACCGTTCTGGTACACGCGTCGGTGAATTTTTTGCCAGCGCAAGTGGTTAAATTAGACCGTATGTTTTATCTCGCTTCTGAATGAAATTATTTATGAAAGAAGAATGAATGTTTAATGAAACCGAAAGTTACGTAAAACACAAAAAATGAAATCAAGCGGATAAACAATTCACACGCTCATAGTAGTGACGATCTCCATCAGTACATTTGAGTGCATTTAACACTTTGACTGCACGTCACTCGAATCTGGATGACGATTTCAGTGCCTGATTGTAAATGATCCGAATAGGTATTTGCAAGTATAATTGACGCTCTGCATAGTTAACTTAATAGTCACCAAAATTCAAGGAGACGTGACAGTCGAAGTGTTAAAAAGTCAAGTGGAATGAGATAATTCAAGTCCGAGCAAATGCTGCTCCCGTGCACAAATCCACTGCTGGACACCACCGAACGCAGAAATGTCTTCCTCCACCTACTTATCGTGCCGTCCTTATTTGGAATGCACACGTGTACCGCATTAGGTACCAGTGCGTTTGACTTAGGCGGAGGGGTAAGAACCTCAGAACGTCGGACGACGCGATAGATAAGTAGTATGGTGGTATTTTGCGAGAGTTCGTTTGAACGACGCGCTCCCTCGAGATCGCGCGTCGTGGCAGTTAGGTGTTCCGGAGAGTTCGACACACGTCGTTTGTTTCCGGTTCGCGCCGAACATGCGCGAGAAGAAACGCGCAGTCGGGAAAGAGTGATGTGCGAGTTCAGTTCACCGTTATGCTTTACGCTTTACGCTTTATGTACCTTTGGGCAAAATACAATCTACATACCTATATTCTTTACCCAGTGAGTTCCTGACAGTTATTCCTTAATACGAACGTTACTTATTACAGTAGATGGAACATTTCTCCTCTGTTTACCGGTGGCCTTGAGGAGCACGGGTGCAGCATTGGCCCAGGCCTGAGATAAGGCATGAGAGTGGCGTGGAACGCTTGGCTACCCTCGTCCGGGCGATTAAAAGAAAAGAACTCTCGTGCCGGTGCGGAGGACAATGGTGAAGCTACCGTGCAAAATTGTTCGAGCGGATCGTGGGGAGTACTAGCCGAGAACACGCGCGCATTTATATTCATCTACCACAGGCAACGCGGTTCGGGGGTCGCACAGCTTGATATTTGCTTCTCGGTCACGATCGACTCGCTAGAACGGCGAACGAACTGGCGGCTCCTCCGGTTCTCGCGAGAAAATATCGCGTGGGTGAGGGTGGCGCGAACGTTGCCAGACGATAAGAGAAAATTCACGGTCGAGGTGTTAATGTCGGTGAGCTGAAATGGAGTAGGATGGATCTCGACATTGGGATGACGAACGAGATCCGGAGAGGAACCACGGAAGATGAACACGATGACGTATCGACGGAGCTGTGTTTGCACTTCGAGTACGATGAAGAGAAAGGAGACATGGGGTCGACGCGCTTTCGAATGTTTGCGGTAGGAGAGCTCTAGTCGCTAGTGGATTACTGGACGAGGGAAGTGATCGAAGAATGCGCGATCCTTCAGTATCGTAAACTGAACGCTGCTCGAGAATGATGTTGATAGCAATGATGAATTATTGTAATTTACTTGAGTATGATATTTTACTCGATATGGAACGAATACGAGTGATCGAATGATATGTAGAGAAGTGAGATGTGCGATTCGAAAGATTCGATAAGGTCCAATCACCGCAATGCGAATTCGAATCAAAGAATCGTGTAAGGAGACTTGAAGCTCGTTGAATGCTATCGAGCATTCGATTTGGCGATATTTTTGTCAATTCGATTCGATTCGAATTTTTTTTTGCAAACCGATCCGATTCGAATTAAAAAGCTTTGATTTGCACATCTCTAAGAGTGAATGACTTGCCGAAGAAGCTCAAATTTCGAAGAGCGTGGTGATTATTTTCTAAATGGAAAATTCTGTGACTGTCCCCTTTCTCGGTACCCTTCAATTTTTTATAAATACACTGAGAGAAAAAAATGGTTGGATTTACTATAATCTCACTATATTTTATAGTAAAATTTGGCTTCAAACATATTTTTATAGTTCACTTAACCATACAAAATATAGTAGAATGAACGATTTATACAAATAGTTATATTATTAACTATTATCTTTGTTCTTGTTACCATATGTATAGTAAAGTGTGCTATGTGAATATAGTTAGTTCTATCACTATGTATGAAATATTCTGGTAATATTAACTATATAAAATAGTTACTTTTCTTACCATTATATATTTTCAACCATATTATATTTTTAGTTGAAATAACCATAATTTTTGGTAAAAACATAATATAATTGGTTATACTATGCCTCTATCGTAATTATTACCCACATTATGGTAACATTTACCATAAATATGATATTTCCAACTATAATTTTGTTACTATGCCATTATAGTTAGATATATCATATACTTTTTTCTCAGTGTAGGATGCTCGATTTAGTTGCGCAATCGTGGCCAATAATCTAAACGGCGCTGAAACTTATTTCGAGTTATCGCCGTAATCGAAAGCTGTTGGACTTCTTATTCGATGCACCGGAGAAAAATGCATCGGTACGGCGATATATTTCGCGCAATTGAACCTCACCGGCCGCCTCGAATTCGGCTCGAGTTTCTCGTTGAGTTACGAGCGAAGGTACTGCGAAATTGCGCTGCATGCAAGAGCCGTGCGAGCAGTGGGCGAATAAATTACATATTTTCCGTGTGCGATCGCCCATCATCATCGGGGAGAGAATACGTTTGCAGGATAACGCGTTTCTCCGCAAATGCGAAATTTCCTTACCACTGTAATTACGATCGTGGTTCTCAGTGGGTGCTGGGATTTATGAGGTGAAACTCGGTCTTCTCTCATAGTCCCGAATAATTATTTACCGTCGGCATGCTATTCGAAGTTTCTCGATTTTTTTCTCCGTAAGAACTCGAGCGATTAACAATGGCGACGAGATTCGACATTTACGAATTTAGCGAGGCTCTCTCGAGAGGAATTCAGCTGCCTCGGCTTTTCTCTTTCCCTTTCTCAACCTCTCTCCTCTCTCTCTCTCTCTCTCTCTCTCTCGTGTGTGCACGCCGAAACGCGGAGTTTATGCCCCTTTAACAAAGAGATTTCTCATGAGACTTAGTCGGAGATTTACGGATTATCGTTGGGGAGGAAACAAAGTCCGTCTTCCGTCGTGGGTGCACGGCGCACTGAGAGAAAGAGAGAGAGAAGGAAGGAGAGACTGGCACACGTCCGTCCGCCCATTTTAAGTTTCCACCACTTGGCCTCGACTTTGCGGCTCTAAACATATCCGCCTTTCCACATAGAATCTCGCATTCGCGAATTTAAAAGACTCCCCGGCGAACCGAGTGGAACACAGTCCAATAGAACCTTGTCTCGTTGCCCACGCATTTATTCAACGTTCTCATACGCTTCTTCCAATTGAAATCAAAAATTCAAGCGCACGTTCTATCGGCCTGTTTTACGCTCCGCATAACGAAATCAACGTCCTTCGAAGATGAGAAAATTTCGCTTTCGCGAATCATTTCTCTTCTCCGTTGGTATCACGATTTTTCCAATTAATCGCTCCTTTTCTCAATGCCTTCTACATTCCACTATCCTCTTACGTTCTTTGACTTCCGACTTTCCTCGTTTCATCGGCCGTAAGCGATTCTCCTCCCGACGTTGGAATTACTCGAGGACGAAGGAGATTCCCTTCATTAACGTTAATTGTAACGTTCTCGCTGGCAAGGACGGTGCCGACAACTGCGACGAGAGCACGACGTAAGACGTTCCCTGTTTCTATCTCTCCTCTTCTACCTTCTTCTCTTTCGTCCGAGAAAATTACGTTAGTGGAAGAGCAGCTGGAGAAGCTTCTCTCGTGCAAACGTCTCGATTGTTTACAACAATTGTGTGGAAGTTGGCGCGTGGGTGGGTGGGCCCGAGCCCGAGCATGCTGATGGTAGGAGGATAATGAAATGACGAGCTGCTCCACGTGTAAAGGTCCTCTCGAGGAGTCGAACGTGTAGTGGTTGAGCATTGAACGACGCGTGTCTCCTCGAAATGTCACCTCAATGTTCTACCTATAGCACCCTTGCCTCTCGTGTTCCACCAGTTCTTCGACCTCTACGCGCTAGCGCGCGTTTATAGCGCGAGGTTAGATTCACAAGTAGAAAGATCAATTATCAAGGATAGGCGGATGGACAGTGAATACAATCGCGCGATGAATATAATGGCGATAAATTGATTTATTTTCTGTTAGACGCGAATGACGCGGGTAGAATTGCGGTGAGAAGCTGGGAGCTGATACTTTTTTTTTTCAAGCAAAAATTTTGCCAATGAAAATTTTGAGGGACGTGGAGTAATGTAGTTTTTGGAAATTTCAGTGGTGATTGAAATTTTGGCCCTACCCCTTTCTGGTCGCTACGCTAACTATGAGGCCATGTTTGAGCATTCTGTTGCGCCGATCATGCAGCCTCACAAGTCGTGTCCAGACTTGCAAAAATTTACGTTGTGCGTTGAATCTAGAATACGGCGCAAATATTTTTGCCGCAAACTCGCAGTTGTGCTCAAGATGTTGCGTGCGTCTTAACGAATTTATGACAGTGTGGATAAGAACGCACGCACAAATTTTTGCTACATTCAACGCACGCGATCGGTCGGTTTTTTGACAAAGATCAAAGAGATTCGAGCCGCATCGTAATTCCAGTGTGGACGCGTTTAAAAACATATGTGTCGTCTCTCCTTGCACGACGGCATCGTATCGATTCCTGATTGTCGTTTGTTAACATCTTGACCACAAACGCACAACGTAAATATTTATGTGGCAAAAACTGTGAATTTGCGGCAAGAATATTTGCGCGGTATTCCACATTTAATTCACAACGTAAATTTTTGCAAAGATATGCGATGCATATCTCTGTGATGTTTGTTAAAAAACTGACAACCGGCGGAACGCGTGCGTTTTTATACGACGCATGCATCCACCCTGTCATAAATTTGTTAGGACGCACAAAAATTTTCGCCAAATGGGGCTCACAACGTAAATTTTTCCAAGTCTGGACGAGACTTTATACGAGCCATGGCACGGCTAAAAAAATTTTGACGATCGGACCAGGACCAGCGTTGTAGTCCTGCTGCGCTTAGAGACCAGAAGACTTCTGGCAACGCTGGAGTGCAGAACGCGGAATAAAATTCTTATACCAAATTGCGCTCAAGTCATTTACACGGAATAAGCTCGCGCGTTTTAAGCACGCGGCTGCCATGGTCCTTTTTAGAGAAAGACGCGACATTACACTTTCTAATATGGTTTATCCAAGTATCCTTGTTGGTATGCAAATTCCGAGAAACTCCACTCGCAGACCACGTTCCGCTTAACCGAAAAGAGTAGTTTAATATTAAGTGTCGCAATTTAAGAAACTCATCAGTTCTTTAATTTAACTTTGCATTTAGCCCTCTTACAGAGACCCTGCTCCAACCGATCTCGCCGCGATAAAAGATTAAAATATTCAAATTCGTGGCGAGAATCCAGGTGGAATTTCTTCCTCGACCGTCCGGTAGGAAAAGGCGCCTCTGGTTTTCCCGAAAGGATTCTATTGTTCGCTCGACACAGGCGTTCAGAGTCCGTAACAAGTAGCAGGAACGTAACGTGGAAGTTGCTGTGCCCCGGAGCACAATTCGGCGCGAAGGTATTAACCGAGACGCATTAATACGCTTTGATGGTTGCGCGAGCCACGCAGGGGGTGGATTTGAAATTTGGCGAGGTCGGACGACTTTGTTTCGGGAAAATAGAGGCCCCGTCGTTACAGGCTGGTGTGGCAAAGGTACGAGCAGTATGTATAGCGAGAGAGGTGAAGGCCATCACGCAAAACACCTTTTCATCGTGTCGTTGAATTTCTCGCGCGAGGAAAGTGCGAATGAGGAACATTAACGAGTCCGTTGATGAGTTTTTGGAACGAAGAAGCTTAAAAATGCCGATTGATTTCTAAACCTGGGCAAAATAGCGCGTAGAAAGTACAGAGAAATGGCAAGGAGAAGGAAGAGAGAAAAGTAGAGTGAGACTGGTGTCACGTCTTGTTGTAGGAGATAGAATTTTTTTTCGGCCCTTTGCGCCTACGCGATGCAACCCTAAGATAAAGGGTGTTAGAAATAGTTTGTGAAGAACGTTACTGTGCCAGTTTATTTGTGGCGACTACTAACTAGAGCTCCCGGTCAGAACCGTGTTTTAAACTACACGGGTACACGTGACACATGTGTCGTGCTACACGGTTATATCTAACACGGATATTCGTAGACACACGTGTACACGAATAACTATAATAAATTTTTATCACAGCATCTTACATCTTGTGCCAAATTGTATGTATTTGCATATATAGATATTTCTTCTATCTCTACGACACTTTTTTTATATTTCTTAGAAAAATAATGTTCTCATAATTCTTGAAGTGTTCGTGAAATAAATACACGTGTAATACGTGTATTCGTGTATTACACGCGGGTACCCGATACACGTGTTTAAAAAAGAAAGAATTAAATACACGTGCACACGTGTATTCGTGTACACGTGTAATAGAGGGCACTACTATTAACAGAGAAGGGAGAGAGAGAGAGAGAGAAGGTCAGAGAAGATTTTTAGCGAACTACACCGTACGAAGTTTATCGTACTTCTTCCTTACAACTGTGTTTACGTTGAAAGTCTGAATGTTTGCTTTGCTCGCAATGCTTATATCGTAATACTTCGGTACAATGCTGTTCGTAGAGTGATTTCGATAAAATGATCTTCAAAGGAAAACGGCTGATTTTCTTCTGCTCCTACGGAATATGAAGAGTCCGTAGGAGCAGAGACTTCGTCGAAGTTTGTTTTGGTCAATGGAAAGAGACCACCTTGAGTACTCTCCTCCTTTTGCAAAAGAACGCACACTGACAGTTTTTCTTCGTTTCCTCAGAGTTGCCTTTGTCGAGTTTTCTTCTGCAAAAAGGGTGGTCCACTTCGAATACACGGCCCAGTGCCTGTGCAAGGCCTGAGTTGCACGTGGCGTTGAAATTCGGTAATATCCGTGAATTCTGATAGAATGCACGGACATTGCACTGGCGACAGAAGTAGTTTTAGGACGCCTACACCCTATCACGTATCCAGAATGTTTCCAGAAAAAGAAACCTTCTGACCTGTTTAGTCGTGCTTATCACGCGACACAACACGCTCGAATTAACACAGTGAATCCTAGAGAGTTAGAGGGACTTCGTAGTTGGCGGAAGTCCTCCTCGAGGAAACTCGGCTTAACTCTCGAAGACCTTCGGTAGGGCAAGTCTCTAAGGATTATCTAATACGAGCGAGTGTCAAGAGACTCGTGAAATAACGATATAGCGATTATTACGTAACGGGCTTCGTTGTGTCGGTGGTGTGAATTCGAAAGGCAAAGCAAGTTTCGGTTGGGGCACCCCTAGAACCCTCGATAAGGGCTGCTAGGCCTTCTAACTCGTAACAAGTGAGTCTCTTCCTCGATCCATCACTTCCCTCCTCGCTCCTGCTACTTCAACTCTCGTTTTCTCACCTCACTTCTCTCTCTCTCTCTCATTCTCTCCGTCACATTCTATCACTGTCCGGAGTCAATGCTAGACCCTCGTCACCGTGCCACCTGTTGGGATTATAATTTGAATATTCGCGTCTGTTGCTCCGTTAATCCTGATATTTACGCGGGAGAAAGGTCGGACGTGAAATTCTACGTAAGATATTCACCAGTGGATTACTCGTCGAATTTCCAATTCTGTAGAGCGGCCGCAATAAATTACGTTTATTAAACGCATTTGGTTATTAATTTCACGCGCCCTTTAAAGCACATCCCGAGAGAATAATATCGGCCGCCTAGCACAGTTTTCAGATTAATTATCCTCGGTGGTTGCCGCAATGTGATTTTCTACTGTTAACGCACTAATTATCGCTCGTTAATTCGGCTGGTCTCATTATTGCACAATTACACCGCGCACGCGTACATATAATTCTGCATAACTCTCATTGCTTAATTACTCTTTCTCTCTCTCTTTCTCTCCGAATTATTTTTTCTTCTTTAACATAGATTCTCGTTCCTCACATTTTCTGAAAATTCGTCGAATTTTCCGAATGTTCTGGAATCGACGAGCGATCGTAATGAATTTCGCACACCGAGTGGGCACCGAAGTTACGCGTGGCCCGAGGCGAGGCGTCTCTCTCGTGGGATTGAGCGGACGAGTTACGACGTTTTTGGTATCGCGCGACAAGGGAGACGAGAATCGAGTGAGCGAGGGCGAAACGGAAGTTCGACAAGTTTCTTGTCTACCTCGTTGCCGTAACGCCTGTTTCACGTGACGCGTTGCGAGGAGAGCCTTGTTACCGGATGCATGCCTTACACGGACAGGTAGGTATCCGGTGGTGCCTGTATCCAACGTGGTTTCACTCTGCCACGTGCAACAAGTGTATTTTAGGCAAGTACTCGCGGCAAGCTCGTTCGACGACGAGAGGGCATAAATCAAAGATCGTTTGTGGGGGTGAGAGACGCGACGCATTGCCAACCTGGAAAGAGCGAACACGTGAGAAGGGATCGCGAGAAGGTGAGTGGAGAGAATCGACGCACAGTAGTCGAAATGGCTGTTCTATTGGCTTGTCGGAAAAGTCATGACGGATTTTTGCAACAGATGGCGTTATACATATTTTTCGGTCAGAAGCGGTGTCGCAATCGGCACAAGTGTTATATATTTTGACAGATAACAGTTTAAGCTTCATTCGAAAAAAAAATTATTTCATTTGATCGCGTAACTTCAGTTTTCACTTTATTTTTGAAAATGGAAGACCAGACTGTGCTTTTTTTGTTAGATAAGAATCGACACCTCGGCAAATACGAAATTCTGTACCGGCAATATTTCGGAAATGTGTTCGTTTTATTATAATCTATGAAAGTCAAGCTGCTTTTCTCAAATGTTACTGTTTTGCTAGCATTTCTTCCAAAAGTTTGCAGGATAGTTTTTCCTACCGTTTCTCTATCAATTAAAGAATCAGAGTGAATACGCGTGAATTTATAGTTTTAGCCCAGTGCAACGTGAAAGTGTGAAAATTCATCGATAGAGAAACCGTATTAAAAACTACCCTGAAAATTTTTGTCTTGGGGTTCACGGAGTTGATTTTACTATTAAAGTAACTATTCTGACTGTGTCTGTGTCGGAAAGTATAAAAAATTTGTAGAAGATAGTTACTATTGCTTGAATTTGGAGTTTTGCACAGCTAGATTGGGGACTTCGATCACTGTGCAAAGGGGCGAAGGGTTTTTGCGAAACAAAAATGAGTGGAGGCTCGTCGCGTGGCGCTTTGTCAAAATTTTCACGATCGATTACGAGAGGGTAGCGCGCGTGGAGGGCGCCTCTCGAGTATGCAACGTGGGGTGCGCGCGAGGGTTGTTCGTTCAGTCTACGAAAGTTCGCGCCAATTGAATTCCACTGATCTTCTTGTGCGTGGGTGAGAAGCCTTATTCAGCAACAAGTAAGCAGAGTGCCGGGTATGTTTCTTGAGCTTACACACGGCGTAAATCAGAAGGGTCGCATAAGTAAAGGAGTTGCCAGAAAGAGAGTGCGATGGAGAAGCAGGAGAAACGTTTATTACACTCTCCATTCTTCCAGTACACGTTACCCTCCTTTGCTCGTGCGTGTGAACATATTGAAAGGAAGATTTTCGAGAACTACGCATTCTGCGAATAAATCTCTCACGCGTGCGATTGTATTTTTTCCCTTGCCTTTCAAACGCTTTTCACTTTTTCTCTCGTTCGTTTCACGCGGCGCGAGTCGAATGAAAAGTGTTCTACGGAAGCTTACCTACGTATTAATGTTTATTTTCACTGACCTATAGTTTTCAGTACGTTTATTCCCTCCAGTCCTTTGTCTCTTTCAAGAGGAAAACAAATATATCGAGAAACTGCATTATTAACCCTCAACGTTCACCGGGGGTCCATTGGATCCCAAGGTATTTTTGGTCGAAATTTTCAATATCTAATTTCTTGTAAATTGAGCTTCAATGTCATTTAATGTTACTTCTGTTATCAGATTTGCCGGATTTATCATAATTTTGTAATAAAAAATACAGATGTTTTGCATACTTCCTGATTTCAATTTTTTTGAGAAATAGCCTTTTTCATATTTCAAAATAAATATATTTTTTGGAATGCCCATTATGAAACTATTTTTTTTCTCGAAGTGTCACATTGCTAGAGTATGTCCATCAACTTTTAGTTTAAAATGTAGAAATTCAAAAAATTTATAAATTTTTAAGTAAAAAGGGAATTTTTCAGGTTTATTTTATTTGCAAATTTTTTTTTTTTAGTGTTTAAGTGATGTAAAATGATTTTGCAATGATTTGTTCTTATTCTGCTCGAGTTAAAGAAGGTTCATAAATTTCTACAACTTAAGTTTCACAATAGTTTCCTGTTGGACCACAGTGTGAACGTTGTTTCTTACCATGGAAGTGTGAACGTTGAGGGTTAAACACGACTGATTACTATTCACTGCGCAAGGTACAAAGGGTATCCGACCTATGTGAAATTAAAAGACGGTCTGCTTTTATCCAAGTTGGGTGGGAGAGATTGTGATTGTGAATGGGTTCTGTGTGTACACAGGTACTACTGAGTGGTGGGTGAGCTTTTGTACTGTAACAAGAGGATTAACGAAAAACCATGTGACTGCGGTAAGGCTCGAAGGACGCTTTGAAAAATATTGTGCTCGAACAATGTCGACGCTCGTGGTGTAGCATCTTCAAGAGTGCTTAGGATTTCAGAAGGAATATGCCTTCTTCTCCTTCTTCCATCTCTCTTCGATAAGAAATAGAAACGTTTCTCTATGGTAGACACGAAACAGAACGTTTCATCTCGTCCTTAATCTCCTGTTCGTTTAACCTTGCCGTGCTAAAGGCGGCCGTAAATCAGAAGAATTGAATCGCGAGGCGGCGCGTTCCTCTACGCGCTTGCTCTCGCACATTCCACTTCCGCCTCTCGCTCTTCACCCCCTTTGTCTCTATTTCTCTCTTTCAATTTTCCGCACAATCATCGCGGCTCCGCGCCCGAATCGATAGACGTTTACTCTTTCTCCGTATCTTTCTCTCTTTCTCACGCGGAACAACGCCCACCTGTCCACCCCTCGCGATCTTCCCAGTTCTCGCGCGGAAAATCGAACTGGAATAAAAATCTCGAATCGAGTTCTCGAGTCCTCTTGCCTCCACAGGGCCGTTTATTACTCTCGTTCTCGTCTCCGCATCTGTTTTGTATCTTTCGCGATTTTCATTTTCCGCGAAGGAAATGGAAACGGGAAAAAAATTCTCCACAATACGCTGAGCCACGAAGGTACGTTGTACTCGCGATCAATCCGCTTTACAATGGTATTGCGTGGAGGGAGAAAAAAAAGAATTACATTCTGTGACGTAGGTCCCCTTCGCTTTCCGGGCACGAAGAGCGGAGCAGTAATCGTAGGGAGGCACGTCAAGCTCGCATCGTAAACCTTCGTCGGTGTTCCTCCACCACTCGACTCTCCCTTCTCCACGTCTCTCCGCCTCGGTGGCGGCAAATTGAAAATTAAACATTCAATAAACCACCGTCCCTGGGTGCGGGACGCGCGAGATCGCAACACGATCTTCGGTATGCATGCTGGCAAATTGGCTCGTTATACAGAGACTAGAGGGGCTTTAAATGCGAGGAGGTACGTGGACGATTTCACGTGTCGCGCTCGTGCCACGTGACATCGTCGAGTTGTTCGTCTACGTGGGCCAATTGACGAGGGCGCGAGGTCCGACGCCGCGAATCGATGAATCGATTAGCGATAATCGTCCGATCCGATGGCATTAACGAGCCTCGGGTCTCGCGAAGCACTCCATCATCGTTAAGGGGGTGGGTTTGAGAAACTTCGAGGTACGATGGAGGATGGTAGGATCGGGTGGACGGTTGCAGGAGATTGAAGAAATGATAAGAGAAAAAGAGAGGCGAGGAGTTTCGAGGATGGTGGACGAGCAGATGGAAAATTCGAAGGGCGAGAAAGGTGAGACAAGAGTGCTCGATGCCGCGAGGAGAGGAGGTTGGAAGGTAGTCGGCGTGGAATGAAATTAAAAGTTGGCGCCGATGAGGGGGCTAATGCACGCTGGAGACACGTTATCCGTAAGTTTGCTCGTTTCTACGAAAATCAATAAGTACGGTAATCTACTCCTCCTCCTTCTCTTTCTCCGTGACGAGCGCATGCGTCGTACCCGCGAGTTCTTCGCTGGCGACATTTCACTCCGAGAAATTCCACGTGCATAACGGCGAGAGACGTCGCGACGAGAAAAGTCCGAGAGGAAAGAAGGGGGTGGAGAACAGACGCGTCCTTCTTCGTCTCGTCCGTGCCACCCGCTTCGAATCGCGACGATTTTCTAAGAGTCGAGGGCAGTGTTCTAAAAAAGCAGGAAAGATACATTTCGTGAAAAAAACCATGGAAAAAAAAAACGAAAAAAACCGGTTTTTTTTCCCGAAAAGAACGAAAAATATGTATTGCATATGTATTTGTTTGTAGTTTGTAACAAATATTGTTTGTTATTTAATTTAAAATTTGTTTATTATAAAAATAAACAGTTGAAGTCAACTTCTAAGTTTGTTCTGTTTTACTACACACATTTATAACTATATATTTTCACCTTTAACTAATCATTCTCAGAATAATGATAGTAATAAAGCGGGGAATATACACTCTTGCATAAAGGCATAATGCACAACGCATAAGAAAATAAACCAATCAGAGACCTCATTCATTTCTATTGCCACGATGAAAATGAAATACTCTGATTGTTTTATTTCCTTTTGCGTTCTGTATTATGCATTTATGCATGAGTGTGTACTTCCCGCTAAAATCTTGATAAAACAGAAAACATTAAACTAAAAATCTACAGAAAATATTTTTTCGCATATTTTTCCTGCCGGAAAAGTTGGCAAGAAAAGAAGGCGAAAAAAATCGGTTTTTTTTTCAAATTTTTCATGTTTTTTTCACGCCCTTTAGAACACTGGTCGAGGGTGTTGAAACGAGGACGGCAGGGGGTGGTAGACGAGAACTGGTGACGCTTGGCATTGGGATATTTTTATCCTCGTCCCCAATGAAATTGGATATCGCTGAATACGGACGCGGTTGCGGTTCGAGCATTCACGAGGAAGCACTCCTAAGGAGAGAGCGAGAAGGGTGAGATGGGTCAGAAGGGAGAGGAGAAGAGACGAGTGACCCGGTCCGTTTTAAGTTTAGCTTCTTCTCTTCTCCCTTTTTTTGCTGCGTTTTTTACGTCTCTCGTGGCCGGTGTATACGCGTTTACCCCTTTTGCATCTCTCGAGGAGGATACCCTCTGCTGGTGGTAAGAGGGTTGGTAGACGAGAAAAAGGATCGCGGGTGTCCGTAGCGCGCTGACGTGGCCGGTGAACGTAACTTCGACGTGTCTTATGGCTTGTTTACACGAACTCGATTGTTTCCATAAATATATACCCGGGGTCGCACTCGTAAGTGGTCGGTCTCTAGTTTCATGAAACTTTCATTGTGTCGACACGCGTCCACGATGACCCGATAAGAATTTTCTAAACAGGTTCTTTGCCATTGGAAATCCATTAGGCGTAGAAAAGAAGAATACAGATTTTTTTAAGCAGTTAATTAATTTTGAAATTAACTTTGTGACTATATAATGTCGACATATAGCTATTAAAAATGATAGTTGGTATGCCAGAAAGCCTGATGTAACTTTCAAGAATATTCAGTTTAATAGCGTTAGAAATGGCAACAGATAATAAGTATATCCTACACTGCATTCTCTACGAATACAAAGGCATGTAAATCGATTTGTTTTTTCCTCGGAGAAGATAGTGTATCGTACGATGTATGTGGATTTTGGTTCAAGCGGTTCAAAAACGATGATTTCTCAGGTACAAAAATGCGACAACGATCATTTGGAGAAGCTGCTCGATGAAAATTTGGCGCAAACGCAAAAAGAGCTCACAAAGCAGTTAAGAGTAACGTAAATTACCTTGAAAGTGAAATAATTAACAGCTTTCTCAAAAAATAAAAATTAAATTGCAAAAAATTGCATTATTTATTATTACACCTAACAATCACAAGATCGAAGGAATCTAACAAACGTTTACCGTGCTATTCTTCGATCAATCGCGAATCATTTTCGGAAACTGTACTTTTTACTAAACATTATCTATCCTTAAAAGTTTCGGTGCGTGTGTACGGAGATAATTGTCTACTAATTCACGCGGACGAGGCAGGAATGACGAACGAATGGTAATCGGTCTAGAAGCATTGGCACGGTTATTCCTAGGCGTAGGGACTCGCTGTGGGTTTAACAGACGGACATGGCCAATTGGGGAATGAGTATCGACACCTCTATCACCCAAGATCCAGAATGATTCACTGCGCCTAGATGCACGCGCGCCTAGCGACACGATGCGCTTCGACCGATGAGTAATTTCCAGATTACTGCTCGAATCCCCTCTCCCAGCTCTCTGTCAATCGTTCATTTTCAATTTCAAGAAATGTTTCCAAGATCTCCACCTCTACCCGGAGTAGAACATAAATTAATCTAGAGCATAGTTTCTCAATCTTATTTTGCTCACCGCCCACTTTCAGAATATATTCTTTTCTAGCGCCACCCTAAAGAAGAATGCTTCAATGGGAGCAATTAAAACGCGTGATTTTTTTTATCTTTTTTAGACTGTATTCTTTTAATCTGCCCACGCGAGGTCTTCTACTGCCCTCCTGAAAGTCTCAAACGCCCACAAGCGTCATCGCCCATGTTGAGAATCTAGAGAGAAACGATGGAATATTTTTCAGGACGTGAGAAGGGATTCTCGCTCGTGGAAGAGGTCCTTACTTTTACAGAGGATCACTCTCGGAAGTCGATAGTAAATAAGACAAGTATCCACATTTTATATATCCCTTCGCTTTCCATTTGGAAACGATTCGAGCGATCTAATGAGAGGCCGCAGCTTCTCGCGAACGATCATTCTTGGTCGCAGTGGCGCACCATCGGTGGTGGGTAGGCCGTGGTGTAACCAGCCCAATTCCCCGGAGCTTTCCGAGCACGAAATTTAACCTTCTCCCGCAGTCTGCTCCCCACCTTCGGCTGGAGGTCGACAAACTCGGGAGAGAGCGCGAACGAGGCCTCGTGCGGCGGTGGTGGCGGTGTCGGTGGCGGTGGCGGCGGTGGTGTCTGTCTCCCTCGATAATTAACGAGAGAAGATTAATTAGCGAACGCTCTGACCGCGAATCGTTGGCACGCGTTTCCGTGTTCCGCGTGCGATTTTCGCGAAGGACTCGTTCTCTTCTTGAAATTTAGAGCTGCTTGTTCCTCGAGAGTGTACGAGCAAACGATCCAGATGGAAGATAAAAGCGTAGTTCTCTCGTTTAACGAGGGACGGTCGTTTAAGCGTATCGTCACCGGAAAGTTTCCGATACGAGGAGAGCGTGGCTCACTCGAGCGATACAGGACACTCCAATTAAACAGTTCGCGCGCGCGTCACTTGATGAAATATTTGCCAATTGAGATTAATATTTAGGTACGTTGGACATTAATGTTTTCCGTTTCACTGAAATTCGACTCGCGCCACCCCTTGCTGCCAGGTTACATCGGGATAGTCGCTCGATTCGATTTTATACTCGCATTTGCCTCTTGCGAGAATAATCGTTTAATCGGCAAACAATGTGGGGTGGCGCGCGGAGTATACTTATGCGGGATAAATATTGAGAAAGAGAGCGTGGGGTGGCCACGGAGTGAACGATCTGTGGGGGTTGAAAATTCAGATTCCTTGCCTCAAAATCATAAATCCGCGAGATACTCGGACGCGTGCCTCGTAGATATACTTCGGTGCGTGATTCGGAAAATTTGTACACCTATGTAGTATTGTATATGAAAATTTCGCCATTGGAATCGCGTCGCGAGAGGAAATGTCTCTTCTGCTTCTCGAATCTCTCTTCGATTGTATACTTGCATTTGCCTCTTGCGAAAATAATCGTTTAATCGGCAAACATTGTGGGGTGGCGCGCAGAGTATATTTATGCGGAATAAATAATATACACACAGACTGGGGTGGCCACGGGGTGAACAATCTGTGGAGGTTAAAAATTCAGATTCCTTGTCTCAAAATCGTAAATCCGCGAGATATTCGGCCGCGTGTTTCGCAGATATACTTTCGCGCGTGGTTCGGAAAATTTATACACCCGCGTAGTATCGTAAACGAAAATTTCGCCATTGGAATCGCGTCGCGAGAGGATAAGTCTCTCCTGCTTCTCGAATCTCTCGCCCTGATCCTTTGTTCGTTCCTTTCTCCTTCATCGTAGTAATGCCAGCCGCGCCACCCCTTGCTACCTGGCTCCATTTCGATACTTCCTCGATTCGATTTTATACTCGCATTTGCCTCTTGCGAAAATAATCGTTTAATCGGCAAACATTGTGGGGTGGCGCGCAGAGTATATTTATGCGGAATAAATAATGTACAAAGAGAATAGGCTGGCCACTGGGTGAACAATCTGTGGGGGTTGAAAATCGAGATTCCTTGCCTCAAAATCATAAATCCACAAGATATTCGACCTCGTGCCTCGCAGATATACTTCGGCGCGTGATTCGGAAAATTTGTACGCCCACGTAGTATTGTAAACGAAAATTTCGCCATTGGAATCGCGTCGAGAGAGGATAAGTCTCTCCTGCTTCTCGAATCTCTCTCTCTGATCCTTTGTTCGTTCCTTTCTCCTTTCTCTATCCTGTTCTCCTTCATCGTAGTAATGCCAGCTCGCGCCACCCCTTGCTACCTGGCTCCATTTCGATACTTCCTCGATTTGATTTTATACTCTTGCGAAAACAATCGTTTAATCGGCAAACATTGTGGGGTGGCGCGCAGAGTATATTTATGCGGAATAAATAATGTACAAAGAGAACAGGCTGGCCACTGGGTGAACAATCTGTGGGGGTTGAAAATCGAGATTCCTTGCCTCAAAATCATAAATCCACAAGATATTCGACCTCCTGCCTCGCAGATATACTTCGGCGCGTGATTCGGAAAATTTGTACGCCCACGTAGTATTGTAAACGAAAATTTCGCCATTGGAATCGCGTCGAGAGAGGGTAAGTTTCTCCTGCTTCTCGAATCTCTCTCCCTGATCCTTTGTTCGTTCCTTTCTCCTTTCTCTATCCTGTTCTCCTGCATCGTAGTAATGCCAGCTCGCGCCACCCCTTGCTACCTGGCTCCATTTCGATACTTCCTCGATTCGATTTTATACTCTTGCGAAAACAATCGTTTAATCGGCAAACATTGTGGGGTGGCGCGCAGAGTATATTTATGCGGAATAAATAATGTACAAAGAGAACAGGCTGGCCACTGGGTGAACAATCTGTGGGGGTTGAAAATCGAGATTCCTTGCCTCAAAATCATAAATCCACAAGATATTCGACCTCCTGCCTCGCAGATATACTTCGGCGCGTGATTCGGAAAATTTGTACACCCGCGTAGTATCGTAAACGAAAATTTCGCCATTGGAATCGCGTGGCGTGAGGATCTCTCCTGCTTCTCGAATCTCTCTCCCTGTTCGTCCCTTTCTCCATTCTCCATCCTGGTCCCCTTCATCGTAGTAATACCAGCCCGCTTCCTCATTGCTCCCTTTCTTCTCTCTCCACCCACCCTTTTGTCCTTCGACATCCCTCGCGCGAGCAATTCTCTGCGGTGAGCCACGAGAGCCGCGCGCATTCTACGCCCGTCGACAAACGTTTCCTTCGAGAGGGAGCGATGACATTCGTGGAATTTCCATTGCTCTCCTGCGTCCCTTATCAGCGCGCGAGGGAGAGATCTTCGGTAAAGTCTTCTCTTCCCCTAAGACGGGATGGATTAGGGGGTAGCTTCGAGACAAGGTAGAGAAGAAGCGGCTCGGAGAAATACATACGCAGAAGCGCGATTCTTCTAAGAGAAAAATTTCGAGCGATCGTGACAAGCGAGTTTTCGAATTCTTCCGAGACTCACCTTTTCAGCTTCGAGCAAACGAGCTTCGCTCGGGAAACTCCGAAAATGCCAGAATCACCATTGTTTTTCAGCCGAAACCAGCAACGCGTTTGGCCCGTAACGCAATTCGTCGCTGCGCGAAACTACGCACGTGTTCGTTGCTCGATACCATAAAGAATATTCTAAATTATTCTAAAGAGTTGCACTTCTCGCTTCGTACTTTATAATTTCTGCACCTGTGCGATAATAAATTGGGAATCATTAACTTTTCAAGGAGACACTTCTGAATGGTACCAGATATGGGTGTGCGAGTACTCGATTTATTCGGGTACTCGAATTTCGGGTCAAGTAATAATCGACAAGTCGAGCTGAGTCGAGCATTCGAATTTTTCAAGTTACTCGGATCGTCGAATTGCTTGAAAAAAATTCGAACTACTCGAAAACTTTGAACAGGTCGAATATTCGAACTATCCGAATACATTCGAGCTGCTCGAATATTATTAAACTATAGTTCGAAGTTTTCGAGTAGTTCGAATTTTTTTCAAGCAGCTCGACGATTCGAGTAACTTGAAAAATTCGAACGCTCGACTCGGCTCGAGGAAGCGAACCGGTCTGGGCTCGACTCGTAAATTACGAGTACGCGCACACCCTTAGCCCAGGTCCCCCACCCTGTGTAGGACACGGCTACGTTTCGTCCAAGTTTCTCTATCTCTTTCTTACTCTCTCTCTCTCTCTCTCTCTCTCTCTCTCTCTCTCTCTCTCTCTCTCCGTCTCTCTCAACGACAACACCCCGTGTCACACGTTTCTCTTTCCGTCAGCCAATTCTCAGGACCAAGTTTTGTCCCAGCGCTGTTTCGGGGATGGTTAGTATTCTTAGGATCAAAGCGGACACCGAGCGGACCGAGAGATTAGTTGCTCCACTCAACCCCCTGTGGCCGAGCAACCTCCAACTGTCCCACCCGCCAAAACAGTGGGTGTGTGTTTTCACTTAGCACCGAGCCAACAACGGGGTCACCCGGCAGCCGATCACGACGTTCTTGGCCCAACTAATTCCATTTGCGCGAAAGAGTTCCTCGTGTGTTCTCGCGTCCCGCTTCCAACTTCGAGTTTACATTCGGCGACTGGACCGGGTTGAATGAGTGCGCGGTGAAGAAGGGTCGGAGCATTGGAGAAGATGTGACAAAGGTGGACGCACGCTTTGACGCATTCTTTTCCGCGTAAGCTTCCCCAAAGGCGTTCCAACTTGCGTTCAAGATCGCTTACCCTAGAGCCTGCTTCATTCGTAGGATTAAGCTATTCGACGAAGCGAAATTGAAGAGTCTTTGGAGTGTCTTCGAATAGATACGAATTTGCGCCGAATAATGGCTCTTTTAAGTAAACAGCCACGAAGAACAATTAGGCCAGCTGAATCTACGGCGAAGCAGCTAATCTAACGATGTTTCTCTAACTGTGCCACGCAACAATTGCCAGAATTGGTTCCTTTCAACGGCCTTAATCGAACAAATATTGTTACACCACAGGCTCGGCAAGTTCTCTGTATTTTCAGCTCAAGAGTCTTTCACCCTGGCACATTGGCCCTTCACGATGCCACGTAACACTCGTGTAAACGCATCTTGGGTACCACTTCCGGGATCCCGTTCTTCTTTTGTTCTCCGCGACCAAGCTCTCGCTCTCGGTCTCGGCCTAAAAGCGGAACTTCAAGCAAAGTCCATTTAAACTTTTCATCCCTCTCGGTCCATTCTCCGTCCCGGTTGCTCGCCACCGAAACTTCCAACGCGAAATAAACTGGATAAATTTTGATCGTTGCACCGCGCCAGTTCGTTCTATCTTCTCGTGGAAAGCGAGCGGGCACCAGGGTTCTCTGTGACGGTGGCCTTCTGGTAACCGGTATGATTATCTCACCGTGGAAAAACATCCTCGAACCGAGCGGAACTTCGTAGATTTTATCACGGTGAATTGCTACGGGAGCGAACGCCTCGTTGTCTCTTATTGTTCGGCAAGCTCGGCTCACTCTGGGTTCCGCGTTTTTGCGGTGGAGCTGAGCGTATGGTAATGCGCGAAGACCCCCTTGTTCTTTCTTCCTTTTTTTCAGAAAAATATTCCTCCTCTCCTGCGCGTCCTTATCTCTTTCCACTTTGCTTCCACCACTCGTGCTCGTCCCTCTCTCTTCACTCGGAGGGGTCGAAATTAAGCGATTTTTCAATCTCCACCTCCTTCTCTCTCTCTCTCTCTCTCTCTCTCTCTCTCTCTCTCTCTCTTTTAAACATTTCAATGATCTGCAAAAACTTTAATTCATTTTATGTACCTGTACATTTTTATTGTATTGTTTTTATTTTCTGTTGTTTTGATATGTAATGTTACTTACTTGTTTTTGGAGTAGTCTACTACTACTTTCTTAAATTGATATATATTTACATTTTTTGCTGTTCATGTAAGTCGGGTGCTTTAAGAGACTTTGTCTCAGAGTGCAATAAATTGTCATTGTCATTGTCATTGTCATTGTCTTTCTCTCTATCTCTCTCTCTCTCTTTCTCTTACTAACCTTGTCGTTTCTATTTTCTAATCGTCGAGCGTCCCAACGCCGCCGCAAGAAACGCCGGTGAGAAGGCTCGTGGCTCTCGAGAGGCTTGAAAAACGAGCTTGCAAGACCAAATGATGTTTATAACGGCGAGCCGAGACTTTACGAGGCTTTTACCCCCGACTAAGACTGGGAAGGACGGATGTACGTCATTTCCCATGGCGACCCGAGCGTCCCACACCCTCCGGCTGCTCCATTATTCCCTCGCTCTCGAGGGTGGCATCACCCCCTAGGCCCTTCCGTTCCTTCTCCGCGAGGTACTCTCGTACGGGAGATACCGAAACTGGTTAGCCCTACAGTTTTCTTTCCTTCATCCCCCATCTCTTCTTTAGGACTTACGACACCTCGTTGCCACGAGATATAAGATGTTACGGAATGATCGGTGATAACGAGGTGTCGGCGATTAGAGATTAGGGTGAGTTGAACGGTAAGCACGGAGGAAGAGGGTTTTTCTTTTTGATCGACGAGTGAAGCCTATCAGATACGTTCCTTTAGTTTCGCGCGTGGTACAACTTGTAATCTTGAAATACGTTAATTTGTCAATTTACCTACCGGTACCTACCAAAGAACTCTCCATTTTATAATATCGTTTTTAAAGAAATCAACGTATCGTACCTACCCTTATGTTTGTTTCAGTGGCCTTTTATTTTTTTCTGGGGTGTCGGAAAAAATCTTTATTGCGTTCAAAGTTGTCTTTGGGTAGTTTTAGTACCTAGGAGGCCTTGAATACCAATTAAAAAAATGAATATGTAAGCTCAATGTTTATTTAAAAAAAATTAGGCCATTCTCTTGTATAGCCTTGATATATGCCCCTATGATGTAATACTTCCTTTGTTGTAAAAAATAATGCTGTCAGACATATCGGAAAAATACTATTAAAAATGTTCGCCAAGACGCAGGCAAGAAAAATCTTTCTAACTATTATCACAGGAGGATTTCTCAGACATCTTTTTAAACCGTTCCGCGATTCGCCGAGACGTGAGATGTTACGGAATGATACTAACGAGGTGTCGGTAATCAGAGATAGGGGTGAGCTGTGCGTAAGGTGTGAAGAAAGAATATTTTTTCTCGATCGACGAGTGAAAGCGATCGAATACGTCTCTTTAGATTCGCGCGTGGAATGTTCGCCGAGGCGCAGCCGAGCAAAATCTTGCTTACTTTCATCGCAGAAACGATCTCACCGGCTTCCTTTTAAAGTGTTCTGCGAGTCAGAGCGTTTATACGTATCCAGACCTGCCGTTTGTGGACCTTTACGGTTCTCGCCGCCGCCACTCCTCATGGATTTCTCTTTATTCGTTCTCACAGCGGCATTTTCGCGCTTTCTCGCTTTCCCGCTCCCAACGGCTTGGCCGCGGGATCGTTTGAGCGAAACGAGTTGGCAACAGCCGGCCCCGTCTTTGCCGTAGTAAAGGAGCCCTTGCGAGCCAGCGCGTAGCCGTTGCGATTGGAAAAAACTCCGTGAAGGAGGAGAGGCGGAAAGAAAAGTGCAGTTTGTCTTTCTTCTCTTCTCTCGGCCCTCTCGCAATGCACGAGCGGAAAAGTGGCTCGTTAACGTGTGCCGACAGTTCTCTCTCGTTATAAATGCGTCCCGTTCTCTTCGAACGGATCTCCAGGTGTCGAGTGTTTTCCTTCGAGATGAACGTCGAGATTTAAAACATAACACGCGGAGAATATTTCTTCGTCGCGGACTTACGCGTGTAGGCGGAGGATTTCTAGAGAATTTGGTCATTTAGTGAAATCGTGATAAATCGACAACTAGTATAAAGTCAAGTAACTCGACGCACTAAACTTCTAGAAAGAAACAGTGGAAATCGTTGCGTAGCAACACAAACGTCATACACACTTACAATGACTATTGTATTTGTACGATACCTGCTTTCTAATGCAAATCTGCTATACTCGTTTTCATGTAAGAATACACCGGAAGTGGACGAGTTTTTATTCGGTCTACGCATATCTCTACCATAGCAGACATTCTATTGGTTGTGTCCCCATTTGTTCTCCGTACCCAATCGGGTCATTTGAGATGCGCGAAACGGTGGTATTCTTACGTGAAAACGAGTATAAATACGTATTTTTATGTGATCCACGCTCCAGTGACAGACTGCAAAGAGCGTAAAAGTACGCTTCACGCGTGCAATGTGTTAACAGCAGAAATTCGAGAAGAAGATGATCGAACTGGACGTGAGATTATTCATTATCCAAGCTTCTCCGTCCCTTTGACCGGTAGACGCAAATCTCCGTTTGACGATTCACCTCGTTAACGGTAAAAAGAAATGTCGACTCTTTTGACTCACCTGAGTGAGGCGCCAGTGCTTGGAAGCTTTCGCGATGGGATCCGTGACCTGGGTGCAAGCCGCTCCGAACAGCATCACCTTGTGTGGCCCGCTGTGCATCATGTCGAAGAAGGCCTTTACGCCGACCGCGGCATTGCACTGAAAGAGAAGAGAAAAGAAATGATTAATTCGCAAGCTCCTGAGATATTTTCAAAGTGAAAAGTCGGAGGCTCTGGAAAATTGGGTCGGAGATATAAGCATGCGTGGATTAAAAAAAGAGACAGTTCCGGATGAAACGTTGTTGTGAAAGAGAGTATATTGACACCTCCGACGCTGCACTGAGAGAAAAGTATATGATATATCTGACTATAATGGCATAGTAACAAAATTATAGTTGGAAATATCATACTTATGTTAAATATTACCAGAATGTCGGTAATGATTACGATAGAGGCATAGTATAAGCAACTATATTATTTTTCTACACAAAAATATGGTTATTTCAACTAAAAATATAGTATGGTTGAAAATATATAATGGTAAGAAAAGTAACTATTTTATGTAGTTAATATTACCAGAATATTTCATACACAGTGATAGGACTAACTATATTCACATAGCACATTTTACTATACATATGGTAACAATAACAAAGGTAATGGTTAATGATATAATCATTTGTATAAATCGTTCATTCTACTACATTTTGTATGGTTAAGTGAACTATAAAAATATGTTTGACGCCAAATCTAACTATAAAATATAGTGAGATTATAGTAAACCCAACCATTTTTTTCTCTCAGTGTGGACGGTGCACGGTCATCCGTAAAACTAAAGTTTGCTTCGATTCTTTTTTCTCGGTAAAAATGATATCCAATTTGGTCCGAACGTGGAAGTGCTCCAACGTATCCATCACCTTTGTCGAACGAGATTGTTCCTTTCCACTTCAATTGTCTCCTCCAGTCGCGTTTAAGAGGAGCGTGGTGGAGGAACGAAAGAGAAACGAAAATTCGCTAAGGTTTCAAAACCGATCATTGGGAAGAATCTCTGGTAAGCAGAGCTTTAGAAGCTTCTTCCTCGTCCCATTAAATTTCCGTTGCAAAACTTGAACGTTAAATATTTCGCTAATTGGCCACCCTTTCCCTGTCTATCCGGTTATCGAGCCAAAGATTTTCCTCAAATATTGAGCCGTTCTCTCTCTCTCTCTCTCTCTCTCTCAGCGTAACCCCCAGCCATTAAATTATTTTCCACGATCCATCGACGCGGGGTTCAAGCTTCGTTGCCGCGACAGCGAACGCTGCGATATTCGAGGTAGCGCGAGGCCGTCTGAATTATTGAACTCCAATTTCAAGTCAATCTTCTCTCATCTTGTATCTACGGAGCCACCCTTCGCAGACTCCCCGAGGTCTCGATCGTGAATGCATTAAGGCACTTTCTACCCTAGTTCGGATTAGATCCGATCAGCTGTTCGAGACGGAAAATAAAGTCTGCTCTTGGATTACTGGGTTTTCTCTGGTTTGAGTTTACGATGCAGGGTGGACGATGATTAATGTAACGATTTGGTTGGGTGGAATAATTCAAAGTGATTAATAAGACGAACAACAGAATGGACGTTCTCGTGACATCGACGCATGCACTCGTCGATCACGCTACGCGCACTTTCCTCAATCGTACATTAAGGTAAAGGTACCAGTAGTTGACCAATTTTTAGAAATAAAAAAATCAGGTTTTTATAAGTAGTGCACTTTTGATGAAAGTGAGCTTCAGATGCCACGACATCTGTCAGTTACATTTTAACATAATTATATGTGAAGTGAAGCATGCTCACTAACAACTGTAGGAAGAATGATCAAAGATGATAATCAAATAATCGCAAGATATAACACACGAGAATATATATATTTGTAACAACAGAAAAACCAATATCGGCGTCAGGATGCCGAATCTGTTACACATCGATCTCTACGTTCTCTCGCACACACTGTCTCCTTTCTCTACCGCACGCCTTGTGGCGCTGTTCGTTAACAAACGAAAATCGCTCGCGTCCGCGTTCACTCGCTGCACTTTCGCGGGCTTTATGAAAATTGCTTACACAACGAACCTCTAAATTTATTAAAGTAAATATGTAACATACTGTTATACAGGGTGAGCGCTTGTAAATTGACCATACTGAAGAGACCTATAGAACGGTGTAAAACAAACACAAAGTCCTGATCCATTATTCAATATTCGCAATAATTATCGAGAAATTAATTGTTGAATATCAAAGGAAAGGGCGCTGGCCAAAATAGCAGCGAGAGGAGCGCTGGAGCCACTGCGAGCTATAGGACGGCGCAGTTTACCGACATTAACATTTCGCGAATGAATTATTTACTGTTTAAATTCTCACGGCGGCGTTTTGTAAGCCTTTAATTTTTAAGAGCGGTCTGCTTCATTTACAGAATTCTCAAATATATTTATCAAATTTGTATAACTTAATTTTTTGTTCAAAAGTGGTCTTGTTACATAATCTAGAAGGCTCAAAGAAAGTCTCTAGGCATCGATTCTCGTCATTTAATAACAGAGCAAGCAGTTGTTATTCCCGTCAAAGATTTCTCTTAACTGACGATTAACGACTGCAAAATATCGATTACTAATAAAATGTGGCTATGAGAGACACGAGTCGGCAAAGATTTCCGAGATAAATTCAGTAAGCTTTCTCTCGCTTTTACCGTCACTCGCAACTTCCTCAGGAGTGCAGAGCAAGCACCCTCTGAAAAATTTGCGTTTCCACAAAGAATAGGTATAACGAAAACAAGCCATGGCAAGGCAACGTTTTCCCTCGAGAATCGTCATTGAGCTCGTTCGTTCCGCCCTCGCGGAACGGAATTGCTTTTGTCGATTTTTCCCAGTGCCTTTTCGAATCCATCCTCTTTCGGTTTCCCGTCCATCGAGATATTCCAATCGCGAGAAAACAGATACCCCTCGGCCGCGTCCTACCGCCGCGAGAAGTCGAGTTTCCCAATCTCGAGCGTATTTGCGCCAGATCGGCAGGATGCGCGGCAGCCGGGCGGAAAACAAGTTTCATCGTTGGCATTGAAAAGCGGGTCGCGGTCGAGCGTTGGTTCCGAGATTATCGCGCGGGACGAGCGAATTTCGAGAGTGAGAGAGGACGGGATGCAGATTGCACGCGCCAAAGCTGGAGCGAGGGCACGAAACCGCGGACCCGCTTCCGCTCGACGTTTTCTGCTTGGTTTAATTGTCCGTAACCGGAAAGTGGATCGATCGGATTATCGTTCGATACTGAAGCGGCGAGAGACTGTCGCGCTTAATAAACTGGAGAGCCCTGCTAACGGATAATTAACGAGTTCGAATTAGAATCATTAGGAAAGTTTACTGGGCGGTCGCTGACGACGTTGTCCCACGGCATCCCCTTTGAAACCACCTTGACGAAGGAACCCTGCCTCAAGACGGGGAGTTGGCGTGAAAAAGGAAGAAAGGGGTGGATGGCAAGGTTATATTCTCCTTGAACGGTACGTTTGATGGTAGGACGAACGATCTGCGCGTTGGAAATTAAACTAGAACCCACTGGTGAATTGTAATTTGTTACAAGGGCGAGGGACGCGTCAAGAAAAGTTGAGTATGCTCGATGTGAATGTAGATTAGTAAAAGAGGAAGCTGAAGAAGAAGAATGCGTAATTGCAAAATTTGAATTTTTCTTCCACGCTTTCTCGTTGTTATCCTCTTAGTTTCGATGCGTTTCACTTTCAATGATTATTTACCACAATCGAGTAAATTCATTCTATGGTTATCCTACGACATCCCTTTTGAAATCCACTTGACGAAGAAACCTTGCCTCAAGACGAGGAGTTGGCGTGAAAAAGGAAGAAAGGGGTGGATGGCAAGGTTATATTCTCCTTGAACGGTACGTTTGATGGTAGGACCGACGATCTACGCGTTGGAAATTAAATTAGAGCCCACTGGTGAATTGTAATTTGTTACAAGGGCGACGGACGCGTGAAGAAAAGTTGAGTATGCTCGATGTGAAGGTGGATTAGTAAAAGAGAGAATTGAACAATCTGAATTTTTCTTCCACGCTTCCTCATTGTTTTTTTTTTTTAGTTCCGATGCGTTCAACTTTCAATGACTACTTAGCACAATCGAGTAAATTCATTCTATGGCTATCCTACGACATCCCTTTTGAAATCCATTTGACGAAGGAACCTTGCCTTTAGACGGGGAGTTGGCGTGAAAAAGGAAGAAAGGGTTGGGTGGCAAGGTTATATTTTCCTTGAACGGTACGTTTGATGGTAGGACGAACGATCTGCGCGTTGGAAATTAAATTAGAACCCACTGGTGAATAGTAATCTGTTACAAGGGCGTGGGACGCGTGAAGAAAAGTTGAGTATGCTCGATGTGAAGGTAGATTAGTAAAAGAGAGAATTGAACAATCTGAATTTTTCTTTCACGCTTTCTCATTGTTACTTTTTTTTTAGTTTCGACGCGTTCCACTTTCAACGATTATTTACCGCAATCGAATAAATTCACTCCACGGTTATCTTACGGCGCGTAATTAATTTGCGCGATTAAACGAGCGCGAAGCTTTAATTTTTCCACGGAGATCCTAGGACGCGTCGGTAATGCCGAAGATTTCCGAGCCAGTCGGCTAATTCGCCTTTCCAGCGCGAAAAGGGCAAAGGTCCCGGCGTCCCTGAAGCACCGCGCGGCAGGGATCTTTCTCTAGCTACACCTTCCACGGCCCGAAGCGTATTTGCATCGTGCATACAACTGATGTAATTTACATCTTTGGTAGGTGCGCGCCGACGACGAGACGGGTGTCGCCTGAACATCGGCGAATTTAAAATACGAGGAGAACGAAATATGCAGTGTCTGCTTTCTCTCCTGAATTGCAAGGAGAATCAAGCGAACTCGATCGAGGAAGAAACGATCCGCGCGATAACGAGGATCGAAGCAAGCATCGACGATTCCAATTTCCATCGTCCAACCTACGAGTGCTACTCATGAATATTCACGCCGCGCTCGAAAGATCTGCGAGGCCTTTCCAAAATTCACCCACGAGCGTATAGAGGGAACTTGAGCGTAAGTTTATTTACTACGGGGAACGAGAGTGAGAGAAGGAGAAAACGAGAGAGGATCCAGTGCTGGCGCCGCATCGAGGAAAACTTTAACGCGTCCGCAATGCAGTCACGTAGGAAGGGGGTGCCAGCGCGGGCCGAGCCTTTTGAAAAGTTTAATTAAAGCGCGTAACGCGGCGCCCGCTCGTTATGGACCCAGTGCCGTTTGGCCTAACCGATACGCAGCCACTGCGGGTGCGTTCAGTCAACGACGCACCGCAATGCTCGCTCTCACAATTCGATTCACCTTTCTCGAAAGTTAAAGAGAAACAAGAAAATTGCTCTTGGAAAGAGTGGTTCGATCCGTGGCTCCACAAAATTCTCAAGACTCGAATTAATCGTCTGCCCTGTCCTTCGAACGAGTCTTTTGGGTCACGCGAGAGCAGAAGTTTACCGACGCACCTCCCAACCCACAGCCCTCTACTACGTTAACACTTTGAGTGCCACGCTGAATTTCCACGGCTGCTCATGGTGCCGCACTTTGCATTTTTTTTGTCTCTTTTTTTTGTTAATTTTCTCTACTATTAGGACGAGTCTGACACGTCCTACCGTTTATGTGACAGACGTGAATACGACGAATCTAGCTCTGTCGTATAAATTTTTGGTTGTTTATAGGATCAAAGAGTTTAATTTGTGATACGTATTACGAGGTCCTCTATCCTTCCGTGCTCGTTACATATCGAATCGGCAAGTTTCATGAGCGAATGCGCTGATAATTTAAACTTGGCTGTTCATGGTGCCGCACTTTGCATTTCTTTTGTCTCTTTTTTTTGTTAATTCTCTCTACTATTAGGACGAGTCTGACACGTCCTACCGTTTATGTGGCAGACGTGAATACGACGAATCTAGCTCTGTCGTATAAATTTTTGGTTGTTTATAGGATCAACGAGTTTAATTTGTGATACGTATTACGAGGTCATCTATTCTTCCGTGCTCGTTACATATCGAATCGGCAAGTTTCATGAGCGAACGTGCTGATAATTTAAACTTGGCTGTTCATGGTGCCGCACTTTGCATTTCTTTTGTCTCTTTTTTTTGTTAATTCTCTCTACTATTAGGACGAGTCTGACACGTCCTACCGTTTATGTGGCAGACGTGAATACGACGAATCTAGCTCTGTCGTATACATTTTTGGTTGTTTATAGGATCAACGAGTTTAATTTGTGATACGTATTACGAGGTCATCTATTCTTCCGTGCTCGTTACATATCGAATCGGCAAGTTTCATGAGCGAACGTGCTGATAATTTAAACTTGGCTGTTCATGGTGCCGCACTTTGCATTTCTTTTGTCTCTTTTTTTTGTTAATTCTCTCTACTATTAGGACGAGTCTGACACGTCCTACCGTTTATGTGGCAGACGTGAATACGACGAATCTAGCTCTGTCGTATAAATTTTTGGTTGTTTATAGGATCAACGAGTTTAATTTGTGATACGTATTACGAGGTCATCTATTCTTCCGTGCTCGTTACATATCGAATCGGCAAGTTTCATGAGCGAACGTGCTGATAATTTAAACTTGGCTGTTCATGGTGCCGCACTTTGCATTTCTTTTGTCTCTTTTTTTTGTTAATTCTCTCTACTATTAGGACGAGTCTGACACGTCCTACCGTTTATGTGGCAGACGTGAATACGACGAATCTAGCTCTGTCGTATACATTTTTGGTTGTTTATAGGATCAACGAGTTTAATTTGTGATACGTATTACGAGGTCATCTATTCTTCCGTGCTCGTTACATATCGAATCGGCAAGTTTCATGAGCGAACGTGCTGATAATTTAAACTTGGCTGTTCATGGTGCCGCACTTTGCATTTCTTTTGTCTCTTTTTTTGTTAATTCTCTCTACTATTAGGACGAGTCTGACACGTCCTACCGTTTATGTGGCAGACGTGAATACGACGAATCTAGCTCTGTCGTATACATTTTTGGTTGTTTATAGGATCAAAGAGTTTAATTTGTGATACGTATTACGAGGTCATCTATTCTTCCGTGCTCGTTACATATCGAATCGGCAAGTTTCACGAGCGAATGCGCTGATAGTTTAAACTTGAATTGCGAGTGATTGCGTTGTTCGTTTGATCCCAAGTGCTGCTCTATTCTCGCGTAATGGAAGGGGTTAACATATGATATTTTAAAGTGCTGTAAATTTGCGGTTAGTGTAATCATTTTTTTACCCTTTGCGGACGGGATGGTTCGAAGCCAAGCGTTCCGTATGGCCGAGCCTCGGTCGCGATACACATTGGCAGCGCACATTTTTGCACACATGCAATTAGGCCCGATACACACTATCGGTTTGCATGTTACTTGGGTAACAGTACGGTTTCGGTCTGGTCTCGCTCCATAGTGTGTATACGTACATTATAAACAATGGAAGAATATTTTATCGGACCGAGAGCGGACCGTGAGCGCATCGATAGTGTGTATCGGGCCTTAATGATTTTTCTGGAACCGTGGCGTCGGTGGCGTCCCAAGAAAAACAAGTTCCGGTCACATATGATCATCACGACAATCAAACCGTTACGATATGATATTTTAACCGTTTTAGTGCCAAACGACGTGATCGCGCTTCTTCTGTTCTGTGTCGAAAATTGCCAGCGTATTATGGACATTGACATTACGATGAGATTTATTGGAATCCGAATCCATGATTAACAACCCCCTAATGTCCCTACACCAGCTCAAGGAGATATCAACATAGTACTGAATCGAAAGAAGTAAGATTTACCGCATATATGTTAACCTAAAACAGCGCGATCGAGCTTCTTGGCACTTTTCGACATGGATTGAGACAAGTGCTATCGCGCCGCTTGGCAATTTTTAATTGGCAAAAAATAAAGACCCGTGGCACTCAAACGGTTAAAGTGCTGTAAATTGCAGTTAGTACAATCATTTTTTTAATGATTTTTCTGGACATCACCTATGATCACCGTCACACTACACGAAAACCAAGTTCCGGTCACATATGACCATCACGACAGTAAATGTTAACTCTAGGTAGGACGGCACGAAGAAGATACTCTGGAGGTTCTACGCGCATCGTTCGCGAACTCTCGCGTGGGCTGGTCTCTCGGTGACACGACGAGAGAACTCGCGGGCAAAGCCTCGATGCTGCGTTTGATGTCGGTGGATAAAATGCCGAAGGTTCGTCGCGGGCGTCGGCGGCGGATGGCGTCGTCGCATTCGTCGCGTTCTCCGGCACCCGTGCCGCTCGCGGAAAACACACACAGCTTGGACGGTGGGGCACGTCTCGCCCATCGTAACGCGATGCACGTAACGCGGCCCTTAAGCTCGCCCCGATGTTGAAAGGATTCCAGAGAGAAGAGAGAAGAGCCGGTGAGAGAAAGAGAGAGTAGGACCAAGAGAATCTGACAGAATTTAATTAACGCTCGAAAGAGTAGCAGGCAGCATCTCCTCCGATTTTCGGCCCCAAAGGCTCTCCTCTCATCCAGCTCAAAGGGATAATTACGCGGTGATGCCTGCTGCTAATTTTATTCCAGGCGAACGATAAGAGGGTTGGCGCGCGCGAAAAGCGTGATTGTAAAATAGGAGAGAGGCGGTTGTTTCGGGGTAAAGATCGACGATGCGCAGTGGAGTATTTGTACCAAAGAGTTGGCCAAACATTCAAATATCGAAATGTGCTTTTAGCTGTCAGTACTACTGTTTTTACATAGTACAATGAGCCTGCAACAATACCTTGCTTATTATATGCATGTGTCTTGCCTTCTCGATAAGAATTACTTGTCGATATCTGACGATTGTCGGAGCTGCGTGTGGGGAGGTGTTACCACTGCTATATCGTAGTAACCTACAAAATTGATTATATTGTCGGATGCACTATCATAGAATAATTTTTGTTCGATGGATATTCTTCCGAAGGTACGTAGTTTATTATTTAACCCTCCTGTCTGTGTCCTATTTTGAAAATTATTAAAAATATGAGCAGAATTCTGATTGTAAAACGAAATAAAAAATTCGAAGGATGTTTAGTTACACTTCTAAATCTTTCTATGCAACAATTTTAATATCATTAAGTTGAATATAGTGTCCCGTAACAAACTATAAGAAAAACAACCGCGGAATCGCTCGGACGCGCTTTTTATGCATCTTTTAATGACGAGAGATTTGTTATTCTTGTAGAGACGGCACATAATAAAGTATCATCTAAAAGATCATTAAGTTTATTATGGTATATAACGTTATAAAAGAATCTATTTCGTTCTATACAGTTTTCACAGTTTTCATTTACGAAAATACCTGTAATGTATTTAAAATCGACAATTAGATAGTAGATTCGAACGAAACAATACTTAGGGAGCCTATTAAGATACAAAAATAATTTTGCCCAACTTTTTGTACTTTTGCCCAACGAATAACCCCAATGTGCGACGTGAGCAGAGAGAGGAATCGTGTCGCACAGAATGGACTTTTAACAGCCAATGCGAACTGGAGTATTTGCCTTCAGCGGAGATACCTCTTCTAGGATCTTTCGTAGAGAAGATATTTCAGAGACTACCCAAAAATAAAGGACGCGTAAGTACGTGTCTCCCCTTTTAATACGATTCTTAATCCCGAAGATACGACTTCCACGCTTCCATCCTTCTTCTATCTTCTTCTTCCTCTTGCTTTTCCCGCTCTAGGCGGCGCGCGAACGTCCGAATGATGTAGGGGCCATTTCTTCGCGCTCCCCTGAAGCGCGCGCGCGTGGCACAGGAATATTCATTGGAGGGATAAATGCGGTGGAAGAACGCGGCCGAGCGTCTCCGTTTCGTCTTCGTCCGTAGGAGAAACGGCGAAGGGACGAAAAATGTCGAGTTCTCGTTTAACGCCGAGCCTTCCTAGCCGGTGGAAGCGCGTGCGAGTAGAAATTATGCGGTGATCTCGCCGATGATATCCTTTCGGCGAAGAAACGTTGCTGCCAGGAAGTAAAGAAGGAGGACACGAAGGAGAGGAAAGTAGGTGGAGAGGGTCCAACAATTACCACGAGTCCACTTCTTCTACTTCCATCGCGTCTTCTCTCATTTTATTCTCTCGCGACGCGCCTTACCCTTTTCTCGTTTCGCCTGTGCCCCCGGAGTGTTGCCAACTTAGGTTATTTCCCGCCATTTCTAGCGTTTTTGAATATCATTTAGTGTGGAAAAATGATGGTTTAGCTGCTGGCGTATTTTCTGGATTTTTCGAAAACTCCAACGGCGGATTTTTTCTCCAAAATAAGCCGACTTTTTTATTTAATTTTTATTAAATCAAGCAAGAAACATTAAGTATGATTGGAACAAATTAGAGTTATACACAAAAGTACGAAAATTATGATTTAAATCACTTCATAAAAAGTTACCATTCATTTTTGTTATAATAACATTAATAATATATAAATGTTTTTGTTATTATAATTCTATTAATAATATTAATCATCGGCAAAAGTGATTATGTATTTATTTTAATCTTTCCTTTTCTTAAAAATATATCACACATACATGCGCGTATATACGTAGTACACACACACGCATTTATCAATTTTAGGTTATTTCTGGGGTTTTTTAGACCAGCATATGGCGGATTTCAAAATTCAGAGTTGGCAACGCTGAGTCCCCCGTCCTCATTCCTCCATCGTGTTTCTATCTGCGCCCACCTCTTCGTCTCCCAATCCACGTTTACCACCCTCTCAATCTTTCCGCGCCAGCCCTTCCTTTATTTCACTTCCAGCCCGCTTTCTTCACCTGCCGCACTCTCGACCAACGTCGTCGTCGTCGTCGTCGTTGTCTATCCTCCACGGCGTCCTTTTTCCTCTCTCTTTATGCCAACGGCTCTTCTCCAAGTACAAAAGCATCGAGTGCACGAACCACTCCAAGTGTTAATTAAACAGGGTGGTTGGGACTGCCGGAAAACAAGTGCCGGACGCTTCGTAGAAGTAGGAGCAAGGGTAGGGAGCGAATTCTATCTCGAAGGAGCTTATCCTTATCACCTTCTTCTCACCGTCTCTTTCCAGTTTTTTTTTTTCTAGTTTCATTGTTTACCATCGGGACGGTGATAAAAGCGCGATATTTTCAAGATAATTTTAATACCGTGGATTCGCGGCGCGGTCGCGCTTCTCTCTTATTTCTCAGACCCTTCTCGCTCTCTTATCTTCCGCCGTTCTTTTAGAACCCCGCGGTTTTGCCTCCCAGGAGCTTCCCTCTGGCCGCCGATATTAAACGATACGCGGTTATTAAACGACATTCTCCGCAATCTTCGTGTAACATCCTTTACGAGCTTCCTCGAGAATAAGCGACGCCAGACGTGGTGGTAAAGGAAGGTCGCGTTACAATTTTCCCAAAGGGCTTTGCCGTCTGAGGAATTTTTGCAATGATTTCCATCCAAGAGGTGCATCTTTCCTTCTTCGCGCCGAGGAGGATCGTCAAGAAGTTTAGAATTCTTCGCTTGCGACTCGAGATCACGGTCTTGTATACAAGTCTGGCAACTCCTAGATGAAAAGTGATGCTCATAATGACCCTTTTTTAATTTCTGGAGCAGATACTGGAGGCGTTGCGGTCGGACACTCTTGATAGATACACCCTTGTTTTAGGCCTTTGATAGTTAACATTATTAGGATATCCGAAGTTTAGAACAGTTCCAAACCAATAGTACAAAATACTATGAGTCAGTAAGGAAATCATCTCCCACTACTGAAATGTGTATGAGCTTCCAGACCTGTATACAAGACCGTGTTTTTTACTAAATCGAAGATGCAGATTTTAATAAGTCACTCCCTTTACGGTCGTGCCTAAAAATGAAATTCGTTTGTTCGAATTGGCTTGAGCTTTCGAGATATCGTCAGTTTTGTGTTTTACTGATAAGTAACGAGTAACAATGTCATTTTACCGTTTAATATTCATAACCCTAACCCTAACCCAATTCATACCAATACTACAGAATCAAAGAATGGTTATGAATAATACATGAGGAGCTACACCGGGGTTTTCAGGTTAAGTATATCAGGAACATCCGATCAGGAACATCCGATCACAACGCCTCCAGTCAGAAATTAAAAAACTCGTCAATAAGGGGATCACCCTATCGAAATTTGTACGAGTTTCCAGACCTGTATACAAGACCTTGGATTTTATTCTTAATTTGTAGGAGAATTTTAAGAGAAGACGCGAGAAGAGGCGAGTGGAAAATTAATCCGATTACCTCGTCCGAGCGGATGCATTCGTTGATGAAAGTCTTATTTACCAAAGTGATCCTCGTGAGGGTCGCAGGAGGACAGATGGTGGAGAACGAAGGTATTAGGAAGAGGAGTTGCAAGGTAGCGAGAGGGTTGTCCGATAAGTCGGACAATTAAACTTGCACGATTGCCCGACTCCGGACGAAGGAAGCGCGCCGTCTGCGTTTTCGTTGGGTCCTGGAGAGGTTATAAATTAATTTAAGTTTCGCGCAAACGAAGCCCCGCGCGCGGACTGTATCTCCGCCGTGAAGTAGGAAGAGCAGCTAAGTAGGGAGATAGAGTTACCAGAGAGTTCGCAGTACCTACGCGGGATAAGGAACGTCGGAATCTCGACGGTGAATTTAAAGGAATAAATTCTAGGAGCGAATGAAATAAAATATTCCACCTGACGTCTCGTTCGCGCTCCAGTCGATAACCTTCCGCGAAGCAGACGCGCGATTCCTCTTGCTAAATTTTATTACAATGACACCTGCACTCGCTTCTAATCCCGCGTCTCTCCTCGTCTTCGGGAGAACGTCGCCACGGCCACGGTGGCGAGGAGAATTTAATTATGGGAGCGAAATAAATTTCATTCCTTCGAGCTCCGTGACGTTTCGCGTCCTCGCCGGTGATCCTCTCGGGCTGCTCCTCGGGGTTAAGATCAGCGCGACAAATCCCAGGGTGATTTAGCAGCCGACTTATTTCTCCGACGAGTCGATTTTCGAAGAAGAAGAAGAAGAGAAGGAGGAAGAAGACGCGAGAGGGGTAGAGATGAAGAGTGAGAAAGGAAGTGAAGAGAATAGGTCGTTGACCTTTGGTTACGGTGTTCGGCTGGAAATATTCTGGAGCACGAGAAATCACGGGACGTCACGAAAATTCGTACGCGGGGTTTCGTCCTCCGAAGAATATTCAGAAATAAGGGATTTCTCTCTCTCTCTCTCTCTCTCTCTCTCTCTCTCTAATGATTTGCAAATATATCTGTCGTGTTACCCGGAAGATATTGCTACAGCCATCGATTTGATTAATAAACAGATTGCTGCTATTAATCTTTGGGTGGTTGGGAATGGTTTGATGTTTAATGGGGATAAGTCCAAGGCCATTATTGTGGGATCTGGACCTTATGTGAGTCGGCTTAATGGGACTCACCTTCCTGAGATTTTCCTTGGGAACATTGTGATTCCGTATGTGTCCTCCGTAACTCTTTTAGCTGTTACGATTACCTCTAATCTCTCCTGGAATGCTCATGTAAATCGTGTATCAAATAAAGCATGCAGTCAGCTATACCAATTGAAGCTGTTCAGCAATTTTATGCCGAGGGGCCTTAGGATTAATTTGGTTAAAGCTCTTATCTTCCCGCACCTGGACTATTGCTCTCTTGTGATGCTTGATCTAACTAAGGAACAGGAGTTGAGGATGCAGAGGGTACTGAATTCAGCGGTGAGATTCATTTTTGAGGTTAGGAAGTGTGAGCATATCACTCCCTACTTTGAGAAGCTTGGGTGGCTGAAGTTGTTGGCCAGGAGGGATTTCCTTCTGGGTGTTTTCCTGTTCAAGCTTTTTGCCTGCGGGAAACTAGCTTACATTTATGATGAGCTCGTTCGTAGGGACATGGCAGCTTGTCGTACCACTAGGACCAGGGGTGATGACCTTGTACTGCCGTACTGTAGAATTGATGCCTCTAGTGGCTCCTTCCGTTTTGTTGCTGCAAAAATCTGGAACTCTCTTCCGCCTGATGCCAGGGCGGTGGACATGTTCGGTATCTTTAGGTCTAAGTTATTTGAGTTTATGACTGCGGGAGACTCTATCGAGTGCCCTTTAGTTCAGCTTTATCTTTAGCTTTATCTTCAGCTTTATGTTATGTTAAGTTTTGCTGTCTTTTGGTTAACTTTGATTAATTTAAATGTAATTATATATGGTTGTGTTATGCTCTGTAGTTGAGAGAGTAGGTGCAAATGATTTATTTGTTGTACAGATTTTTATATAGATTTTTGGTTGGGACCCTAGGGGCGCATGTGCCCAGGGTTAAATAAATTTATCTATCTATCTATCTATCTATCTACCTCTCTCTCTCTCTCTCTCTACACCAAATGGAAAATAAATCGTCGTGGTAATCGCGAAGCCGTCTTGCTCGAGCAAAGGCGAACACATTTTTCCGAGCCCGCGCCGGTGGAAACCACCCAACATATTAATTATTCGTTACGCGTCGCTTCCACACCCTCCGAAAGTAACGTACACCCCCACCTCCACCCCACAAGCCCCGACAGCACCGCTTTCGACCCATTCTCCAACGCGCGCACGCATATCCGCGCCGTCCAATAAATCTCAATTCACCGTTATCGCAAACTGTTTTATATTCACCCTTCGAGCTCCCCGGAGAGCTCGACTCGGGGGTGGGTTGAGGGTGGCTTTTATTCCACGCTCATTCCCCGGCGTATCGCGACACGCGCACTGCTTAATCTCGAATTATATTCAAGAATCTCTCTCTTTAATGCGTCGAGTTTAAGGGTGTAACAATGTGCGATATCGGAGTGGTTTCGTTCCTAAACTACCCTTACGTTCTCTTACGGTGCACGCGCGAGATCGAAGAAGGCGTCCACGGTCGTGGCCCCGTTTCACCAGTGTCCTCAAGTGTAAACGCGGGTTTGTCCTTACGCGAATAAGCCTCGCCCTTGTCCTCCTCCTACCCGAGGTTCCGCTCGAAAATTCCAAGGATGCTTTTGCACGGCGCGTCAAGGCAGCGTGGAACTTTACGGCGATGGTGGCCGTTTCGAGATAACGATTTCTTTCGAGGAAAAAAGGAGAAGTCCTGCCAGGTACCGATTCGGTTCTCCATTCTCTCCATCCAAGCTCGACCGGCTCCACCGACACTCGGATTTTTAGTGGTTTCGAATGGAAACTTCGATGAGCCCAAGGAGGACGTTTCTTCTTCTCTTTCTTTTTCTTCTTCTTCCTTCTTCCTCGAACTCTGCAGCAATATCGACAGAACACCGAGAAGAAATTTCTTCCGCGAGATTTCAAATTCTCCTCCCAGATGATTGCTTTCGTAGACGGGCCATTATTCGCCCTCGTAGGTATTTACGGTTTCTTATCTACGCAGCCACCGCAGGATTTCTTCATTACTTCGGAGGATAGGAGTACGCAAGTAGCGAATCGGATTATTATCTACGACTACCGTATTTAGAATCTTCTTCTCCGCCTCGTGATTACAACGAGTCGAGGCGTTCCTCTTCCTTGCGACCAGCCCGTTCTTTTGATGCCGCGTCGCGTCGTCCTGTGACGCATGAAAGATAATGAGGCGTGCCGAGTTTCTCCAGAATTCTTGGCATCCGCTTTGCCACCAACCTCGCGGAGATACTATCTCCTTGGAAAAATAAGCGCACCGTCGTTGGCTCACGTTCTTGCCAAGAGTTATTTTTTTTATCCGTGATAACTCAGGTGCTCAAAGAAGAGTATCGCGCGTTAATCGGAGAGAAAAATTCTCTCCTCACATCGGCGAAACTTCTCTTCTACTGATATTTTACGCAGATGCTCTTGAGGTTCGTCGTTCCGCGTTTCGATTCGAAGATTCGAACATTCGAAGAATACCTTCGGATTGTGCCTAATGCGCGCGAACCTACTCCCTACGGGGTATCGGATTTCGATAGAAGGCAGAGAAAATTTCAGTTGCTCGTTTCGCAGCCTCTTCTACTCCTCGATTCCTCGAACGTCCGTTTCTGATTGGTCCTCGTGCATCGGGACGCACGAGTTGAGCACCAGTCAAATTTAGATTCTCTTCACCGAGTCGAATTTGAGTTTCTTCTCAAGTTAGCTAAGGAGGGACCATCTGTGACCTGCTTTCAGGAGCGGCCTCCATAAATGCACCGCGCCTCATTTGCAAATAACAGTTGCCCTCCACAAAGTCCGCCTCTCGCGCCGCAACCCTCTTCAAGGTCTCGCGCGAGGAATTTCACCGTGGTTTTACGGTCACCTATCAGGCGAGCTTCTTCTCTCTCCTTCTCTCCCTGTCCTCTTTTCTCTCACAGTCCTTTCCTACACTGAGAGAAAAGTATATGATATATCTAACTATAATGGCATAGTAACAAAATTATAGTTGGAAATATCATATTTATGGTAAATGTTACCATAATGTCGGCAATCATTACGATAGAGGTATAGTATAACCAACTATATTATGTTTTTACCCAAAATTATGGTTATTTCAACTAAAAATATAGTATGGTTGAAAATATATAATGGTAAGAAAAGTAACTATTTTATATAGTTAATATTACCAGAATATTTCATACATAGTGATAGAACTAACTATATTCACATAGCATATTTTACTATACATATGGTAACAAGAACAAAAGTAATAGTTAAAATATAACCATTTGCATAAATCGTTCATTCTACTATATTTTGTATGGTTAAGGGCCCCCGCAGACTACAGACTTTCTATCGGCCGATAGTTTGGTCGGGTTCTTAATCAGCATAAAAATGTATGCAATATCGGCCGATACTGAATTGTTAAAATGTGCGCACTTGCATACATTTTTATGCTGATTAAGAACCCGACCAAATTATCGGCCGATAGAAAGTCTGTAGTCTGCGGGGGCCCTAAGTGAACTATAAAAATATGTTTGACGCCAAATCTAACTATAAAATATAGTGAGATTATAGAAAACCCAACCATTTTTTTCTCTCAGTGTATGTTTTACGACCTCTTCGATCGCACGCGCCGATATCTCTCTCGCTCTTCTCTTCCACGAAAATGGGCAAACGCGTGCCCGATGATAGGAAATTTGCTGACACCGGGCATAAGAGCAGGTCTACCTAAGCCCAAAGGAAAATAAAAGTCCAGACCTCGAATCTCGGTTGAACCGGATTACACGTGCGATAGGAGAGTCTCGTTTATTAACGAAATTAAATCGATGACTCGTGCTCGTGGTGCATCGCGATCGTCCAATCAGCTCCTTGCGCCAGGATCAAGCCGGTGGAAACCACTTTAGCCAGCGCAGCAACCCCTTCGAATGATCTTCGGGATCGTAGAATTTCCAGGACAGATAATGGAATATCTTCGGGCTCCTGTACAATCTCCGTATCCTCTAGCTTTTCCTTCGTTCCTTCCTTTCTCTTCTTACACTTTTCTCTCGAATACTTTGTTGAGAGAGAACGAGGAAAGGAGGAAGGTTCGATCAAAGGAATTGTTTGCCGAATGCTTCCGCTCGGACGAGCGTTCGTTAGAGATTCGTTTTGGGGACGAAAAACGGGGATGAGGCGAGAGATCGAAGAGGGTTGGAGAGTGTATCTGCACACCGAGAGAAAAGTATATGATGTATCTAACTATAATGGCATAGTAACAAAATTATAGTTGGAAATATCATATTTATGGTAAATGTTACCACGATGTCGGTAATAATTACGACAGAGGCATAGTATAACCAACTATATTATGTTTTTACCCAAAATTATGGTTATATCAACTAAAAATATAGTATGGTTGAAAATATATAATGGTAAGAAAAGTAACTATTTTATATAGTTAATATTACCAGAATATTCCATACATAGTAATAGAACTAACTATATTCACATAGCACATTTTACTATACATATGGTAACAAGAACAAAAGTAATAGTTAATAATATAACCATTTGTGCAAATCGTTCATTCTACTATATTTTGTATGGTTAAGTGAACTATAAAAATATGTTTGACGCCAAATCTGACTATAAAATATAGTGAGATTATAGTAAACCCAACCATTTTTTTCTCTCAGTGCATGGGCGTAGTATCGATGCTCCCTGTCGAATCGATTCGCTCGTTCGGATTAAAGCGAGAACCCTCTCTCGTACTTGTCTCTCTGAGAACTTTAGACGGTGTCGAATTAACCCACCCCGAAATCTGATGAGCTTGCGGAGCCAAGTTTCTCGTCTCTCTGTCTCTCCTCTTTCTCACAGCTCTTCTGTCTTATTTGAGCGAGTTCCTCGCCGAGGAGTGGATCAGGAGAGACAAGGAACAGCATCGCAGGATTGCGTTTAATTTTTGATCGGCCCTGTATAACGATCGGATTGGGTAAGGGTGGTGAAGGAGGGTTGATTCTTTTTTCATCGAGATAAATTGGTAATGGAACGAGGTAGCATGGTTAGGGAGGAGCGAGGTGGGATTAGAAGGAAAGTTTGTTCTTCGGGTTGAATGCGTTATTCTCTACTCGGTACACCTCGTTCAGTTCGATTTAAAAAGGATGAAAAACAGTGGGGTGAACATTGCCGAGAGCAGTAAGAGAGGAACGAATTTTTTAGTTTCGTTATTCAGTACGTGGTACATCCTCCTCTAATCGGTTTAAAGCGACGAGAAGCCGTGAGTGCACGGTGGCGAAAAAAATAAGAAGAGTGAACTTTTGGCTCTGTTATTCGGTAGATGGTGCACCTTGCACCGTTCGATTTAAAAGAATGAACAATCGCGCGCGTGCGCGTTTACATTGTCGAGAGAAATAAGGGAAGGAATGAATTTTTTTCCTGGAAAATTCAGTAGTGAAAAGCTTTGCCTCGTACAATTCGGGATTTCTCTCCCGGAAATTTCGGCCCCCGGCGAGATTCGTCGAGAAGAAATCCGAAAAATTACATCCTCCCTCCGACGCGTGCTGCGTGGCGCACGAGCAATGGCAGGACAAATATTTTCATTTTCACCCCTCGTCCTAGCTCGTCTATTTATTCTCGTATTTTTGTTCGTCATTACCAGCCACTGCCACTGCCATACCCCGTGTTCCTCTAATTTCGTTTGCGCCCTTCTCACGACCCTATCCCAGTATTCTCGTCCTCTCACAGGAAATGGAACGAGAAAATATTTCCTACCCTTTTTCCGCCTTTACCACGCGGGGACACCGGAGAAAATCGAAGAATTTCTTCCCACCGAAAACTTGGGAGCACCTACGGCTAGCTCCGCGAACGAGAAGTTGGGATCACTTTCAACTTTCTCTCTTCCTCTCTCCTATTCCGTCTCGTGTTTCGTTGAAACATTCAGTGACACGAACGGAAGGGGTAAGAAACCGAAGAAGCAGAGAAAGGCAGACGGAAGAAAGGAGAAGCCTCGCGATATAAGGAATCGCGAAGCTGCGAGACGAGACGCGCGAGGAGGAAGGAAAAAGCAGAGGAGAAATTTCAATTGCGCGTTCGCAGCGAGGCCAGGTTGAAATATTAATTATTCCATCGGTAAGGTCTCCTCCCATCCCTTCGCCGTGTCTCGTGCTTCTTCTGAATTTGTTTATTCATCCACCCCCGTCATTTCTGCTGGCGTTTTACTTTCGTTAGGGTGCCTTAAGCGGTGGCGTTATCTCGAAAAATCGATTCAGCTGCCTCGACTGGCGGCGCGCGCGAAGGTTGGAGGGCGTGCGAGACCGAGTGGCCAGAGGGGACGAGAAGGACCTAGCACCCTGCTGGAGATATTAAAAGTGAGCGCTTGCGGGGGTGTGGACGACGAAGCACGAAGAGAAGAGGGTCGGAACGCGGACCGTTGGATACCGCATTAGCCGAGAAATCTCGGAAGTTGCAGGGAACGTAGTAGAGGCTTTAATTGCGAGATAAAGCGAAACGTGGGCGCACTCACCTGACCAGCCAGCACGTATGTACACGGGAGCGGATGAAAAGGATCCTTTTGCATGAGAGAGAGGAAGAGAGAGAGAGAGTTTTCTCTTTCACGCTTTATTCCCACCACTTTTCTCTCTCACTCCTTCTCGTTCTCCTCTTCATTTCCTTTTTTTTCCTTTTTCTTCTACTGCGATATTTCTCTCCGGTACCTGCTCATTTGGTAAATTCACTTCCTCGTTTGCTCTTTTATAACTGAGCACGGGGAATAGAGACTTAATTTGATCAGAGCGATTCCGTCGTTCGGTGTATAGTACAGTAAATTGTTCGCGTGAAGCACTTCGTTCTAGTGCCAAGGGTGAATATTTAGGTGGTGGTAATTAATGAGAGTCGATAGGTATAATTAGTAATTAGTTGGGTTGTGGGTGAAGGAATTTTGGGAAATGCGGATTTTTTGGAATGAAGAAGGTGGTACACCGTCGCATTCTTGACGTCGTTTTTGTTAGGATAGCGTTGAGGACTCGATGAAAATCGCGTGGAAAGGCGATGGAAATAGTGGATGGATTTGGGATTTTTTAAGAAATTTTAGGAAACTTCAAAAGTCGAAAAAACGCAAAACTGATGGCTTTCTCGCACTTTTGACGTTGTTTTTGTTAGGAAAGCGTTGAGGACTCGATGAAAATCGTGTGGAAAAGCGATGGAAACAGTGGTTGGATTCTGGATTTTTCACGAAATTTTACGAAATTTCAAAAATCGAGAAAACGCAAAATCGATGATTTCCTTGCAATCTTGACGTCGTTTTTGTTACGAAAGCATTCAAGACCCCATGAAAATTGCGTAGAAAGGCGATGGAAACAGTGGTTGGATTCAGTTTTCACGAAATTTGACCAAACTTCAAAAGTCGCGAAAACGCAAAACTGATGGTTTTCTCGCAGTCTTCACGTCGTTTTTGTTACGAAAGCATTCAAGACTCCATGAAAGTTGCGTAGGAAGACGATGCAAACAGTGGTTGGATTCAGGATTTTTAACGAAATTTCTAAAGTCGAACGCCACTACTCATCCCGCTTCGTTCTATCTACCTTTTACAGATCCACCCTCCTCTGCTTCGTCTCCGTTTTGCCACAAGAGTCCCACAATCCAAAGCGATACCGACGAAGGCTGTGATTTCATTTTCCACCGATGTTCTTTCGATTCGGCTTCAATCTCTCTCACTGTTTCTCCTTCCATTCTTGCCTCCTCCTTTGCACTTTCCTCATTCACTCAGTGGCCACCAAAAGTCCACTGGCTCGTGGTCGTCTTCACCGCGTGGTCTTCCGAATCTTATTCAACGGGCTGTGCAAACGCTTACGGGCGCACTGAAACGTTCGAGGTAGTCGCGTGTCGACGATCATTCGATTACGTCCCTGGTAAACTGCGACACTCACCCTAACTAACTTCAACACCTGATGCGCTAACCTCCTGCCACGCGCGCGACGCGTGCGAAGCTGCGGTTTTCAAAGTTCAACGCGAAAGTATTCTAAAATTTCGCGTTCAATCGGCAGAATGGGTTTCGCGGATTGAACTTTTGCCCTTTGCGGTGGCGAGTGGAATTTGAGATTGGATAGAAAAACACGGGGTGGGATATGGAAGGAAAAATGAAATTTCGCGATTCTAAAATTTCACGAGACTTTTTCCTCTCTTTTTGCCCTTTACTCGAATTTTCTCGTCCACCCTCTCGCACTTTCCCATTGTACCTCTCTAAATTAGTTCTGCATTCTACTTCTCTTCCTCGTTCACCCCGTTTCACTCTCATTCCATTTCTCCACCGGCTTCACTCATGGCCAGAGGGGTGTTCTTATCATCGCGAGTGTCGAGAACAAGCTAGATAGTATTTTATTTTCGGCATTCTCGCAGACCCTCGGGTAAGGTTTTTACTATTTCACCCGTTTTTCGCCCTTCTCGCGCATTCGCCCTTTAACTCGGTGGAAATTCATTAGGACCCCGTGGCTTTCAGTAGCAACGAGCTGAAACGAGTAGGTGGTGGTAGCGGAGAACGGAAAGCAGAGGCCCTACCTCTGGCCAATCGAAGAAGGAAAGAAAGCGGAGAAACGAGAGCAGGAAAAATGTCGATCGTAACGCGTGGCCGATTTATGTTGTCCACATCGATACCGCCCACTCCTCGAGGGACGAGAAAGGCCATCGGCGGCCCCTCGTTACGTCACGAAATAAGACAACCGAAAGTAGTACGAGGTATCGAAAAGCGATATCGGTGCTACCGCGATACTCTAGGGGTGGAATTGGGGGCGACGGTGGTCCGCGCTACGGTATCAGTAAGACATCGAAAAGAGCCCGCCCACCAAAAGAATCCGCAAGCAACCACTGAGAGTATCGAATGAGAAGTCGATTAAGAAATTACTTTAGTACACGCTCGTCAGTTTACGGACAGTGGAACGAGCCATAAGAAAAAGCGGACATTGGGTTGAAAATTGAAAGGCTAAATTATCAGATATTTAAAAAGAATTATCATCGACAAATATTTGTAGAATTAACGTATATTCAATTATTACGTATAATGTAAGTTACATTATGCCGAGTTTGACCTCAAGGTTGCACATTTGTGAAAGCGCAATTTTTTAGATTTTTAGATTTTAAATCGACAATGAATTGTCAGTATATTGCATACAATCGAATAAATTCGATCGACCTCTTAGAATGATATTATTTACATATGAGACTACCGAAAAATACATTTCCAGGATAGTTCTCTTTATTTCATCATTCAATGATTGACGGATCGAAAGTTATAAATTAGATTCTTTATTAAAGTAGCAAGAGATGTTACATCGTACACAACTGTGTCTAAAGATAGCTGTCAATTGTCAAATAATAATTTAGACAGTAGAATAGTAATCAACGAGCCCGAAAATCTATAAAACTATGTACGAATGAATAAAAACTGTACGATTTGTCTGTTTGCGATTGATTTAATTCGAATGTTCGACTTTCCTTGTGATTCCACTGTGCGGCGTCGCGCCAAGATATTCTCGAGAAGAGACGCGGAGAATTGGAGACTGGAGGAAAATGAGATCGCGTTGGGGGTGGAAATAATGGCGGCGGGCTCGAGGCGCGGGCATTTCGAACGTGGCATAAGCCTTAAGAGCCTAGCGCCTCCCTCGCTTTATACATTGTTTATCCCGAGTTATTGAATTATGGGGCTCATCGCTTAATGGATTTTCAAGGTACACGCGCGCCGGTGGGAAGAATCGAGCGAAAGACGCCAGAGAGTCCTTCCACCCCTTGCGCGCTTCGACGTCGAGGAATATCAAGGTGGCCTCCTACCGACGCGCGCCTTCCGCGCGCTCAACTTTCCAAAGCGAAAGTGGGCTCTTGCCGGCCTTCCTAAAACTTTCTCACTTCTTCTCTATCTTTTCGCTACCTTCGACCCAATGATATATGCTTGGAAAGTGGCGCGTTTGATGTACTATCGGGATCCCGTAATTGGTTTACTCGCACCTCGACAGCTCGAGGAGGAAACTTGCCCCTCGCTTATCCAGGTTCCTTCTTTATTCGGTAGTTCGGCCGGGCGCTTCTCGTCCAAGTTGGAATTCTCGTCCGGTACCTTCGTATAGGAATGAATGAATGAATGAATATTTTATTAAACTACAGGACCTAAGGTCCCATATAAGATTCCGAAAAATTACAAAAAACAAATAACAAAAGTGTGAGAGAACAATAAACAACAAGAAAAACACAGATAATTTAATTGTTCCTCAACCAAAAAGAAAAAGCAGCCTTTTTAAACCCACCAATGGTGGAAGCCTTTCGAGCAGTTGGCGGCAACGAGTTCCAAACACGACAAGCAGTAGCAATAAAGGAACAGTAAAAGGTATGTGTCCTGCAAAGAGGAGCAACAAGTTCATCTCCCTGTTGACGCGTGACATGATCATGACGTGTACCCTTAAATATAAATTTTTCAAATAAATGTGGCGGAGTTTTAGTAAACAAAATTAAAAATGATCGTACGGCAATAAAGTAATTGCGTCTATCAGAAATATTTAACCAGCCTAATTTGGATCTATATGGAGTTATATGCTGAAAGAGATTAACCCCAAAGATGAAATGGATACATTTATTAACAGATACCTCTAATATTTTATCAACCTCCATGGTCGCATCAGTAAGCAACTCACAACAGTATTCTACATGAGGCAGCACAAGAGTTTCTATTAATTTATGACGTAATTCAAAAGAGAGAAAGTCTCTGTTGAGTTTTAGGAGGTACAATTGCTTGCTCATTTTTCTCGCCACATTATTCACACACACTATAGGAGTGAGAATTAGAGAGAGAGAATTTAGCACGGATGGATCGGAAAGAAAGGGTACGTAGGACAGAAGATGGAAGAGAGGAGAGAAGTGGTCTGCTGGTCGTGGAGAACGAGAGACGCGCGCCATAACCGAATAGCTCGAGACGAGGGGACGTAATAATGAAGATAACGAGGGGACCGTCGAGTTTTATTAATTTAACGGGAAATCGTGATCCCTTGTACCGCGCCGTGTCTCGTTCTTCCTTAACTGGGATGGGTAGTTCGCAGTTTTATTCACCAGCCTACCAGGTTGCGAAGATAATCGCGAAATGGTGAAACTCGAAGGAGAGGGAGGATAAAAAATGGAGGAGGAGAAGGAAGACTGGTGCTTTCCGCGATTACCATCGTTAAGCAGCTGCACGAAGGAAGGTGAATAGCAAAATTGGATCCGCGTCATGGATCTTCCGGGCATTATTCGTTGGAGGGTGCGATCATTAGGGAAAATGAGGAAGAAGGGTGGCGCATGCCGAGCAGCTCTGTTGATCGATCAAAATCTTTCGATCGGCGCTCCCTTCTGAAGAAGAGCGATGTACTCGACAGTGCAATCGCGTGATTATTTTCTTCTCAATTTCTATCACCGTCGAACAACCTACACCTGGCTCAGTTCTGCTAAAAGATCGTATCGGCTCGGTCGAGAAGGTGGAAAGAAATTTCATGCGCTTTTCAATTTTACAATAGGTGCGTTCCTTTTACACTCTATCTCGTTGTCAGATAATTTAATCTCAGCTCACTTTAGTTGGCGGTCGTGCTTTTTGATTGACTCACTTCGCAACTGAAGTGAAAGTTTGTCCTCTCCTCTTACTGCAACTGCCTTACCCCTCAAACTGTGTCAAACTGAAATCTCAGCTCTTTCTGCGGTTGTGTAGCATAAGTGTGATTCGGTTTGGACTCATTGTCGGTGACTAGAACGATTCTATACCATGAAATTCCACGAATCCCTATATGATTTAAAAATATAAGAAATAAAATCAACGTTTATTCGTATTTGTACACATTTTTATAATTCCAAGTGTGTTCTACGTGAAATGACTCGTTATTGACTGTTCCTTTAGAAAAGCCGTTAAATCAGATAATCTCACCAGATTTGAGCTCAATTCGGCTCATTGTCAGTTAATCTCGAACTGAGACGAGATCGAGTGTAAAAAGAACGCACCTAATGTCTCTCGAATTCCACGTCGAATTTGGAACGATTCGTTACGAGTGTCTTCTCAAGAAGTGGCGCGTTAAACTGAACTCACCTAATTCGCGGTAGGGTATTATCGCTCGACGAAAGAGTCCAGGCAAGTTGCGACAAGCTGTTCTCACATTATATCCACTCGCGTGCTTCCCGTGGAAATCAAATTATCAGACTTTTAATTCTCGAGTGTCGTACGCTTCTCGCGAGTGCTCGACGACTCTTTCTCCCTACCTTTACCTCTTCAAGAGGAGGCGCACTTTGAATTCTCGAGGAATGCGCGTCCTCGCAGGCTGCTTTCGTTACCCTCGTGGTCTCTTCCTCGATCCTTCGGTTCTCGTAGCTACGAGCAACGAGGAGGAAGAAGAACGGAGGAGACAGCGCGAATTCTCGAACGTTAGTCTCGCGAACGAGGCCAGGCCCGAAACGGAGGAGAGCTCGGCTCGATAATCAGGTTGCTTTCAGTTATCGAGGTTGGCGGGCGGGTCCTCCTCGCCGGGATACATTAGCATCGGCCCCGATGACATCTTTATTTTCCGCTCGGATAATCGCGGAACGGCGCCGCGCCGCGAAGGCGGCAAACGAGCCGTATTATCGGAAATTTCAACCTCCTTCCAGTTTTCTCTCGTCCAACACCCGTCCACTGTCTACATTCGACGGAGGGGCGAAGACGCGTCCGGCCAATTTTTTTGTAGATATAAGTGTTCTTAACCCTTTTAGCACCGAACGACGATATATTGTCGTTCGGTGCACTCGCCAAAAATACCAACGACGATATATCGTTGCGCCTCCGTTAGAGCCTTATTATACTCATCACAAGAGATCTGTGTTTAAGTATAACTTCATAAAATGTTAAAATGGTTCATATTCGATGCAACACAAGTGAAAAAATGTTTATTAGATCAACTTTTTGTTATATCCTATGTTGTTTCGTGCCGAGATAAGGTAGAATAGAATAGAGATAAGATAGAAACGGGACACTGTTCAATGACCTGAGTGGACCTATTTCCCCCTTCAGTCTAGTGTACGTCCACGTACACGCATTTTCTCGTCTGGTAGAAGGATGGAAGGGTTGAATGAATTCTTCCTTGATTTCGCGTAACAATAAGAAATAACTTAAAACTTTATTGTACGTGCGTGGCTCTACAAAAGTCGAACGCGAAGCGGGTCTCAAATCGTGGAGATCCGAACTGCCTCCTGGCTAAGAGACGACTAGTTAACGTATCGAAACGTAACGCAAGTCTCGACACGTTTTTTCGATCACATAAAGGGCGATCGGACGACGCAACTGGAGACGCCAATTCGTCGAACTTTCGTATCGCCACACGTGGCATCAAACTGAGGCCTAGCCCTTTGTGGCTTAAAAATTCCGCGCAATTCGCGGCGGCTAGTGCAACGCGAGTCGGCTCACGATGCCGAAAGCGAAGCGGCATGATCGCCGCAACAGACACGGGATATCCCTCGGATATCCGTCGACACGAGATAGTTTCTTTGGACCGTAATCGCAATCTTTACGATGTTTACGATAGTTATCAGAAAACTCAAGTTTTAATAAATATCGAAACTCCATTGGTATCGATTTATTCTCCATCCATTTCGCAATATGCTGCTTTTTGAATTTTGTAAATATCACGCCTACTTTGGTTTTTACGAGCATTTTCGCAAACCTCTACAAATTCGTCGATTCGGCCCGGTATTCTTCGCCTAGGTACGCTCTTTTCGCTCGGTGCTAAAAGGGTTAACCCATTGACGCGCACTTCTTTCCTTGAAGATGCACCCTTAGAAATACACTTTTTTTTCATTTGTTTCTCACTGCGATAGGAAATTGAGCGTCAGTAATATGTTTGGAAGTCGAAATGATCAAATCTTAGCACGGTTTTTGCAAGACAATTCGCGGCGGCATACTTTAATTAATAAAAAAAGAAACATTATTACTATCGACCGTACCAATGCATTTATTTGTTTATTCTTCTTATTCTATATTTCGTATTCTATTTGTTTGGGCCCAAGCACTACATTACTCTCACGTAGCGGAAGGGCTTAGTTTAGTAGCAACCTTATTAGAGAGAACAAGCGATTGTTAACAAGAGATTGAGGCATTTGTATTACGCGGTGGGTTAGTTTAGAATCCAGTAGAAGGGCTAGAAGCACGTAGAAACAACTCTTTTACAATTCTGACTGGTGCGTAAGTGCACATTCGTCCTCGCGCAAACATCTCGTACATCTTATCGTCAATTGTTCGCGAACATCGGAAGCGTAGAACGAGCCATGCGCAAGCACCTTACGAAAGATAAAGTAAGAAGGATGTAAACGCAAAGTACCTTTTACCGGAAAGTACCATTCTACTGAATCATTCCTGTTTCGAATGCTTCCTTCCAGAGCGACGACGACAGTGTTGTTGCCACGGAATGTCGGCGAGGAAACGCATCAGCGCCACACTTTCGTCCGAAAATGTTTTCCTGCGAGAGAAAGGACGAGAGGAAGGAAGTGGTGGTTTTGCGATGGAAATTGCCGGTTCTCTCTGCCAGTTCACGAGGTCACTGGCACTGGGATCGGACGTGGCTGGACGTGGCGAGTTCCTCCGGTGGAAGCTTCTCGTAAACAAGTGAAAAACTGTGACCGAGAAACTTGGTGGATGAAGTGAGGAAGAAGCGGTTGGCCGTAGGAGTTTGAGCGACTATCATAGACAATGGACAAGTTTGGCGCTCCGAGCGGAATGACGCGCCGCCCCAGTCCGCGAGACGAGGAAAATTCTCTTTCCGGTTAGAACCGCTGGGGCATGTCGCGGATCAATATCCGGGTTGAGAGTTAATTCAATGTGCGAGGTGATCGTGATGAAAATAGAAACAGAGAAGAAGAAAGAGAAAGAGAGAACCTACTAGGATGACGTAGGATTCGAAGAGCAGGATGTTTTAGAGTGAAAACCGTGAGGGTTCGTCGGTGAGAGAAATTCGAGACGATTTGAAGAAACCGTCTCGCGAAAAAAGAAAATCTGTCGTAGTAAAAGAAAAGTCACCGATGTACTTTTTAGGCGTCTTTTCTTTCCAATTGTTGTTGTGTTTCTTCGAAGCATCCGTAAAAAGATCTTCTTGCGAGAATGTAGAGAGTTACGTTAAAAATTCAAATTATCTCCCTTCTGAAACGTTTCTCTTCGCCCCTCTGTCTTTCATCAGAACGCATCGCTACTCCCGCGGAAATTTGCCTTTCTACCCCATTCCGCGAGTCACTTTGGTACTCGCGCATTGTCTGGCCCATTGTGGCCGTCGTGTTTACTCTTTGATCCGTTAACAGAGCGCATACAGTCGAGCTAATAACGACGCACCGAGTTGCCTCTCGTGACTGCGCTGGATCTTGCGGACAACAATGGGAGCTGACGGCCGAAGGCGAGGGGAAACAAAAGTCCGAGACCACGAGGCGTGACGTTCGAACCGACGCACAGTGGTCCAGAACGCGATCGTAGCGCGAATTAACCCTTAGCGCTCCGTTGGATCCGCTACGGAGCCATCCGTCATTTGTTTCGTAAACGTGCGGAGCGCTAAGGGTTAATTATAAGCGCTTGTGACACTCTTATAATCGATTATAAATCTTTTTTATAAGCATATTTTAGCAGTAATAAAATAAGTAAAAGATACTTTTTTATGTAATTTGCCCGTATTTTGCAAGAGAATTATAACCGGAAATACTTCTATTGGAGAATATATCACTTTTTGGTCCGTCTTCTACAAAACTCTATTTTTCAGTTGAACTAATTCTTATTATTTCGCTCGAATCGCGATCTGTCCCTATTTTCATCGTAATTTCAGATTTTTAATAAATGTCAATACTATTCTCTTTGTGTTGCGTTTCTGCACATTCTTACTAGGCATGAGAAACTTTTGCAACCCATGGCAACAGTCGGCTCTCTGTGAATTATTCAAACGGGTGGTTGACGACAAAGTCACTGAAAACAATATATAAAATAAAACTGACAAGGGCACTTTTCGGCACTTAATTATCGTATTGTATCACACTTAGAATAGCATGTTACAAAACAAAAGAAAAATTCAAGGACTGCATATGTCTGCAATTTTTTCAATCCTTTCAGATATGTCAGATAAGTGAAAGCTATAAGTTAAGATTTCGTTTACTAAGATAATTTTATTTTTCTGGCCATTATCTATATCTCAAATTACACGAAAATTACCTTATTTGAGAATATGTTCCATACATCACTGCAAGCATAAACAGACTTTAGCTTTTGCAAAGGGATGCAGTTTTATCATATTTGTGCGCATTTTTGCATGTATTATTACAGGCAAGATTAAATTTAAGCGAGAATTAAAAATTGCTTCTTTCCAATTTATTCGCGCTACGATTGCGATCTAGACCACTGTGCGGCAAGCAAAGCACCCCTCTCTCGGAACCCGTTGAATTTGCGAAGCGCGCGCATAAAGCTATTTTCGCGAATGCATTCGTTTCGACGTTCGACGAATATTCTTTTTTTTTTGCCCGCATCCTCCGTCGAATTCATGCCCGAACGAAGAACTTTATTTATCGGCACAGTTTCATCGAGGCATCGCGTGGCAAGCTGTACGATAAGCGCGCATCCCTGCCTTCCTCTCGCACCCTCTTCGTCCTCTCCACTTCTCACCTTTAACTCGTCCTCATCGATTTATTTCGCATTCCGCGCTCGACGTCCGCTCGATTGTCAAACAGGAGCATGGAGAAGGCTCCTCCTTGAGATGGAACTTCGAAGAGTGTGAAATCTCCAGCGAATATCTCGCTCTGTCTCTTTCTTTGACGCGACGGCTCCGAGGGCCGAGAAACTTATAAATCTATATTGCGGAAAACGAATACGTCAGATACGGACGCGGGTATCCCGTGGTGGCAAGTACGAGAAGGAGATCGCGATAGGACGATAATGGTAAAGCGGTAGAAATGAAAGCGGATCCTGTCCCGTTCACCTCTTCCTTCCTTCCGCTTCTCTTCGAGAAGGATCTACACACTGAAAAAATTGTATTCTTATCTTAAGAATTTACCACTTAAGTTTAGAATATTTTCTACTAAAATAAGCAACGAGAGGATCTTCTTAATTTAAAAGTAGAATGCTCTAAACAAATTCCTCTAATCAAATATCCTTAACAGGATATTTTTAACATAGCCTGGGAATAAATAGTACACCGAAAAAATTGTATTCTTATCTTAAGAATTTACCACTTAAGTTTAGAATATTTCCTACTAAAATAAGCAACAAGAGGATCTTCTTAATTTAAGAGTAGAATGTTCTAAACAGATTTCTCCAATCAAATATTCTTAACAGATATTCTTATCAGGTATTCTTAACATAGCCTGGTAAAAAATTTGTATGGATATACTTCGTATATAATTATTGGAAACAAAACTCTTAATGAAATGCTTCACTCTTTGTATTGTCAAAAATTACATTATCCATATCTTAAAATCAGAATTGGGTGAGAAATGTAGTGACGAGAGAAGGTTACAATTCATATACACATGTATTTCTATCACTTGTAAATATCTCCATTAAATCGCCCAAATCCTCTTCTTCTAGTCACTTCTTCATTTCCTTATCCATACTTTTTGCACAACACAGCACACAAAATAATATAGTACTCAAAATTACGCAGAATTGCAAGAGGAACAAGATACAGACATCGACATGTGCCGCATGCGATGTGTAACCTAACTTAACCGAATACTGACATGCATTCTGTCGCGACATTCAGATGGATTATTAAGAATATATTCCAAAAAGCGTCATATCGATAAGAAAATATTCTTATCTATTAAAATTAAGAATATCTATTAGATGAATTATTAAGTTTGTATTTTAAGAATACAATTTTTTCAGTGCAGGCTTCCACCCGTTGAAATTTCGCCTGACGCTGCAGAGGCCAGGCGGTGCGAGCGAGTAAAAGGCGATCATCTCGTTTTAAGGTTAATTACGCTCCGGATCCTATTAACGGGACGATTATCTTGAGCGGTGTTATCGTAATGATAATGGTACCTAAGCATCGACGCTCGCACAGAGGCCAAGAAAAATTCACCGTCCGCTCAACTGCTTTTAGTGTACTTTCTTCGAAGAATATCGGTGGGAGGGCGTTGGACGAGAAGAGGTCGGGGACGTGACGCTTTGTCAAGAAGAGAAGAATGGTAAAGTTTGTACGATGGAGACAAAAAGTTAATGCATCGAAGAATAGTCTTCGTGCGTCACCGTTGCACAGTGAGGTGTTTGTAGCAAAAAGTTGGGCAACATTATTTATTGATTTTTACAGGCTCTGTGGGTATTGTTTTGTTCGAATCTACTATCTAATTGTCGATTTTAATACATTAGAGATATTTTTATAAATGAAAACTTTGAAAACTGAAAAGAACGAAATAGATTCTTTTATAACGTTACATACAATAATAAACTTAATGATTTTTTAGATAATACTTTCGAATCTACTATCTAATTGTCGATTTTAATACATTAGAGGTATTTTCATAAATGAAAATTTTGTAAACTGAAAAGAACGAAATAGTTTCCTTTATAACGTTATATACAATAACAAACTTAATGATCTTTTAGATGATACTTTATTATACGTATACCTAAGAGAAGCATTGTGCATCGTCCAGTTTCTAGGCCGGCAAGTGAATGAGGAGAAAGAAAGTTCGACAAAATTTTGGGAAAATGGAAACGCGCAAGGTGAAGGATTTTACGAGACAATGTTCCTCGAAGCCTTCTCAATTGACTTCGTGGTTTCGAATTAGACCACGAACAGTTGATCCACGGGTTATTCTCATGGGCACGAATCTCAGGACCCATTAACGCGATGTAATCTCGTTTCGTCAGCTTCCTATCCGGAACTCCGAGGGTGGATAAACAATTGGGAACCCTGGCGCCTCGTCTCGGCCCAGCACCACCTAGGCAATCTGGTTTTGGATAATTTCTATGCATAAATAAACAGGCTCGCCCTCGCCAATTTGATCCTCTCCGGTGCGTTTTAGGGAGAGGGTTGTGGAACCGAGGAAGTAGAGCTTAGAAGCGCATCGTCGAGTAAAAGGATTTCCTTTGGACGAGAAAGCGAGGAGGAACCGAAGAGGAGAGGTTGGACGGCGATTTTCCAAATTGAACGAGTCCGCGCGAAACTCGTGAACGAAGTTTAGATCTCGTTACTTATGAAAAATGGGGAGTAATGTCGTTAAGCTGCGAGAACTTGTCGGAGGAATAAATATAGAGAGAAGGAGTAGGTTGGAAAAAAGAAGAAGAACGAAACGATGAATGAGAATGCGAAGAAGGAGGGCAGAGTCAAGCGCGCCGCGAGGCTCCAGCTCTTCTTTTTTCGTTCTTTTAAACTTCGTTTAAATCGTGCACCGCGGATCAGACTTAATGGCGAATAATTATCTTGGATGCAGCCGTCGACGGGTCTAATTCGGTGCGAGAGAACGATACATTTAGGTTACTATTGGTGCACCCGCGCACGCCCTTCTGACGATATTCGAATGTCAATTTACCCGTCATCCGTGAAATGTGCGGTTCGTGATCAATTTACGTCGATCCGAGTCAAAGCTGAGGCGGTTAGAGAAGCGAGAAGAGCCGCGTCGAAGCGGTATCGCAACCGATGCTCATCATTAACAAACCTAGAATCCTTCGTTTGAAAATCTTTATCATTATCTTCGCTTAGATGATCTAAATAACGCGGACTAAGGTAAAACTGAAGAAGAAATTGAAGAATCTTTATGATTTTCAATTCTTTAATCTTCATCTTCGCACTGAAAAAATTGTATTTTTAGAATGCAAACTTAATAATTCATCTTAATAGATATTCTTGATAAATAAGAAGATTTTCTTGTCAATATGACGGTTTTTGGAACATACTCTTAATAATCCTTAGTATGTTAACACTAGAACTACCAAGGGGGTCAAAATGACTGGTCAACAAAAGAAGTTTCCATACGTAAACGAAAATTGGTAATGCTAATGTTAAAAAGAAATTCTTGCGAAAAATTCACGCACTCGGTCATTTTGACTGGTCGGTACTTCTAGTGTTAAGAATATCTGATAAGAATGTCTGTTAAGAACATTTGATTAAAAGAACCTGTTTAGAGCATTCTACTCGTAAATTAAGAAGATCCTCTTGTTGCTCGTTTCAGTAACAAATATTCTAAAATTAAGTAGTAAATTCTTAAGATGAAAATACAATTTTTTCAATCTCAACTTGTAGTTCGAGATTTCTTCAAACCCTCGAAGAACGCAGGAAGGATAATACATTTCCATTCGCGTATAATGCTCTATCCTCCTTTCCACCCATCTGGACATTTTTTGTTCTTCTCACGACTTCCTGTTCGAACGATCTTTCCGCTTAAATCGATTTACCTTCGTGGACCCTCGCTCCCAAGCGTGTCTTCCGAATGGAATCGGAATAGCAAACGACATTCCACTGCCTACTGCTGTCTCATCTCTCTCTCTCTCTCTCTCTCTCTCTCTATCTCTCATTGGGGAGTGAAAAGGAAGAGGGGTCGAGATCGGTGAGGGTGGTTAACAAAAATCCTCGCGAGCCATTCTCGTCCTCTCGGAGCACGCGTTATTGCGAGAGGCCTACACAGTTCTTTGCTTTCTCGTTCTCTTTTAAATAAAGCGCGAGCGGGCGTACGCACCCGCGGGACGCGCTCGAGCGTTGTTAGCGAGTGGATGACCCGCATACGAGCTGACATCCTGGGTAACCAGAAACTCCGAAGCGGGTCGACGATGACGACCTCCTATTCAACCGCAGAATGACGTTGCCGACCAGAAACCCTAATTAACGACAAAGCTATCCTCGTGCGTGCGCGTGCGTGTGACGAGCCACCACCGACAACGTCTGTCACGTGGGAATTAGCGACGCGTGCTATGCGTTTCTACGCGAGCGTGTCTCGTCAGGGCGCGAGTACTCTCCTTAGGCTCTAGGGGGCCGTTCGCTTCAGACACGAGAGATGAAAAAGTGGAGGATAGCGAGAGGATAGCTGTCGATAGTTATCCTACATTCTTCCATTTTGTTCTTGCTTCCTTTCATTTGTTGTTATTTTTTTTTTTTTGTAACCATTGCGTGGCGTTAAGGGAGAGGGTATTGGCGCAATTGATAGGAGGAGTTAAAAGTCGATATAAAAATTCAGAAGATAATCGAGGAACTTTCTTACTCGTAAGTAAAAAGCTGCATCTTACTGTTATTATTTTTGGCATCGGTCTTAATATTAGGGTTAGAATTAATGATATTCTAATTATCGATTTTAATATTCGGATTAATGGTAGTTAGTCTGTATAAAATTCTAGATTGGTTTTTTGTTAATAATAATCTTTTTTTCTCACCTTTCTGTCTCTTTGTCTATGTTTCGGATGGTCTTGATTGTTGGTGGTTTATTTGTTGTTTTGTTATTGTGTATATTTTTATTTTATTTTGTACGTGCTTCGGCTCAGGCGCTCGCATTATGCAGTGAACTGGGTATTTTTTCTACTTTTTGGTCCAATCGTCCCACAGGTGCATTCCAGGGTGTAATAAATGTAATTTTTCTTTCTTTCTATCTGTCTTTGTCTCTTACTTCTTTCTTTATTTTCATGCTTGCATGTTTTATCTTTTGCATTGGACTTGTATGTGCCGTTGTAGGGAGAGTATGTTCTTCTCGTTTTGTATTGACGATATTGTATTGTATTTTTAGTTGCTTGCCTAGGTGCGTTACCACCCCGGATCAATAAAACTATTCTATTCTATTCTATTCTATTCTATTCTATTCCATTCCATTCTATTCCATTCTATTCCATTCTATTCCATTCTATTCCATTCTATTCCATTCTATTCCATTCTATTCCATTCTATTCCATTCTATTCCATTCTATTCCATTCTATTCCATTCTATTCCATTCTATTCTATTGAAGAAAAACAACTATTTTCAGAGTCGCCATCTGTCCAACAGATGTGAAACGGCGATAAGCCGCCACTCTATTTCTTTTATGAAACTGGGTCTTTTAGAGCCCTTGTACAACCAGTCTTGACCAGTCTACTTTTGTTACTTGTGTAGAACAGTATCCAAGTTTTGTTTAAATATATATCTTTTCTTTATTACTAATAGCTACGTGTTGTTCATCACGAGTATACTCTAGAAAACCATATCCTAATTTCTAACAGGTTATGGGCCCAGATTTACGTATCTGCTTTGTTAAAGCTTACTAAATAATTAATCTCAGATAGCTGAGAAGACACGTGCGCCGTAGAGGTTATACAGTCTAATTGCGTCAGCCATTACTTGCACCGGTAGACAATGGATGAATATAATACAGTAAAAATTATTAAGCTGGATGGAAATAGTAACTATGAAATATGGAAATTTCAAATAGAAATTATTTTAAAAAGTGCTGGGAAGTATGATGTGGCTATTGGACATACTGTAAAACCGGATGAGACTGAAAGAAAGGAAGCTCATGATAAATGGGTGAATGATGATATTAATGCGCAACGGATAATAGTTACAAGTATGACAGAAAAGGTACTATCATTAATTATACAGTGCAAAAGCGCAGCGGAAATGCTTGCGAAACTAGAAGTATTATTTTCTCAAAAGACTGAAGCATCAGTGCATGTAATACAAGAAAAGTTTTTCTCGGCTAAGTTTGATGCATCAGTAAACATGTCAACAATATGTATACTCCATTCCATTATATTCCATTCCATTCCATTCCATTCCATTCCATTCCATTCTATTCTCTCTCTCTCTTGCTTATTCCGCAATTCAACGACAATAATCACAAAACAATTTGGAAATTCGGTCTGCGTGTTCCGTGCGCGAATTCGTGGCTCACGGCGAGCGACGACGTGGATTTGGGCGTAGGTACCGCAAATTCCTTCCGCTTCTCGGTCTCCCCGATTTCCCTGTGGAGGCGGGAGGGGCTCTCGTTAATTCCTTACCGCGATCATCTCCCGAGGTGAAACTTTCGCGAAACGGGATTAACATTCACGAATCATAAGCTCTCAAAGCGGGCGACGAGGGTAGGGCCGATATCCTAACGCGAAGGCGTAAGCGTACACGTGTAATCGCTTTCGTAATCACTTTCGCGCTACTCGCTTCGCCCGCGCGACGAAACACGAGCGGGTTCGCGCATTAATTGCGACCCAGAATTCGCCGTTGAGCGGGTTGGACGAGACTCCGCGACTCGTTAAATCTGATCAGCTCGCGCGAGTTTTAACCGCCTTCCGCTTAATCCAACGACTCGGTGGGTCTCCATTAGTGGGCCAGTCGCGTCCCGCGAGATTGCCCGCGTGAGTTGGAGGGAAAAAGCAGAGGTGAGGAAGGTTGCGCGGAGAAAAGCAAAATAAATAGACCGAACGGAATTTCGCTTGTAATATTCATTATTCCATTAACTGCGCCGTCGAACTCTCGCGGGACCATCCCACGCGGAGTGCAAGAGAACGGAGGAGAAACAGCTGCAAACACCAAGGAGCATTTCAGCGAACTGCCTTCCGCTTCGTGTAGGCGAGGCTCGAGCGAGTAACGCCATTGTTTGCTTTCTCGAAGGAAACAACAAACTGAAATTTCCTGCTCGATGAGAGAGGAAGAGAGGAGGGGCAAAGAGTGCTGTAGAGAGAGAAACTGTCGTTTGAATTTTACCTCTCTCTCTCTTTCTCTCTTGGTTTGTTATCCTCTTTCTATTTTCCTTCTCGCGCGGGACGCAAAATGCCCGCAGGCTTCGGCGTGCTTTTGCGACCGAGAGGAGAATCGGTGTCGAGTGCCGTGGAGGTTGAGAGAGAAACATTGGAAAGTGAAGACTGCGAGGAGAAAGAGCGCATTGATGGAGGGAGCGAGAGAAGAGAATGTCGAAGTTAAAAGCGGAAAAATTTCGCGAGAGTGCAAACGCTCCTCGCGAATCGGTGTAAAGAAACCTCGAGGGGTTGAGTTCGATTGATTCAAGGGTATTGGATCGAACCACGCGCCGAATCGCGGATTGGAATTTTATCGCGTTCCAGATGATTTTAATAAACGCCAATACTATATTATCCTTGTATTGTGTTTATGCACATTTTTACTATGAACGAGAAACTTTCGCAACTCGTGGCAATAATCGGCTTTCTGTAAATTTGTCAATTTTAAACACTGCTTGATAAACTCCAAACGGGTGGTGGTTGATGACAAAGTCACTGAAAATAATATATAAAACTGACAGGGGCACATGTGGGCACTTAATTCTTTTATTATATTCACCATTTAATCTCCGTCGTCGCCGCTATCTCGAAGATAGGTATTTTTATACATATAGGAAGATGTCTTTTGGACTAAGCTTACACTAATCTCCCCCATAATTTGATCTATGAACATAAACCGAGACCTCTGAGACCTCTGAGATTTCTTAGACTTCTCAGACTTCCGAGACTTCTGAGACAACTTACAATTAGACTTCCCAGATTTCTCAGACTTCCGAGACCTCTGAGACTTTTGAGACCTCTGAGACCGCCGATACCGCTCGAGATTCTCCGATCGCAAGGAAAGAAGAAATCCGATTTTTTTCAAAGGGCTGTTTGAACAATTTCGCCGGCATTGAAATCCGAGGGGGACACCTCTGATAGTTTCCTTGTTAGTGTAGTCAGTTTGGTGCAGAGCCGTCCGTTTCTTGGCTGGATACATTGTATATACTCCCGGAGTAGTTGGTAGGCCGGTCGAAATGACTCGGAATTGCTGGTAGCCCATAGTCAAAATGACTCGGAGTTGCTGAAAGACCTTGTCAAAAATTGCTCGGAGTCCAAAGGGTTAAACTTGAAATAGCATGGTACAAAGCATAAAAAATTCAAGTCCTGCATACGTTTGCATGTTTTTTCAATCCGTTCAGATATGTTAGGTAACTGAAAAAAATAAAGTGCATAAAAACCCAAATGTCTAAGTGAAAACTATAAATGAAAATATTGTTTACTAAGATAATCTTACTTTTTTGGCCATTATCCATATCTCGAATTACACGAAAATAACTTTATTTGAGGAATCATCAGAAGCAACTGAGAAGATGTTGCATAATATAACGCTGCATGCAAGCATAAGCAGACTTTAACTCTTATGGATGCAATTTTATCATATATGTGCGCATTTTTGCTTGTATTATTACAGGCAAGATTAAATTTAAACGAGAATTAAAAATTGCTCTTTTCCAATTTATTCGCGCTACGATTGCGATCTAGACCACTGTGCGTCGCTTTGGTTCCAACGTACTCTTAGAACATCTCCTTTCGCCGCATATCTCGGCTACGACAACACTTTTACGACGTATCGCAAAATACAAAGCATTATCGTTTATCCCGAGCACATTGTTCCTGGCTCTTCCGTTTATTTACCTCGCCCGCGCTTTTATCCCATCCTCGTTCATTTTGCGCCCTGCCACCCTCGCGCATCAAACAAGATCTGGCCAGGTTCACAGGAGCGTAAACACAAGCGCGCTATTATATTTTTATTCCTGTAAATTCCACGCCTTCACATCTCGCTGCGCGCGCGCGCGTGAGCCACCCAGTGGGTCGACAAAATTCGAACGGCAAATATGCGGGCCGTTACAAGCATCGTCCTTCCGTACCATCCCCTTCTAAACGATCCACCATATCGTAATCCTGCGATTGGCATAATCGACGATGCGAATGCGCGGCGGATGTAAACAGGCGTGGATGGCGTCGCATTAGCTGCGCCGTATCGCTTGTCCGCAAGGTCTATTTACTTAACGCGCCTGGGCTATCGTAGTTCCAGAGGTGGATGATACCGGGGGCAGGCAAACCGCGCGCGCGCACGCGGTAGAGAGAATTTCAGGAGATGATGATCGATCGCTGTTATTAATGTGCTCACCGTGGATGGAAGCAGAGGCGTGCACCGGCTAATTTTTGATAATTGGTCTGCTCTCGCCCCGCTGAACCTTGGATTTCAATTTGCACGGCGAATATCTCGCGAGAGTTCCACGCGTTTTGTTCTCTTGGATAAATTCGCAAACGCTCGTTTTCAGTAGAGAATTGAGAACGTTAAATACCAAATGACCCTCGAATTTTTACACTAAAGAGAAATGTTGCCCTGCTCGTATCAATCGGTGGAAAATTGCAGATGGACGCGTTGAAGAGAAAAACGAGAATAAACAGAGTAATGCGCGAGTTGTAATTATCCGTTTGCGTAGCATGGGCCACTCTTGCGGTTTTCAGATTTTGGATTGAAAAAATCCAGCGCATTTCCTCGATACGGACAATTGACCTTGTGCTTGCAGATTGCCGAAACGCGCTCAACCTTTCAGACGCATGTACGTCGGGTCGCTATTACTATCAGTAAGCCAAGAAATACATTTCGTATTTCGTTGTTAGCTATTTTAAATTCATAGTATGTATGTATATACATTCGAGGTTTATATGTATAAACTAGTATATACTATTATAGAATACTATAAGAATCACATTAGGTCGACACAGAATCGAAGAAGCGCGATCGTTTTTCTACCATTTTTGTGAGAACCCTCTGGTACGCAAACGGTTAACATGCTCACCGTGGATGGAAGCAGAGGCGTGCCCGACTAATTTCTGATAATTGGCCTACTCTCGCTTCGGCAAACCTTGGATTTTAATTTGCAGGGCGAATATTTCCTGAAAGTTCCCTGCGTTAGTCCTCTTGGATAAATTCGCAAAGGCTTGCATTCCGTAAGGAATTGAGAAGGTTACAAAAAAATGATCCTCGAATTTGTACAGTAAAGAGAACTGTTGCCCTGCTCGTATCAATCGGTGGAAAATTGCGAACGAGCGCGTTGAAGAGAAGAACGAGAATAAAAAAAATAATACGCGAGTTGGAACTAAAGAATGAATCGTCCTTCGAGATAATTCCGCTGATGGATCTCCTGTGGTGCTTCAAGCTTGCACTTATTTTTCTTTCTCGCTTTTCTCACCGGCGCGCGATCAATCCTACGCGACGCGGCGCGTAATTTTGACGGATTAAAGGAAAAGTTCCTTCTCTTAAAATTCCAGTGAAATACGACGCGCTGTTACGCGAAGGATGGTTGGATTCGCGTTGTAGATAGTTTGGGATCCCAAAAGACAGGGTCTTGAGAATCGAAGATGTTTGTGCGAGAGTTGTCCTTTTATTATTCTAGTTATCTTGGTCAGTGCTGAAGTTATTCTGTCTTTGGTTGCTTAGAGGGCTTCTATTTAAGGGTTCTGTTGCATCTTTGGAGTGGCCAATAGGAGAAGAGGATCTGGAGGCGCCGGAATGTCGGGTGCACAGGAAGCAAAAAAAAAAGGGAAAGCGGTTTATGACCGTTTTCCTGCAGGAATGCAACGAGTGGAGGACACTTCCCTATCCATGTACAATATCTTCTTAAAACTAGAGACTAAAACTAACGCTGGTATAACAGCGCGTTGCCGTGGCTCGTGCGTCTTTAGGAATTGAGACGTACGAATTGTCTAGGGAGGTGAGCGGTGAGTAGGTGGGGCTCGCACGTGCGCGCGTCTCCTTCAATTAACTAGGCAAATCATGACGCATGATTAATTATACGGGGTAACGGTGAGTATACATATGATATACAATATATGTATAGGCATATATAGAGGCAGGAAGGCGCATACAGAATTATATACACGCGTGCAAGCGGGCGTGACGATACAGTGGCGTGTCGATCCGCTTCGCAATCCAATTCGCCGTTACGTGCCGCTTGCTTACACACGAGAGCAGCCTTGTAATGTATTGTATGTATTTGGAAGGATATATAGTGGTAGGGCGTGCCGTCGAATTACTCGTGAGAAATTTCTAGCTTTCTTGTAAAGTTACCACTGAGAAACGTGGCGAACGATTCGGTAAATATTACTCCGTTTACGGAAACGCGTCAGTTTGATGAATTTAAATGGAAAATCGTACTTCTAAAAAAGTACCGTGAGCATAGTGTAAAAAGATCCTGCGATAAAGCGAAGCTTGCAAAATTGCAGTTTGAATTTATCATTGCAATGATTCGATATGGACGACACTCTCTTGCCGAGAGGCATTTTAACGTTAAATATTCTGTTTATATTCCGTTAAATATTCCGCGGAAGAAGTACCCTCATAATTAAAATATGAACATCCACTTTAACGTAACGAGAATTTTGTCGCCTACGCGTAAATAGAAAGTGACAAATAAAATCCACGGCAGTAAACGTCGTGAGAATACTCATATTATAATCCTAATCTAAGAGGTACTTGGCGCAAGTACACGCGTACACATACACTCATATCGATAATAATCGACTCTGGTATCGATAATAATGCGTTCATTAGCAGCTCGCGAGTGGTTGCCTCGCTCTTCTCACGAATTGCTCTCACTATTAACTCCAGAAAAAATGGTATCAGTTTTCGCTGGTTCTGTTGCTCACATTGTCTTCGTTGTTCCGAGAAACTTTCATAAATTTTGCCGGAAGACACGTACGAAGAGCAAGAGCGAAGCAGTAGGAGAAAGAAGGACAAAGAGGAAGAGAGTTCACGGGCTTAGCATTCTTGGCTTCGTGAAAATTTCACAGCGATGTTGAGTAGCAGGCATCCAAGGCTGCTGAGCATTTTTTTTTTTCTTCCACTATTTCTCCTTGCCATAGCAGTTGGGCTCTATCATCTCACCGAGACAGGAAGAGAACCCGGTGCAATCTCTATCCCTCTCTCTCGTTCGTTTCCGTCGTTAAATATTGCACCTGCTAGACGGTCGCTCCCTCGCGATCCTCGGTCCGCGCTAAACTCGAGAAAATTCAGGAAACGGAAGTGGAGAAGGAATGACGAGAAGGTCGCGCGTCGTCCTCCTCCTCGGAGATTCAACGAGGTGATCCTTCCTTCACCGCGACACGCCTCGAGCTTCGAAGTGCCCGAAAGACGACGTACTCCACGCAGATCCATTCTCGTTTGTTTCCAGTCGCCACTGGAGCGCTGCCAATTCGCGAGGAGAAGTAGAAAAATCGTTTTCCTTCGTCCTCTCAAGTCCCACGTCTCTTTCTCCTTTCGAGGCCCGAGTGGCCAATGGAATTTACATCTCGAATCGATCTCGAATCGATTGGAAGCCAGTCGTGTAATCGGATTCGCGAGCCATCGCGGTGCTAGCTCGGACTCGGTTAAGCAAGTAAACAAGCGAAACTCCTGGAAAGGCTCGAGGATATTTTCCGAGTTTTCTCGCGAATGCTTCGAGGAGAATGGCTTCGACGTGGGCGGAAAAAAAATATCAGTAAAAATGTAGACCTCCGGAAGGGTTTAACGAGCCGTGAAATGCACGAGGATCGAGTATTCTTTCGTGAAACGTCCTTGACTTATTGCCGCATAATCCGAGAGAGCACGGTGCCACGCTAATCTAGACCTGGTTCATGGTCGTTAACGAAGGACCAAGGCATTCTGCTGGTGCACCCCTTAAAGCGGACCACTCCACCCGCCACTTTCGACGTATCACCGTCATCGGTTACGGCAGAATTTGAATGGCTCGTTTGTCGGGGCCAGAGGATACTTCGCTCGAGATACGGGGACAAAGGTTAATCCTTTTTCGATGTCGTTACCTCTCACCGTGTCGGGCCAGTGTTTCTCAACCTACTTTCCTTCAGATTCTAATTTGAGCGGGTTGAAGATTTCGCTGCCTAATCCGAGGATACGTCGGACAAAAATTCGGTAACGGTATAATGCGAATAGATATTTCGAGTGAAATAAGGACAACGCGAGTTTGGTCGTGAAAGTGTTTAAACAGTTCTTCTCACGTTGCGGAATACCGTGTTCGAGACTCCTTTTTAAATTATTTCTCTTTTTTACCTTCTTCACTTCCTTCACATTCTCACCTTCTCTTTTTAGAATACCGCCACTTTCTCTACTTATTCTCATTTCTTATTCTCTTCCATCCTTCAAAACATTTTTTCCTTTGACTCGAATTTCTTCTTTCTCCTCGTCTTTCTTCGGCTCCTTCGAGTTTAGTTGACCGATTTTAGTTGATCAACAAAACTGGAATAAGACTTGAATAAGTTTTAGTTCACACATTTCAATAGCAACTAATTTTAAGAGATCGGTTTAGAGTGAATTTGGCAGTCAACCAAGGTTCACACTTTTCAAGGCATGTTTCAACTTGAAAGCAATTCGTGTCGACTCATCACTCGAACGACAAAGATTTCACTGGATCAAACTTTTCTTGATCAACTACAAAGTTGATCAATTCCATTGAACGAAAGGTTCTGACAACAATTTTCATTCAACTTTTGTCGACCGATTTTAGTTGATCAACAAAAGTGGAATCAGACTTGAATCAGTTTTAGTTCACACGCTTCGATAGAAACTGATCAACTCTTTCAGTTTTAAACTGACGTTGAAAGCAGTTCTGTGCGAAGTTGTACAGGTATGGACGCGTGGCGTAACTAGTTGAAAACGAGTGTGACAGTAAACCAAGGTTCACGCGTTTGAAGGCATGTTTGAACTTAAAGGCAACTCGTGTCGACTCATCGCTCGAACGACAAAGATTTCACTGGATCAAACTTTTCTTCATCAACTACAAAGTTCAATTGAACGAAAGGTTCTCAGCATAGTTTTCATTCAACAACCACAATCGATCAACTAAACTTGACTCGTGAGAACGCGCCTTATCCTTCCACCGTGTCCACTTTCCTCTACGAGCCCACTGAACAGGCCGACGTTATTCACCAAGAGGCGTCGTTCATTCGTGCCGCGTCGAGGATATCGCGTGTCCCGCGCCGTTCGCGCGTCGCAATTTGTGCGCAGCGTGAATCCTTCGAATCGATCTCGTCCTCGACAAGGGCTCGATGACAGGACGAATAATAAAGAAGGACCGTTTTACGCGACAAATCGACGGATTACACGGCTTCCCCTATGAAGAGAAGAGGGTGGCGAACCCTTCGCGGCCCTTCCCTATAAAATCGTTTCTTTTCATCGTAATTTAAGGCCACTCGAATGGCCTCGTGGCGTAGCGAAAACGTTTACGGGCTCGGATAATGGCCCCTCATGGCGAAGCAGAGAAAATTTATACGCGTGGAAAATAAATTTCTCCTTCGTGAATGTCCGCCTCTGGGGAAACGACGAGGAGGAAACTTTATCCAATCGTTTTCTCTATTCCTCATTTTAATAATCAGAGAAGCTTCTTCTTCGTCGTTAAACGATCGTTATTATTCGCGAAGTTTTTATCCAATGAAGGATTCATCGAACGACTAATTAAGCAGGCGCGCCGATACACGAATAATTTGTCGAATGTGAAATGTTGAGCCGAGGGTTGCCGGAAGTCGCGCACGGCATCCCATTTGTCCGTCCTTCCGTTCGTCCTTTCGATGTTTAATCGACGTCCATAAAGCTCGTGCAATATGTAGGCAACCGGATAAGTGCTTCTCGGTCAACGAGAATCAGCTTGCTGCGCAATCGTGAGGCACCTGTCGCGTTCCTGCATAGTGCTGCAAGCGGAATTCGTTCTCCACGCCGGTTAATTGCATCGACGTGCGAAATCGACGGATTAATCGATCGAACTGGAAACGGTTCCAATCCCTAAGTGAAATAAAAACGCATCTCGAGGAATATTGTGCAAGTAAGCCTCAAAAATGTTAGCAAGAGCGAACAATGAGGCTTTCTGAAAAATGGAAGAATATTATAGAGCAGAACAGTTCATAAATAACGCAATAAATAAACCTTAAGGGGATTAGAGAGGGTTGCAATTTTAAAAATTAACTCGCGTTTAGTTGTTTGTAACGAGACCTCGCATAAATATAAAGCTTTGTTATTTTACACGGTGTTACTTACAACATTATAAAATAAGAAAATCCATTCCAAGCCATTCCCTGGTCAATAATATCGGCGTTGCAATATAATCGGGCAAAGGGTTAAATGTACGGTTTTGCCACGATTTCAGTCGAACGGATGAACATTTTGGGAAGCCCAAAGACGATTTCTTATCGTTAGGCTTCCCTCTATTTATTATACCTGAAATCAAATTAAAATAAAATATTGTTACAATTTTATAGTAACAAATAAAGTCGAAAGATACCAAATTTTTCGTTTTCTTAACGCCATTTTGATGATTTTATTGTTATTATTAATTTTTCAGGTATAATAAATAGAGGGAAGCCTAACGATAAGAAATCGTCTTTGGGCTTCCCAAAATGTTCATCCGTTCGACTGAAATCGTGGCAAAACCGTACATTTAACCCTTTGCCCGATTATATTGCAACGCCGATATTATTGACCAGGGAATGGCTTGGAATGGATTTTCTTATTTTATAATGTTGTAAGTAACACCGTGTAAAATTACAAAGCTTTATATTTATGCGACGTCTCGTTACAAACAATTAAACGCGAGTTAATTTTTGAAATTGCAAACCTCTCTAATCCCCTTAAATGACAAGCATCACGTATACATTTCTTATCAAAAAAACGAACGAAGCTTATGAGACTTCTTTACAATATTATTTACCATAAAAGGTATTCAGATTTTATCCAAGTGGCAAAATTCTGCAGTGCGTTTCAAGCACCTCTCCGACAGATTCTTGAGAATGGATCGTCCTACGTGAAGCCTCGGAAGAGCGGAGCTATCGATTCACGTCCCAGGACATCATGGTATCCCGATCGATAATGATAATGCGGAATGTGTCCTGTGGCCTTATCGAAGACAGCGTGTACCCCTTTCTCACGAAGGGGATTCCGTCGGCACGGCAGCCAATAAGAAACTTGTCCCCTCGGCGTTTTCCAGACGTCGAGCAACGAGTTTTACGAGGACCTGGCCCGTCGCGTCGGTCAACCTGCCGCTTTTACGCGAGAGTTCGGAAACGAACGGACGGATCGTTTGTCACCCACGTCCGCGCGTCACTTCCGCTTGCCGCGTGGACCGAAGGGCCAAGAGCGGACGAAGAGAAAAGAGATCGAGGAGGCGACGCGGTATCGGAAAGTTACGCCACGATGATTCTTCGTATGTTGATGCACCCTAGGGACAATGGGCTGTCGAAAGTCTCGTGAGATGTCGCACCGAATGTCTCGTCCTGGAGTTTCGATTTGACGCCAGGCAGATGAGAGGATGGAGAAGGAGGCGCAGAGAAAAGTGGAGGTGAGATGTTGGAGAGTGGAAGTGGCGGTGGAGAATGGAGCGGAATGTAAGTATGCGCCGCGTGCAAAATATGAGTGAGAGAGAATGTATGGGAGAAAACCTATTGGCCAGGTTTGCGGTAGACAGGAGAATATAAGAAGGAATTTTGGAGAAAATGCAAGAGAAAGAGAATCGATGGTCGTAGTAAAATAAAGATGAAGATAAAAATGAATGAATTCGGAGAAGCGTAATATGCAAGGGAAAGAGTTTCTGTTCGCTTTTTAGAAAAATTGTTATAATACGAATTTTTACGGCTCGACATCCGTGCGTAAAAGAGAACGCTCTACGCGCGATGGAAGAGTGAAATCACCGTTAAAAGGCGTACTCGATAAATCAGGGGACTTTTGGAGCAAAATGCAAGAGAAAAAGAATCGATGGTTGCAGTAAAATAAAAATGAAGATAAAAATGAATGAATTCGGAAAAGCGTAATATCTAATATGTAAGGAAAAGAGTTGCGGCTCGCCTTTTAAAAAAATTATCGTAATTCGGATTTTTACGTCCTGGCATCCGTGCGTAAAAGAGAACGCTCGAAGAATGAAATCACCGTTAAAGCGTGTATTCGATAAATCAGGAGAATATACAGGAGAATATAAGAAGGATTTCTAGAGCAAAATACAAGAAAAAGAGTCTCGATGGTCTTACTGAAATCAAAATGAAGATAAAATTGAATGAATTCAGAGAAGCGTAATATACAAGCGAAAGAGTTTCGGCTCGCCTTTTAAAAAAATGATTACAATTCGGAGTTCTACGTCCTGGCATCCGTGCGTAAAAGAGAACGCTCGAAGAATGAAATCACCGTTAAAACGCGTATACTCGATAAATCAGGATGAGCGCATATGCGAATACCTCGAAGAAGCCAAGCGGGCGTTACCTTCCTGGTCGGAAAGACGATCGGCTTTCTCTCGGCCGGAAGCTTCCCTCGGTGAGATTAATCGATCTCACGCTGATCCGCACCTCGACGCCAGGGATTAGCCCTGCACTTCGGCGCATACGCTTGACGTCACGACGCGTACCGCAGCGGTTTACTCGCGAATTATTCGCGCGATGCAAAGTCGTCTTGTGAGCGGTTTCACGGCGGCGATGAGAAAGGAGGAAAAGGAGAAGGAGGAGCACGATGTGTACGACGTTGAGGATAAGAGTAAACACTTTTGTTTGCCCCGAAATAGCCGCGCCACGAAATAAATAGCGCCGAGCTGCCGCGGTGGAGAAAGAAACGGGCGCGGAAGAAATTCGCGCGCGGCGGATACACGCCGCATTTTACGGCGAACCACCCCTACGATTTACGGCGCTTCGAGAACCTCACCGCCGCGAAATATTCTCCAGACTACTTTTTCCGATTGTTTTTGCTGGAGGGCCCCGCATTGGTGTTTGCGCGCAAGTCACGCGTGTCGCGAGATTCTGGGGCGCAATGCTGTTTTCGCGAGATAAGGAAATTCGCGCTGAAAAAAAAAGACGAGGGGATCTTTGAGCGTGATAAAAGAGATTCGAGGCACATCCTTTTGGCGAAAGGATGAGATTCGCGAGGCCGATTCAATCTTGTCGACGACAGGGCGCAACGCGTGATTTCTTTTCTTCGGATCCATAAACTGTTAACACGTTGACTGGTCACGAGTTAACTCGTGATGCGCTTTTGTTTTTTCGCATCGCCGCTGTTTCTGTTGGCGATCATATAGTGCAATTGTTGGTCAGCATAACTGGAGCTGTGTTTCTCGCTTATAAGACCCGCCAAATTGCGTCCTTTGTTGTAAAAAAATTTAACAATTAAAAAAGCTTTTAAAAAAACGACGACGGAATGTAACAATGAAGAATCTTTCAATGAATTATACGCGGATTAAAAGTTGGATAATAAATAAAATTTATTAACGTTTATTTATATTGTTTCACTTCCACATCCAATTACGAAATAATAGTCCGTGGCATGAGATCAATTTTCAGTAAAATTGCCGGTCGACAATGTGTTGAGTACTTTAACTTTTATAAGCTTGGTGGTAGAAGTACCAAGTTTCTTGTGTTTGATTCGACACGGTGGCATTCAAATTGTATCATCAAGAACACATCTCTGCGATGCTGCAACGAGTGCTTAACCCTTTGCGCTCGAGGCTTTTTTTCGAAAAATCCTTTTGATTTCACAATGCACTGTGGAGGAAAAATATTTTATTATAGTGTTTTGGAAAGCTCTCGAGATAAGCTACAAGAATGTGCTATACAAAATGCGGAGTTCTATTTAAGAAATTGACGGTGACCTTCATGTGACCTTCAAATGACTTTGCAGGGTCAAATCACTGCCACCGGCCAATAGCCCCTTTCAAGTCGTACATCTTTTGTTTGAAACACTTTTTTAATTGACGCACCGTTATCACGATATTTGAATGTATTATTTAAAATGGGACACCCTGAATATAAAATGTATAAACTGTATCATTTTATACTTCGGAAGGTTATATATATCGTACAACGCTTTCAGTTTCAAAAGAAATTAAATGCAAATAAATATCGCCGTCCCCTACGTATCGCGTCAACCCAAATGGTGGTCGGTGGCATAGTTCGGATTGTCGTAAGAAAGTGAGTGGTGAGCGATGGTCACCTCTCGAGTGCAAAGGGTTAAAAAAGGTGTTTTGTATTGTGAGAAAATACGGGAAAGTCGGATATTCTCCTCCGTATTATCATTCTGATCAGGCTCGTATGTGTAGAAACAAGTTGAGGTGATTAGAGAAAATAAAGACGTGTATAATCAATGCAACAACCAAGAACACCTTGACTTAAACAATAAGTGAGGGAACAGGATCGCTCCTTATTGGCAGTTTTCAAGGAGTCCACGCGCGATGTCACGGCATACACGAAATGCAAAAATCGCCTACAGTACAGTTTTTCTTAAAACAATAAAAAAATATGAAAATTTCTTAAGCTTCGTTTCGCGTGCAGGTTGGATCAACAAATAATCGAATTTGCTGTGGCTGTAACAGTTAATAAGTCACTCCCTTTACGGTCGTGCCTAAAAAGAGATCTAAGGATGAGAGAAAGCTTTTCGTCCAAATATATCATCGTGCGAAGAAATCTCGATGATAAAAGTGGAACTCGCAGGTTAGTCCCATTTTCCACTGAATCCACAATCTAATAGCGAAACAAGGAAAACCATTGAATACCATTCCTCTTCATTTTCCATTGTGGGACCTCTCTAGTCCAGTAGGACGCCAATCTTCTAAGGAGAATCGCAGGACGGTCGGCCACCTGGATTTCACAGGGATAAAAATCGAATTTCTAGGAAGACCACGAGGAGACGCGAGAGACTTCGAGCTCACCGTGCTCACCGCGAGACAAGAGAGGGATGCATCTCGCGAAGCCGCGCATGGCTGCACTTTCGTTCTGGGGCCGAGCATCGGCTCCTGCTTACCTCGTGGCCCATCACCAGCGACGGTATCTTCGTTGCAGTGGGTACGCTTCGTTTACTTGCATCCACTCATCCATCCACTCGTGGGAATACAAATGGACTTTGCCGGAGGGATGAAGCTTGCACGGGACTCGAGGAAGATACCGTGGAAAAGGGGCCAAGAGTGAAATAAGAAGGACGTAGATGGTTAACGAAGCTCGAGGAACAAAGCGTCTCTCTAACATCCAAATATTCCTCTCTCGGTTATTCGAAATGTTGAAGTATCCATGGTGGAGCTGTACAATGAAGTGCAAAGTCGGTGTCCCCTGCCGACAGCCAATTAGCAGGCCGAGTAATCGCCGGTTACCGCGGTCCGTCTATTTTTGCGATGAAATCTCATACTTCTCCATACCGTTCATTTTATTCACTATAAAATACATCAACAAAATGATCATTTCTGATCACAAGATTGCAAAAATCTATCATATACAACGGCCTGCTCAGAACGATGGAAGACCAGTTCAAGTACCCCAGGGGGACACCGACTTTGCACTTGGGTGTACACCACTAACAGTCCACACGACTTCCCTAGACCAGTTAGGCCTAGCGCACACGCATCGATTTCGATCGTACGGAAAAATATCGTGCGATCAAATTCTTTCAGTGGAACAAAGAAAAGCATAGGAGCGTGCTGTGCTCTTCTTTGTTCCACTAAAAGAATTTGATCGTACGATGTTTTGCCGTACGATAAAAATCGTAGCGTGTGCGCTTAGCCTTACAGCCTGTTGGACTACCGCGGTAGCGTTGCACCATAGACTTATACTCATAGACCGAGCGTTCTGTGAGAAGCGTTGAAGACAACATGAAACGAGAGAGCAATACTGGAAGTGAGCCTGTCTCTGTCTAACAGGAGCATTGGTGGAGGGAATAAGGAAAAAAGGAGAAGAGCATACGTTTACGCGTATAAACACGTGTCCTGTTAGATAGTGACAGGCTCACTCCCAGTATTACACTCTCGTTTCATGTTGTCTTCAACGCTTCTCACAGAACGTTCGGTCTATGAGTATAAGTCTATGCATTGCAGACCGCGCGACATCTTACGTTTTTTTGTTTTCATGGTCTTCTTCGATCGATACAATTTTCACCACGTGCAATACATGTATCAAAAGGACTCGAAAAATAAAATTCAGTTTGGTTTCATAAAGATGCCCAGTGTAAGGTCGTTGCATATCAGTTTTTTTCCCCATAATACAGTTAGGCAAAGCTGCGCAAGGGCAAGTATAAAGAGGACAACTAACACGAAAGCTTCTAAAACTTCTATCGAAGAACCAAACGAGGTACTTCCAATCTCCACCTTCCGATTATTCCACCAAGGTGTAACAGAATTTGACAGATGTAAACTCAGCGAGAAGCAGTCCGACAACGAGAGTTTCTCATTGTTGGCTTCGGTGCTCGCCCAATCTAGGCTGACAATAATGCCGCAAAAATGCTCCGGCCTTTTACGAACGACCCCGGTCCCCCTTGATTATCCCGGAAGCTTCTCGTGCTCCTGAAACGCGAAAGATCAATGCGCCTACGCCGGCTCGATGGGGAGGATCCTTCAAAGGTTGGGAGATTTTGCACGAGTGAAGGATCTCGGGACGGAAGATCGATGGAAGCTTGGGGTACCCTTTGTGTCGGCTGCTCGAGGTCCGCACTACCGTGCGAGAGAGGAACCCTCTCGCAAATGCGATCGGACGTCGTAAAGGGGAAAGGTTCTTTTTTCGTTTGCAAGAACGACGTGTCCGCTTCTGCGAGGCGAGCGTCGCGACGTATCACCTCGAAGGCTGGTGGCAGCACGTCGCGTGGATGAATGAGGAGTGGAGAGAAGGAGGGAGAAGAATTTCTTTTTTTTTTCACGAGGATCTGAGAATTTTCAACGATTCGTGTCGCTTTAAAAACGCGCGCGCGCGCGCTCCTTCCTCGCTGAATTCCTTTCACTCTTCTCCTCACGTTCTTTCGTTTCTTCTCGAGAGACGCTGATCCTTTAAAAAGGAGAACTCTCATTTTTATCTTATCCGCTCTGTGTGTGTGTGTGTGTGTGTGTGCGCGCGCCTCTCTCTCTCATTCAAATATGTATATATGATATCTTTCTTTCTCTGCGCTTGCAAAACGTTCAATTTCGTTCCGCATCCCGTTTCACCGAAGAGTTCTCCTCTCTCCTGTATTTAAATCTTATCCCATCGGACATTCTAGGTTTACCCTTTCTTACGACACCCTCCTTCACCCGCGAAGGCACATTTACTCGCGCCCCTCGTCTGTTCTAATTCCATCTTTCTCTTCCTGTCCTCCATCTTCTGCTCTAACCGCATCTCACGAAAGCATCCTCCTTTCTACTCAATCCCACGAAATTTCCCATAATGAAGTTCTCTCTCTCTCTCTGTCTCTCTCTCCAAGCATTCTCCTCCGACCGTGTCGCTCGGTTCGATCGAGCGATCAACACTTCGCGCTACCCACTTTCCAAAAGATGCACTCAATCGCCCACTATCGTTTCACCGGCACTTATCCAGTCGCGAGCGACCATCTTCGACGATTTTCCGTAGACAGAGGACTACCTTCTTCCTTCTTTCGCCCTTATTCCGCGACGTTCTTTGGAACGCGAAGTGGCAGTAGGTGCCTTCATCCAACGGACTTCAAAAGATTCTCTTCTCTCCTTCCTTCGTTCTTGTAGCATGTCGCCTCTGGCCTACCGCAAAATGATCTTTTGCTCGAGCCGAGGGATTACCGTCTGAGCCTCCTGTGGTCCAGGTGGACCTGTGAGGAAGAAGAGAACCCGAGTTCCGCGCGAAAGGCGAGTGACTCGGCCGAGGGATGAAATGCGTCGTGTTCGGTGGAATGTTTGTGCACCACACGGGATCTGCACGATGGAAACGAAATGTATCCTTTGGTTCGCGACAACCTCGAGGTCTTCTCGTTTTCTTTCTTCTTTACGTGTCAAGAAATATTTAGAAATCCTCGAAGGTTTGCAATTACAAAAAAATGGCAAGATTCAAAATCATCTTTTAACACTAGAAGTCAAAATGACCGGGTACGACAATTTTTCACAAGAATTTCTCTGTGACATTGGAACTACCAATTTTGATTTTCGTATGGAAACTTCTTCTGTTGACCAGTCATTTTAACAGAGAAAGCGTTTATTTTATCACTGAGCTGCCATTTACTTTTGTTTTCATATGGAAACTTCTTCTGTTGACTAGTCATTTTGACCGGCTTGGTAGTTCTAGTGTTAAGGCGCGTTCTCACGAGTCAAGTTTGGTTGGCCGATTGTAGTTGATCAACGAAAGTTAAATGAAAACTGCAGTGAGAATCTTTCTTTCAATAGAGTTTCATTGACTTGATAAGTTTCATTTTTTGTCTTACAAATGATGAATCATCACGAATTGCCTTCAAGTTCAAACGTGCGAATCTCAGTTGACTGTCTTTGACCTTCACATGTCCTTGACAATGCCATCTTAGGTCAAATAACTACTCTCGTCGAATACGTCTTTTTAAGCCTTACAACTTTTGTCTGAAACATTTTTCTCTAAAATGTCCCGTTTACGAAAGAATCGGGTGACCCGGGTGGGCTGAAACACCCGGTTATCTCAAAAACCAGAAATATGCTCAACGTGAAACTTTTTTTTTATTAATGTCTCATCATAAGCTATCAATTGACATATGAGTCGATTTTAAAATCGAGGGCGGAAAAACGGGCGGTTTCTGCGGACCCTCTGTGCTCTCGAATCTGACTGCTTTCGACACCATTTTAAAACTGATACAGTTGATCAGTTTCTATCGAAACGTGTGAACTAGTATTGATTCTAGTGCTATTCCACTTTTGTCGATCGACTAAAATTGGTCAACTAAACTTGACTCGTGAGAACGCGCCTTTAGAAAAGGTTTCACTTTACCACGTCAAGTAAGAGGTATCATCGCGCGTGAAATTCGTTGAGAATTTCTCTGTCGTAAGAACGAGGATGGAAGAAATTCCCGTAGCTGCTGGATTTGCTTCGGTAAATATCGTTTGCGGAAGATCGATGGCGAAGGTAGTGACGGCGGAAGTGGAGAGAGCAAATGGCGGGCAGATGCGCGCCGTGACGGGCATCGTTTGGAAGCTCGGTTCCTCTTAATGACCGCTTCGTCTGCCGGAAAAGCGGATAAGCGCGATTGATAGAGATGCACGAGGATTGTTTCGGGTTCGCGTTTCGCTGCTGGCCCTCGAGCGGTTGAAACAGAAATAATAACAAAGAAAATACCACGCACGAAATTTCACGTGCATGTACGAGGAATAAAGCCAATCTTTGATTCCACGCGGTCGAAGAAGCAAACGAACGACGAATAATATCTCCAAATATTTCCAATCGAAACATTTTCTTGAACCTGATCTTCTCAATTGCACTTGCGGGACAAAAATTGCAGGCGAAACGATTTCATTTTAATCCCGCGACTGGATTCTCGACAACAACAGCGAGACTCGGCAGCTTTGTTGAATTTCGAGCTAGTAGAGAGTCCTCCGCTGGATACCAAAATAGCACGGAAACAATTGGCCTTGCAAACGATTCTCTCGTGGCAACCTTCTTTCTCCCTTTTGTTTCGCGGCGAACCGTATCGCGAAACTACAGCACGGGGAGAGATAAAGAAGAAATCTATAAACGCGGAGATGCGTCCCGTGCTCGCGCGGCGCCTCTTAGCATAAGAAATTGGATGGCTCGTGGGGACACGGTATTTGCACGAGGATGGGCCAAATCTAATTTCTCGAGCCCTGCCTCGACTTCCGAGACGATACGGAAGAGACGCCCTTTCGTCGGCAGAGTTTCTCGCGTGGCAGACCTCGCATGCGTTTCCACGTGCTTTGGATAACGCGAGAAACACAATCGATCGGATTTCCCTCGAATTCTCCAGACGAATCTTCGATTTTCACGATTTCTTTTTTCACGCCTTCTCCGTTCGAGGAAAAAATATATTCTCGATAGTTCGATTTATGTTACTACACTGAGAGAAAAAAATGGTTGAGTTTACTATAATCTCACTATATTTTATAGTTAAATATGGCGTCAAACATATTTTTATAATTCACTTAACCATACAAAATATAGTAGAATGAACGATTTATACAAATGATTATATTATTAACTATTACTTTTGTTCTTGTTACCATATGTATAGTAAAGTGTGCTATATGAATATAGTTAATTCTATCACTATGTATGAAATATTCTGGTAATATTGACAATATAAAATAGTTACTTTTCTTGCCATTTTATATTTTCAATCATACTATATTTTTAGTTGAAATAATCATAATTTTTGGTAAAAGCATAATATAGTTGGTTATACTATGCCTCTATCGTAATTATAACCGACATTATGGTAACGTTTACCATAAATATGATATTTCCAACCATAATTTTGTTACTATGCCATTATAGTTAGATATATCATATACTTTTCTCTCAGTGTAATGTTACTTTCTTCGCGAAAGATTCGATCCTCGAAAATGTTCGATCTTCTCAAATCCTCTACGAATTTTCCTCGAAACTTTTCTCGTCGACTTTTAACGAGGAGCTTCGACGAGGACAAATAGCGTGGACAGGAAACAGTCAGTGGAATTGACCGTGTGCGGATGTAGGTCGTTGGAGAAGTCGCAGTAACAAACAAACAAAAAAAGAGCAAGAAGGAAAAAGACCGGTAAAAGAGTAGCGCGGAGAAGCGAACAAGAGAAATGGATAAAAAAAAGCGCCTCTCTGCACTTGTTGCGCAGCTTCGAGCGTAGCGAGCGCATTTCGTTCACCTGCTTGGCGCTTTACTCGAGATTTACCTTCACCCCATCCTCTCCAGCTCCGCCCTACGAGATCCCTTTTCCTCGTCACCTTCCTAACCGCAACAATTTCCTCGAGTCCGTCTCCTCCAGATGCTGCTGCTTCTCGCCGAACCACCATCCGTCAGGTTCATCTCACGAGAAGGATGGTGGAGAAGGACCAAGGTGAACACGAGAAGGAGAACAAGCGAGGGATCTGAGAAGTCCACAAACTCGTCCGAGAGTATCAAGACCTGGGGGATGATGGGCGTACGGACCGAGAGAAGTAACCCAAGATGAAGAAGCAAGGTGAAGTGGTGAGGGTAAGAAGCAGGAAGGTAAACGAAATATTCCAGTGACCTCGTGGAGATCCTTCGAGTTTTCTGGTTCTCCTTCTCCTTTTCTTCCTCCTTCTACTGCTTTTCGTTAATCGTAGCCTGGTATTTCTCTACGAGCCGAAGAAGCCCAACTGAGATTTATTCCGCTATTTACGTTCGCCGGAGAAGCCGAGAGGTGGAGATGAGGAGAAAGAGGAGATCGTAGTGAATTCTAGTCGGTGAGAACCGCGTGAAGGTACAAAAGGGATGGACCGAAGGAACAGGGGCACCGATTACGGAGGACATTCCAGAGTCGAACGAAGCGGATTAATAGCGAGGGTATCGTGGAATGGAAGGGTTGTTCTCTCTCCTTAGAAACATCCTCCGTCCTCTCTCAATTTCGAGCAAACCGTGGCACGCAAGTTCCTCCGTTTCCACGTTTGTAATAACGAAGGACCTTCGTACTTATTTTATATACTTTTATTCCTCCGTCCACGTGATCTCGTAATTTTCGTAGATCCAATCTTTCGTAGATAATCTTTCCTGGGTCACGAGTTCCTGCGTTCTCGCCTATGACATTATTAAATATTACGTATAATCGCAATGCAATTTTGTTTCACGAAATCGAACATTATTACATTAAAATTATCCGTTATTTGATTTTACTACCGAATGTTTATTTTACGACCTAGATAGGGACCTATGACATTATTAAATATTACGTATAATCGCAATGCAATTTTGTTTCACGAAATCGAACATTATTACATTAAAATTATCCGTTATTTGATTTTACTACCGAATGTTTATTTTACGACCTAGATAGGGAAGAACTGAAATATCATAAGGCGGGAGGAATAAATTGGTTAATATTTTTCAACTCACCGGCTGCTTGATTTAAGAGGCAATTTATCAATCTCTATAATACCCACGCGCAAGTACTCATACACCTACGAAATCCCATCAGGCTGAATTCTCATTCTCGGCATCCGACGAGGGGCAGGTCAAGTCGATTCTTAAACGGGCTTTGATTTTGCATTGTAGATCGTCCGCGAGACGTCGCGACGTTAGGCGTCGGTTGGATCCGACGGTGGTGAAGGAGGATTCCGATGGATATACACGGAGAAACCATTCTGGATGCAAATCCTCGGGCGTTACGAAGCGCGAAAGGATCGCGCAAGAAGATCCTGGGCGATGAGGATTGGCCGCTTTCAGTTTCGTATCCTGGCTGGCCCGAAGCAGTTTCTTTACAAGTAAAATTTGCTCCTCGTTTAAGCGGGCCGCGAGGGCGCGGCTCTGTTTTGAATATAATGAGACGTTACGCTTGGCAAAGGAGAAGCGGACGAGAGGACGAGGAGAAATTGCCCGAAGGATATCTCGAGGCACCGAATTAGCCGTGGTCCGCTGGCTAACATTCTGAGGACGACGTTAGCGCGGCTAATTTGCGCGCGGAGAATGCAATTGTGAGTGGCTCTGTCAGAAAAAAACGCATTTAGCGGGTGACGTCGTCGGTGCGCCAAGATTGGTTGCTTAATCTCTACGAAGATAGCGAGAGAGATGGATAAATACGACGAAGGTGGTTGCAAAAGAGGTAAGAGGACGGAAAACAGGAGAGATTTCGCGTCTGAGTGCAGGTTCGTGTTTACCTCCGTCAATCGTTAAGGGGTTATATGTATACACCTGAAAGGTCTCGAACTATGGATAAGCTTGGGATTTTTTTTTTTTTTTTTCGTCATGTTTGAAAACTTTTTGATGTGGACATGTAGGCTACTTTTAATGGATACCTATGTTCAGCAATCTGTGTGAATTTTTGTATTACAGAAAAATGAAAACTAAGTCCATTTTTGATACGGTATACTAAGGTATGCCTCTGGAGAGGTGCGTCGCAATGATCATCGTCGGTTGTACCTCGTTTAAGATTGAAGTTATGATAATTCCTACTGGCAGCGGTGCTCTTTAAATTCGCATGACTTTGTCAATTTTTCTCGGATGAATTTAATATTTTAGGAAAATAATCTTGAGACATTGCACTTGCAGATTATGCACGCACTTCCAACTGATGACGCCATGCGTCCATATCTGTATAACTTCGCACACAATTGCTTTCAACGTCGGTTTAAAACTGAAACACTTAATCAATTTCTATCGAAACGTGTGAACGAAAACTGATTCAAGTGCCATTCTACTTTTGCTGATCAACTAAAATCGGTCAAGAAAAGTCGAATGGAAACTGTTTCATTAAATAGAATCGATCAACTTTGTGGTTGATTAAGAAAAGTTTGATCTGCTTGAATTGTTTTCAAGTTTAAACGTGCACTGAAGCGTGTGAACCTGAATTGTCTGTCAAATTCGCTCCCAACCGATCGCGCCACACGTGTATATCTATCCACCTCCACAGAAAACTGCCTTCGACGCAATTTTAAAACTGAAACTGATCAGTTTCTATTGAAACGTGTAAACTAAAACTTATTCAACTCTTATTCCACTTTTGTCAATCGACTAAAATGGGGTCAACTAAACTTGACTCGTGAGAACGCGCCTTAAAGCCTCGCGGGCGCTCATCGGCGCGCATTTGTCGACCTCGTCCCAGTAGGTGCGCAGGTAGCGCGCGCGCGCGCGCGTCGGTAGTAATTGGGTCAGCGGCGACGTGGTATAAACTAAAAATACAATGCGAAAAAGCTGGAGCTGAAGCTGGAGCCACTCGTTCGCACTTACTCGGCGCTACGTCTCACGCGCGTCGATCGCGGCGAGTTCAAGAGAATACGGTGAAGGTGAAGAAGAACGTGGACGACGAGGAGGGATGAATTGGAGGAGCGAGGAATAGCAGGGTCGGCACGAGCGTGGCAACAAAAACTGTACACACTTTCCCGCCGGTTAAGCTCTCGAAGTGTGCACTCTCCTCTCTCGCCACCCTCTTTTGCCAGTCCTCGTAAATCTCCACCTCCTGTCGTGGCCCACGCGTAAACTATTCCCAACCCCGGTGGCCCTTCCCACCTGAATTGCGCACAAAAGACGTCGAGGTTATTATAGCGCGAGAGGGAGAGAAGGAGAGAAAGAGAGAAAGAGAGAAAGAGAAATAGAAAGGGTGGAGGTGGACGTGGAGAACGAAGAGGAGGAGAAAGGAAAGTGCTCATTAACGGGAGGAGAGGCCACATTCATTTCGTTTCGACGGTTTTTGTTTCTGAACGGGTGCTTTAACCCGGGTGGAGGACGGCGCGCGCATGGCAATTCAATTAGTCGCCTTTTTGTGTATCGAGCACAATGCCGACACGGGTCGGACCACCTCCACCCTTTTTCCATCCCACCATCCTCCACGGATCTTTCGTTCCTGTCCGTGGCCCGTTTGATTTGTGTTTCCTCGCGTGCCGTCCTCCCCCCTGCGACTGGATGGAGTATCGCCATATTTCGTGCCCCTCGCTTTTTCCGATGGTCCACCACCACCACCACCACTCCCGAGCTCCGTGACATTTCGCGCGAATGCTTTATTCTACGGCACGCCATCACCAATGGCTGCCAGCTTCCACGCTTCCGGCCAATGTAAATTCGTTAATATCCAAGCGGACCAATAACAAAGCTCCGTAGGCGCGTCATTACATCGTCGGTTATTTTCCAAACGGATTACACTTCACTCGTACCAGATTCCCACTCGCTTCGATTCAGAAAACAAAAGGTACTCCAGGGTATTTTGCCGAGCCGCGTGATACGCTCTCGGTGACGTTAATTAAAAATTGCAGCGAGAGGTAATGTTCGATGATCGTTACGGCCGCGAGTGGAATCGACGCTTCTATTTCCGAGTGAAGTTCCAGGGAATATCGAATGGAACGGGCGTAACAATCGAAACGATAGCTCTCGTCGCGTAATGCGCATTGGCTTCATCGTCATTCGCTTTCGTGATAACGCATTAAACCCAAGAGGCGAGGTAACAATCGCCTGGGATGTGATAGGAGAGGGTTGAGAGAACAAGGATGAGTCGAAATGCCAGTAAGTAGGCACCGTTGGCCGATCCGCTGGTCTGCTTGGCAAACTTTTAATGGCTCCGGTGTTACTGTAGCACCGGCAATACCGTGCCATGTTAATGCTTCATAATCCGCCGTGTAATTGTTAGCGCGCATCCAGCTCGCTGAAATAATGTCGTTCAATTATTGGCGCTGCATCGTCCAGGGTGGAAAGCGAGAGGAGAAACGTGCTAGCGAGGGCGCAACAGTTTAGTCCACGATAAACGCGAGCGATCGTTGGGAGGGCAATTTTCGTTCGAAGCGAGAAGTTTCGCGTGGGTTCGCGCAGCATGTGATGATGTCGCGAACCTGAAAGCTGCAGCGAAGACGTAGAAAGCTTCTGAAGCGGAGGAAGCACCGAGGCGAGAACACGTTTACCTAATTTCCTTTAGTTCCTAGGGAAGACGCTCTTAGGACGGTACCTTGAAGAGGGAGAAAGAGACAGAGAGACAGAGAGAGAGACAGAGAGAGAGAGAGAGAGAGAGAGAGAGAAAGAGAGAGAGAGACAGAGTCTGGCCCTTCACTCGACATTCCACTGATTAGTACCTGGGTGCGCGTCGCGTAACACGTCATAAAATCCTCGAACTTAAGGATCGGCCCAGGTTCTCCGGGACTGGCGACAGAAGAGAAGGAGGTTTCAACTAATTTTCCGGCTCTTTCTCTCCCTGTTCTTTTGAATCTTGTCGTTAAGAGTTTACGATCCTGGGTTCTGTCACGGGGTGTCCCCGTGCGTAGAATGGAGTAAAGTAGAGCTTCCTTGGAATATAGAACGTGAGAATCCTGGTAAGTGGATGTTGGAGAAATTGAGCGCGTTAGATTCTCTAATCTCCTCTCTCTCTCTCTCTCTCTCTGTCTATCTAATCCATCTCTATCTATCTCATTATTTCCATCTTATTCAACACCCTTCCCTCGATTAGCGCGCTAACACTCACGAATCTCCTGAATCCTTCAGATTCAAGTGTACACGGGATTCTTCGATGTCTCACCTACGCCGAGAGATACTTGGTTAAACTCTCTCCAAGCCCCTCGACTCAAAGATATTCACTGAATACCCCAGTAGCACCGTTGGATCACCTCCCCTTCTCTATTAGCAAGCCTAGGCCCGGCATACGTGTCCTTCATTTTCTCTATCCCTTTCCATTCTCCTCGTCCTTTTCAAATCCTCGAATTTAACCACCTCTCGACCCCGTTGCGAAATATACAAGTGGTACGACGGTAGAAGGACCTCTGAACGAAATTCCAACGGGGCTTGCCTGCTGATTTGGAATTACCAACGAACGATCTCGGAGTGTTTCAGCGAAGGACGAGAGAATCTGCGCGCATTCACTCGTGGTCCGTTTAAAATTTAATATTCCGCGCTCGTGAGAGTGAGAACGAGGTAGGGGAGCAGGTACTCGTGATATCGCTTATTCGATGGCCTTTTGCCGAGAGGGATGAGAACCGAGGGCAAGAGCCACGAGAGAACCACAGGACTTGGCGGGTCCTCTCTACTCATCCGTAGGTGCGAACTGCGAGAAAAGCAGGGAGGGACGATGGGGTTCCGTTGCTTATCAGGTCGACGCCAAAGTTTAAATGAATCTCCGCGGGAGCCGCTCGAGCATTCGAGAATTAGGACTTTGTAATTCACCGAGAGTGGGTTAGAAGCCGAGGATCATTTCCGGAAGTGGGAATGGTGCCTTTCAGAAGCGGTGGAGATATTTGAGATCTCTTGTTTCGTTAATAGCATCGACCTACCTCTCTCTCGGTCTCTTTCTCTCGAACGAACGAACGAACGATCCAATGAAACGGATAAGGAAATTTAACGCAGACCGCCAAATTCTTGCAGGTCGGCCTCGTTTCTCGTTCAAGGTTAAAAACGAGATCACCGGAGAATCGTGGAACCCGTTGAATTACGGCGCTTGGTAATTCGCAATTTAATACCGCGCAATTTAAGGCGCACGCTCCGTCGTATGAGCTAGCAAAACCTCCTTCCGCTTTCGCCCTAACCCAAACCTGATTACAACGGGACACGAGCACCGCGCGCCGTCCCGAGTAATGCGGCAGTTCAGTTCGAGGAAGTGAAATTGCAATGAGACTCGGCGGGCTTCGAGGGACGGTGGACGATTAAGTGGAGGGTCCCTCGTACGAGCACGAGGATCCTCGTGAGATGTAAGAGGTTCTCGGGTGTAATAACCTTGGATCGTCACGACGTATTTCATCAGAATCGTTTCGAATCGCGCTGGATACGCCGGGGCGATTTCGTAAGCCGCGAATTTTCGTTTCGAATCTCAGAGCTGAGTCGAATCATTTCAGGTACTCCTCTCTTCTTATTTGCAGACACTGGTCACGGGTTCTATTTACATTTCACTCACCGATTCGAAGGTGCGCGTGTCTGACAATTACTCCTTGAGTGACACTCACCTGAAACAGAATAAACTCGTGAGATTTGCTGCCTTTACTGGAGCTATTGAGGTAACTATTGCTATAGTCCTTTCAACTTAAGAATGTTTCCATTTCGCGCATCTCAAATGAGCCGATTGGCCACGGGGAGCGGTCACGTGAGGACACAAGCAATAGAATATCTACTATTGTCCTTTCAACTTAAGGGGATCCGTTCTTACTAGGCTTTCTTCTCGGGAATACTTCGAGAGCCAATAGAAATCGCGGAAATGAGAGGAGATTTGGACCAAATTGTTCGGCTCCATTTTACATTATTTCTTAATCGCAAGGGTATGCATCGAAAGCTTGAAGTTTATTCTATTGACGATGACAGCCATATATGTGCATCGAAGAATGTTAAATGAGTAATTACACTCACAAGTAGCATCGGTCCCTCTAGCTGTCAAGGACATTTCAATATGGCCGCTCTCGCGGCTGTATTTTCACGAATTTCTCCAATCTACGCGCACTACGCACACATATCGCTGTCATCGTCAATAGAATAAACTTCGAGCTTTCCATATATAACCTTGTCGTTAGAAAATAATGTAAAATGGAGCCGAACAATTTGGTCCAAATCTCCTCTCATTTCCGCGATTTCTATTGGCTCTCGGTGTAATCCCGAGGGGAAAGCCTAGTGAAGTTGGATCCCCTTAAGAATGTTTCCATTTCGCGCATCTCAAATGAGTCGATTGGCCACGGGCAGCGGTCACGTGAGGACACAACCAATAGAATATCTGCATAGTGTAGGGATATGCGCAGAACGGACGAAAACTCGTCCACTTCCGGAAACATTCTTAAGTTGAAAGGACAATAGTGTAGGGATATGCGCAGAACGGACGAAAACTCGTCCACTTCCGGAAACATTCTTAAGTTGAAAGGACTATAGGATAATTATTATTAAAGAGTTCTTTGGAAGTGGAGATGAAGCGGAGAATGGTGGACCGAGGACGAGAGAGGGTTGTTGAAATGTTACGGTCCACGTTAACGGAGAAGACGAACAATGGCTCTAATAGCGGGGTTCACATTGTGGTAACGGGATTACGTCGTCTAACTAACTTCGTTTCCCAATGGATAATTGGTGTAACGTAATCGCAGCATATCAAGTGACTTATCGACCTCTCTTCCACCCTTCTCTACCACTCACATCCCTTTCGCATTCGCGTTGTTAGGCACTCGACCGATTTTACACGAGGGCACGATCGAAACGTGTTCTCTCTATCTCTCTCTCATTCTCTCTCTCCTTTTCTCTCTCTCTCTCTCTCTCTCTCTCTCTCTCGTACCAACACCGGTAAGCCACATTACGCGCCATTTCCCATGACAAAATCCTCCCGGAGCGGCGGGTAGAACGCGCGAGCGGGACGATAAAAGCAAAATTTACGATAATCGTTACGTATCTACTTCGCATTACCGTCTCTATCTACGTGCGCGAGCGTATGCGCCTTGTTTACGCACCCAACACGCTCCGAGGGGTATTTATTCGTTACGTAAACGCTCCCGCGCGATACTACCTGATACATTATTATTTAATTGCGCGAGGGCCGGCGCGCAAGCGAGACGTAGAGGTGAGCGGACGAATAACGATACAATCCAAATTATGCAATGGGAATTACAATGACTAATTAGTTCGAGCGCTCTCCGATTGTGGACGAGGGATGGCAGATAGGAAGGGGGTGGAACGGAGATGGAAAGAGGAAATTTGCAATAATATAATGGCCACCCGCTCGAGCTGACCCGGATGAATGTGCTAGCATTAATTACACGTGTATCGCGGAAGGACGATGGATCCCTAGGCACGCTTTTCGAGACCGACAAATTGACTTGGATAATTGTGCGAAATAACCGTCCGCCTCCTTCTCTTTTCCGCTACCTTTCTCCGTGAGAAATAATTTACTCTGTATCTCGTGCTGAGGAAAAGTCGGAAGGTGGGTAATGAAACGAAATGGTCCTTTACTCGTGGAGCACGGGTCCGAGTGGTCTGTACGTCATTTAATGATCATTTTAAGTGCGATCCTTTCTTCTTAATTGCTCGTTGCAGGATGTAGACTTACTTTTTGTATAGACTGTTTTATAGGGGACGAGTAGACGTTAGTTGACAATTGCGACGAGCTTCGTAATTGTAGAAATTATTCGTCTGTTAATCCTTTGACATACAATGACGTCTGGGAGACGTCATTTCACGTGTCATTGTAGACTTTGAGGTCTCTGAGATGTCAAGAACTGTCTCCGGCTTAGATTATTGAATTATTTCGGCTACAGGCAAAACATTGGGCACATTTCTCTCAACGTCTTTTTTCTATCTTCGACTAATAAAAAGGAACATCCTGCAAGAGATGTTACGCGTGCGTAAAAAATACTATAAGAAGCAAAAGAAATTGGCAGGGTAAAAAATGTCTAGGTCCTCTACATTTTCGAAAATGTTTTCAAATGTTTTATATTTTACAGAACTATTTATAAAGGTTACTTAATTATTCTTCATTAATATTAAGTATCAACGTGATGAAATGTTGTATAGCAATGCAAATTGCCAAATAAAATGTTCTGTTTCTAACCACGCGCGTAACTGTTCAGTTGAGCCAATTTAAATAGTATTTTTTGAACGCGTGAAATTCCGTTTTATTTGTATGTGAAGTGGTGCTTGTACTTGAAAGGTGACGAAGTCGCATTCGTTGAAATATCATAAGGTGGTATTTTACAAATCGACCGATACATCTCGTCCTACGTCGAGGTTTACTTTAAGAACTTTTCTGTCCGTCGAAATTTCGATTTCAAGAAACAATATTCCAGGTACTGCGTATCTTTGGAACTCTATTCCTCTTTATATATGGGCCTTGCCGTCTGGAAACCTTCTCAAACTTTCCTCATTCCCAGAGCTTGTCAAATACGCGTACGAGCAAAATGAAAATTAAATACTCCTAAATACACGATCCTTTCAGGTTTACCTTTACCATGACTCATATTCTTCGCAAGCATGCCATCGAAGAGGCGAAGGATTATCAGTCGACTATCCTAACGATAACGAATTCCATTAGGCGAGACAAAATACTCGTTGAGCTCGAATCGTGTATAGTTGGAGAGCACTCACCGCGCCGCTTCTCGGCGCGAGTTAACTAAGATTAAGACGGTATTGCGAACTATCGCGAACTATCCTCTCGACGATACAAGCTGGAGAACTCGACGTGCTTAAAGCGCGTCTCGATGCGCGCGTGGGTCGAGGAGATGAGTGCAATTGACCCATGAGGATAGAAGCAAGGGACACTTTAAGAGCGTTGCGATGCATAGGTTCTCGTCCATGCTGAGTGCCTTTCGTGTATAATCGAGAAGAGGAGGAGGATATCTTACGAATAAAAAAAATTCGTACTCCACTGAGATAAGCAATATAGAAAACGGATGAAAAATAAAAAAACGACCGAGCAGTCGACGTAGGTTTCACGAAACAAGATGTTAATTCCGTCTGGAAATACAGAAACCAAAAAAAGAAAAAGAGTTCTCAGGACCTTTCTTGGCTTGTAGCCAAACGAGCGCGCGTTTCCTTCCAAATTACAACCCTCCTTTGCCCTTTCTAGCCTTTTTCAGCATCAGCTCCTAGTCCGAGAGTACTCGTTAACACTAAACGTACCATGACCGGTCAAATGACCGTTTTTAAAATTCCGATTAGAATTTCCTATATACAATGTAATTTGCCTTTGAATTCCACGACATTTCCTAAAATATACGTATAATACTTTTTTCAATGCTCACTCCTCTTTTTATCGTTTCTTTTCTGACACAAATTCGTAGTCCGTCTTACCTACCATGACCGGTCTGCTGATATTCAAGGTAGTAGGAATAAGTGTTATTAGTATAGTAAGTATTCAAGCTGGTAGAAATAGGTGTGCGCGAAGTTTCCTCGCGTTTAGTGTTAACATTATTCCTACCACGACCGGTCAAATGACCGTTTTTAAAATTTCATTTAGAATTTCCTGCATCGTTTTTAACCCTCAACGTTCACCGGGGGTCCATTGGACCCCAAGGTATTTTTGGTCGAAATTTTCAATATCTAATTTTTTGTAAATTGAGGTTCAATGTCATTTAATATTATTTCTGTTATCAGATTTGCCGGATTTATCATAATTTTGTAATAAAAAATACAGATGTTTTGCATACTTCCTGATTTCAATTTTTTTGAGAAATAGCCTTTTTCATATTTCAAAATAAATATATTTTTTGGAATGCCCATTATGAAACTATTTTTTTTCTCGAAGTGTCACATTGCTAGAGTATGTCCATCAACTTTTAGTTTAAAATGTAGAAAATCAAAAAATTTATAAATTTTTAAGTAAAAAGGGAATTTTTTCAGGTTTATTTTGTTTGCGAACTTTTTTTTTAGTATTTAAGTGATGTAAAATGATTTTGCAATGATTCGTTCTTATTCTGCTCGAGTTGAAGAAGGTTCATAAATTTCTACAACTTAAGTTTCACAATAGTTTCCTGTTGGACCCCAGTGTGAACGTTGTTTCTTACCATGGAAGTGTGAACGTTGAGGGTTAAATTTCACGACTTTTCCTAAAATATTGAAAAATTTATTATACGTATATTTTAGAAAAAGTGAAATTTAAAGGCAATGCAATCACGTTGTATATAGGAAATTCTAATCGAAATGTTGAAAATGGTCATTTGATCGGCCGGTAGGAATAGTGTTAACGAAACGCGCGTAACCGAGCACCAAGACTGAGCAGAAGGTTACAAGCGCCGCAATACGGATAGAGTCCACGCGCATCGCTTACATCTCCGATGTAAGCCCCGAAGCGGCTGTAAGCGGACGCCATGGCTGTTGTTCCGGCACGTTCACCGCTGCTGTCGGTAGCGGTTTGAGCCCTGAGGTGCAGTAAATCAGAGAGCGGAGGGCAGAGTACGAGCGGAGCGGAGACGCTTCGATATTTCATGAGGAACAGCGCGAAGGAACGGGTAACGTTATACCGAAGGATCAACCGGGCGCGTGGAAGACGCTTGGCTGCAGAACGAATTGGGGTGCAAGAGAAGAAAAGGAAGAGAACGAGGAGGACGAAGGACGTGCGATTACGAAATATAATCGCGGGTGTAACGCGTCGGTGTAAGCGATCGCGTTGTATGGAGATGGCGGCCGCCAACCGCACTCGAGATTATGGAAACGAGATATGCGCGATAATTAATTAGCTTAGACGGCGCGCGCGCCCGTCGCAGGAAATTGCCGCGATACGAACCTACGATATCAACTGTCTCCCATCGTAGTCGCAATCCCTTGGAGCTTGCTCACGCGCGTGCTCGCTTTAAGGCGCGTTCTCACGAGTCGAGTTTAGTCGACTGATTTTAGTTGATCGATCAAAATCTGGCACTTGAATCAGTTCTTGTCCAGACGTGGAATAGCACTTGGATCAGTTTTTGTCCAGACGTTTCGATAGAAACTGGTTAACAAAAGTGGAATAGTAGTGGAATCAGTTTTTGGTCACACGTTTCGATAGAAACTGGTTAACAAAAGTGGAATAGCATTTGGATCAGTTTTTGTTCACACGTTTCGATAGAAACTGGTTAACAAAAGTGGAATAGTAGTGGAATCAGTTTTTGTTCACACGTTTCGATAGAAACTGGTTAACAAAAGTGGAATAGCATTTGGATCAGTTTTTGTTCACACGTTCCGATAGAAATTGATCAACTGTTTCAGTTTTAAACTGATGTCAAAAGCACTTGTGTGCGAAGTTGTACAGGTATGGACGCATGGCGTGACGACCAGTTGAAAGCAAGTGTGACAGTCAACCGAGATTCACGCGCTTTAAAGCATGTTTCAACTTGAAACCAATTCTTCACGATTCATCACTTGAATGACAAAAGTTTGACTCGATCAAACTTTTCTTCATCAACTATAAAGTTGATCAACTCTGTCGAAAGAAAGGTTCTCACTACGGTTTTCATTCAATTTTTGTTCATCAACTACGATGGGTCAACTAAACTTGAGTCGTGAGAACGCGCCTTTAAGAGAAATTCGCTTCCGGTCCCTCGCTAGGCTCCCTTTGCGTGCCTTTGAAATTCTATCTAGAATTGCGTGCGTAGAGTATGCGTGGCTCTCTCTCTCTCCCTTTCTCTCTTTCTCTCGATGAAACGTGCGCATAAAGTGTGGACAGGGAGAAATACGAGAAATTACGATAAGTCGTGGCGCTGTTTTATTTACGTTAGCGAGGGCTGGTCGGTAGGGTTGGACGAACGAGTCAGGAGGTTTCTGTCGATGGAGTTGGAGTCGATGGTCGAAGAGGGTTGGCCTGGTGAAGCTCAAATGGGTCACAGAGGAGAGACTCCTCGGCCGCTGACCCTTGGTAGAATTAATAATCCAACGCGTAATCTAAATCCACGGAAGCGGTGAGTTCGCGAGGGGTATTGTTGCACGATTGTAATGAATATGCCGGAGGGCCGGTGCTCAGGAGCTTCGGTGGCTCTTGCAAAGGGTGAGAGGAGGATGAGGACGGTCGTGACTGGAGATAAAGCTCTACTTGTAAATTCTTAATTCGGGAGGAGTGTTACGTGAGTGGTTTTCGGTTACTACCAGGACTCTGATAACGGAGATAGGTAGGTCGAGTGTGGTGGCCAAGGTGAAGCGCGAGCGTTACCGGAGAAGCCTCTCCAAGCTCCACGGGAGAAGATTCACCCTCGAAAGGTCCGACAAACGAATGTTAAAACGCACCGATGACGAGAGAGTAAGAGAGAGAGAGAGAGAGAGAGAGAGAGAGAGTAGCATCGAGGAATGATTACTTTCTAAAGAGAGCCTTTTAGGGAATCCTTGAAAAATTCATTCGCCCCCTCGACTCATCAACCTAATAGCTCGAAAGGAGAGAGAGAGGGAGAGAATCTCGCCTGGAAGCGGATCTCGAAGGAACTCTCGTGGCAAATAAAACCTCGTCGCTCCTGCCAATTATCTCTCTCTACATAAGTAAATGGGAGTTTACCGCTCGCGGGGTTTCTCCTACTTTTTAAAGAAGTGGAGAGAAGAGGTGGGCGAGCCTTGAAAATTTCGAGACACCTCTCAGCGGAATTAGGGTCTCAAAGGTAAACCGCAAATAGTCGGTTGCCTTGGAAAAGTTCCTCGGGGAGCCGTTGCATTCCACCAACTGTTTGCCACCTCCCAGTCCTTACTCTCTCCTCCACCTCCACCACCTCCTCGTCCTCCTCTCATCCTTTCCGTATACTCGCGCTCGGTAATGTCTCGGAAAGTTCTCGCCACTTGTAACGGACTCTCTGCTCGGGCCAGTTTACGTTCGACCATAACGAGCAGCTGTTACTGCTCCCGGGGTCCCGCCCTCGCCACCTCAGCCTCCTCCACGCCACGTGACGCACGCGATTCACGCGACGAAACAATTTTCGTTGGCGATTTTGCGCCACGTTTGCGACTCCTTTTTTTTCCTCGGACAACGTGGCATCGCGACGAGACGGACCCGCTTGAATTTTACGGTCGATTCTTACACCTCGAACCACCACGGGTCCCCGTAACTTTTTAGAGGGCCCTACGCGATTTGCCACGTAAACGCCGTAAGCGTGTCGTGGAAAGCTTCGAAGTTTTGTGTTCCTAGGTACGAGATAGTCCAGCGCAGTTACGAGCAACGTCTTCTTATTCTCGAGTCACGCCACTGCCGCCGAGTTTGCGTTTTTTCTTCGAGCCTCGAGAAATAAGGAGAAGTTACGTTACGAGATAGGGATTGATGGCAGGACCCAAGAAGTAGATGGTAAAGATCACGCGCCCCAGCACCGAGTGGATATTCGCATTGCAAAGGCATAAAGATCTGGGTGGGGTTGTGAATTTTTACGTTTCGGAAGATTGAGAGAATCCATTTCGGGCTTTCGCGCGCCCTTCGCCCTTATAATTTATCGCGGCGTTTTTCTCTTGTACCTTCCTCTTCTCCGAGCAAACAGAAAGTAGTTTCTTCTTAAAGAGATGAAGCGTATAAATCAGTAAAGAGTCACCTCCCTTCTACGGAGACTTTACCGAAAAATTGCACGTTACTAAAAATTTCGATTTTTGCCATGTTTTTTCACTCCGAGGCTAAGCATCTTACGTCGCGATCAGCTCAAGTTGCTGGCCTCTGAATGGAAAACATTTCTTCCGTAAACCAAGCAGGAAGAAATCAATCGCGCGGCACGGAGCAAGCGGAGGATTCTTCAAATTACGCGGATTTTCTTTGATTTGTCGCGGGCTCTTTGCCTTTATAATTTATCGTGACGTTTTTCTCTAGTATGTACCTTCTTCTTCTCCAAACAAAAAAATAAAATACTTTCTTTTTAACACGTTAATTGCCGCGTCACGTATGGGTGACGGTTTCAGTGGAGAATTCTTCCAATTACGCGGATTTTTTTTAATCTTTCACGCGCCCTTTGCCCTTATAATTTATCACAACGTTTTTTTCTGATACCTTACTCTTCTCCGACTAAATAAACAAATATTTACTTCTTAAAGAGATCAAGCATATAAATCAGTAAAGAGTCACCTCCCCTTTACGGAGACTTCACCGAAGAATCCCACGGTACTAAAAATTTCGATTCTTCGCCACGTGTTTTCTGCCAAGCATCTTTCGTCGCGATCAGCCCAAGTCTCTGTCCATTGAAAGGAAAAAAATTTCTTCCGTAAACCAATCAGGAAGAAATCAATCGCGCGGCACGGAGCAAGCGGAGGATTTTTCCAATTACGCGGATTTTCTTTGATTCGTTCGCGCGGGCTTGGCTGCGCCAGAGCAGATTCTGGAGGATGAGGAGGATGAAATCGAAGTACGAAGCTGTGGCACGTTCCTGTTGACTGATCTTCCCTCTCTCTCTCTCTCCTCTCCGCTCGCAGGCTCACGCTGTGACGAGGGAGCGCGGATCGATGAGCACCCTGACTGACTGACTATTCATGCCTTAGCTTTACTCGCACGTCGAATCCTGCCTGCGGCGGCATGGTCGATCGGGGGTGGAGAGAGAAAAAAGAAGAAGGAAAAAAAGCGCCGCCCTGCGCCGGAGCCGCCTTCACTTTAAGCTCCGACTGACCTACTTATGCAGATTATTTCGCGAGTGTCGGTCTATCGACAGGGGCGGCGACATCGGTGGTAGCGCAGGGTGAGCTAAAGGTGAGAGACTCGAGGGGTTTCCACTTCCATTCGGCCGAGGCCGAATTTCTCTTAGTCCACCGACGAAATTACAACTTTCCATTTTATACTTCCCTTTTTTTGTCTCTCTCTCTCTCTCTCTCTCTCTTTCTTTCGCCTGGTATTCGACCGAAGAATTTCATCTGTGCGCAGCCAGAATTCTTCTCCGGCTACGCGAGAGCACCGGCAGCAGGAAGCGCGCCGGTGGAAGAGGAGCTTTTCTCTACCGTGTAATAATAATAAGAAGTTCCAGAGCCTTCTTCATAGTCTCGCTAACTCTTCTTAACGCTTTTGCGAGATTTTAATTGGACGTCGGTACGACGCGCGGAAGTCGCTAGTAACATTAAGAATTCAAAGTAAATAGCGCCCTCCTACCTTCTCTCCGAGTCTTCGAGGAGAGAGAATAGCAAAGTAACGGAATTCTCTGGATGACTTCCGGTTACGGGGGATCTCGAGTTACTCGCTTCGCTGTCCGAGGCGGGCTCGCGAGTTTCGCGAGAGGCTTGGCTCAAGGAAGGTCGAAGAAGTGGCTCGAGACAAGAAGCATATCTCCAGGAGCGAGCCCAAACTTTTGTGCGTTCGTGAATGCTCGAATTTCAACGCTCTGCGATTCCTCGGTCGGTTTCTGCCTTCTCGAGTTCGCGAAAGCTGATACGTTTGATCAAAGAATCCTCGCGAGGGTAAGTGAAAATTCGCGGATTCGTCGCTTCTCGTCTCGTTGGCCGGTACTCGAAACTCGAGCCTCGAGGACTTTCTTCTGAATTAATTTAAAACTGCCCTTCGAGTACCTAAACTCGTTGCGCGTTTGCTTTTGGCTCTTAAATTCTGCTGAATTTTACGAGCTTGGCGTACAAATTAAATGATCTTTTTTGTTGGTCGAGGACCCGCGAAAATTAGCGAATTTGTCGCTTCTCGTCTCGTTGCTCGGTTCTCCAAATTCGAGGCTGGAGGACTTTCTTCTGAATTAACTTAAAACTGCTCTTCGAGTAAACTCGTTGCGCGTTTGCTCACACGTTGGCTCTTAAATTCTGCTCAATTTTACGAGCTTGGCGTACAGATTAAATGTTTTTTTTTTACCGAGGACCCACGAAAAACGGCTTTAAAAAGTTTACCTTCGTCGCTTCTCGTCTCGTTGGTCGGTTCTCCAAATCTAAGACTCGTGGACTTTCTTCTGAATTAACTTAAAACTGTAGTTCGAGTAAACTCGTTACGCGTGTGCTCATGCTTTGGCTTTTAAATTCTGCTCAATTTTCCGAGCTTGGCGTACAGATTAAATGTTTTTTTTTTTTATCGAGGACCCGCGAAAATTCACGACTTCGACGCTTCTCGTCTCGTTGGCCGGTTCTCCAAATTCGAGGCTGGAGGATTTTCTTTTGAATGAACTGAAAACTGTCCATCGAGCACGCGAGAATTCACGAATTTTCCGACCATCGAGGATGTCATTCCCGTTGCGCGTTTGCTCACACTTCGCCTCTTAAATTCTGCTCAATTTTACGAGCTTGGCGTCCCGATTAAATGTTGTTTCTTTTTTTTTCATCGAGGACCCACGAAAATTCACGGATTCGCCAGCGGCCGTTCGTCATAGTAACGAAATCCGTCAGTGGCTTTGCAAAGTATCGACGCGAATCGATCGCTTCTCGAGTTATCGGGACAAGCGATCTCCAGTAGCACCCGTGGGCCAGGGCGTGGACGACGAGCGTGACATTTTTTTGCGGCAGTGGCCAGTTTTACGCGACTGTCAACGGCCGCGTTAAAAAAGAAACGAGTGGAGAAAAAATGGCTTTCGAAAAAAGAGGAAAGGAGGAAAAATGACGAGCAGTACGATCGTCACAGATTTCGAGATACAGACTGCACCGGGCGTGGCAATGGCCAGTGCACGCGTGCTGAAAGTAAAAGAGGAACGAAGAGAGGGGAGAAACAACGAGAGTGCGAAAGCTTCGCATGAATTTTGATCGATATAAGGTCAATGTCCCTATTTCTACTCATTCAACACAAATGATACTAAAAACAGTAGTTTAAATTATTATTTTAAGTAATAATTAGCGAACAAATTGGTCGCTTATCGCGTCACGAGTCGTACTACATATAAAATTAAAAAGATATCATTTTAAAGACTTTTATTATGAATAATTGTTAATTAAATGCAATGCAAGAAATGAACGTATTTCTACTTGCCAAAAATCGCGGTGCCTTCCTCCTTTACTTCTGTGCATACAAGTGTAACAGATTCAGTTTCGATTTATCGATATCAATAAGGTCGATGTCCCTATTTCAACTCATTTAAGACTACAACGATTGCTCGGATTATGAAATTTATTTTTAACAACGAGCTGTTACCTAGCGAGCAACGAGCCTATGCAACTTATGCCGGAGTATATAAATAATTAATAATTACTCTTTCTGTGACTTATTTTATCAACCGAATATTAATGTTAAGAAGAATAGTTCGTAGTGAGTAGAAATCAGGATTTGAGTAGAAACTGGGACATTGACCTTACGGAAGAGCACGCGGATCCCGATCCTGGAAGGTATGAAATATGAAAAATCGAAAGTTCACGGGACATCCGAGCCCCACCGCCCAGTCCTTAATACATCCGAGCGAATTTCAAGAGGGTTCTCGGCGCTGTTGGTTGTGATCGAATACGATGATCCTTCAACCTCGCCGTCACCCTTCTTCCTGCGATCCCTTTCTCGGCCTTCTTCTCACGAACCTACCGCGATCCCCATCGCGCTCCATTCCCACCTCATTAACTCGAGACTTTGTTTACACTTAGGGCACCCTTCTTCGAAAAGGGCGGTAAGGGCTGCGGTGGAAACCTCGCGACGAAATTCACTCCGGTGAAATTTAATTAACCTCCGGGCAGTTTATTAAGCCGTTCTCCTGCTACTCGCGGCGCTACGAAAGGCAAGAGCGTGCCTTTTAATCTCGCTTGCTAAGTCAGAGTGGGAGGAATATGAAAAACCGTCTGTGAACTCACGTAGAGCACGGCTGGTTGCGCTCGCGTTAGGGTCATCGTCGCCTCCAGTGGAGAAGAGAAAGAGAACGGTAGACTGGGAATGTCCAGAGATATTCGTAATTTCTTTCTCGCGGATTGTCGCGCGATGCTGTGACGCGGAAGGACTCTCACTGTGGGAGAGAATCGAGGTAGTGAGAGAACAAATTTTTTTTTCATCCTTCCACTCGACTGCGGACGACGCGACGCCTGGCGTCGGCGCCGCTGCAGGGTGCACGGTGGAGCGCGGAATTTTTCCCTCCGCTACATTCGCGACACCAGGTGCTGCAGGGGGCAGCACTCAATTTGTTTGGAATTTATCTCGGCTTTTGAATTTTGGAGAACGAGGTTGCTGTGTTCGTGTTGAAGAAAACCACGTGTTCGTGTACATTGAATCTCGGTCGATACACCACAATACGTCTCAAACTTTCGCATTACTCTTACATATGATTTTTTTCCGAGACGCAACAAGTATTGATATAATATATTTTAATGATATATTTTTAAATTAAATAATATATTTTTAAATGCGTATAATCGTGTATAATGATGGGCAATTTCTTGTTCATTGGGCTACTCCGAGAAACGATTATGTTCTATTATTTGCGGAAGATTAAAGGACATTAAAAATCTCGCGACACGGGTGCTGCAAAGTGTAGCACTCAATTTGTTTGGAATTTATCTCGGCTTTTGAATTTCGAGAACGAGGTTGCTGTGTTCGTGTTGAAGAAAACCACGTGTTCGTGTACTGCGAATGGAGATGCAATCTCGGTTGACACACCAAAGTACGTCTCAAACTTTCGCATCACTCTTACATGTGATTTTCTTCCTAGATGCAACAAATATGTAATTAAATGATTCATTTTTAAATGCGTATAATCGCGTATAATGATGGGCGATTTCTTGTTAAATGGACTACGTCAAGAAACGATTTGCTGAACTTTTTTATGCTCTATTATCTACACATTAAAAATCTCGCGACACATCTGAGATGTATTCGCGACACGACGGTAGAGAATCTACTCTAGAGGATCAGAGGTCTCCTTCCGATTCTCGAGAATTTTCAGAATGCACTTCTACGAGATACCGTTATCAGATCTAATTAAAGGAAATCGTTCGATCATCCGTGCTCCCTCTTCGACCTTCTTCCTCGAGTTTTCTCATCCTTCGTCTCTGTCTTCCCTTTCTAGTTTCCTTCTGTAGTATTCTCTCTGAGCAGGGCCGATTACCCTTGCGTCTCCTCGCTCATCCATTTCAGCGACCGCGCGGATCGTCTTGTCGGCAGAGCACTTGGAAATTAAATTCACGGAAGGGATTCAACGGCGCGGAGGATCTCGCTGCCGAGCCGCAAGTCTGTGAGCAGATCTCGTGTCTCGATGCGAAATTCTCGACGCGCGCCTTTAATACGCCGCCTTTGAGCGTGGGCCGTACGGAGCGGGTGGGCGCGCTTTGACCAGCCAGTCGATAAACCGAAACGGTCAACGAGATTTCGCGCGGGGATTAATCGACGAAGCGGGCTCGTCTCTCCTCGTCTCGCTACTTTTCCTACGGTTCATCGATCTTGGCAGGCGTGTACTTTGCGATCACGGAACAGCCAAGGGGTCGTAGGAAACCGAACGAACGAGACGGCAAGAAAACCCGAGAAGAATACGAGAAAATAGCGTGGGATGTAGAGTGTGGGACATAGTCTAGTGAAGTGTCCGACTCCTCGCGCGTATAACATATATTTAATTATTACATCACTGAGAAAATTGTATTCTTAAAATACAAACTTAATAATTCATCTTAATAGATATTCTTAATAGATAAGAATATTTTCTTATCAATATGCCGGTTCTTGGAATATATTCTTAATAATCCATCTGCATGTCGCGACACAATGAGTGTCGGTATTCGATTAAGTTACGTTATACTTCGCGTGTGACACATGTCGATGCCTGTATCTTGTTCCTTGTGTAATTTTGTGTGCTATGTTATGCAAAAAGTATGGATAAAGAAGTGACGAAGTGGGTAGAAGAAGAGGATTTGGGCGATTTAACGGAGATATTTGTAAGTAATAGAAATACATATGAAGTGTAACTTTCTCTCGTGACTACATTTCTCAACTATTTGCGATTTCAAGATATGGATCATGTAATTTTCGACAATATCAAGAGTGAAGCATTTCATTAAGAGTTTTGTTTCCAATAATTATATACGAAATATATCCATACAAATTTTTTACCAGGCTATGTTAAGGCTAAGTTATAAATTACATTCTTTAAATTTATATTTTAAGTCTACCTACGAGAAAATGTTAACGAATGACAGCTAAGTCTCTTCTTCTTTTCTTTATTTCTCTATCCTCACTAATTCTACAATCTTACAATAGTGAAGAGTAAAATCAAAAGTGGGGGAAGAAAAAAAAGAAAAAGCGAAACTGAGAGACGAGGCACAAGAACCTGGTTGAATCTTGTATGCTAACAATAAGCAAGCATTTCGCGTCCAATCGCGAGAGAAGAAACCCTGAGAAAACAAGTCCGAAGAAAACGAACGTAGTGGGCTCTTCTTCTTCGACGATGACTTTTGGGATGGTGGACTTTATTTCATCATTTAATATTTGACGAATCAAAAGTTATAAATTACATTCTTCAAACTTATATTTTAATTCTGCCTACGAGAAAATGTTAACGAATGATAGCTAAGTCGCTTCTTCCTTTCTTTATTTTTCTATCCTCGCTAATCCTACAATCCTACAATAGCAAAGAATAAAATCAAAAGTGGAGGAAGAAAAAGAAGAAAAAGCGAAACCGAGAGACGAGGCACAAGAACCAGGCTGAATCTTGTACCGTAAGCAAGCACGCACTTCGCGTCCAATCGCGAGAGAAAACAAGTCCGAAGAAAACGAACGTAGTGGGCTCTTCTTCTTCGACGATGACTTTTGGGATGGTGGACGAGAGGAATAAGGGTGGCGAAGGACCACCGAGGGACATCGAGAAGGGGACGCGAGACGGCGACGAAAGGACGAGGACTAATTCGAAGCAGGGAGAATTTGGGGCTTTTTGCCGCGTTACCTGCGGCTCGTTTGTCTCGCGGGACGCGCCGAGGGGTGGACGGGCCATGAGGAGCGCGGCAAGAAAGTTGAGGAAAGTTAAGACGAATGTTAGTCGGTTCGTTACCCCCTCGGTGGCGAGTTACGAGGGGTCCGAGGAGAACGGACGACCACGAGAATTTCGGAGATGAGGAAGAGAAAGATGGAGGACACTTTGGGATTGTAATCGCGGGCCCGCGCTCTCGTGACCCTGGAACGACCTCGTAAGTCAACGTCCGCTCGTAGAACCAGCCCTCCTCGAGTTCTTTTTCACCACGGTGACGATCACATCCCGTTTATTAGTCGCGCGGCAAATTTCGCGATAACCATTATCATCCTCGAGCTACAACTTACGCGAGAGGTTAGAAGAGACCGGCGCTTATTCCTCGATCTTCTTCCCATTGGACGACGCACTTGAAGATTTTATCATTTTCCATACGACTTCTCTCCGACTCGCTTATCGACCTTTCAGACATAAGACTCCAGCACGAAATTTCACGTCGAGATAGAAGAAAAGGAGGAGAAAATAATTTGGAAAGGAGCTGCGCTCCTCTTTTCTACGAATGTTCCTTCTGAGATCTGCTCGTGGTCGCACGGTGAATTCTGGAAGGCAGGAAGGGGTGAAATTTCAGCGATGACGATTTCCATAGCAATTGGACCGTTTGGTAGCGCTACTTTTCTGGGTTATGTGGAGATGAAGGAAGGGACGAGGAAAGGAAAGGAGGTAGGGCACCCTTTGATTGCGGCTCCTCTTTCACGAGCTGCCTCAGCACCTTCCGCGCGGACCGGGAAGAGAATTCACTTCGCGGACTCCGGAGACGGTGTAGGAAGGAAGTGGCCGTTTCGCGGTCGCAAATATATTCCATGATCTTCCATGCATATATGCATGCGATAAAGGCTCGCTGGTAGGGTGGTGGAAAAAGATGATGAAGGTTGGAGGAAGATCGGAATGTTCGCGGATCGGCCCGTGTTTCTCTCTTCCTCTCTAAGTCTCGCTCTGGAAGATTGATTATTCCAATTTTGCGAAAAGACTGGAAAGAGGAGTGAGACGAGGTATCGACTGCTTAACACGCGAAAAGTTTGTCGTTTCGCGGGTACCTCCGCTCTTGCAGTTGTTCGAGCGAATAAAATGATTAATTATGATCTCTAATTAATAACAGAAACGCTCGCAAATGCCGAGATGCTTGTCGTTCTCGCCTGTCTTCGCGGGTAAGGAGACGTCAGGTGTTTGCTTGTCGCGGGTGTCGCACGCCACGTGCGGAAATTGCGTGGCAGGGTGAGAAAGGTTTCACGAGGCGAGGCTCGAAGGTCGGAGAAGGAAAGTGAGAGGGTGTAGAATGAGCAGGTGCATCGAGGTCTTTGGGATTGGTCACGCGATTTATCAGTTTTTTTCCAACATGCGGTTACCTTCTTCCACCTGGGACGCGTTAACTCTTGAAGAATTTTTTATTCTGGGTAGTTCGGTAACCTACGGCGCTCGGTTGAAGAGTACAACTGACGATGCACCGAGTATTAATTTACAAATAACCGCAATTCTTCAATTAAATTTCTGATTTAAAGCTTTCGAATTTGCAAACTTCGAAGCTTACATTCCATCGTATCGGTATCCCCGGATGAGTGTTAATTAGAGCATGCTCGCATTCTCCATAGTAGCTTCCCACAAATTACCAGCGAATTGCGTGCCCGTAATTTATCATTTCCTCTGTTCTCAAACGCGCGGCTACTTTTCGTCCGTGTTAAAAACCTAGTCGACCTTTCCAAGTATTAAAAATCGTCTCGAAAGCAGCGACAAGGGATTCGCGAAGAATGGGCCCGCTCTAGGAGGATTAATTAAGGAGGAAGATTAATGCAGCCCGGAACGAATAGAATCTCGGGTGAGCGCAGGTGGATGTGAATTTTCACCGAGCATCCCGTGATCGTACGTTCACCATGTCGAACAGGTACGCCTCCCATTGGCCACGAGAGTTTACATTGTAAATTACATCGCATTCGTAATTAGAACACGTGTGCGGTGAAGCGCTAGTAAACCACAGCTCGGGCGAGCAAGTCGAAAAGCGGGCGCGATAATTTATGTAAAATCCAAAGTCGAATAATTTATTAACCGTCATCGGTTTGGCCAATGGGCGCGCTGGGAGCGAGCAGAAAATAGGAAAAGCATCGAAACTCTGCGCGCCTGTAATTTATTATCGACCGAGGGCGATCACGTCGATACAATTCTCTCTTTAACCCATTGACGCACACGTTTTCATTTTTAGGCACGACCGTAAAGGGAGTGACTTATGCAATCGCCATCCTGAAAACCGTTCGTATGTATGTGTGTGTGTATGTATGTGTGTGTGTGTGTGTGTGTGTGTTTGTCCGTGTATATCCTCGATTTCGGGAAAACGGCTGAACCGATCGGGACGAAATTTGGCACAAAAATCAAGTACACTACTGTAAGTTGACAATAAGGTTTGTGAGCCGCCATCTTGAACCGGTAAAAAATGGCGGGAAGTTCAAATATCGAAAAATTCATATCTTTCGTACTATTCATTGGATCCCGATAAAATTTTACACGTTCATGTACACGTATGCAATGACAATTACTGGAAATTTTCAAATTTTTTGATTGGCCGAATCAAAAATGGCGACTAATTCAAATCTTTAGTCCATTATTCCGACGAAATGACTGAACGGATTCGGACAAAATTTGGCATGTAGATCGAGTATATACCTATTTGGTGCCACGAAACTTTGTGTAACGCCATCTCGAACCGTTACAAAATGGCGGCACATTCAAATCTTTAATTCACTATTTTATAATTATAGTTTGAAAATCCCGTAATTTCGAAACGGTTGAAGATGACCATGCATAAAGTTTTGTGGCACCAAATGGGTATATTTTTAAACTATATGCCAAATTGTGTTTGAATCCGCGCAAGCGTCTCGCCGGAATAATGGATTAAAGATTTCAATTTGTCGCAATTTCTGAATGGTTGAAGATAACCATACATAAAGTTTCACCGCAACAAAGGTGTATATACTCTATGTACATGTCAAATTTTGGTTCGGATGCATTTAATTGTCCGGTTTTGATCATTTGGGCCTATTGCAGAAATGCTGCATTTCGTGGGCGAGCGCGAAGCGCGAGCATCCGATGACCTCAGGGGGTATGGCGCTTGAGCGAAGCGAAAGCGCAGAGGACTCTGTAGCATAGTTCAATATCTCAATACTTGAATTTTCCACAATTTCGAAACCTTTTGAAATTCGTGGGCGAGCGCGAAGCGCGAGCAAAGGCAATCTGGGGGGTTGGCGCTTGAGCGAAGTGAAAGCGCAGGGGGTTTACCCCCTAGTTTTTTTTTTAATATCCTCCCTCAGAAACACACTTTTCCGTTTATTTGTTTCTCACTGCAATACGGAATGGAGCGTCTGTAATATGTTTGGAAGTCGAAATTATCAAATCTTAGCACAGTTTTTGCGGGACAACTTGCGACGGCATACTTTAATTCATAAAAAAACGAAACGTTATTAATACGGACTGTACTAATGCACTTGTTTGTTCATTCTTCAGTAATGCATTCAACAAAAAAGACGCAACAGTGTAGATAACATGTAAGTTAGTTTTGTCTACGATTTTTCATGATCTGAACAAGTTCCATTGCCGCACAGTTTGGACGACTATCACCGTAGTTTCCCTATATATCCCCAGCAACTTGCTCCCTATAAGCGTAATAAGCGTCAATTAGTCGAAAGAATGCAAATAAAAGTAAACTTAACACATTGCGTACGGCGCTCTGCGCGCTCAACGCGCTTCCAGGGCCCGTACATTTTTGAACGCTTCAGAGATATCTATAACCCTCATACGAGATATCTCATAACCCGTACACAACGTTCGCTTTGCTAAAAGCGAGATATCTCGTCACCCTTACGCAATGTGTTAAAACAAAATCCAATCACTTTTTGCGCGTCTTCCTCCCTTACTAAAACACACCGCGCGTCTTAATTTACGCGCACGAGTCCTCTCCCAACCGGCACGCTCCTGCTAGCGCCTATTGTTTCGAGAATGCCATTAGAAGCTCTTCTTTCTGCGAGGAAGGAGGCCATGGATGCTGCGAGCATGATGTAAGAAGACAAGGTGAAACATTGCGCATAATGGCGGCCAGCTGATAGAATTTTGCCCCCGAAAGTTGCGCGACATTCAAATATAGTATAAAAGTTAAGCCATAAATACCCATCTAAAATTGCGGTGTAATTAATTACACAAAATTAAGTAATACAAGATAAGTATAAAAATAAATGTGTAAAGATTTAAGTATGATATTACCGAACTCGTAACGACCCAACCTATAGGATTTGGGGACAATCGTTCATTGGTCAACACTGCGCATCCTCCAAACTGTTTCACCTTGTATTCTTACATCATGGCTGCGAGGAGAAAGGAAAAAAAAACAAAATCAACGACGGTGGATGAGAGGCACGATGAGGCCAAGCCGAAGAAGTAGAACGACGATGAAAAGAATACGATGGAGTGAAAGAGGAAGAGGGAGGCACAGGGAGATTGAAAACAATTGAAAGCGGAAGTGGGTAGGAAATACAGGAGGAAACGGTCGATCGGAAGTGAGAAAGGAGACGAAAAGGGAGGGTGAACAACGTACAGCCTGGGCATTGGTTACCAGGGTCCGATAATTCGCTCGCGTTGGGGTGAGCTCCTGGTGAATGATGCCAACCAACGATGCTCTTCCTCCTTCGCTCTTCGGTCCTCTCACCCATTGGAGAGTGGATCCTCGTGGATACTCCTGCGCCTCCATAAGTTTGCCGCCCTCTTCCTGGCCACCCTCTTTCATCCAGACCTCTCGCTCTCTCGGTGGCTGTCTGCGAGCATCCTAGCCTGCTCCAACTCGTCGTGGAGAGGCTTCACTTTGACACTCGAGATTTGTTACCGAGCTGCTCCTGACGTTCTCCTCGGTGCGCGCGCGCGCGCCGCGTGTAAAATACAGTGCTGGAGCATGGCGCGGATGGGTGTGCTATGCAAATGCGCCGCGTCCTAGGAAATAAAAACACGGGCTGAGGGTCGCGGTGACACGACGTGGTGGAGGAAGGTGGAGAGAAGGTGCTGGAGAGGAATGGGACAGGAGGTGACGGTGGGAGGAGTAGAGGAGACCGAATGGAGCGTGCAGGGGTGGAGGAAGGAGGGAAATAAAGCAGGATGTAAAGCACGGATAAGGGCGGACGCGGCTGTGAGGAAGCTCGTGGAATACGAGGCAAAATGTCGAGAGAGAGAGACAGAGAGAGAGAGAGAGAGAGAGAGAGAAAAGGTGGCAAGGTCGAGGGTAAGGGACGAGCCGGTGGTAGGTGAGAGAGGAAGAACCTCCGATAAGAGGAATCCAGTGGGACCGAGACGGAGACTGCGGAGGGTGAGAGAGTCCAGGAAAAAGGAGAATCAAAGAGAGTGGAGAAAGCAGAAGCTAAGAGGTACGAGAGTAGATGCCCTTTCGGATAAGAGAGAGAAAAGAAGGTTTAGGGGTTGGGACCTTGCGGTGGTCCTATCGAACGACGAAATTAGCGGAGGAAAAGAGCGAAGGTGAAAGGAGAAAAAAAGGAGTCGCGGAGGTGCTCGAGCCTGAATACCCGAGCTTCCTTTTTTCAATCTTCCCCTTGGTCCTTTTTCTCGGCTCGCGGCCTCGAAAGTATCCACCTGCGCGTTTAACAGCTTCATTTCGCTTGATCCAAAACGAATGAGTATCGCGAAATGTGCGTTTAACACTCGAGATAGAAAGAGAGAGAGAGAGAGAGTGAGGAACGGGGAAAGAGAATGAGAGAAAGAGAAGGAGAGAGAGAGAGAGAGAGAGAGAGAGAGAGAGAGAGAGATGCTCGCAGACGGGAAAAGGCGAAAGGGCAGAGGGCAAACGCGCTCGTCCGAGCCAATTAACCGTTGTGTGCTGCGAGTTACAGGCCCCACCATGGCGGTTAACGTGTAATGCCGCGTAATGGAAGCGGAAACGCGTCCCGCTTTTGTGACCATCTCGACGACCTCGCGGGTCAAAAGGTGAGGAGTGCGCGAGCGCGAACGCGCGCGATTCGGTTGATCGATTCGCCGGAATGCTTTCCATTCCAGCGCCTCGCGCGCCCTTCTCCATCCCGCTCGTTTCACCGGTGGAAAGCCAAGTGGAAAAATATTGCCATTACTACGAACAAATTTTTCTCCTCGCGCGGCACGTGCCGGAATAATTCCTCGCGTTTCCACCGGCTGAAACGAGGAGGACGCTCTTTCACGACTCAAGTTAATTAGCTAATCGTGGCCGCGAGTAATGAGAACGCTCGCGAGCTACCTACCACCCGGTAATTCGCGTAATAACGAGGCCGGACGAGAGAGAAGCTACCCGCGTGTCATCGAGTTTCGCTTGGAAAAAAATGCCAGGAGGAATACGTACTCGTGAGATGTTCTTCCCTTCGGTGCTTCGTGCTCCGTTGGAAACGAGCGAAATTGAGTCACTCGGGTATGAGGATTCGACGAGTTTAAAGCTCCGATGAATTTGCCCGGTACTTTCGAAATTCGTCCCGATGAAAATCAATCGGTAACGCGTGATTGCGACGATAGGTAGTAATAATCATCGCGTTAATAACGGTACTGTTATTTTATTAATTAATCGACCGAACGCCTACGCACGCTCTCGTTACGCCCCACGAAACTCTTCTCACTCACTCTCACTAACCTCTCCTCGACACATCCCCACGGGGCAGTGTTTAATGCGCGGTAATGAGGTAGAAAATAATATCCCGTGCCTTCGTTATCCTACGCCGTGGCGCGCTCGACAATGGAATTAGTTTGCGTTCGAAAGCGCTCGAATCTATCGCGTAGAAGAGAATAAGGGACGAGATTATTACGTTTCCGTTGTTTAAGTGAGGTTCCTGATGTAGAAGCCTAGAAAGATAGATGCTTTAGAATTTTCTTTGCGCAGACTGGAAACAGTGAATCCGTTCGAACTTAGGGAACGTATTGCACTATGTTTTTATTATGTAATCAACTTTTTGTGACGATCAAATCTTTAATTTTTGGATATGCGCGATTTTTTCTTGAAACTACATTTACGAAATTGGCGCGCGTGATTACTACAAAACTATTCGTATAATCAATTTGCTCTTGTACCTACGTACAGGTAATATGCGTCGTTTGTCGGTAAACCTGTTGAGTTGAACAAGAAATGTGTGTAGTTCTTTATTAAACAAAACGTATACATTTTTTCGGGTAAAAATGAAACGGTTATTAGCTCGCCATTGTGTTCATTTTCAACCTATTTCAAATTTTGTAGGTTCATCGATAACCCATATAAATTTACGGAGTGGGCGCTTATAAGATTACCATACTGAACAGACCCACAGAGCGGCGTAAAACAAACACAAGAGTCCTGGAATTTCTTGATAATTATTGCGAATATTGAATAACGATCCAGGACTTTTGTGTTCGTTTTAAGCCGCTCAATGGGTCTCTTCAGTATAGTAAACTTATAAGCGCCCATCCTGTGTATGAAACTACTCAGAAAGACTTTTCCAAAAACATATTTCAAGATAAATTCACTCAGAGGGAGGCACCCCTTTATACATAATCACCACATTTTCTTCTCACAAATATTTAGTCACATAGTGGAGATATAGTACATACTCCCAAAATTCCAAAAATATGGATAGTTTTTAACTCGCAGAAAAAAGTGGCTAAAAGCACCCGTCGTTTAGTCTCCTACATCAGGATCTCCTCTTAACCCTTAACGAACACTAGGAGTCTGTATGACTCCACGAAAATTAAGTGAAAAAAGAATGATTGTTAACATTCTTTTATTTCAAGAATTTTTTTCAAATAGTACAATTTGCATTGACTTAGCAGAAAATTTATTATTTTTTCAACATTGACTGAAGATAACTCATGAATTTCTTTAGCCACAAATATTCAGTTATTTTTATCTTGCAGCTGTTTAAAAGCGGTGGGGTCTGACATACCCTCTGTGTCCTTTACAGAATTATTTCAAGGTACGTCCTTTAAGGGTTAACGTCAGGATGCAGAGCTGGAAGCGTGAGCGTGAAAATTAACTGGCTGGAGGTGAAATAATGGGTGCCAAGGGTGGTAGAAGGGCGAGAAGAGGTGGAAAATAGGAGAGAAGAGGCAAGCGGAATAAGAGAATAGATCGTAACTGGACGATAACGTGTAATACGTTGTAACGAGGGCGCAAGAGAACGCCTAGCTCTTTCCAACTCTCGTCGTGCGACGCCAAACGTCGCGACGCTCCGCCCCGCGTGAAAAAGCTCCCAGTTGGTGGCGTGAAACGAAGCGCGTGGGTGCATCTAGTAGTTAGCTCGAGTTGTTTAAAGGAGAAAGAGAATATTCGTGCAGGGATATTTTCACTCGTGCACCCTACAGGCGCTCTTCTCTCGTGCTTTCTCGTCAAACTTTCCACGTACCATCCTCCGTGCATCTGGCTCATCGATCTTTCCATTTCTCTAATCTCGCGCACAATTTTCGTTCATCAGCTCGTTAACTCATACGTTAGTTACCTCGTCACTTTATATTAACCCTTTTGGTCACGCTTTATCTTTTAAAACACGATGGTCATTGTATTATAGGTCGTTGGATTCGTCAGGACCTCAGCAATATTACGGTACAATGATAGAAATATGCTGTCTTGTTTAAAAAAAAAGATCGATGACCTAGATATCTCTAAAAATATGAGCTTGAGGAGAAAACGGTACCCTCTATAATATGCGTGCCCTCCGAACCAAACAATTTATTCCTTGGGTATTTCCACGTATCATTAACACTAGATTTATGGGAGCTTTTTTATAAACGCAATTTTTCGTTTAAACCCGTTAAATTTACGGCTCTCCGTAAACCTAGTGTTAAGGTGTTCCAAAATTTCCTAATAAACTCTCGTGGGGAACGTTGGGTGGCTTAAAACAAACAAAAAAGTCTTAAAGCAAACAAAAAGGTGAAATGAACTTACATTGACAGAAGGTGTTCAAAGTGATTGCCATTGGTATCAATGCAATCCTGCAATCTCCTTATCACGGATTGAGTAGGATTTTTTATCGTTCGGCACTTGTCGAATCACATGCTCTAACAATTCTCTCTCGCATGTCTTCAGGCGTAGTTGGAATTTTTTATAAACAATGTTTTAATGATAATGAGATTGCAGGATTGCATTGATACCAATGGTAATCACTTTGAACACCTTCTGTAAACGTAAGTTCATTTCACCTCTTTTGCCTAAATGATCTTCATTGACCTTCAAAGACCTTAATGTTCTACATCATTGGATTCGTCTCGACAGCCTCTATCAGAAAATAAATACCAAAACGTAGCATTCTATTTAAAAACACAAACTTGACCTTCAAATCTCTCAAGCGACTCGACTTAGCAACAAAACACTAATGTCAAATAACAGCCCTCTTTGTCCCATGCAACTATTGTATTAAACAATTTTTGTATCAAACTACTATCATACTTTTGCAGTTATTCTAGGTGACAATTATTCGTGCCTCACCCTGTATAGCATCCTATGTCCATAGCATTCATTTAGTATGTCCTCATACGAGTACTTACCTCATGACCGAAAGGGTTCACGGTAAGTTTGCTCGCTTATTTTATTACAAATATATGCGCAAATCGTGAAAAGGAACGCTCACGTATACGAGTAACTTCTTTTCGGATCGGTGGACCAGGTGCAGGGAGTTGAATTTAATTTTTTTCTTTCCGCCCACGTTGATGCACGCGCCCGTCGATTTATATTCCCTCGTGTTTTACATCGATCTCCGCTTTCGTTACTGCCCATTTAAACGGAAATTGGACGATTTGGTCGTGTTATAAATAATAATAGGGCGCGGGTGGGATAATGCGGAACGATCGTACGCTTGTGGCACTATCCACGCGTTCTCTCTTTCCTCTTCTTTTTCATTTCTTCTCTCTCTCTGTCTCTTTCGTTCTCTCTTGCATACTCTCACTCAGCCTCGTCTACTCTCGTTCCAACTGTAATTCGCCATTTCGCGGGGCCGGGCTCTGGGGAGGAGAATGCGAGCGGATGTTCAAAAGCATTTACTTCGCTTGCGGGGACGTTCATGGAATCGAGGGCAAATCGCATATGCGGATGTTCTCTCTCTCTCTCTCTATCTCACTCTCTGAAAATCCAACGGATAAATATTATGTAAGCGGATGACATTATCCAGATTGCTTACGACTTCCGTGATACGAGAGCATATCTGGAACGACCCGGATGTATCCCAAAGAAGATTTTCCATTTTCCTTTAATATCTGGAAAAGCGTCCTCCTTCGTTACATCTTTGATCCTCCTTGCGACCCCTGAGGATGTAGCTCGACATTTCGAAATTCTTCGTCCTCCGACTGTCTCGAAGCTTCTCCATTCCACGCACGACTATTATCCGCGAGATTAAAAATTCCGACTCTCTTTGGAGAACGAAGAAACTCCGCTGTTCTCGTAAGCATCGTTACCTCGCTTACTTCTGCTCCTCGCGTTTCACCCAGGACATAATCCGAGGCTCGGTGCGAAAACCAGGCCGGCAGTATTAATTAACTGATCGTACGACGGCGCCGGCGTACAACGACGCCACGATTATTACTACCGGCGAACTCTAGCGATTTAATCTTCTATCCCATCTCTCCTCTCTCTCTCTCTCTCTCTATCCACAGATTCTTTTATCACGAAGAAATTTTAATTAAGTCTTTCTTCCTTCAATTCCCCGACTCTCGTAAGCAAGAGTCTCGTGGTATTGTCTGTGGATGCCGATTCCATCGGAGACTCGTCAAAAGTCAACGAGTTTCTTTCAAATTACTTTTCCTTTATTCACTCCGTCTCGGTAGTTTTGCCGATTTTACCACGAAAAAAGAGACGCGATTGAATTCGTGGCCTCTAGACGCACGCGCGTCCCTTCACCACTTTCATTTTCTCTCCCTTCGGAATTCCACGGGGTTTTCCACGTTGTGCTTCGTTCAATCGATGCCGCGCAATTGCTCAGCTGCTTTTAATAATTCGTCCACTTTGTACTCGCGTTCCGCCATCGTTTCCGATTTTAGCACAGAGAAAAATTGTAATTGAGTTTGCCGCTTCCTCTCTTTATTTTCTTCAGAAATCAAGCTTAAACTGTCTCTCACTGTTTACTGGTGCGATCGGTAGTCAGTACAGCATCGTTCGATTTACCTTCTTCCTACATTCAAAACCCGATGATATTTCTGCTTATCCAGAAAAAAAAAAAACTTCCACGACGCATTTTAAACGTCGCGGAAAATGTCTCCCCACGATCGTCGATTGCTCAGCTCTCACCCTCTATTTTCCTTTTTAAAGCGCATCTTTGTCCTCGCCCTATCTCGCTAAAGCACCCCAATTGTATGCAAGCTACCCCACTATCTCCATTCTGATAACACCGCTCGGGCAAAAACACTCGGAGCTTGGAATATCGCGGACACGCTTTTTCACGTTGGATTCTCCCTCGGTGGGATCAATAAAAGAGAACAACGGAAACTAATCAAATTCTAACGGCCAATTTAATTTTGCCAACCCAACCTCTTTGTCCACGAGAAGCGCGCACTGGTCAAACCATCCTCTCGCGGAGAATATCGTTCCGCGATTTTTCACCGGGCACGAGGACGGGAAAAAAATCGATTCTAAATCTCCGGTGTAAAAAAAGAAAGAAGGAGGAAGAAGGAGAGAGAAGGAGAAAGAGTATACGTGCGCGATCACGGTGTTTCGGTGGAGGCCTGCACACGCGCGTTCTTTTATGCAGTGGATGCGGCGGAGCGCAGTTACATTTCCTTTTGGTCGGACTGCGCGTGGAGCCTCCGTACGGTGGTGGCTGGGGGTAGTCGCCGAATGCGCCCCAGTGACCCGTTCTTTTATACATGACCGTAGGCACCGGTGACTACACGGACTAACCCCACCACCGATATCTCTCGCGTCTGGATGAGAGAAGCGTGTGAGTGGCCAGTGGGCGAACGCACGGATATTTTGTGTACTCTGCGTCGCAGTTAAGCCATCGAATAGAGGGAGCTCGTGGAGATTTTCCGCCCACGCTTGCTAAGAGGTGGACGCGCTTAAGAAGGGAAAAACGCGGATATGCCATGCTAACGATGAGCAAACATTTTGTGTGTGTGTGTATGAGTGAGAGAGTGTGTGTGTGTGTGAGAGAGAAAGAGAGACAGAGAGAGAGAGAGAGAGAGAGAGAGAGAGAGTCCGCAAAGACCAACCGATAATTTGAATAATCGGAAAATCCTCTGGCAGATCCGTGTTTGCCGACTATTTTCCCCGGCTCGGTGAAAATCGCCTGGCCAAAGGTAAAAGGAACTTCCAGAGAGAAAGCGTCGCCTTTTCTCGCTCGGTCGTGGCAAGGCCGAGGGTGACGTCTCGTTAGTAATTTCATGAAATGTTAATTAAAGTCCAGTCCTTACAAGCCGCCCCCGCTTTACCGCGAGTCGACGTTAGTAATTGTTGTCATTACGGTTGGGCCCAATCGAGAGGCGAGTTTAATTAAAACGTCATGCAAACGTTAAACAACCTTCTCCCTTTCTTTTTTTTAATTATCGAACTTCATCCGCTTCCACGCAGCGCACGCCGCACGGCACCGGGTTCTATCCGACGATAATCGAGAAGGATCCTTTTTATTTCTCCTCCTTCTTTAATTAGAAATCCACGACTTGTATCGAGCTATCAATTTTTCCACGTGAACCTTTCAGAAGTGTCGCTACCACGAGAACAACTTCCGAACGACGACACGGCGAGAAAGAATTTCGCCTCTTTTTCCATTCGCTCTCTACCTCTTTCGAGAAAATCGGAATTCGCGTTGAAATTATTCCCAGGTGCGAAATTAGTCGCTCTTAATAGTTACAATATCGCATCGGAGCGGAGCGCAATCGTAGCGCGTATTTAACGCTATTCATTACTTCGTCCTCCCTTCTACCCTTCTCGGCACTCGCCTTTCGTCCACGCGCGTACACAGCACACAATTACATCCAGCACACACACCCACACGTTGCCACGTTAGTTCCTATTGTTTCTGGTCGGCGAGTCAAAGTACATACATTTATCACTCGGCCTGGCACACACACGCGCGCGCGCGCGAATAAGCGCGCACGTGCGTCTCCTCCTCGATCTCGGTGAGTGCAAACACCCGTCTCCACCCACGCGCGCACGAACACACACGAGCGCGCGTGCCATTTACACGCACAGCCGCGCGACCCAAGGAAATCGAGCAAGGGGTGACGTAACGAGAATCACGTAATCGCCAATGAGACCAGGCGTCTGCTATGAAACCGGCGCGCGCGCGTGCGTTTAATTAATATCCTTCGTACTTAACCGCGTGGAGACGCTTGCTTCGGGAGGGTTGAGGTCGGCTAGGACGATACCGAAGGTAAGAGGAGCTGTGGCGGGGGTGGATGGATATGCCGATTCAGAGAGAATCAGTAATTCCCTGCACCCCTTGCGAGCTATCCGGTATGCCGTTTGTGGTTTCGCTAACGGTGGAGGTGAGAGGGTTGAGACGAGCCGAGGGCGGAAGCAGAGAGGGTTGGAGCAAGAGAAAAGGAATTTTAGGGTGGAAAGTAAAATGAGGAAGGTGCAGTGGTATAATAATTCAGTGGTCCATGGATAAACTGTTATTTAATGGATGGATATTGTTTAATGGATAAATTATTATTTAATTGCTGGATCTGGTCGTTGGAAATATCGAATGACAATGACAATGGCAATGACAATGACAATTTGTTGTACTCTGGGACAAGGTCTCCCAAAGCACAAGTAGGACATGATCAAATGCAAAAGAGCCTTTTGCAAGAAATAGGCATCAAAACCATTCCAAACGAGTATGTAACATTGCACATTAACAGAACAAACAAAAATAACAGAATTGCTTAACCATTTTCCTCGTCACATTATTCGTATGCTGACACCAACACGGAGTAGCAGAAATGTTATATTTTGAGAGAGAGAGAGAGAGAGAGAGAGAGAGGGAGAGAGAATGTATATATTTTTTTGTTCTAGGACCAGAAAGAGAGAACGAGAAAGAAATGTATATATTTTTCTTGTCCTACGACCAGGGAGAGAGAGTACGAGAAAGAAATGTATATATTTTTCTTGTCCTAGGACCAGAGAGAGAGTGACAGACGGAGAGAGAGAGAGAGAGAGAGAGAGAGAGAAAAGGACGATGACGTCACGAGGGCTTCGCAATCGTGCGCAGCAGAGTTCGAAGCTCAATCGTACGGTTGCACGTTTTAAACGCGGGAGCTTCTGCAATCCTACCTCCACCACCACACTCCACCGTGCGTAATACCGCTTGAATTATGAGCAGCAATGCCGATTATTTAAGGGGCCATCGCCTTTAATAAATCGCTCAGCCACGTGACGATGGATATATTACCCTAAGGCCGATATTATAGTGCTATAAAGCCGAAATCATTCGGCGCGCGCTATTATTCGCCTGCATTAGAACTCAATTAACATACGACTAGGCTCGTTCCTGCATCGTCAAGGGCGATACTTCAAACGGAATTCTTAAACGTACTTTCCAGAGAGAAAAAGAGACAAGTGGAAGCGGACGATGGTTTTATCTCTGGAGATAATTATGAAATGAGAATCGCGAGCATGAGAATTTCGATAAGCTCCTTTGCCAAATGAGGCCTTGAATTATTCAAGAAGGGCGAGGAGGACCAAGGTGAATTAATTACAAAAATCTGCGATGGAAGAATTGCCAACGGCACCGAGCAAAGAACAGAACAAACATCAGCTCTCGTCCAGTGAAGAATTTTCAATAGCCTTAATTTTTGCAGACCCGCGTTTTATCGTCCGGTAAATCGCTAGACCACCTTTAATCGAACGTCGTACGGGGACGAGGGTCTCGTTTAGCTGAAAATAAAACCTACGTGGCCCTTCCTTCTCGTTCTTCTACGTGCGTGAGAGAGTTTCTCGAACCTTCGCGTGACCGAGCGATCGCAGGTGAGGTGGAAGGAGCGCGCGACGCGTATGCAAAAATGGCCGAGGCGCACGAAGGAGGGCGAGGGCGGTAGCGAAAAAGAAAAAAAATCAAGGCTAAGAGAGCGCCACTTCGTTTAAGATTAATATTCGTCCTTCGCTTCCACTTTCGAGGGAAACTCGTCCTTGTCGGGCTGCCCGAGAATATCCGAGTCGCGTGACAGCATGTAAGGAGCGTTATAAAAGGTCTTAATAGATTTCCACGCGTGAAGGCTGAAGCGAGAAGGAAGAGGAAGCGGGAAAAATGGTGGGTGGAGTTTCGAATGCATTCTTAAAGCGATCGGATCTGGATAAATTTCCACACTCGAGAGTGACGAGGATGAAGAGGGTGACGGAATAGAGAGAATGGCGAAGGAAGTTTTAAACGCGTTCTTAAAACAACACCGATCTGAGAAGGGACGTCCTCGCGAACTTCTCCAGGACAATGAGAATTTTTTTCTAAAGAGCTCGAGCAAATTTCTCGTGCTCTCCCACGAACGAGTCTCCAGAATCAAAAGTTCTTCTTTTTGTTGTTGTTGTATTCCTCTTTTTTTTCCATCCAGATCTGTCGTTCACTTTGTCCTCTCTTAGGTTCTCTCGCAAGAGAACACCCTGTCCTGGAAGATTCCACGAAATCTCGGGTGCTTTTCGTCCTCGAATTTTCCTCAGTTGCGAAATATTCAAGGAGATATTTCCACGCGAGGAAGAGAAACGGCTAGAGATATTGAAGAATCAGACGAGAAAACTGAGCTTAGTGAAATTTTTATTCTTATTTTTTGAGAACCTACTGTTTCCAGGATAAAAGCGTCAGGATATTGTAGATTCTAGACTCTATTGTAGGGTCTATTGTGTAGTAAGCGTGGTAAGGGGGTAGTAAATGTTCACAGTATAGGATGGCTAACGAATGAATACGCAATTGTATGTTGAATATGGAAAACAAGCGATGCTTAGGTTAAACGACGTAAGGATTATAAGATCAGAAAGCACGCACTCACACAAGAACATAAGGCTTGTCGTCACTCTTATTTAAGGCTCTCTACGTCGGATGACTATAGAATGCAATAAGATACACCACAGAGCGCATTAAGATATGTTACAATTGTAATATTCTATAGTATCGACAATGCCTCGAATCGAAGGCACCTTCATACTTGGAGGCATGCAAAAATTCTCACAGCTCCTAGAGAGATGATCCTGTCGAAGGTCTCGCGATCGATGAACGTTTCGAACTGATCACTGGGAACAAGAGCTCGTTCGCGATAGGTCATCCTTCTCGAGTTACACAGTCGGCTAGAAGTTTCGTCGTCGTTGACCTCGTCGCAGGCCAAGTCGGCCAGCCCAACATTCGGACACGAGGCGAAAGGATCTGTTACCGGACTGCACTCGGGTACTCGTGAGAGAGGGACAGAGAGAGAGAGAGAAAGAGAAAGAAGGTGGGAAGGAGTGAGAGATAGGAACAGATAGATAGATAGATAGATAGATTGAAAGAGAGAGAGAGAGAGAGAGAGAGAGAGAAAGAAAGAAAGAAAGAAAATATATTTGCTAATGCCTTGAGACCGTGGGTCCCATAAGGCATCACACACCAAAAAACAAAGCATAAGCAACGCAACATCAAAATTGTGCATAAACGCTCAAACTAAGGTAATCTAACATAAACTAAAACTAAAAAACACTAAATACACTAAATACAGTCAATCTCGGCTCCCAAAAGAAACACATACAGTCTAGTGGAAAACACCTCGGGCGACCGAGCACCACGCACACCATCCGGAAGCAAGAGAGAGAGAGAGAGAGAGAGAGAGAGAGAGAGAGAGAGAAGAGAGAGAGAGAGAGAGAGAAACAGAGAGGCCGGTTAATCGTAGCAATTTCGAAGGAAATTGCCCAGTGCGCGAGTCCCACGGCCAGTCGGGACGAAGGGATGATCGAGTTGTTTGAATGACACACGCTCAATCGGTTCCGGAGAGTTGAAGGTCCAAAGTGAAAGAGGAGAGTGAGAAAGGAGAAAGAGAGACATGGAGATGAAGAAACAGAGGATTCTCGATCCAGGATAAATAGGTGTCCTTCCTTCCACAGGCGCTACCTTCAAAAGGAAACTTCGATTCGATGAATAGATCTTTGCTGGTTCGATCTGAGAATAGTGTTAAGGGCGAGTTAACGTTGCAAAGTGTCTTACCACTTGTCAGTGTTCTAACCGCGCACATACACGTCTCACTTGTAGAATCACCCGTTTAGTTAAATCTTCTCTCACTGTACAGTTTCGATACCCTCGTGGTCTCCGGTCAACCACCTGTACCCTTAACCCTAGAATTCCAAGAAGTGGAGAAGAATGTTCTCGACAACCACGGAGTAGGTTAACCCTCTATGGGTCGAATTTTTTTCTTGCAAATAAAAAAATGTGTCCAACGGAAAATCAATAATTACTATAATACATGTGCAGATTAACGAAAAATTTCCCAGGCAAATTTTCCAAACTTCCAAGCCATTTACTTGGATAGTTCAAGTTAATGGTTCTGCCAACTCTCATCAAAATTGTTCTTGGTTATCTCCGAGACATTGTATAATTAAGACGTATAACGCTATCTTGTGAGAAAATTAAAATGATTTGGCAAAATGTCGATATATTATTATTAGAGGGTTCTTTTTTGCAATTCTCCAACATCATTGAACGTTCTCCATATGAAGTGAAGAATGAAGAGCGAAGGAGCGTAAATGCGTGAGTCGTAATTTTGCAAAAGACAATTTCGAAAGTCCTTTCGGATGAATGGGCGTGAAAAAAAAAATTCATCGAGCGCTGGTAGGATGGGCGTGAATGGAAAAAGTGTTTGAGCCGACGTCGAATTAACGAGCGAGCTGCGAAGTTATTCGATTTAATTTGATCGTGACGAGTATTGCTTTGCGCGAGAGGTACCAGGGTAGAAATAACGAAGCAGATGCAACGTACCAGCCAGCGGGCTGGATGATGCGCCTCGCTTGTTTATCAGAAATAAATAAAGTTTACCCGTTACCAGTGTTCAATATCCCCATAACTCCGTCCTCATTTTCTCTCTCTCTCTCTCTTCCTGCTTCATCCTATAGACTCGTAGACTCGGTGAAATACGACGCACCTAGATCTCCATTCCGCGTTTCCTATCGTTACCATTCTCTTAAATCAGACGCGAATTAATCGACCAGCGGAAGATAAGGTGCGAGCGCCCAATAGCCTGGCCGTTCGTCATATTGGGTAACAGGGCCCCAGAGAGGAGTTTCGAATTTCCCGCGCTACGGGCACTCGCGTGAGCCAGCCGCGGTTTGCAACTGGCGAATGATCTTCCCAGTGAATTCTAGACAATGCCTAGGCTTATCTTGGCAACTGTAACGGGAGAGTCTGACACGAGGAATTCGAGGATTTCTTGAGAATGGAACGCCTTGAATTGGGTCTCGCAATGAAGAGACCTTGCTTGAACACGGACGCAAGGCTTAACAGACTTATCTGGAATTTCTCGTGATATCGGCGACACTCTCTCCTTTCGATATCATCGGATTTCGAATCTTAGGTACCGGCCCGAGGAGAAACAGAACATGGTATTCGATCTCGAATTACCCGGTCGTCGAACGATACCGTAATTTCCGTGGATATTGGCAGCGTCGACAACCGATTCATCCGCTATCGATATCGCGTCCGAAGAACCTACTATTCCACATCGATTAATCGGTAAAACGTTCAAGTTTACGACGTACGCGAGTGCAAGACGATAAATACCTTCTTTTCCAAGCCTTTCCACCTTCCTCGTCCGGCTTTTACGAGAAAATAAATGGCGCGCTTTAATGCCGCGTGAGGTTTAATTTTCATTCGCGGGTTCTTGCTCGCATAGACGGAAAGAGGACTAGGCGTAACCGGATGGTCCTAGTGGCTTTATCGTTAGAATCGCCGGGGCTCGATTCCAGCCCATTAACCATTAAAATTCCGTCCTTAAGCGTCCGAGCGCGACGTCATTAGAATTAGCACGCGAGGGCGCCTATCCTACCGATCGATCGCGGCCCTATCAGATGGCCCAATTCCGCGAATGCCCGCTCCCCGATGATTAAAGCGCCATTGTCAAAATTGTCTGCCGATCAAACGGTAAACATTCACGTTCTCCAATGGGGATCCCTCTCCTTCAGCCCTCCTCTCACCCCTTCCACGCGCTCCTGAACATCGCCAACAATGTGCGGAAATGCGCGCCGCGTTAGTGGGAAATTAATTTCCTCGAATCGGACGGGTGGTCCTCACCAAACACGCCCGCCAACCCCCGATTTTTCCATTTCTCTCGCGGGAGATCGTATATCGCGCGCGTTCGCGCGTCGTATTTCCACATTTCTCTGATTTTGATTTTCTCTCTCTCTCTCTCTCTCTCTCTCTCTTCTCTCTCTTTCTCTTCTATTCCAACGATAACGCGCGCTCTCGCGAAAGTCGTGCTCGTTTCGTTTTTCAATTTTCCGCGTCCGCGTCCGCGTCCGATTAAAGTTCGCGCGGACTTCGGAGAGAGGGTTAAAGGTCGAGCGAACACGCACGCGCGAAATATTTTTTTAGAGAGCGTTAAAATCAACTGGCCGTTACGAGCGAATAATATTCCACGGAGGAGTACTTCCTTCCTTCGGAGGCAAGGTTGAGAAACGCATTAGCCGCGGTCTGCAGACTTTAAACGAAGTTAAGGATAGACTCGGTGTCTCGCCGGGACTGAAACTGGAAACTTCGCAAAGTTACTCGTGCCTATTCGAATAAACGTATCGGAGCTAAAGCTGGTGGATAAGTGGCGAATTTTTTCGCGATCTTCGCGCGAACTCGGAGAATTTTCTGTCGTGTGCGGTTGAGAGAGGCGCGTCGATGCGTGGTGCGAATTGTTGGAGAAAAGAGAAGAGCGAGCGCGCGCGTGGATTTTTCTGAAGAGGGTTCCGTTCGTTCCGCGTGTCGCACAGTGGTCTAGATCGCAATCGTAGGGCGAGTAAGTTAAAAGAAACCAATATTTAGGATTGACTTATTCAATTTAGTCTTACCTGTAATAATATAAGCAAAAATGCTCACGAATATAAAATTGCACTCGTGTCCGTGGCAAGAGGGAATGTCTGTTTGTACCTACAGAGAGCTCTTGCAACATCTCAGTGGCTACTGATCATTCGATAAATAAATATCGATAAATATAGATATTTTCGTGTAATTGGAGATATGGATAGTGCCCAGAAAAGTACGATTACCTTGGTAGAGAATATTTTAACTTGATCTGATAATTCGACAAATACAGTTATTTTCGTGTAATTGGAGATATGGATAGTGCCCAGAAAAGTAAGATTATCTTTGTTAGTAAAGAATATTTTAACTTATAGTTTTCACTTAAACACTTGGGTTTTCATATACTGCACTTTTTTCACTTACCTAACATATCTGGAAGGATTGAAAAAAATACAGGCATATGCAGGTTTTAATTTTTTTTTGCTTTGTAACATACTGTTCCAAATTTATTCCAAGAGAAGAATGAAGTGTTCACAAGTGTTCTTGTCAATTTTATATATTGCTTTTAGTGCCCGTGTCGTCCATCATCTCCTTGGAGTTATTCATGGAGTGGACGAAATTGAAAAATTTACAGAGAGCCGATTGTTACCCAGGGTTGCAAAAGTTTCTCGTGCGTAGTAAGAATGTGCAGAACACACAATACAAGGAGAATAGTATCGACATTTATTAAAAACATCGAATTACAATGGAAAAAGGCTAACAGGGACAGATCGCAATTCAAACGGTATAATAAGAATTGCTTGAACTCAAAAACAGACCTTTCTGGTAGACCGACCAAACAGTCATATATATTCTCCAAAACAAATTTTTCCGCTTATGATTTTTTTGCAAAATACAAGCAAATCACATAAAAAAAATACCTCTTACTTCATTCATTACCACTAAAATATACTTTACAATCGTCTATAAATCTTTTTAAAATTACCACAAGCGCCTAATTAATTCGCGCTGCAGTTTCGTACTAGCGCACTGTGCATCGCTCGGAAAAATATTTCCTTTTTCCTCGAGGCTTCTTTCTGCTTTTAGGGAGAGAGAAGAACGAGAGCGGATTGAATAAATTCGAGGAAACGCGTGTTAGCGCTTCTCGTCACGCTATCGTGGCTCACCTCTCGGGTGGAGGAGGTTGAAGGTCAACGCGACGGTGCACCCCCTGCCGTAGAGGTGGTTTCGATTTCTCTCGAAATTCTCGCGATCCATCGACCCATCATCCTTCCTCCCCTTTCCACCACCCTCCTTCATCTATTCAATCCATGCGCGCACCTTAATTACCCTCTCGGCCGAAGCTTTCGTGACCCGCTTATCCCGTGACCTTTACCCTTGACCCCGACTTTCCATTAATATGGCGATGCCATTATCGTCCGGGGTCACAAGTTACGCGCTCTGGCCGTGCACCGCGAACGGACGTGCGAGCGGTACGGGGATGAGGAATTTAAAGCGAGCCAACAAGATGGAACGTGATAACACGCCCGGGGAAGGAGTCCGAGCGTGCTGTCGCCTTGTCCCGTATGCAAACGCATTTATTCGTAAATTGCATTTCAGCTGGACGTTTCGTCCCGGTCGTCGCTCGACCTGCGAGAGCCATACGGTCGATTCTCTTGAAAACGCGGAAAGGCACGAGTGAAGAGAATAGTGAAAAGTGGGGATCACGATTCTCTTTTTCGAATTTCTCTTAGAAATACAGTTTCATTATCACTTTTATTTATTACTCGTCGTCCTTTTCCACGCGTCTCTCTCTCTGTCTCTTCCAAAACTGTGTTTCTACGAAAAGTCGTGGATAAACATTCTTGGGAAAGAAAATTTCTCAAGACTCCAATGAATTTCAGTGGCCACGGTTATGAATTCCAAATTCTGAATTCCAAGCGAGCTTTTCATTGAACCATCGGAGATGAAAGAAGCGCGTGGATTTGAAAGTTGGGTGAAATTTTTTAAAGGCTCTCCGAGCTTTCTTCGAGTCGCGTCAAAGAAGATGCAAGAACGGAGAGGAGAAGCGTTGAAAAGGGCGATTTAGGGGCGCGGAAACGGCGCTCGGTCATCGTGCACTTGGACGTTTCACGATTCTCCTGGAGGGATGAAATTAGAGAGAAAGAGACAGAGACAATTAGGAGAGTGTAAGAAGAAGAACGTTCGCGAAGGTAGAAGAAAACCTTCTTTGAAAATTAGCATCTGCCGGTGACTTTGCGAAAGGAGCCATTCGTCGCCTTTTCCAGGTGCCAGCGAAGCTTTCACCGTGTTTCCCTTCTTGTTTTCCACTCTCTTCTCTCTCTCTCTCTCTTCTTTTTCCTTCTCCAAAGTCTCTCTTCATCCTCTTTATCACTCTGATTGCGACGCGCGCCGCCTCCGTCGTTCCTTCTACCGTTTTTCTCACGCTCCCAACCTCCGGGGACAAGTAAGCCAGGAAGGAGTAATGGTCGAAGTAAATAAACGTCCGCCCACGTTCCCGTGTCCTCTCCCGCGGGCGCTTAACGGGAGATATTTAAAAATCCAAAGCGAGAGTCGCTACGACCCGCTTTATTAAACAAGCCGAGCGTCGCGATGAGCTGCGAAACGGGAGCGCGCGGTTTTTTCATTAGTCGACGAAATCCAGCAATTTTGCTCGTTGCCTCGCGGTTAATCGCGATCGATCATTCCAATTTTTACTCGTGCGATAATTCAGATCGTATGCCAATACTCGATACTTCATTATTCTCCAATTAGTCCACCATTCGATTTATACTAATCGAATATTACAAGAATGTAGGAAATTCATTTGTGAAAAGGAATGTCTCAGTTTTTAGTTAACAGGATATATTTAAAAAAAAGAAAAGAAATATAGAAAACAGATCTGTACGAGAGTCTCTCCGAACTCGGACTCCTTTCGGCTTACTTCGAGTCCAGTGTTGCCAGTATTTTTTAACCTAAAGTCGCCGTATTTACTGTCAGAAGATGCCCAAAATCTCCAATTTAAAAAAAAGGAATAAGCTGTTAGGTGGCGTCATCTTGTGGTTAGGATTAATATAAACTTTTGTAGTCACATTTCATTAGGTCGGTTTTATGTACTCTCAAATGGGCTCGACACACTTTGCAATAAGCTTGCGTCAAAATGTTCAAATTTTTTTCTTTTACCAACCATCCTAAAGAGATTATAAAAACGATAATTTGAAATTAAACGAAACTTAACTAAAATGAAAATTGACAGCGTCATCTAGTAATTATTACTGCAAGCTATAAACTTCAAAACATTTTAAAGTCGCCCAATTCATCGCCAGTCGCCAATTTTGAAAATAGTGTCGCCAACAACCTCCTTCATGTCGCCCAATTGGCGATAAGTCGCCACACCTGGCTACACCGTTCGAGTCTGTGATCTGGCTGAGGTGTACCAATCGCATGAAAGTAAAATAATTAAATTCCTAGAAGAATGATCGGAGAGAGATGTTGGCTCGATGGTCGAGTGACCTTTGGAATTTCATTTTGCCGCGAGATTTAACTTCGTCGCGGAAGATCGCGTTTGCGAAGAGGATCGAGGCTTCAGGAGTGATCGAAGGCCCAGAAGAGTACTCGGAGTGAGTAAAGGTTTAAAATAGGGCTCGGGTGACGGATGATGGAAGGGCCCTGATTTTCATATAAAGTGGTGGGCGAGCGATGCGTCATTAGGCCGAGGGCATGCATGACTAGGTAAATCCTTCATGCCGGTCAGCCTTCTATTATTCAGCCGCTCGTTTCTCTCTCGGCCTTGTCGTCACAGTCGCGCTCATATTTTTCTCCTACGCTTTCTTTGGCCCTCGCGAGTCCAGCCGGAAGAAAGGACGGTCTGGGATTTTTAACAAACTTTCCGCGGCGAGTTAATTAAGCGATACGTCAACCTTGGATCCATCCGTGCATGGCGTTTGGCTAGCGCGTGGCCAAGCATGATGAAAAAGACGAGAAAGAAAGAGAGAGTGAGAGAAAAATGGAGATGGAAAGGAAGCGGAAGATGTCGAAAGATGGCGCTCTCATTCTCTTTCTCTTTTCCTTCGTTTCTCTTGCCAAGATCGAGCTCGTATAAATTACTCTCGCGAAGTACTCTCGTTCTCCTGCAAATGATTCGCCGAACATTCCTCAGTGTTTTCCCAATTTGTTTTCTTACAGAATGCCAGCACCACGTTACTCGAATAATTGTTGCTGAAGATCACGACCGTCCTTATGTGACAAAAAAAAAAAACCTTCAGAAATTACGGGGCACGTAAACGGTTCAGAAAAAAAACGAGAAACTTAAAAAACTCAGAAAAGCCCTTCAAAAATTCTGGATCGTTTACATGCGCTGTCATTTTTGAAAGTATGTTTTATCGAAGTTGGCAATTCCACGGGGGATTAAATGTCGGCTGAGTTTTTTGTGATGCTTTTCCACGATGATTTTTAATCGAGCGAACTCAATTTTCCTACTCGCGCTGTCGCGAATTATTTCGTAGCTAAATCGGTCGTGAATCATTTCAGGCAGCACCGTGGAACATAGAGTGGATCGTAAAATTATTCCTTTGAAGACGGCCGGGCGGAGATGATTTTTGCTGCACCCTCCTGCTACTGGCTCGACCGTCTGTAACGCGTAGGATCGGAAACGTCGTTTGCCTTTAGGTACGGCGCGCGCGTGCTGCGAACCTAAAGGTAAAATTAACTGCGGAGGACTGGCAGCGATGGCAGAGGAAAAGGCAAGTGGCCCGCGAGCGCGCGTTACACATTTACGACGCGCAATTTAACATCCGCTCGGGCCCAGGCTAACGACTCGCCCTGGTATCGCTAATTACACGGAAACGAGAGCGCAGCCTTTTTTCGGACTTTTTCAGACGTCGCGCTCCTAGCTCCACGGACCAGATACCTCCGATCATTTTTTATCCCTCGAATTTCAGCGGTGCCACTCGAGCGACCGCCTTGCGCGCGAGCAACCGAAAGCCGAATGACGAATCGATTTTTCCTAAGTGCTTCTTGCGATTGGATATTCTAGTTTTGTTAAGTGGACACGTCAAATATCTCGGACTCGTAGAATAATATGTAGGTAGTCGTCGATCATTTGGATTGAAAGAAAATTTTTTTTATATCGATAGCGACCTGTATAATCCGCGGTTCGAATTCGTTTCGGTAAAACTGATCAACAAGGTTCTTACAGATGAAATGAGTCTTGCTAATTTCGAAAGAGTACCTATGAACGTGTATTTTAAGACTGATTCTAACTTCGAGTTAGCTCGAGGTTCTTTTGGATTTGCAGAAACAAGATTTTTACCGTAGGGTTGCTCATTAACGAAGAAAATACACCACAAATCTTATTATTCAAATCCAAAAGAACCTCGAGGTGACTCGAAGTCAGAATCAGTCTTAAAATACACGTTTATACGTACTCTTTCGAAATTAGCAAAAGTCATTTCATGGGTAGAAAAAAAGTGAAAATTCGTTGGCCAGTGTAAACCAGCCAAATTAACGGTCCCAAGCAAACCCGCCTCTCGAAACCTACATATTACAATTCCACGCTTCGAAAGTCCCGTTCAAATCCACCACCCAGCGCTCACTCACCATCCTCTAGGGAAATGCAAAACGTAGCTACGAATTAATTTCGATCGATGCACCGATTCACCGTCCGCCTAGCAATTCTCTCGCAATTCTCTCGCAATTCTCTCGCAGTTGCCTTCCACGGTAAAACTGTGTGCCGTCGTTATCGGAGCACTATCACAGCCGACAGATACGATTCTACGTAGGGACAACCCTTCTCTCGGCCCTACCTAAAAGCCTCTTCCACCTTCAACCGACCAGGGACCAACACGGGAGGGCGTAGGTCGCGAGACATTAGCGTAACTCTGGGACAATGCTGTAACTCCTCGCGGACAGAACGCACTTTCTCTTTCTCACCACCTCTTCTCCCTCTGTCTTTCCCTTTCCCTCGACTGTAGACACACGAGCCAAAGGCTTCGAACAATAAACCCATTCCTACAGGGTCGGCATGCGGCCAGATAGGATGGTAGCTATGGCTAAAAGCATCTTCCAGGATTGCTCCTCGCTTTATCGTCAGGCCAGTCGCGTCTAATGTCGCTCAGCTTTACCCCGTGTTTCCAGCTTTACCTTTAGGCTTGCATTTACGTTGTAGTTCGCAGAGAGCTGTAAAGCCTGGTAATAACGTCCGCGGGTCCTCTCGTAATCTCGGCACGGCGCGACGACACGTGCAGGTTGATAGCAGTAATCTTCGAAGGTATCCCTTTGACTGCGCTCACTTCGTCTTCGCTTTGAAGAAAACGGGTTCTTTTCTCTCGTATTTCGAGCTAATTCTCCGCTCGTGTGTCCTGATTAAATTCAAGCTTGTGCTTTGCCACGGATGATTCTCTCCTGCGATCGTCGAAGGAGACGAAGAGGACCGGATAACTCAATGGGAGTGTAAATCTTACCGATGAAATTTTCCTCGTCCTCTCTTGCTCGGGTCCCTTCGATCTCTCGGGAAATTTCAAACGCACCGTGGACAATTAGATCCGTGGAATCGCGCGGGTCTAATAAAATCTCGAGGACGAGAAGGCTTCGCGGAGTGCCCTTCGCCTCGGTGGACCTGCCGAAAGGCAAACCGCAGGTTTATTTCGCCTTACTATCGGAGCAATTCCAAGCAAAGAGTCCAGGCAACGTACTCCAGGGAAATACTCACTGTGTCCAGCACTTACGCTTCTGCGTACGAGCTTCGTGACGCGTTGGAACGACTTACAATTAGCCGGACTCTTTATTTTCGACGTTCAACGAGCGAGGTTGGATTAGCACTCTCGTTGGTGCGTTCTTATCGAGAGCGTGATAAAGACGGAGAAAATAACGAGGAATAATACAAGACGTGTTAGAAAGTACAAGCGTTACCAAGACACAAATATAAAAGACTAGCTCCATTGCCGGCACTTCCTCGACTACCGTTAACTACTGCACACGTTCTCGCACTACTGCACACGTTCTCGCTACTCCCAAATCTTTAACACGTTGAGCGCCACGCCGATTCTTAACACTATTCCTACCACTACCGGTGAAATGACAGTTTTTAAAATTTCGATTGGATTTTCCTATACACAATGCAATTGTAAATTTCATGACTTTTACTAATATATGCGTATAATACATTTTACGATATTTTAGGAATAGTCGTGAAATTTGAGGACGATGTACTTACGTTGTATGTAGGAAATTCTAATCGAAATTTTAAAAACGGTCATTTGACCGGTCGTGGTAGGAATAGTGTTAAGGAAGACCCCGCCAGGCCACGCGCGCCGCTTAGAAGCGATCGTATTGTAGGGCCAATGTTTCTTATCGCAGTAGAAGATATTTACGTTTAGAATGAGATGCCTATAGGCATTCATTCAACACGTTACGCGCCAAGTGTGTTTTGTTAATATTAAATAAATTTTCAGTAATTCCTTAACACAATGTCAATTTTTTAGTTCTATATCATGTTGTACGCTGTCAGCCACCGGTGGCTGACGTGGCCTAAACGGAAAGTCCAGTATCAGCCACCGATGACTGACGTGGCGCTCAACGTGTTAATAAATCTATTCCTTTTATACTTCCGAGTCCTATTTATTCGTTCACCGACTCCGGTGCCGCGCTTTCGTAACAGTATTAATGTTTTTTCCATACTTTCTTCTTTCCACTGACCATATTTATCACGTTTTAACATTTTACCTATAAAAGAAGCACAATTCTTTAAATTGTACCGGACCAAATTACGGATTTTGTGGTGGTCCAAATTAGAAAACTACCCCAGGATTGCTTCTCAACGGTGAAAATAAAAAATATTCCACATTGCTTTAAACCATTGATACCATATAAAATTCAACAGATTTCTTAATATGCGAATAGAAATGCAGCTAAATTGTACTTATCGTACACAGTTCATAGCTTAAACAACGTGCATTCGTTAATAGATCCGCGTGCGTACTAACAGAATATTTGTCGTCTATCAAATTAGGTTTCAGCTTGTAAGTTACATGTTTGTAACTTAATGCTTTAATCACAGTTTTACACAAATGATTGTTAATGCATTGCGCTAGATACTATCAAGCCGTAGAAAAATATGGTCCAAATTAAGGACCTTCCCCCTACTTATTATCTTATCATCCTTCTTTTCTTTCTCGATTATCCCTGCTCATCGGTACTCTCTCTTCCATTTTCTTCGTCCCCTTGTGGTCTGTCTCTGCAGCGTGGTAAGCAGCAACAAAGCCCATGAACCTCGGTTGGCCCTGACTATTGGAAGTCACGTCGAATTGCACCGCCCTCGTTCTCCTCGTTCTCGTAGCTGTCCTCGTAGTCGTACCGGTGGCTCGTTTCTGTCTCGTACTTAGGTTTGCTCGGCTGTTAGTTCCTGGAGTACGTTCGTTCGTGTCCCACAAGGACCGCAACCTGGTCGAAGCAAACCTCTGCGCTCCAGCTCTTACACCTCATATTTCCGTTCCGAGTCGAATTATTCTGCTCATTTCCACGTCGATACGATAAAAGGAAGAATGTAGTGATGGTCGACCACGAGATCCTTCGTCCTTCTCCTTCGTTTCTCCTTCCATCGATTTCCACGGAAAAGTTCGATTCTCGAGGAGCAAATGCAATTTCGCTTGGCTCGAATAAATTCTCCGTCTTCGTCCTTTCTTCTCGCGCGAGACGAAGAAAGGCCTTCTTTATGGGGAATTATTTCGGGATGCCGCGAGAATCGGCAGTCCAGTTCTCCGGGATATTTTATTTGCCCGACGTAGCGAACCTTTTCTTCGCATTCTCCTCGCTCTCCTCCTCTGTGTAGGATCGAGATATCGTCCGGAAAGGAATTGTCCGGGGATTCGGGGTGTATTGTGGTGCCGTCGCGTTTTAGGAAGCGACGGCACTGCAGCGCTCATAGAAGTTGTACAATTCGATTCACCTCCTGTCCGCGGTGCTTCGTAGAAAACTAGACGAAGGTGTGTTGGAATGCTCGTGGTCGGGATTTCCTTTTAAGAATACCGGGAGCTCGTATTTGATCAATCGCGCGATCTGCTTGACCCTCGTGTATGGTGGTAAGAAATTCACGAGCGCGTTTCGACATGATTTATAGATAATTAAGGTCAATGTCCCTATTTCTACTCATTTAAGACAAATGATATTAAAAACTGTAGTTTAAATTATTATTTTAAGTAACAATTAGCGAACAAATTGGTCGCTTATCGCGTCACGAGTCGTACTACATATAAAATTAAAAAGATATCATTTTAAAGACTTTTATTATGAATAATTGTTAATTAAGGAGTTATATACACCTAGAGGCTTCGAAAAGAAGTCGTTTTTCCGTATTTTTTTTAAAGAAATGTAAAGCGTGTATTTATTTGGGCATTTGCTAACAGAACGTACATTATTTTTACTATAAAAAAAATTAAACTTGGATTGTAAATATTAATAAATAGCGAATATATGGCAATCAACGCAAGACCTTATTTTGCAAAAGACGTTTTACTTACGGTGCCACCTGCAGATCATAGAGGAGTTATCTGAAACAGACGGGATAAGAAATTTTTTAAAGTTAATGAAATTATCTAGTCTTTGTCGTAGCCGATTTTTAAAATATCGATTTTTAACAAAATGGCGGACAATTGAACTGAAAAGTGCGATTTTTGAGGAAAAATCATGCCTTTCTTCATCGCACTTTTCAGTTCAATTGTCCGCCATTTTGTTAAAAATCGATATTTTAAAAATCGGCTACGACAAAGACTAGATAATTTCATTAACTTTAAAAAATTTCTTGTCCCGTCTGTTTCAGATAACTCCTCTATGATCTGCAGTTGGCACCGTAAAACGTCTTTTGCAAAATAAGGTCTTGCGTTGATTGCCATATCTTCGCTACTTATTAATATTTTCAATCCAAGTTTAATTTTTTTTTATAGTAAAAATAATGTACATTCTGTTACCAAATGCCCAAATAAATACACGCTTTACATTTCTTTAAAAAAAAATGCGGAAAAAGGACTTCTTTTCGAAGCCTCTAGGTGTATATAACCCCTTAAATGCAATGCAAGACATGAATGTATTTCTACTTGGTATAAATCGTGGTGTCCGTATATCTACTCACAACGTGTCCCTATTTTTGAGCATACGAGTGTGACAGATTCAGTTTCGATTTATCGATATCAATAAGGTCGATGTCCTTATTTCAACTCATTTAAGACTACAACGACTGCTCGGATTATAAAATTTATTTTTAACAACGAGCTCTTACCTAGCGAGCAACGAACCTATGCAACTTATGCCGAAGTATCTAAATAATTAATCAGTAATCTTTCTGTAACTTATTTTATCAACCGAATATTAATGTTAAGAAGAATAGTTTATAGCGAGTGGAAATCAGGACTTGAGTAGAAACTGGGACGTTGACCTTACACGATTTACGTATTTTCCTTGCGAAGGTTCCTCCTGAACAGGATGCAGGCAAAAGAGAATTACATTGAGAACGAGTGGAATCACGGGGGCGTAGAAAATGGAATGGAGAATTCTTCGAATTGCTCCTCTAAATACGGTTGTATTTTTCGCCCGTAGCGCGAATGTAAAGCCGACTTTTAATTCATATTTTATCATTGCCTTGTCCACGAGAGATGGACGCGCAACTCGAATGGAATCGAAGCGCAGGAGAGGCGAATTTACGAGTTTTGCTTTTTCACCGAAAAAAACATCTGTCTGCCGATTGTGCAAACGAAAGAGAAAAAGAGAGAGAGAAAGAGAGAGAGAAAATGGGAGAATATGTAAAAGTCCACTCTCTCGCTCGTATTATCTTCGATGTTTTTTCGAACTTCATCCGGTGGCCATTGTAAAAAATATACACGACGGTGCTTTCGCTCGAAACAACGAGGAGCGGAGAAAAACAACGACGGGGGAGTTGCGCGACGAAAAATCACCGACTGTCATTCGGGATCCGGGCAATCCCGATCGAAGCGATTGAAAGCTGGGCCGAAAAAAGTTCTTAATGTTTTCACGAACGTCGAGGAGCGGCAAATCGTTTTGTCGGTGTTCATCGTGTCTACTGGGACACCGACGATTCCATTCGATTGACTTTAACGCGAATCTACGGGATTGAAAGCTGAGATGAAAAAGTTTTCCGTGCTTTCGAGAACCTCGAGAAGAAAATCGTCTCGTATTGGTCGTACGATACTGACGATTCCATTCGATCGACTTCATCGTCAATTCTCAGCATGCCTACTAAAGATCTACGACTATCGAAAGCATCCGAGCACGATGGTGATGAAAGAGGCTGGTAGAATGGATCGTAAAAGTGAATTGATCGTATTTACCGAATTCATTAGCGATCACGAGGGGTATATATGCGCGCGAATCGGCAGACTCGTTCATTATTTCTCCGTTAACAAGTCGACGCGCAGGCCGGTCACGTAATTCTCGCGTTAAAATTTACAACGTGGCCCATTCCTCTTGCTTCTCGAATCGGAGCGCTCGAAGCTCGTAAAATCGGTCGTCGCACGAGCATCGACGACTCGGCAGCTTCGAAGCGATGAGAAATGAAATGAGAAGGGAAAATGTCCGATTAACATTTCAGACGCGTACGGTAGAACGAGCGGAACAAGAAAGAACTTGGAGAACGTTGCAGAATGGTTTAAGGGCGAATTGGTCTCTTGGTACGACGATTAGAGAAACTCGTCTGAATAAGTTCCGAATAATCTGGAACTGCGCTTAACACGGAGCCTCGATTAACAATCGTGGATGGTTTTTTTTTTGAATCGCGATGAAATCATGTACATTGGATTTTAGGTAGAAGCAGGAGGGTGTGTAGCTTCCGGGACACAGGCGGAGTAAGCTTGAATTCGTTTCTGAATTCTCGAGGCGCTCGTTGTGGTCGGAAGTAGGGTGGAGGGTATCGATGATAATTAATTGTGGGTTCGTGGTAAGCGGCTTTCCAGTGGCAGGGGATGAAGGAGAAGCAGGAGAGGTAAGTCCAGAGGAACCACCGGGCTCAAGCCTGCCAAGAATAAACGTCAGAGTTGGCGAATTTTCCTTTCTCGATAGTCCACAATGAGGCGTGCAACACGATTGATTCCAGTGACGCTCTCGAATTCGATCCTCTAAATTTTCTGCAGCCAGATATGACGTCGGTCTCGATACGGGCTCGAACGAAACGGGGATCCATATTATTCCGCGTTGCGGCAAACGCCTGCTCCGCGAGTCGTCGTCGCGACGAGCCTCATCGCTCATTCAGCATAAAAATGTCATCCGACGCCTTTATCCGTTTGCTCATTCATATTTATAAGTTGCCGCTCCAGTTCTCTCTCCAGTTCTCGCGATATTCTTATGAATCGAATGCCAGAGTTAAATGAGATTTTTCCTCCGTCCTTCCACACCCCTCCCATTTATTTCTATATATTAACCTTTCGTTGCTTTTCCTGTTCCATTTGCGTTCACCTCACCTCCGGCAAATTCGTTTGACAGCGCGCTTACATTTATACTAAATTGAGCAGGTGGTAAAGTGGAAACTAACGCGAGCGAACTACGAGTCGATTCTTTCGTCTTGTCTCGGAAGACGTCGAGCTATCAATTGAAGATATTAATTCTTCGTTTATACTGTTTCCACGACTTTCTGCTACTTCTTGCTTGACCTCTGTAAGGATAGGTAAATGCTATAGCAGAGAGAGAGACTAGATATCGGATCCAATGGGTTAAGTGAGAGAGCAGGCAGTCGAGCTCCAAGCATGTATAAGCAAAGATCACGGGACATATTACCTGTACAAGAGAGCTTGAAATAGTATAAACACCCACTCTCCACTCCCAGGTCCATAAACGTTTATTAACAAAAGACTCTCTCTCTTTCTCTCTCTGCCATCCACGCACATTATATTACATAATATAATTGCCGTTTATTTATTTATTTCATTTATTCGTCATTGTATCGCGTTCTTTTGTAATGATGTATTGATGCGTGCATGTGATTTTGTCCAATTTATTTTCCGGACCTTTACACCGCGTTTCAGTTATTCATCTTTTAATGTATGACTTTATGGGAACATAATTTTACGGCTTTGACTTAATCTTTCAAATCTCGGGACGTACGAATATTCGTAACATTTGAATAAATTAAGGGGTTATATACACCTAGAGGCTTCGAAAAAGAAAGTGCGATGAAGAAAGGAATGATTTTTCCTCAAAAATCGCAGTTTTCAGTTCAATTGTCCGCTATTTTGTTAAAAATCGATATTTTAAAAATCGGCTACGACAAAGACTAGATAATTTCATTAACTTTAAAAAATTTCTTGTCCCGTCTGTTTCAGATAACTCCTCTATGATCTGCAGTTGGCACCGTAAAACGTCTTTTGCAAAATAAGGTCTTGCGTTGATTGCCATATCTTCGCTATTTATTAATATTTTCAATCCAAGTTTAATTTTTTTTATAGTAAAAATAATGTACATTCTGTTAGCAAATGCCCAAATAAATACACGCTTTACATTTCTTTAAAAAAAATGCGGAAAAACGACTTCTTTTCGAAGCCTCTAGGTGTATATAACCCCTTAACGAATGTTCCCCAAACTTACTAAACATATCTCACTCCTCTATTTTATTTATCAAACAACCGTATCACAAACGTTACAATCCTTAAAATGGCACTGTTCATCCTCGCTCTCCACAAATTCATTATCTTCCATGCTATTCTATCCAAACCCATTCTCCTCGATTCCCTTATGGTTTCGATTTAATGCGCCGCGCGAACACGTAATCGTGGCTTGATTACGGGAGGCGAGTTTAAGCGTGAGCGGACGCGGTTGTAACCACTAGTCAGCGATTTCCGTGTACCCAAAGTGTATGTACCATCCGCGTTTAATGATACATTAGCTTGCCATTTGGCCGCCGCCGGAGGCCACACTCGTCGACGGTTAACAATTAATACGCTACGAAACCAACAACGATCATTTGCAATTCACCGAACGGTTTGGCTGCTTCATTATAATCAACGATGGCGACGAGCCGAGCGAAAAGGGTGGAGACTCCAATGGAGTCTCCATGATGTAACAACGTATCCCGAGTCATCAAGCACGCGTGTCGCTTCCCAGGACAAAGGGTGGAACCGCGCGACGGAATATCGACAAAAATAAATTTGTCATTCGATCAAAAACAGAGTGACCCTCTCGTGTACCGCGGCGTCGACGCGCCGAACGCAAAATTCTGGACAATCACGTGCCCCATCCCCATCGGCGAGGATCAATTTTGGAAAAAAGTATCGTGGGTTTCGCAAAATTGGCGGTAGAAGCTAATTTTTCGGTAATCCCCAATCAACGTGGACGGTTCACGGGAGTATTAGGGCGTCCATGGTCCCCGCGATGGTGCCGAAGGGTGGAAAATATTTTTGAGGACGGAGAGGCGAGAGGAGAAGAAAAGACCGAAAGAGAGAAACGATTGTAAATTGAAACGAGGATGGTAATTAGGGAAATTGCGAAAGAGGCGGGGGATTAAACGAACTCGCTTGGTGGAAAACGGTGGAGCGCCATTGACATTTTTCGTTTGGCCAGGTGGGGCGAGAGGAGAGAATTCCTGGCAAAACTCAGTGGCCATTGTCTCGAACGTCGCGCTGCTAACCCGTTTCTGTCAAACGTTCTCGTTCGAGCCACGTTCTAGTAGCCTTACCGGAGAAACAGCCGCTAAACGGAGATATTCGACGATACATTTTGCAGGAGGTACGAGAGAGCGTAGCGTGCTTCCACTCGGTGCTATAGCACGAGCAAAGGAAAATATTTGGCCAGACCCCTTGTCGACGATGGACGAGGGAGGAGAAGAAGGTGAGAGGAGGAAAGAAAGAGAATTCCGGGAGTTTTCGCACCTGTTAGAGAGCGCGCTCGCTTGGAAATGGAAATTTTCGACTGTCGCTCAGCTCGCAGGGAACGAAAAGCGAAAGGAGAGCGCTGCTTGGCTTCGGGATTACAAGCGAGAGATTCTTTGTGAGAAAAGGGTGCCGAAGTGTTCGCGCGACTTCCTTCGAGACGCTTAAACGGACAGATACGAAGGTAGTTCGATTGTGGAGAGTCTGGTGAGAGAAGGTGATAATTCCGTTGCCGAAGGGACGCGAGATATTTCGTTCTCGAAGAGTTTCGAAGAGGGGAAAAAAAATGTTGGAAAGCGCGACGAGAATCGACAGGGCATGCGGATAAAGGAAGGGCACCGTGGCGCCGATGCATATTTCGTTTTGGAGACCCGAGTGAAAAGTTTATGCATAAAACGGCGCGGCCCACCAGATTTATGTACATCAGCGCCGAGCGAGCGTTTCCTCGCGAGGAAGCGCAATAAAACTCAAACTATTGTCCGCGTTACGAGAGATACGAAAAGTTCCGGCCGCTTCAAGTGCTACGAGTATCCATGCGAAGCTTTTCTCTCTCGCGGTTTAAAGCGCCTCAATGGCCGAGAATTTTCACGAGAACTCGCTGTTTCGCGCTCTCGATACTCGCGCCTCTGGAATTTTCTTCCTCCCGACGATTCTACGATAATCCAAATTTGAATTTATACTTATGAATACACGACACGATCGTGGTACGTCGCTTCTCTTTGCAGAACAGGTACTTTTTACAGCTGCTTTTTTGCTACTGCTTGTCGTGGTTGGAACTCGTTGGTCGCCAACTGCGCGTAAAGCTTCCACCATAGGTGGATTTTTAGAAATGCCGCCTTTTCTTTTCGGTTGAATTATTCGTCTTTTGTCTCGTTGTTTCTATTCTTCTCTCACACTTTTGTTATTTGTTTTGGTCATTTTCGGAAGCTTGTATGGGACCTTAGGTCCTGTAGCTTAACACTGTTCGTACCGACCGGTCAAATGACCATTTGTAACATTTCGATTAGAATTTCCTATATACAACATGATTGCATCGCCTTTAAATTTCACGACTTTTTCTAAAATATACGTATAATCTATTTTTCAATATTTTAGGGAAAATCGTGAAATTTAAAAGCGTTGCGATTACGTTGTATACAGGAAATTCTAAACAAAATTTTAAAAACGGTCATTCGACCGGTCGTGGTAGGAATAGTGTTAATAAAATACGAATTCATTCGTTCATTCATAATCTAGCTGCTTCTAATTTTTAAACTCACAAAAGGAATCCTTGCGAGGAGTTGCCTTCGAATTAGAATTAATTCAAGAGCCGCTCAATCGAGCATAGTCGAGAAATTAACAGTTTCGAAGCTTCTATTTCAATTTCAATACTTTCCTGTAGAATAATTTCTTCCCTTGGACAGCGATTCGACGGCTAATTCGACTTTACAATCGCGAAGGGTGAAGTCTCAATGAAAAATTTGCCTCGGTCAAAGGAGCTCGCAAGAAACAACAGCGTCCAGATTATTCTCCACCACGAGGCCGAAATCGATCGTGTTATTTCCTGCTCGCGGAATGGACTAATTAATTAAAGTTCGCATTTAAATCGGGATAGCTCGCGCGTCATCGTCTGATTTTAACTATCGATCAGGCTGGCGTGCGGGGCGGGTCCGACCTTCGGAGGATGAATTGAATTCTGGCCGAGATAATAGACCGTCCCGTCCGACATTATTTTCCGACGCTTTCTCAGCGGCAGGCAGAGGGTGAGCAAATGTATTCCGTTAATTCACAGCTGATTTAGCTCCACGCCCACTCTCTGCTGTAATTTGTTTCCTTAATTGTAACGGCTCGCGCGCCGCGACAAGGATGGACGAAAGGAAGTTAAGCCGGGGCAATTATTGTTGAGAATTCTTCGATCTCGGCGGACGAAGGAAGCCGAGGAGGAATGAGAAGAGAAGAAGAAAGTGAGAATTGAAAGCAGATGGAAAATCGAGGGCAATGAGAACGGGAGAGCAATTAAATTTCTTTTAAAGCTCTAAAATATTTCTCCGACGCGAGCCAAGATGATACGAAGGAAAGGAGGAGGAAGAGAAGCATAAGAACTCCTCGATCTTAATTTCTCTTTACCTCACGAAGAAAGGAAGGAGAGAGGAAAAGAGAATGGAGATTCTCATGCGGCGAATTTCTCTCTTCTCGAATATTTCTCGCGATTCCATAACCCTGCGGTGCTTTTATCGCTGCAGTCGACCGAACTCGATCTTATTTATGCGACATCCTTCGCACGGTTGGGAGCATACGTGCAGGCACGTGAGAGATTGCTGCTACGCGACGGCAGAAGCAAAAAGGAACAGGAGAAGTGAAGAAAGAAGAAGAATAATTATAAGGAAAAGAAGACAAGGGTGGTGGCGAAGAAGAAGAGGGCAGGTTTTTTCACTTGCACGGAAATGAAGACGAAGATGAAGATGAAGATGAAGATGAAGATGAAGTGGAAGTAAAAGAGGACGAGACTGATGTTCCTTTCACTCTCGCGCCGAACGGAGTAGAGCAAAGAGGAGCAGGAGAAGCGAAAGAAGAAGAAGAATAATAATAAAAACAAAAAGATGACAAGCGTGGTGGTGGCGAAGAAGAAAAAGAAGAAGAAGGGGACAGATTTTTTCACTTGCGTGCGAATGAAGATGAAGATGAAGATGAAGTGGAAGTAAAAGAGGACGAGACTGATGTTCCTTTCACTCTCGCGCCGAACGGAGTAGAGCAAAGAGGAGCAGGAGAAGCGAAAGAAGAAGAAGAATAATAATGAAAAAAAGATGACAAGGGTGGTGGTGGTGGCGAAGAAGAAAAAGAGGAAGAAGAGGGCAGATTTTTTCACTTGCATGCGAATGAAGATGAAGATGAAGTGGAAGTAAAAGAGGACGAGACTGATGTTCCTTTCACTCTCGCGCCGAACGGAGTAGAGCAAAGAGGAGCAGGAGAAGCGAAAGAAGAAGAAGAATAATAATGAAAAAAAGATGACAAGGGTGGTGGTGGTGGTGGCGAAGAAGAAAAAGAGGAAGAAGAGGGCAGATTTTTTCACTTGCACGCGAATGAAGATGAAGATGAGGATGAAGTGGAAGTAAAAGAGGACAAGAGTGATGTTCCTTTCACTCTCGAGCCGAACGGAGAAGAAGAAGAGGACAAGAATGGCATTTCTTTCACCCGCGCGTACTGGAAACGGTGAAAGGGCACAGAAGGATAAAAAGGGCTGGAAGGAGAGAAAAATGTGGAAAAATAACAATTTACCCGGAACGAAATGAAGGAGGAAAGGGCCACTTGCAGGCGTTTCGCTCCCTTCAGCCACCATCTCCTGCCTACGAACTGTGGCTACCCGGTCGAGCGGCTGCTCACTGGGATTTCAATCTCCCATCTAGTTAATTGGGCTTTCTCCGTGAATGCGCTCGGAATTCTCGCGTATGATTTTCTTTTCATCCGGGGTGGGCTTCTCGACGAATGAACTTCGCTTCGGTGCGCGACGTGGATCGATGCCGAACAGTTCGCAGAGTCTGGCCTTTGGTCCGGGCGATGTCTTTCGACGAATTAGTATTTGGACACTGAAGAATTTAGAGAAAATACGCGGTGAAGCCCACGTTCCAAGGAGCACGAGGAAACTAAGGATTGATTTTCAAACGAACGTAAGAACGATTCCATTGTGAAGAATATTCCCTCTTTCACTTCATCAGTCCTTCAACTTTCAATATTAACAACTCTAGGAAATAAAAACAAAAAAAAATCTCTCATCTTCGAGATTCTCGTAGATTTGTCCCCTGGAGGTTCTCTTGGCGTCTCGTCCCGCGCCTTTATCCTGGAAATTGCAAGGCAGGATCCTTGCAATAAGTCACATGCACCTCGCGTTACGTTCTCCCTCGTCGTAACTCACCTCACGCTGATGCAGCGCCGGCGAGCAGTGGAAACTTTTACACAATGGATTTTTCGCCCAGTCCCTTGGTCGACGCGAAATCCAAGGTGGAAATTGGCGATAGCCGAACGAGAGAGGTAGTACGTCGCGACGAGGAACAAGCTAGGATCCTAACAAGACTGGGAACAAACGGTGGGCTCCAGGAGCCCTGTCGATTCCTTCGACGAGCAGCCGCGTTGCCTCTTTCGATCGATAAACACACGCTTTCGTAGAATGTGCACTGAAAAAATTGTATTCTTAAAATACAAACTTAATGATTCATCTTAATAGATATTCTTAATAGATAAGAATATTTTCTTATCGATATGACGGTTTTTGGAATATATTCTTAATAATCCGTCTGAATGTCGCGACACAATGCGTGTCAGTATCTTGTTCCTCTTGCAATTTCTGCGTAATTTTTAGTACTATATTATTTTGTGCGCTGCGTTGTGCAAGAAGTATTGATAAGGAAATAACGAAGTGGCTAGAAAGAGAGGATTTTTGCGATTTAATGGAGATATTTACAAGTGATAGAAATATATATGAATTGTAACTTTCTCTCGTGACTACATTTCTCCTCAACCAATTCCGATTTCAAGATATGGATAATGTAATTTTCGACAATATAAAGAATGAAGCATTTCGTTAAGAGTTTTGTTTCCGATAATTATATACGACATATTATACAGGGTGTTTGACATAAGATGGATAACCCGAAAGTTGGTGATAAATGGGGTAAAACCGAGAAGAAAAGTCATGTACCATAATGCAAAATTCGCAATAGTTATCGAGATATTAATAAAAACGCGTGAGCCAATGAGCGGAGCCGGTGAACGGCGATGGACAAGAGGCGCGCGGTGAGAGGCAAGCGCGGTAGACAAGAGGCGCGCGGCGAGGGAGAAGCGCGCCTCTTGCTCATCGCGCTTGCCCCACCTGTCCATCGCTCTTGCCCGCCGCCGCGCGCCTCTTGTCTATCGCGCTTGCCTCTCACCGCGCGCCTCTTGTCCATCGCCGTTCACCGGCTCCGCTCATTGGCTCACGCGTTTTTATTAATATCTCGATAACTATTGCGAATTTTGCATTATGGTACATGACTTTTCTTCTCGGTTTTACCCCATCTATCACCAACTTTCGGGTTATCCATCTTATGTCAAACACCCTGTATATCCATACAAAATTTTTAGCGGGCTATGTTAAGAATATCTGATAAGAATATCTGTTAAGAATATTTCATTAGAAGAATCTATTTAGAATATTCTACTGTTAAATTAAGAAGATCCTCTTGTTGCTTATTTTAGTGGGAAATATTCTAAACTTAAGTGGTAAATTCTTAAGATAAGAATACCATTTGTTCAGTGTGCCTTTGTGTCTTGCCGCGAGACCGTGGACCGAGAGGGACGCAGGAGAAATGGAAGGAGAGATCCTACGGGATCACTTCTCATGACGCAACTTTTCTTCCAAACCGTCAGGGCAAACTCGACGAAAACAGCGGGCCAATGTGTTCTCCGCTTGCTTCTGGATCGCCACGAGAACGAGGACTGGCTCTATTTTGCAGAAAGGCGAGAGAAAGAGAGAGAGAGAGAGAGAGAGAGAACGAAGGAAAGAGAAATTGGAAAGCGAAGAGTTGAGAAATTCCCGTGTTTTCCGCGTAATTTTAGATCGCCTTCGACGAGAGAAAGGGGGACGACCAGTTTTTGTCTTTCTTTCGTATTTTCGTTCATTCAACTCATCTTATTCTTTTTTCTTCGTTGCTTCTACCCCACGTCCACGGCTCTCCTACCTCCTCGTCCAACTACTTCGTTGGTCAGTCGGCTTGAAAAACGGAAAAAGGAGTTTCGAGCGCACTCTACTTTCGCTTCGAAGATGAAACTCTACGGTTTCTTCGCTGGATTCGAGAAGAAACCCCCGATGCTGCTCGTTTTCGGGCAACAACGATAGGGAGAAACGAGACGAAAATTCAGTCTCCGGATCTCCTTTCCTTATTGGTAGTGGCTATCTCGTGCGAGCGTAGTAGTAACGAAAATACTTCTACTCGGAATCTCGGAGTTCAGAGAAGAAGTTCATCGAGGAAATCGACCGAAGAGAATGACACGGCGAAAGTGTGTGAAAAGAAATCGTAAGAAAGAGATTCGCACGAAGAAACAATAAGGAGTCGTGACTGGTCGGAATAATAGATTGTCCGAGACGCGCGATTACAGCCAAGAAAGTGAAAAGACGCGTGGATGAAAAGGATCGGACCTGCTTGAATCGTGTTCTGCAAAAATTCGCAGGCCACGATAATTTGTGATAAAATGTCCGAGCACCTTAGTCAGTCACATTTAAACGCGTAAAGAGCATCAGCTGGAGAGGTCAACCGTCGAGTCGTAAAGCGGAAAATCGAGGACAACGAGGCTAAAAATCGTAGTGGACGCGTATTTGGAAACGTTAGCTTAAAGCACGAGGAAAACGAAGGGGAGCGGAACGTACGCGGACCTTCACCGTTGGAATTTGAAATGGGTAGAGGCTTCTGCGGAGTGGGACGAGAGGAGGAAGAGAAAACTGGAAAGCCCTACGAATGCTTGGCTTGCACGGAAAAGCACGAGAGGAAATGTCTAGCTGGACCTCGTCTAGCTAATACATCGGTTTGCCGCTCGCTCTCTTCGGTCCGAGCCTCGTTCCGGATCGCGACCCACCAGCCACCTCAGAATTCGAATCCTTTAATGGAGAAACTCGCGGCGAGAGCTGGTGGACGAGCCAGCGGCAAATGCTCGCGAAAATTTTCGACTGCTGCTCAGATTTAAAGCGGAGAATGAAGATTTTAATTTTAAGTAACTACTCGTCCTGCCAATTCGTTCCTTTCGTGTCTAGATAATCCAATCTCCTCGAAACTTCTTGTTGCGATTAATGTGCTTGGTTCTACGGGTGTATTCTATTAACACTTTGACTGCCATGATCATGGTCTTGTATATGTACAGGTCTGGAAGCTCGTACAAATTTCAGTGGTGGGGGATAATCCTCTTATCGACGATTTTTTTAATTTCTGATTGGAGGAATTGTGATCGGATGTAGTTGATATACATAACCTGGAAACCGCGTCATAACTCCTCATGTATTATTCATAACCAGTTTGAAAACACGATTCTGTACAATTGGTTTGGAACCGTTCTAAACTTTGGATATTGTAATAATGTTAAGTACTAAAGGTATAAAATAATAGTGTATCTATCAGGAATATCCGATGGTGACGCTTCTACTAGCTGCTGTAGAAATTAAAATAAGGGTCATTATGAGCATCACTTTTCACCCAGGAGTTGCCAGACCTGTATACAAGACCGCCATGACGGTTATATGTGACAACAACTTATTTTTCCTATGGCACTGACCACCAGAAAAATCATCCAAAAAATGATTATACTAAACGCAAATTTACAGCACTTGAAGTCTCATATATTAACAAAACACAAAAAATGCAAAGCGATCCATCCAAGGCGACCCATGGAAAATCAGCGTGGCAGTCAAACTGTTAATACTAGAAATGTACAGACAAAGTTTATGTACAAGATGAATAGAAGCTTATTACCGACGAACTACTCTCTACGTAAACAGATTTCAGAGTGAAGTAGAGATACCAAAACGGAGTGGTACCTCTGCAAGGTCTGTGCGCCGGGTGTCAAAAAGAGAAAACTAGCTATATATATAATAAAATTGTTCCTTAAATCTTTCAACTCTTCCAACGATCTTTCCAACAATCTCTCCACCCTAAATTACTTAAATTCTCAGGAAGCATTTCGACCGCTCGATGGCGCGCACGCGTTTTGGGTTTACGCCCTGCAACGACAGAAAATCGCTCGGCTTCGAATGATGGACGTTGGCTCTGCTCGCGGATGTTCCCCGTGATTTCTAGCCGCGGCGCTTGGGCGCAAGATCGATCGTGGGTGGCTGGCACGGTGACTAAGTGCCGCTCCAGCGAGCATACGCTGCCTGTCGATTAAACTATCGACCGATATGATGAAGTTGCGAGCGGGCGAGCTCCTCCGTGAGCTTCCTTCGGCTCCGTGGGAAGGAGAGAAGAAGAAGGAAAGAAGAAGAGAGGTAGGAGGAGGTTGAGGTGGAACAAGCGGCGTCGGGACGCCACACAGGGTTATTAAAAGTGAGTTATGAAGATCGTTCGCGCCGCTCGGGGGTTTAAGCGCGGCTAGAAAAATGCGAGCGAGACGTGACGATGCTTTTGGGAGTTTCTCAGAAGTGCCCTGCCTCCGCCGCGGATCCAAAAGGTATTAATCATTCTGGCTCACGAGGTATTTCGAGAGTATTTCACGAGAGCGTCGAAAACGCTCGTGTGCTATGGAAGTAGTTCGAAGCTAATCGTGAGATACGACGCGTACGAATCGCGGCCAATCGCCCCGGCGCGGAAAAGTATCCGGTAATAAAGTTCCGAGTTCTGGCGGTAAACAAGTTCTTCAGAAGTGTACTCGTTAAAAAAGTTAGCCGGACGGGTTGACGTATTAACGCGGTTGGAAAACCTGTTTCGTGCGCTCTACACCCTCTCTCTCTCATCGTTCTACGTACTCCATTTACCCTTGAATCGCCTCAACTCGTTCTACCGAGCAGTGAGCCAGCACGAACAAACTCCTCGTAACGATATTAAATATAATGCTTCACGAGGAAGTAACCAGCGGGGGCTCGGTGGAATTTAAAGAACCGGAGAATCTACTTGCGAATGGAGCGCCAACCCCTTTGCTAAAACGAGGTTCAACTTTGTACACAATTAGTAGGGGCCGGAAGAACTTTTGAAAAGTAGCAATTTTTTCTCTTCGACATTCGTTCGACTATCGAAAGATAGTGGAGTTCAGTTTTATTTCTTGGACATGTGTTCTTCTTCCATAACCATCCTAATAGCCAAGCTCGTGCTAACAGGAGTCGAAGGAGGAGCCCGTGGATGAAGGTTTAACGGCTTCGCTAAACCTTCGGTATCCTTCGATTCTCCGTAGGAAACTGCTCGAGGAAATGGCTCCTCGCGAAATTAACTGCACGCGGTGAAACGTTGCGGCGATTCTTAGGGCCCGTGGAGAAGAGCGCGCGAGCGCGCAAAGTGCAAACGTGCTATCTGAATTGCAAATGGGCGCGTCGACGCGTCGACGGTAGGAGAAGGTGTCGGGGAGGTAGTCCCGGGATGAATGAAAGGCGCGAGAAGTCGAGCAGAAGGGTCGAGAGAGGCCGCGCGAATACGAGAGGAAACACGAGAATGGAAAATATTCGCGCGAGTGAAATTAGTCGGCGTGCAGACCTGCGTGGACCTGGCACAGAACTTCAAGATGCCGAAAGTTTATTTTCTTTGCAATCGAAAGAGCATCGTTTGTACCCATTTATATCTCTCTTAAAGAGAACCTCAACGGGTTCACCTGTGTGAAGTTGGCCCCCCATTTTCAAAATTTGAAAAAAATGAATAGAGTTCTAGTAGCCCCCCGAAGAGTTCTAGAGTTCTCAGTCGGTTTCAGAAATAGTTCTGGCGATTTAAGCAGCTAAAACGCTATTTGAAAAAGGGGGGGGGGGCAACTTCACAAAATGTCACAATTCAACGGGCCACAACTTTTTTGTTTCGGCTTGGATCGCATCGAGTCATAAGGAAAATCGTTAGAACTATTCGGGGGGCTCCACCAGAACTCTAAAGCAAATGACCGATTTCCGAAAAAAAAATTTTGAATTTAGAAAATTTCACAAGTGCGATATTGCAATGAGCCAGAACTTTTTTGTTTCGGCTTGGATCACTTCGAGTCATAAGGAAAGTCGTTAGAACTCTTCGAGAGGCCACCAGAACTCTCAAGAAACCGGCCGATTTCCGAAAAAAAAATTTTGAATTTAGAAAATTTCACAAGTGCGATATTTCAATGACAAGGAAATTTGAAAAGAGGTAACGTTTTCCTTTTTTGAGATATCTCAAATCTGCCAACTGCATTCGAAAGAGCGTCGTTTGTACCCGTTTATACCCTTTTTCTTTTCGTTTGTACTTCAAAGTGTTCGGAGATAGAGATACTTCAAAAGTGTACAAGAGGTAACGTTTTTCTTTTTTGAGATATCTGAAATATGCCAACGCCATTCGAAAGAGCGTCGTTTGTACCCGTGTGTACCTCTTTCCTTTTCATTTGTACCTCAAAGGATTCGGAGATAGAGATACTTCAAAATTTTACACGAGGTTCAATCTGCCTATGGAGATTGATCTATGTAAAAAGCCTCACTACACCCTCAAATTTTGTTATTGGTTTATTTGCTTTATTAGCTCCATGAACCAGATAAACCAATAATCAAAACTTGAGGTCGTAGTGAGGTTTTCTAGATAGACAAATCTTCATAGACAGACCGAGCCTTTTGTAAAATTTTGAAGTTTAACCGCGAATCCCTTGAGGTACAAACGAAAAGAAACGACGTAGAAACATATACCATAGACATATATAATAGACCGGCCCGTGTCGTAAGAGGGAGCGTGCCAACATCTACGGTGCAGACATAGCGTTTGGTGTCCATCTGTCCTTTTCTTTTGGTCGCGTGGTGGTGAGTAGTAGCTAACTTCGGGTCCTCATACATATGTGTTCACACACTCATACCGAGGACCGAAGAAAAGGACAGATGGACACCAAACGCTATGTCTGCACCGTAGATGTTGGCACGCTCCCTCTTACGACACGGGCCGGTCTATTATATATGTCTATGACATATACAAACGATGCTCTCTTGTTTGCAAAAAAACAAATTTCGATATCTTCTGAAATCGGGTGGCAGGTTCACACAGGTGGCGAGTGGACGACGGAAACGTCGAAGCGAATTCCCGAAATACAATCGCGCGGGTTGTGCGTCTCTTTCTATTACTTTTCTTCTCTCCTTCTCTCTTTTTTTCGCGAGAATTCACCCGAAACCTCTCGCATTTCGCTCAAAATATTGCGCTAGTTCTCACCCTCGACCGTGCATGAAATACGAGATTTCGTTATCCACGAATGGGAGAAAAAATTGTTGAGGAAGTTTTCGCTCGTGCGATCGAGAAAATTCGAATATTTTTCTCTCCTTTTCAGACGAATAACGAGGTCATCGACCTCAGCCCGTGGCACCCACGCGAATCCGACCCTCCTTCCGTTACAGAAATAAAACGATTAGCGCGAGCTTCAAAGGACCTCTTTTCTTTCACGTCTTCTTCTTACTTTCTCTCTCTCTCTCTCTCTCTCTCTCTCTCTCTCTCTGCGTCTGGCGCGAAATCAAACGCAAACTCTCCTTTTAGCGTGGCGAACCAACCGACGAATTTCATTGCAAAGCTTTTCCCCAGTCGACGCGCCGTCGCGCCGCCGAGTCAAGGAAAAACAGAGGAGAGAAAAGCTCGCGAATCGAACGAAAGGAAGATTCCTGGGGGTGAATCGCGAGAGAGAGCGCCCGAGGGACGAGGCTTTCGCGCGAATAAAATCACCCGGCGCGCCTTCCACCTTTCGCGCTTTCTCGCGAAAGCGAGAGGACGGTAATTGAATTCGCCTTGCGAAGCATTTCTCTCGCGAGAGAGTGGCGATTTAATTTTTGAAAATCGATTCGCCTCGAAGAGAGAGAGAAGAATCGAAGCCTTTCGATGATTAATGACGGTGAACGCGTGATTTTCCCTCGTGGATTTCTCCTCTTCGGTACTCTACACCTCTTCTCTCCTATCGTTAGCTCGCGCACTCGAGACTTGTTGCGTCCTATCGCGCCAGAGGTACACAATGTCTCATTATTCAGGAAGTGTCGAGGATTCGAGATGAGAGAGGTGGAGGAAGGTCGAAGTTAAGCTACGGCACATGGCCGTCTAGACTTCCGGCTTGTGAGAGAAGCCCCGGGGGCTGAATTGGTCGAGGCATCGGCGCGGATCGGCACGAGGAAATGCGCGCTCGTCCCATACACCCCTCCACGAGAATATTTCGAGCTACTTAAGTCGAAGACGAGATTATCGGATTGGAACTATTGTTACGGCAAGGCGTCGAGCGTCTCGTAGGGAGGTAAACCGAGAAAGTGATTATCGGCGCGAGTCCATCGAGTAAATAGGGGAGAGACTAATTAAGCAGGTTATTGATAATCGATTGGAGATTCTGCTGATTATCGTGCGGTTGCATTCTCAATCTTCTTGATATATGTATACTTGGTGAACGGTTTTGTAAGAAGCTGACGAAGCTGTTATTAATAAGAGCGTAGTGGTATAAGTAAATTGCTAGATCAGGTCGAACTGGGTGTAATTACAGATTCGATTGCGAATAATAAGAGAGGCTTCTTTCTCTAGCTGTTGGCAACGAGTGTTTCGCGAAGAAAGCACGGACTACGAAAAGATCATAACCAAAGAATCCTGGATGAATGTTTATTTAATAAGTAGGCACCACGTTCGATGATAAACTTTCGAATTTCCTCTCTTAACGCAATTACATCGATAACCTGCCTACGAATCGACTGGGCAAAGTACAAGCCGCGAAACATCCACCATTCGCCACTAAAGTACGATTCCAACGACCGTGATAAAACTCACGGTTGGACCTTCGCGGGTGAAGACATCCGAAAGGTCGAACCTTTCTAAAAGATTCACCGAAAAACTGGAGGCAGGAGGCTCGCAAAATAGCAGCAAAGTCATATAACCGTATTTGAGTGCCACTAATTCCTGAAAAAGTGACGAGGTTTTCGTCGAGGGGTTACCCGAGAATCCTGGACAAATGTTTATTCAATAAGTAGACATCACGTTCAATGATAAACTTTCAAATTTTCTCTCTTAACGCAATTACATCGATAACCTGCCTACGAATCGACTGGACAAAGTACAAGCCGCGAAACATCCACCATTCGCCATCAAACTACGGTTCCAACGATCGTAATAAAACTTACGCTTGAGTGCCACTAATTCCTGGCAAGGTCACGAGGATCTCGTGGAGAAGTAACCCGAGAATCCTGGATAAATATTTATTCAATAAGTAGACATCACGTTCAATGATAAACTTTCGAATTTCCTCTCTTAACGCAATTACATCGATAACCTGCTTACGAATTGACTGGACAAAGTACAAGCCACGAAACATCCACCCTTCCATCGCCACCAAGCTATCGAACCGACTCTAACGACCGTGATAAAACTCACGCTTGGCCCTTCGCGGGTGAAGACATCCGAAAGGTCGAACCCTTCTAAAAGATTCACCAAAAAGACTAGAGACAGAAAGTTCGCAAAATACCAAAAGAGTCATAGAACTGTCCCCAAGTGCCATCAACAGGAATTAATGACCGACCAGGAGCAGGTAAGGCGACGAGTTTACCGCTATCCTAACCATCTCACGAAGAAGACATCGATTCTCGCTTCGATCGCCTTTCGACCAATCCTAAACTTCGCTTGAAAAGGTGAAAGCTGAGTTGAACGAGGAAAGAGAACGTAGAAGAGTGTGCCTTTTCGTCGAGAGCCGTTTAATCTCCACTGGTTTTTGCGCATGATGAACGCGTCCACGCGCGCAACTCGCTTCCATTCAGGACGGCTCGCACGGTGCGCGTGGAAAAGAAAAAGCTTCCGGGCGGTTGGCTCCTGCTGGCGTAAAAACGTTCGAGCGAACGTCGGTGGCGAACACGTCGTTAATTCGTTAGAGTACTTTCAGAAGAGGAGGAGGAGGTCTGGTGGAGAGTATGCACCGCGTGCCGACCAACGTAGTTTATAAATGGTGGGTGCAGCAGGTGCGGACGGATTCCAGGGGCTCCTGGAGGTGTGTGTATTTGGAAAAGTCGGCAGTTTTGCGCGACGAGGTGACGCTGATCTGGCTCGACGTCGGAGGCGTCGGAGGAGCAAGTGGTGGTGAGAGCGACGAAGGTGAAGCAAAGAGAGGCTCGCAAAAACTTCGACGATCCTCTCGTTCTCGTCGAAATCTCGCGGCAGGCGAGAAGGTGGGGATTTTAAAAGCCTCGGATGCCGTGGAAAAAGAGGGATTGGCATTTTTTTGAGAAGGACTTGCCACATTCCCAACTCGAGTGCGTCACTCTATCCGCTTTCTTCCCTCTTCTGCTTCTTCTTCCTCTCCTGCGCGGCCCTGTCACGAGAATAACGCGGATGGGTAAACTCACGGAGCCGTCGAGACGTCATTGATCGGACGTCGGAGCATGTTTTCAATGTAAACCGCGCCTATGGTTGGTTAACGCGCGACAAACATCGTACTTCCTCCTGCTTGAGTCGCAGGGTAATTAAGAATGCAAAGGACGGTGGTGTAAAAAATGAAATTTCGAAGTCGAAATTAGGAGGACGAAGAGTGTCTTGTATTGATTTATCGGCACTTCGGTGGGTGTCTTTCTACGATGTCTCTCTTTCTTTAAAATTCTAAAGACGCGCTTATTTTTGTTAATAATAAATTTAGATGTTCGTGAAGGAACGTGGGAGAACGAAGGAACTGCTTCTATGTGAAAGCCAAAGAAGCAAATCCTTCGTGCCTTCTTTCTCGCAATCGACCTTCTTGCTTTTTCAGGATAAACTTCTTCCGGTACCCTGTCGCTCCCTTTCCATACCACGACCTCTCCTACCCTCTTTCTTTATCTCAACCAACCCCTCCCCTCTCGTCCCGCATCGTTCGTTGTAATCGTCGGAATTGGATGCCTTCCTCGCGATAAAGGCGTCCACCTGTCCGTTTCGCCTTCAGCCCCGAGGAGAGGAGCACTTCCGGATTTCTTTCTTCGTCCGGTTGTCGAGATTGAATTATCTTTCTCGCGGATCTCGAATTATCTCGAGAGGCATCGATCCTTCGCCAAGAGGTCGTGAAATCGCATCGGTGCCAATTCCGCTTTGTAAGCTAACGTCCCAAGCTCGAATTGTCATCGATAGACAAACTTTCTCATCGAACTAATAGATAACGAATAACGGATCGCAAGATAGTCCGGTGGCACGATTACGGGAGCAAATCGAGAATGAAGTCGTTAAAGATTCGCATTAACTTTCTTCGACGAAGTGAAACTAAAATTCGCTTCAGTTACGCAACTGCGAAAGATAAATTGAAGATAAGAAAATTCGCAGGATGGATAAGCGAATATTAAAGATCAAACAGGAAAGGACCCTAATTTGGACCATATATTTTTCTACGACTTGATAGCATCTAGCGCATCTTATCAGCAACGGTTTGTGTCAAAATGTGATTTATATCACCTCCTACAGCAATGTGCAGTATTCTTTATTTTCACCATTGAAAAATAAATCTTGTCAAAAAAAAAAAATTTCAAAACGTACTAAATATTGTCAGTGGGAAGAAGAAAGTACGGAAAAAGCATTAATACTTTGACTGCCACGTCACCTTGAATTTTGATAATTGCTTAGTTAATTATGTAAAGCGTTAATTATACTTTCGAATACCTAACTCAGGTCATTTATAATCAGGCACTCGAATCGTCAGCCGAATTCGAGGGACATGGCAGTCGAAGTATTAACTGCGCTCAGTGTGAATTGTGTATCCGATTGATTTAACTCTTTGTGTTTAACATAAAATTCTGTTTCACTCAAAACCGAACTAAAACAGATAGTCCAATTTAGAATATACGTGATTGAAATTAACAAACTACTTCCTAAATTGGACTTTCGAGACTACTCTCAAAACCCACATTTCCAACTTCTTCGAAAGGAACAAAGCGATTTCAAAAAGATCAAGTGTTACCACATCCTCATATCACTTACAACTTTTTTCCCAGTTAAAACTTAAGTAAGATTATTTCATACTTCTCTTTTCTTAGATGATCCAATATAGGATGCTTTCTACCTACCAACTACCCAACGAACGACCACAAGAAAATATACGAAAGCCGCCGATAGATTTTTGCTCGCGCGAAAAGCGAAAATCCCGAACGATGTTATATTACTCGCGCGCGTGGACCACAGCTTCGTTCGATTCGAGGGATCGAAGTTAGACCGTACGCGAGGACTCGATAAATCCCGCAGTGGCGTGCTACGTGAGCACGAAAAAATACGGGCGCCCGTGTTCCCTTACGAGAGCGAACACAATAAAAATGGGAAGGGGGTAGGTGGAGTGGGTGGTAGGGCCTTTAATCGCGACGTCGCAATCTCGCGTGTTCCATCGTAGTTTTCGGATATCCATCGATCGACGGACGCGGGCTCCTATCTATTCGGAATTGGCTAGTGCGATGGCGTGCGCGGGTTTAAAAGCGTATTGGTGCCGCCCTCGCACCCACAGTTTCTACCATTTCTCGTCTGTCACGTAGAGACGCATAAATGTTCGACGATGAGAATATTTCCGGTTGGCAGGAAGTTCGACGAATGTCGTCCAAACTGCACTACGGCCAGCTGATTCGCGTTCCCCGTATTAAATATGGAAAATAATATTTCACGTGGATTTTCGGCAATCTCTCATCTTCTCGGCTCTTCTTCATGTTCGCTTGACCACTTCTCGTCGCGCCGAGATTGCATTGTCAAATTTATTCGTCTCTCGTGCGAGCACGAGAGTTTGAAACGAGCAGAATAACCGAATTCTTTCGCTTCTCCTTTCATCTCTTTTTCGTTATTTCGATTCTACTCGAGGATCCGTATCGCGAAACTTTGGTGCCACTAAAAATCGACTTCCAAACCTATCACTGTTTCAGTTAGAAATAAAGAAAGAAAAATTGTGTTTCTGAGGCGAATCTTCAAAAAAAAAAAAAAAATAATAAAAAAAAAAACGTGTGCATCAATGAGTTAAACAACGTCCTTTCCAACACCAGTGTATTCGTGTGGAAAGTGCATTCGTAAAGATCCGTCGTGTATCTCAAAAAAAAAAACCGATTCAACCATCTGATCCAAGATCGATCATGGGACGACCATTCGCGGAAATACAAATATAAAAATACAGAAGTACGGCGGATGAAAAGTTTAGAACTTTCTTTTAACTCACTCGTTCTTCCAACAGCCACCATTCGATTGGAGAAACAGCTTTTCCCTTACCTGAAACAGAAAACACACAGCAGCCGTTAATTACACATGGTTCGGCCATTTTGCATTCTTGGATTCCATTACACTCTCCATTCCGTTTAATCATTCCATTGATTCTTTCATTTCGCATTCGCCCTTCCAAGTGTATGGAGAATAGTCAAGAAATTCGCAATTTTAGAAGAGAATAGAGCTTCATCGGGGCTCGAGAGGATGGTACGAGGCACGCGCGCCAGGGGAATGGCGCACGAGCCGTGAACAATTAATTAATATGATCCAACCGGCGTCACTCAACGAGCAAATCGCACGTGTTGCGAGCCGTGTTACCGATTCTGCCCGGAGGGAGCAGGTGACGTGGGACGCGGAGCTCGAAACACCGGAAGTGAACGCGTGTCGAATCAAGAGATAATTAAACATCATCATAACGGAGTATCGAAATGTGCCATTTCTGTTTCCACTTGGCGAATAACGTGAAGTTAATAGACCTTCGTTTGCTTTCTTTCGCTCGATAAGAGGCTTCGAATATGAGAAACAGGCCTGCCTACCTGCTGCTCTCGTACTCCTCAAGTCCACCGCCAAACGTTGGAGAAATGCTCCCTTCCACCTGCTTATCGAGCCGTTCTTATTCTTAAATAAGCATCTTTATGAGCATCTTAATGCTCACGCGTATATACTATCATACGTAGTGTGTAAATTAAATAATGAGACTGATTTACTAGTGTTCGATTCGGTAACAATGGCGACGCGGCACGTAGTGTAGTAACCGTTATGCACCTTCCACCTAAGAGGTTAGGTGGAAGGTGCGTAAAGTGTAGGATGGCTTAAGATGGAATATGAAAATGGTTTAACGATTGTATATTGAATATAAATATAGAAAACAAGTTAATTTAACCGACATAAGTGTTATAGTATCCGCATGCACGTACTTACTTGAGAGCACAAAGGAGTTAGACAAATCATAAGGCGACATAATACGTGACCGACCCGCCCCATAAGGCAGCCAACTGACTACTAATTTCTGACTTCCGACAGTTCCGACTTCGTCAAAGATTTTGGCGATTGACGGACGTGGCGCGACGAACGCCCGTTTCCGCGTGAACAATGACAATAAAGCGCCACCCATCGGATGACTATAGCGTAAACTACACCATAGAACGTATTAAGATATGATTATAGACATAATCGTAGACATAATATACCTAGACTGCGTGTTCTCCCAAATTTCAGGAGTGGGCGTAGAGCTCACGTAGAAAAGCATGCACTCTGTTTTGGTGTCTGTGCGTTCTCTGTCGCTCTCGCGCGAAGGGGTATACGGGAAAACAGTTGCCAATCTAAACGTTTCACCTTCGCGCGAGAGCAAGAGAGAACGCACAGACACCAAAACAGAGTGCATCCTTTTCTACGTGAGCTCTACCCCCACTCCTGAAATTTGGGAGAACGCGCAGTCTAGGTATATTATGGCCATAGACATAATATAACATACCTAGACATAATATACCTAGACTGCGCGTTGACGGAGTAGGGTTAGAGCTCACGTAGAAAAGGATGCACTCTGTTTTGGTGCTGTGCGTTCTCTCTCGCTCTCGCGCGAAGGGGTATACGGGAAAACAGTTGCCAATCTAAACGTTTCCCCTTCGCGCGAGAGCAAGAGAGAACGCACAGACACCAAAACACAGTGCATCCTTTTCTACGTGAGCTCTACCCCCACTCCGTCAACGCGCAGTCTAGGTATATTCATGATGTATGAAGACAAGGTGAAACATTGCGCATAATGGCGGCCAGCTAATAGAATTTTGCCCCCAAAAGTTGCGCGACATTCAAATATAGTATAAAAGTTAAGCCATAAATACCCCTCTAAAATGCGGTGTAATTAATTACAAAAAATGAAGTAATACAAGATAAGTATAAAAATAAGGTGAATATAAATGTGTACAAATTGAAGTATGATATTACCGAACTCGTAACGACCCAACCTATAGGATTTGGGGGCAATCGTTCATTGGTCAACACTGCGCATCCTCGAAAATGTTTCACCTTGTATTCTTACATCATGGGTATATTATGTCTATGGTATGATACACTACAGTAGAGAGGCAGGCAGTTAAACGTCTGTTACGCGTCTAGTACAAGTCTGAACACGTTAGAGTTCTTGCGCTGTTCGTAGTGAATTTTTTTGTAAGAAAGGTTTTTTTAGTGCGTTCTCAAAATGAGTGACATCAATTTCGATCAACGTTGTGCTATCAGATTCTGCTCCAACTTGGACACAGTGCAACGGAAACATTTGGAAAATTGCGTCAAGCCTATGGAGACAGTGTTTCGTCGAGAGCCCAGGTTTTTAGGTGGTTTCAGGCATTTTCAGAAGGAAGATATTCAAATGAAGACGAGCATCGCACCGGAAGACCTTCATCTTCAAGAAACAATGAAAATCAACTCTTCACCGATCATTCGGACTGTCAAACGACGATCTGAACGCACGAGATCGCGGATTCTGCCAACATTTTCATTGTTTCTTTTTGTTTCCGTTCCACTGTGTCCAAGTCTGTGTCCAAGCAGACATACGACCGGAACGGTAAAAAAGCTTTGATAACAGAGTGTAAACAAAAGTTTAAATTATCCACACACTCTACATACCTTCGAGCAATTCACCTATTCTTTACGCCTTACAATCGAATAAGAAAAAAACCCTCGAACGACATAACCAAACCATTTCTATCATAATTGCACGGTGTAGTGCGAATCCGAAGAATTTTCTAAGATTTTCTCGTTCTACCTGCTAAGAGAAAACAGAACGATAAATGTGCGAAAGAGAAGAGGGAGCGTGAAGAAAGTGGAATCTCGGAAGAAAAGTCTTCGAGCCGCATGAGCTACTTTAAGAATGGCCCATAATTGATTAATGATACACGCGGAGAATTACGCTTGGAGTCTTTTCGTTGCGCACGGCTTGGCTTGCCCAGTGTTCTCCGGACGACACGAAGGACGGAAGCGCTCGATGAGCGGCTCATAAATCAAAGGGAGCTTATCGCTAATGAGCGCCAGTAGGATCGCAATTCAATGAACGATGGCGCGTAATCGTCGGTGCAGCTGCAGTAAACTGACCTTCGCTCGATAAAGGATAATCCTACGAACGAGGGTGGAAAGAAAGGTGGTTGGACGCCTGGTGACACGAGCGATGAAACGTTACACGAATATTTTCGATCGTAGCACCGGTGATGGCTGAAAAATTCTCCCCGGTAATCCTGCACGGCCCTGTAGACTTAACGAAAAAATGAATAGCCCGTAGAGAAGCTCCGGCCCATTAATTAATGTCGAAGAATCGAGCAGCAATTTTTCTTCCTCTTCTCTTTTTTACTCGTACGACTAAACCATAGAGCTATTACAGATAGACGGAAGTAGGTATGGGACGATGTGTAAGCGGATGCGATACTGACATAGAAAGAGAGCGCTGCAATTGAGTACGGAATGTCATTATCCAACAGTTACGCGCATGCGCGAAACGTCTGAACTTGTAGGCAGATGTGCATTCATAATATAAAGTTAAATGTCTTTATTTTCGTAAAAAATGTCTAGACAGCGTCTAGAGAGCACGCGGTACGTAATATTACCTAATACGCATGTGCTGTTAGATAATGACACTCCGGTCTCTATTGCAACGTTCTCTTTCTACGGCTATATCGCTTTTTTCCTCGACTCTCTCCCTCTATCTGTAATAGCTCTATGCTCGTTACCTTGCTCGGAAGCTTAAAACAAAAATACAGCGCTGTTTCACCATAGACATTATAGGCCTTACTCTCACCCGTACTTTAGCAGCGCTCGGACTTTAGATAGGCTCTATACATATGCATACGTATGCATGTTCATGTCCACACATGTTTATAAAACGCATCTAAAGTCCGAGCGCTGCTAAAGTCAGGTGAGAGTACGGCCCAATATATCTGGACTGCGCGTTGACGGAGTGGGGGTAGAGCTCACGTAGAAAAGGATGCGCTCTGTTTTTCTGCCTGTGCGTTCTCTCTCAGTCTCGCGCGAAAGGGAATACGGGAAAACAGTTACTAACTAAACGTTTCCACTTCGCGTGAGAGCGAGAGAGAATCCACAGACACAAAAGCAGAGTGCATCCTTTTCTACGTGAGCTCTACCTCCCACTCCTGAAATTTGTGAGAACGCGCAGTTTATGTATATTATGTCTATGGTTTACCTTTCCGTGAAAAAAAAAGAAGAAACAAAACAGAATATAATAAATATAATATATAATAAATATAATAAATATAATAAATCTCATCGTCCCTTGTACCAATTGAATTTATTCTCGTCGATCGTTCCACCCTCTGCTACCGTCGGGTGCGTGAATCCACCCTGGATTCGAATTTGATTTCAATTTGTGAGTGCGCACGAGGGTGAAACTTTTGCGAGGATCGCACCACCGCACCGCGAGAAACAATCGCGCTTCGTCCCCCCTCTTTGATCCCTCGAGAGGGTGGGATGAACGCGCGCGCGCGCGTCTACTGGGAGATGGGAAGCGACGATAATAAATACAATGGCGTGGGTCGTGTGCGCGCACGAGGTCGAAAGAGTAAAGGAGAGGGTGGTAGTACAAAGGGAGTCTGTACGAGCACGCGCGAGTATCGCGTGATATCAACAATGCCGCGCCATGGTCGCGGCACGATGTGCCGTGCGAGTCGTGCGAGGCGAGTGCGCGCCGGGGACACCCGCGTGCTATCGTGACTGCCTGTACTTCCTTGTAAACACGCGTGCTTATCACGCAAAAAGCTGCTCTAATGGATTAAATTTGTCCCGCGAGCAGAAGGGCCACGTGGAAGGGGTGGGTCAAGAGGGAAGAGAACGTAAAGCGCAGGAGGTTCCTGAGGCTTGAGGAGTGAGAGGAGAGAGAGAGAGAGAGAGAGAGGAGAAATGGCAAGCGGTCGTTTTCAAGTTTATTAGACGAGAGACCCTCGCGAGCCATCGGGGATCGCGGAAAAAGACCAGTCCTTTCGTTCTTGACTTAACGAAGCGTTTAATTAACGAGGACTGATCCCGTGGGATAATGAGGGTACTGAGAAGTACCCGTGATCGGAGGGCTTCGATTTTACGTAGGGCTCGTTTTCTTCTTGCCGAGATACTCCGATAAAATGTAAGCTGGAAAAATGTCTTGGACACGATCGTTATTACGGTGGCGGGATAATTGTCAGGTAAGGAATTGTATCAATCGCGCGAGGGTGGTAAGAGCGCCATGATCAGAGGGTTTCGTTTCCTTTGTGCTAAGATAGGTCGATAATGTAACCTGGAAATATTTCTTGGGAACAGTCGTTATTATGGTGGCGAGATAATAGTAATTATATCAATGGTGCACGAGGATTGTAAGCGTTCTCTCTTCAATGATGTAATGCGAACAAATTTCTTAGTATCGTTACGCCTTTATAATCTCAATTAGCAAAATATCAATAGCGCCACGATCAGAGGGTTTCGTTTCCTTTGTGCCAAGATATTTCCATAATGTAACCTGGAAAAATTTCTTAGAAATGTTCGTTATTATGGTGGCGAGATAATTGCTGGATAATTTTATCAATGGACCGCGAGGATTGTAAGCGTTCTCTCTCCAATGATGAAATACGAACTAATTTCTTAGTATCGTTACGCCTTTATAATCCCAATTAGTAAAATATCAATAGCGCCACGATCAGAGGGTTTCGTTTCCTTTGTGCCAAGATATTTCCATAATGTAACATGGAAAAATTTCTTGGGAACAGTCGTTATTATGGTAGCGAGATAATGGTCAGAAAACTATATGAATGGTGCGCGTGGATTGTAAGCGGCCCCTCTCCAATTATGTAATACAAACAAATTTCTTAGAAACGATCGTTATTATAGTAACGAGATAATGATCAAAAAATTATATCAATGGTACACGAGGATTGTAAGCGTTCTCTCTCCAATGATGTAATACGAACAAATTTCTTAATCTCGTCACGGCCATTATAATCCCAATTAGCAAAATATCAATAGCGCCACAATCAGAGGGTTTCGTTTCCTTTGTGCCAAGATATTTCCATAATGTAACATGGAAAAATTTCTTGGGAACAGTCGTTATTATGGTAGCGAGATAATGGTCAGAAAACTATATCAATGGTACGCGCGGATTGTAAGCGTTCTCTCTGCGATGATGTAATACAAATAACTTTTTTAGAAACGATCGTTATTATAATGGCGAGATAATATTCAGAAAATTATATCAGTGGCGCGCGAGGATGGTAAACGTTTCTTCTCCAATGACGTAATACGAACAAATTTCTTAGTTATGATCACATCTCTATAATTTCAATTGGCAAAAGATCAATGCCGCCTGGACCAGGTTCCAATCGCGAGCTTCGCAGCAATTGGGCGATCTTTCGAGAAATTCTCCGACACCTTAGGAACTTCGTGCAGCTTAAGACAATGCGAGAGGATCCGGGGGTATTGCTTATTCATGCGGCTTTGAATTTGCCGCTTACCGGGGGTCAAGACTGCGGCAACTTCCGGCGCCACGACGATTAGAGGCAATTCACAGCTCGACTAAGATGCGAGCGAGTGCCGTGCGGCACGTCGAGGAAGAGGGTGCATTCCGCTACGGGAATATTAAGTGTCCAAGTGGCTCGTACGATGTTCCCTCGACACGCGAAGATAAATCTCTAGCTGATCATTCGGTTAGACGAATGTGTTAGGGTTTCGCGGATTCTCGTGGTTATCTCCGAGTACTCGTTGAAGCGAGAAAACACGCGATCTGTCGCTAATATTACAAAACCGCATAAACTACCATTTATCGTACAAAATCGCCAGTATTCGATATTACTCCAACTGGCGCTAAAAGTCATTCGCTTAATTTCAGGAAGCATCCAAAGCCGTATAACTAGGGTAGGATTGTATATATTCAATTCTAAGGGAATTCAGCATCGCATTTCGACGATTGCCAGTAGCTTGACTGTTTAGGATCAAGTGGATGTCCTGTTTAGGACTGTTTAAGCTTAAGTTTATGACTACGTCTGTTTAGGATCAAGCGGGTATGCGCTAGTGGACTGAGGGTGGACAAAGTGTCGCGAATGAGTACAGAGGGTATGGTAGAGTGTAAAGTGGGCAAAGTTAAGTTGAACATCGTAGATTGCAGTAGATAGAGTCGAGCTGGACATCGAAGAGTGCAGTAGATAGAGTTCAGTTGGAAATCAAAAAGTGCAGTAGATAGAATTGACTTGGACACCATACTAATGTGGTATAGAGTATAGTATAGAGCAGCGTTGCAGTCCTACTATATTGTCTACTTAATTACAGATCTTTACATATTACACCAATCGCAATAAACCAATTCTTAACCAAATATTACATCACCATCATAATTTCTACATTCAAATACAATATCATTTAATTAAAAGAATACGTCGTACTTCTCGTACCTTTTATCGTCATCGCTATTTCTCGCAATGATTTTCAAGTGCAATTACGAGGAGAGAACGGAAGAAGAGCCGCGACCGGGTAAACGGTGCCGTGAAATAAGAAACGACGGAGAAAGCGACAGAGAGAGAGAGAGAGAGAGAGAGAGAGAGAGAGAAAGAAAGAACGATAGCGAGGCAGAAGAGGGAACAACCGGAAAGGTGGCTCCTTCTTCTAATGAGACGTCATCTTGACGTGACGTCACGGGACTGGGAGGGCCTGGGGAGCAGCTGGAACCTGAGAGACCGCCGTGCGGGATAGGTAGAGGTGAAATCCCAAGAAGGAGAGCTTCAGCTGGCGAGGGTAGAGAGAAAAGAGAAAATAAAAGAGAAATAAAGAGACCAAGAGAGTGAAGTGGTCCAGCGAGGCGAGTAGGCTCGAGTAGTCAGTCAGCTAAATAGCCAAGAGCTATTTTCAGACTAGAGCCCTTCACTGCTATCCTTCCTGTAAATTCACGAGGAGCCTCCGAGCTTTACGAAGAGAAACTCTTCCCTGTCCAGCTATACACTCTTTCTCTCTCACCCGTTTCTCCGTGTCTTGAAATAATTCGCGATTAGCAGAAGCTTGCGGTTAAAGGTACATCGACATCTACCCGCGAAAATTCGAAATTACACTTTACTCGGCCCAACATTTCTCGCAAGTAGTTCGTTCAACCGACGAATCACAAAATCTCCTTCAACCAGGTCGCGAGACTCTCCCCAGATCTTTCTCGTAGGTACTTCGAATCACCTTTCCGTTTCTTTCCACTTTGTTTTCCATCCACTTCCTTTTCCATCCTGAGTTTCTCTATTTTCTCTGCTCTTCCGCCAGCGGAAGACTCCTCGGAACGTCCACGGAATTCTTTCCGTCTGAAGCATCTCTTATTACGTTCGAAGCAGCACGAAAACGAAGAACTCCGTGAGCTTGTTTATTTAAAAACGCGAGGACGATGTTTATGATCGTGCGCCATGAATTTTCCAATCCTTATCGGGTTGCGTGAAAACGATATATGTCCCGTGGAAAGTTCCTGTCGACAAATCCTGGCGACTAAAGGCTCTCTTACGTGACGATTGGCCCACGAGGGCGGAGAATGGAGGAGGTATAAAGGCGCAAGGGGACGGGGAAGAAAAAGGAATAAAAGAAACGGAAAGCGTCGAAAGCGGAGCCGACGCCTTCGCTTTAACGACGTCCGAGGAATTCGCAGGGGGATCCGGAGACGCCAACGCCACGATCCAATTTCCTTCATATCGCGCAAATCTTCTCCAACTTAATTCTCGAATTTCCACGGACGCCGCTCCGGGACACTTTTCCTCGAAACGGGACACGTAGTACCTATCCCCGTGAACGTCATTGAACGGGATGGACGGGGTGTGCCGCACGTATCCAACTTTCCAAGTGGAAAGAAGGCGAAGGAAGAAGAAGAAGAGAAAATGCGAGAGGGTGGAGGGAGAGAATTAGAATTAGAATTAGAATTTATTAACAGGCCTGGACCCAAGATCCTTCAGGCCACGAAGAATCAAAACAACAAAAAAATAAATTTTATAGAAACAAAGAAGCAGCAACAACAAAGAAAAAAGGAAAATAACAATGAGAAAGAAAATAATAATACTAATAGTAAATAATAATAATAATGATAATGGTAATAGCGCAGGCAACAAAAATTATTCACACTTATCCTTAAGGTATACAAATAGTCTAGACTTAAAACTATCTATTGACGCCGACTCACGAATAGTACACGGTAGAGCGTTCCAAAAATAAGCAGACTTTACGTAGAAAGCCTTTTGAAGGGTTACAGTACGATAACAGGGAATCTAACAGTCAGATCTAACTCATTCTTGTCTTGAGAGAGAGAGAAAGAGAGAGAGAGAGAGAAATGACGAAGATCGTTTCAAACTCACCAGCCGTCCAAATAGCAACGCATGGTGACCGGACCCGGTGAAAGACAACGCGAGCAGTGCCGCGAGGGATGTTTTTAATTTTCATCCACCAGAGCAAGCCTGGGCAAACCCCTTCTCCCGCTGCTCTCCAGGACCACCGCCGAACGGAGGAGAAACGTCCCCCTCCATCTACCCATCGCGCCGTCCGGCGATTGTCGCTTTCCTACGACGTAAGGAAGCGACAATCGCCGGACGGGGCGATGGGTAGATGGAGGGGGATGTTTCTCCTCCGTTCGGCGGTGGCCAGCGGTGGCCTTGGAGAGCCTCGAGAGCCCATACGTGCCCAGACCAGCACCAGAGGGATGAGTCGATGGTAGGAGCGTCAGAGAAGAGAGTGAGAGAGAGAGAGAGAGAGAGAGAACGAAGAAGAGGAAGTGAAGAAAGAGAGGAAGAAACGAACGCGAGACACAAGTGTTCCTCGTCACTACTCTACTGTCCCGTGGAATTCGTGCGCGTGACCGTAACTCGCACCTCCTCGAGCAACGTAGGAAGGAGCGTGCATGGGGCATCGACACCCACGCGAAAATTTCAGGAAAAGGGGACGAGCCTCATAAAAATTCGTGAACGAATCCTCGCACGAGAATCCACGATAAATCGAAAGCAAAAAAATACGGTAATTACTATTAAAGAGTGATCACTAATTAGAAAATGTTAACAGTACACTGCGTTCCACGTTTATTATTAAGTCGCATCCATTAAACTCCTACAACTTTGGACAGGTTAAAAATTTTGAACAAATTTTTTTCTTTTAATTTCTATGAGTACCTACCAAAGAAATGTCCATTTTATTTTATTGTTTTTAAAGAAAGATATGTTTTGTACCTATTCTTATACTTGTTCCAAGGTGCTGTATGAAAGGTTTTTAAAAAATCTTTATTCTGTTGAAACTTACCTCTGGGTAGTTTTATCTTCTATACTCGATAAATATGTAAGCTCAATGTTTATTTAAAAAAAATTAAGTAATTCTCTTGTATAGCCCTGATACGTGCTCCTCGTTCTTTTTTTATAAAAAAATAATGCTTGTCAGATGTATTACGAAAATACTGTTAAAAATGTTGAAAGTTGTAGGAGTTTATGGTATGTAAATTCTTATCCGAAGTAGCGCCGTCTAAACAACGGAACCATTCCAAAATTCTCATTAACCTCGTTCTACTAAAAAGTTCTTCGAAGGGCACAATTTCGTGCATTGGAAAGCAGCGAGTCGGAGAGACGAAGAGGAACGCGGAGCTTTTGCTTTGCAAGTTTAAGGCCGTTTGCCTTCCAGCACTCGACGTCGCGTGGTGCCATTCGCCTTCGTTCGGCGTCGAGCGTGCGGAAATACTTTCGAACGATAAAAGATGTGGGCGAGCGCGCGAAGAAGATTTATCGGGAGCGAAGTGGAAGAAGGAGCGGAATCTCGAGCGCCTTTTTGGAATTTTAGCCCGTGCTCGAGGAAAGCAGGCTAGAAAACGAAGCTCGAGCGCGCTCGGAAGCGTTCCATAACGGGCCGGAGTTTAAGATGATTTCACGCGTCATTAAACTTCGTTGGACGACGATACGACGCGCATGAAAGTTCTCCAGAGGAAAAAAGTAGCTTGGGGTAAAGAGGACGACGTCGACGACGATGGTGGCGCGCGGCCTGGAAAAATTGAAAGGAGCCTCTTGCCGGAAAAATATTCCCAACGTGGTCGAAAAATTCGTCGAATATCGGCAATGCGAAAATCTCGTCACTGTCGATGCACAATCGACCGAAGGAAAAAGAAAAGATCCGAGATGCAAACAGTCCAGTTATGAGACGCTCGTATTCTCGGAGTGGCAAGAAGAAGATGAAGAAGAAAAAGAAGCAGTGTTTCCAGCTCCTGTAATTCGATTTCTCCGAGGCCCGTCGCGCATTCTCTAATCTCAAGCATCTTGGAAGATAAATCGAGATGTCATCGCGAGGAATAAATCAAGGAGAAGGAGAAAGACTTGACGAGAGAAAGACGCGAGAGGGCTGAAGAATGAAAGCGGAAGGACGAGAGGAGAAATGAAAAGCTTCGGTCCTAATGATGCACAGCGTTGTAACCAGAACGACGAGATCTTTCGTCAGCCTTTGGCCGAGATCTTAATACTTGAACTTGGACTTTTGCTACCCCCCGAACATTTGGAAAAAATAGTGATAAAACGCAAACAGTACTAGAAACATTTGACAAAAGCAGTCTGACTTTCATAGATCGTAATAAACCGAACGTACTTCCGAAATATTACCGGTAAAAAATTACTGGGGGTGTCGACTCTTACGTCAAATCTCACAAGATGCTTTATTGCTATTGCTGTAATCAGTGCCTATATCTGTATAAAAAAAAATTCAAATTTAACCGAGGTCTTACTACTTGAAGTTGGACTTTTGCACAGCTAGATCGGACTTCTCGAGCACTGTGCGACCTACCGCTAATTAAGTCGCTCGGGTACGCGCTCGCAGGAGAGAAAGAAGGAAATTCGCGCGTTCTCGTCCACCACGCTCGATTGCTTCCGGCGACAGAATCGCGCAGGAACGTGAAAGAAAATTTCTCCCATTCTCGATGGAGAATACGTGGGCGTTCGATCGTCCCGCGTGTAAGCGGAGACGCGACGCCGACGACGATGACGACGGACAACGATGGGAAAGGCGTCGCGACGCGCTTGGACGATCGACGCTTTCCGAACGATAAAGCGTTCCTTTCCTCGCGAGTGGTAGAGATGGAGGGATAGGTCGAAAGCAAGAGAGAGAGAGAGAGAGAGAGAGAGAGAGAAAGAAAATGAAGAGAGACGAACGAAGCGGATGAAGGAATTCAGCATTGGGATCTCCGCGTTGCATTTTCACTCGCTCCTTCTTATTCTCTCCCTAGTCTCTGGTATCCCACGTAAGGTGAACAGAAGCTGCTGTTCCATCGAAGCAACGGCCTCGGCTTAGGATGATTTCACGCGTCGTTAAATACACCGTCGAGGCGCCCACCGATCCCAAAGATCCAGCGAGTATGCGCGCGCGCGCGAACAGAATCCGCAATGGCGAGGAAAGAGGAAGCGGAGAAGGGTGAGTTTAGCGCGACGTCGGCAAAATTAATCGTAAATCCGTGCCGCGCGGAAAGTCACGATCCTGGCTTGCAGGATACCAAAGTGGGAGTGGCCAAAATGCACCGAAGCTTCTTCCATTCTCCTTTCCGCACCTGAGAGGCGTTCGCTTCCGGTGGCAAAGGCAATTGCGAATTCTCGCGGTACCTCGAAGATAAGCGAGCGCGTTTTCCGCTCTCCAGACGATGGAGCAATTGTAAACGAATAATGTCGCGACGTGTTCTCGTCCCTACCCCAGCGCACATTCCAAGCATCCTTTTTTTTTCCCCTCGTGGATAAGAAAACTTCTCGAAGATAAGCGCGCGTTCTCCGTGCTCGAGTCCCGGCGAAGGCAATTGTGAGCGAATTAAATCGTGTTTCCTACCTAGGAAAGATTCTAAGCTCCCTTCTTTCCTCATACTTATTTTCCACGTTTGTTGGAAATGGAAGATCGTCTATAAAAACTAGTGGTGGTTAGTGGTCGGCACGATCGTCAGGTGCAGAAAAGTTTCGCTTTCTGCAATAGACACGACCACGTAACTCACGTTTCCATACTTGAATTTCCCATAATTTCGAAACGGTTGAAGATGGCGATACACAAAGTTTCGTGGCACCAATTGGGTATATACTCGATGTACATGCCAAATTTTGTTCGGATCCGTTCAGTCGTTTTGCCGGAATACCGGACTAAAGATATGAATTAGCCGCCATTTTTGATTCGGCCAATAAAAAAATTTGAAAATTTCCAGTAATCATCATTGCATACGTGTACATGTATGTGTAAAATTTTATCGGGATCCAATGAATAGTACCAAAGATATGAATTTTTCGATATTTGAATTTGCCGCCATTTTGTACCGGTTCAAGATGGCGGCTCACGAACCTTATTGTAAACTCACAGTAGTGTACTTGATTTTTGTGCCAAATTTCGTCCCGATAGGTTCAGCCGGTTTTCCGAAATCGAGGATATACACGGACACACACACACACACACGAACGGTTTTCAGAATGGCGATTGCACAAGTCACTCCCTTTACGGTCGTGCCTAAAAAAACAGAACGAAAGTGGAGAAACTTATCCCGATTGAGCATTCTTCCACGTCCCTCCTTCAGCCGCGCTCTCTATTATGAAATTTTCAATTACGTAGATCTGGTATTTCCGTTCCTTCCATACCACCTTCCAGCATCCAGCTAAGAGAAGACGGTACACCACCCGCAGAATATCCTCGGAGAAAATTTCGTTACCCGAGTATTAAATCGGTGGAAAGTGAGATTTAATTACGGCGCGACAAGGCGCCGCGCGCGCGCGTCTTTGTGCCCGGTGATCGAGCCCGCGGAAACTTCCAGGAAGGTTTCGGATAGTTTCCGCATCCCTTACGCCCCTACTTCGCTCTCTCATTCCATCTCGCGGCCCCTTTTTGCGTAGCTTCCTCGTTAACGATCTTTGTTCGGCAAGGAATAGACGGGTAGAGGAGGCCCGTGTCTCGCTCGTCGGCTGGCAAGATTCGGTAAATTGAGAGATTCTTAGCATAATTAATCGTAGATTAACGAGAGACCGAAGTGAAGGCGGTGTGAAAGGGACGACGAGAGGAGTGAACGAAAGGAGAACGAAAGGGGTGGAAGCTTTGAAGCTTTGTGCTCGCAACTTTCCACAGTGGGCGCGTGTCTCTCTTTCGAAGGGGTGGAAAACTCTGTGGATGAAGTTTGTCAGTTACATCGTAGTTCACGTGTAGGCCCCTCTTGGATATACATTGTTACCCATACGTTATGCAAATTCTCTCAACTGGAAAGCAAGAGTGAGAAAAGCTCGCAAGCCCCCCGATGTTTCTCGAGACCTCGTCTAGTCCGCCGCTTTTCGATCTACCGCGAATTCCGGAAGAGATCTTCTTCGTAGATGTTAAAACTCTTCGTGCGGACGAAGGCACTCTCGAGCGACGAATAAAATAATTCGTGAAGCAGGGACACGTTGACGCATGAATTCGCGAGTGCTCGCGGAAAATTGAATCCTCCCTGGTGGGCGGTGGTGGCGGCTCCGACAGGTCGAGCGCAAACTTTCACAAGGCGCCGCGGCCCCCGGGGCTGGATTATTCGCGAGCAGCCGCGCGACGAGATTAATGACGGTATTTGTGGCTTTATGAGTTTAGCACTTCTCGCATAACGGGTTTGACGTGAATGTGCGCGTCTGGAATGTACCCTCCGATGAATAATGGACAGCCCATAATGGACAGCGAGCGCGCACGCGTCTACGTGTGCATTCTGTCTCTCTCTCTCTCTCTCTCTCTCTCTCTCTTACTCTCTCTTTCTCTCTTTCTCTCTCTCTTGCGTGAGCGTATTCTCGTCGTGGAGGATCAATGAATTAAAAGCTCATTGTCACAAGACGCTCGCATATACATATAAGTGCACCCTATACGTTTACCACTCTGGTGCGTTCCACAAGCCGTTTGTTTTACTTTCTCTCTTTCTCTCTCTCTTTCTCTTGCGTGAGCGTATTCTCGTCGTGGAGGATCAATGAATTAAAAGCTCATTGTCACAAGACCCTCGCATATATAAGTGCACCCTATACGTTTACCACTCTGGTGCGTTCCACAAGCCGTTTGTTTTACTTCTCAGGTAGATTTTGGTTTACCTTTGGTCGAGTTCGTAGACCAGTGGTCGGCAACCTTTCTGGAGTTAAGAGCCATTTTTTCGCCGATGTGACAAATGATTTTTTTAAAGAGCCAAAGTACACACGTCGGTAATATGTATTAGAAAAGATAATATAATCGCTATCTGCTGTGAAACATGTATTTAATGTGAAATGAAAATATTCTATTTTGCGCACTAACAGAACATATAAGTCAACGTATTAAAGAAAACGGAAACACTTTTTTTATAACTTCTTAAAAAAAAGGACTAACAGTAAAAACTTAATTTCAGTAGGTTATATAGCTTTGCTTAAAATGCAAATTAAATGTAAAAAATAATATAAACGCAAATATGTAATATTAGTAAGATTTTTGGTGTTGAGTATAGACACAAAGTTGTTCTAAATTTGGTGAATATTCAAAAGTTTTTGATTTCATGCAACTTTCGAGGCTTTCGTCATTAAGCGAACTTCTTAATTTGTCTTTCATAATCGTCATATTTGAAAACAATTGTTCACAATAGTAAGTAGATCCGAAAATTGTCAAGATGCCAAATGCATATGTTTTCACTTGATCAATATGTACTATTAAACTACTCAAGAGCGACAAGTATGATTCTACTGAGCCGCAGGTTGCCGACCTCTGTCGTAGACCCTCCTTGATATTTCGATCACGCTTACGAGTCCATCTGATTCCTGAACGCACGATTCGTTACACAAACATTTAATGAATTCGTTATTCAGCCGGTCCTCGGGGTAGCTTCGAATATTAACGATCAACAATTCTCATTGTTTCCAAATACGCGCTTTATCCCAGCCTGTAATTCGCTATTCCAGCCGACAAAGTTTAACGGAAATTAGGTTCCACTGTGTTTTCGCTTCCCGAAAACCGTTCCTCGTCAGCCACGGTAATTTCGTGGTACATTCGATACTATGGCGCATAGAAATGATTACGCGCGTTCCAATGCCAGTCGACAAGAGCGCGCGCGCATTTTGCATTAGCGGAAAGGGGCTTGATTAAAATTGTTCCACTTGGCGGGGATAGGTGCGGAACGTGGCATGTAACCAACGGTCGATTAGCACGGTGAAAACCCCATGGGAAACGCGGTCACGCGAATAGTCGATATTTCCGCGCGGACGAGAAGCAGTAACGCGACGACTACTAGGCTGAATGGAACCGAACATTTTTGGAGAAAAGAAAAAAAGAAAATTGGACAAATTCGAACGAAGCGTCGAAATCGAGTCGAACGATACCGCGACGAAGGTCCGCCAAGCGGAGGGCAATGACGAGAAAGAGGGAGTAAGATCACAGACAATATGAAGAGTGAAGCATCTCATTAACGGATTTGTGTCCAATAATTATATATTTTACACATGTTTATATAAATTCATGTGTTTGTATGAAACCTTCTTTCACCAGGGTATGCTAAAAATATCTGATAAGAATGTCTGTTAAGAATATTTAATCGGAGGAATCTATTTAGAGCATTCTACTCTTAAATTACGAAGATCCTCTTGTTGCCTATTTCAGTAAGAACTATTCCAAAATTAAGTGGTAAATTCCAAAGATCGGAATACAATTTTTTCAGTGTCGAGGAGTGGTGAATAAAAAGGATGAGACACGATAAGCGCGACGCGCCTGGATATGCGAGGCCAGTGTTCGCTGCGGTTGGCTTCTCCTCTCGTGAGAATGTCGAGAGCGGTTGGAGACGAAAAGAGAGAAAATGCGGAAAGCACGAAGAGCGAAGAGAATAGGAGAGAATCGGAGCGACGCATTTTAGGGACTAGGGGCGCACGCCGTTCCACGAGTCAGCTGCAGGCACCTGCGAGAGCGAATCGGCCAAATCCTCTAGGCTCCAACTCTTCCATCCTCGCCGACGAAGATGGAATAACCTTGATAATGGGCGCAGTTAATTTCGCGAGCACCGCGTCGCTTTTCCACAGCCTCTCGCGAGCTCTCCAACATTGGGGCGTATCGCTCGCTCTTCACTCGTGTCGTTTCATCTTTCTCTCTCTCCGCGTGCGCGAGCGCGCGGATAACGCCGAAATGAGGATTTATATCTGGCAGTTTCAATTTCCTCTCGAGCTACATACTCTTCGATTCGTTCTCTCTTTTTCGCTCACGCGCGTTCTCCACTCGGCAATAATGACGCGCGAATAGTCGGGCACCCGTCGTCCGTTTAGCACGCGAGGCGGATAAAATCAAGCGAGCGAGTAGCTCGGCCGACCTTGCGCGCTCTGGCGAACGTAAACACCACGCTAGGACACAGCGATCGGTTGCCAGTTAAGGCTCGTTCTCACGAGTCAAGTGTAGTTGACCGATTTTAGTTGATCGACAACTAAGTAAGTGGAATCAGACTTGAATCAGTTTTTGTTCGCACGTTTCGATGGAAACTGATCAAGTGGTTCAGTTTTAAACTGACGTCCAAGGCAATAGAGAACGATTTTGACAGTTAACTGAGGTGCACACGGCTCAAGGCATGTTTCAACTTGAAAACAATCCGTGAAGTCGCGTTCTCACGAGTCAAGTTTAGTTGACCGATTTTAGTTGATCGCCAACTAAGTAAGTGGAATCAGACTTGAATCAGTTTTTGTTCGCACATTTCGATGAAAACTGATCAAGTGGTTCAGTTTTAAACTGACGTCCAAGGCAATAGAGAACGATTTTGACAGTTAACTGAGGTGCACACGGCTCAAGGCATGTTTCAACTTGAAAACAATCCGTGAAGTCGCGTTCTCACGAGTCAAGTTTAGTCCACCAATTTTAGTTAATCGACAACTAAGTGGAATCAGACTTGAATCAGTTTTTGTTCGCACGTTTCGATGGAAACTGATCAAGTGGTTCAGTTTTAAACTGACGTCCAAGGCAATAGAGAACAAATTTGACAGTCAACTGAGGTGCACACGGCTCAAGGCATGTTTCAACTTGAAAACAATCTGTGAAGTCGCGTTCTCACGAGTCAAGTTTAGTCCACCGATTTTAGTTGATCGACAACTAAGTGGAATCAGACTTGAATCAGTTTTTGTTCGCACGTTTCGATGGAAACTGATCAAGTGGTTCAGTTTTAAACTGACGTCCAAGGCAATAGAGAACGAATTTGACAGTCAACTGAGGTGCACACGGCTCAAGGCATGTTCCAACTTGAAAACAATCCGTGAAGTCGAGTTCTCACGAGTCAAGTTTAGTCCACCGATTTTAGTTAATCGACAACTAAGTGGAATCAGACTTGAATCAGTTTTTGTTCACACGTTTCGACGGAAACTGATCAACTGGTTCAGTTTCAGTCAACCGAGATTCACACGTTTCAAGATATGCTTCAACTTGAAAGCAATTAATGACGACTCATCACTTGAACGACACAAGTCTCACTGGATGAAACTTTTCTTGATCAACTACAAAGTTGTCATTGAATATTTGTTGATCAACTACAATCGATCAACTAAACTTGGCTCGTGAAAACGCGCCTTAAGAGTATCTGATCATTGGTGACCAGGGCTCGTTTATTTTTGCGACGAAATTCTATATTTTTACCTACGAATACTCTTGTTCGTAATAAAATACATCGGAATGATAAATTCTGATCACAACATTCCAAAGATCTCTCATATTGCAACGTGAAAATCAATAAAAATGCTCCCTGCTCAGAGCGACTTTGCACTTCATTGTACGCACGCAGTAAATTATTACCAAACGTAATGGTATACATTTAAATAAAATGTTGTCCCTAGTTGAAGCGATTTTAAATTATCTACTTTCTCCTCTTCGGATTTTCGAGCCCCTTTTTCCTTTTTGTTCCTCTATCTCTGAGCACCTCCTCGTCTTCGATCGTCGAAAATCACAAGGAGGTGCAACGGCAGCACCAGCACCAGCAACGCCAGCCGGAGTAATCGGCCCTCGCGAAATGCTGCTTAATCCGAGGCCCATCTCGTCCTCTCCTCGCTCCTTCATCCTTCTCCTCCTTCTGCTCTTCGAGCCTCACTCGAGCTGGCGCGGCACGTTATGCACACACAGCTAAGCACACATACCGTCGAATCGTGAACGAGTACTCGACAGGTAGCTACACTTTTTCAAGCGCGGGGTGCGCCAACGAACTAGACACATCTCGGAAAACAACGCACCCGAGTATCCCTATACTCCTGGTATTCTCCTCTTAATGTTGCGCGCCGTATTCTACCAAGAGTTTATCTTCGTCACGTGCCGGTGGCCCGACAGAAGATCAAGGATAAGTAAGTGTTAAGGCAAGACCAGTCCGACGAATTTTTCACGGACAATTGAAACGATTGTACGAAGATCATCAAACGATGTTTATTCTTCACGCAATTTTCCTTCTAGAAAATTTTGCGTCAAGTCAAAAAACTGCAGCTTTAACACTTTGATTGCCATGTTGATTTTTCACGAATGGCCCGTGGCGCCATACTTTGTATTTTTTAATGCTTTTTTTTGTTAACATATGATCTTTCAAAGTGCTGTAAATTGAGATTAGTACAATCATTTTTTTAATGATTTGTCTGGAGGTCATCGGCGACCATCGTGGCATCACAAGAAAAACCGTGGCCAGTGACATATGTCCAGCATAACAGACAAAGTGTTAATGAAGCATCCAGATGACATCGTTCGAAATCAGAAAATATTTTCAAGACACTTCTACTTTCGCCCGATTCTCCTTACTCTTCATTCTTCTCATCATTCTTTCATCCTACTCGATACGTCTTGCTCCTCTTCAGCTCTGATTCTCCTTCTTCCACGTGGTTTCACTCCTTTCTCTCTCTCTCTCTCTCCTTTTGATCCGCTTTTCTACTCCAAAATGAAAGCGTCCATTTTGCGAGAACGTGACTCGCCGCGACGCTCAAGAACGTAAAATAAAGGATAATCTAGAAACGGCATGCACTCTCGACCACGGTCTAGTATACAGGTCTGGCAACTCTTCTGTGAAAAGTGAAGCCCATAATGACCCTTCCTTTAATTTCTACAGCAGCCACTACAGGCGTTGCGATCGGATATTCTTGATAGATACAACCTTATTTTAGGCCTTTAGTACTTAACATTATTACAATATCCAAAGTTTAGACGGTCCCAAACCAACCGTACAGAATCGTGTTTTCAAACCGATTACTAACTCATTGCCGCACAGTTTTTATAGCCGTAATTTGCCTACATATGGCCAAAAAAATGGACGGCCATAGCCGTCGTTTCCGGCAATGTGTTAACCCCTTCCAGTAAAATAACGAATCCAGCTCGCCATTCGTAACACGGATGAATAATAAATTGAAGCATGTTCCTTTTAAATGAAAATTAAATGTTTACTTTGTGCACAGTTTTTCGTAATTAAATCGTACCGGAAAGGGTTAATAATACACGAGGACCTCTACTGGGTTTTTCAGGTTATGTATATCGGCAACATCCAATCACAACGCCTCCAATTAGAAATTAAAAAAATCATCGATAAGAGGCTCATCCCCCACCACTGGAATTTATACGGTTTCCGGACCCTGTATACAAGACCATGCTCTCGACCGATGCGTCCAAGCGAATCCTTCCTGGCTCGTTACTCTTTTATTTTCCATCTTCGGCAGTCGCTCGCGTTCCACCTTTTATTTCCGCTCGGGTGACCGAAGGAAAGGCCACGCGCGATCACGAAAACCTCGGGCGAAGGTGTCGGTAGACCGAGAAGGATTCTTCTTACCGGTGGAAATCGGAGGAGGAGGTAACCGTGGAGTAAATGCCCCGAGCTTGTGGTAACTCGAGAATCATCGCGTTCCCGATAAAGCGCGCGCGCGAAAGTCCACGGACCGAGAAGAGAGCCGGCGGATATTCGAGGCCGAGCGAGATGGAAGGGTCGTGAGAAACGAAGATGAAAAAAGAGCTGCACCGTATCGATTCTCGTGGGTAGGAGAGAACGTAGGAATGAACGAGCGACGAATAATCGATTATTTGCGAGAGATGCGAGGAGAGCAAAGTGCGATTTTATCGTCGGCTTTGCGTCGTTGTGAGCGGCGCGCATCGGCGTGGTGGAAGGCCGTGTGGAATTTTCGCGACGTGTCCTACCAAATGTTTACTAGATGTAGGTACACATGCCTGGATAACGTGGAAGGAGCGGAGGAGCGAACGACCGTAGCCGGACCGAATAAAATTATTCAAGCCGCATACTCCTATCCTCTCGGCTCTCCTATTCTCGTTCGAGGTCCACCGTGTCATGAGCTGAACTCGAATCGAATAACCCGAGCATTTTAGACCAGTCAGCGCCGAAATTGTACGCCCTGGAACTGATACCAAGGCCGGTTACACGTGACGTTTATTGCACGACACGTCCGTCAGGATGTCGCGAGATGAATATCGTCGCATCTCTCCTACCGTCCTCTCTCGTTCTCCCTACTTCTTCGCGCGACATCCTCTTGCCTCTCGCCGCAGCGGAAAACGCAAGAGGGAAATTTATGCGGAGGAGGTCAGGAGGATCTGCAAGACGTCGGGAGAGAATAATGTCCCTCTCGATTGCGTAGCTCTCCCGATGGTCTCCGTCTGCCTGTGGCACGTGCGCAACGCCTCAGCATACCTTGGGAAAAATTGCTGCGTCCAAAGTTCTGGCGCACGCGCGTCTGGTGTTTCGAGACGGTGGAATTGTGGGAGAGACGGGACGAGATGTTGCAATGGTGAAGATGACGGCAACGGATGATATTAGTTGAGAGAATATTTTGGTAATTATGTATAAAGGAGGTCTTACCTACGATCGAATTTATCTTGAAATATGTTGTTGCACTGAGAGAAAAAAATGGTTGGGTTTACTATAATCTCACTATATTTTATAGTTAGATTTGGCGTCAAACATATCTTTATAGTTCACTTAACCATACAAAATATAGTAGAATGAACGATTTGTAGAAATGGTTATATTATTAACCGTTACCTTTGTTCTTGTTACCATATGTATAGTAAAATGTGCTATGTGAATATAGTTAGTTTTATCACTATGTATGAAATATTCCGGTAATATTAACTATATAAAATAGTTACTTTTCTTACCATTATATATTTTCAACCATACTATATTTTTAGTTGAAATAACCACAATTTTGGGTAAAAACATAATATAGTTGGTTGTACTATGCCTCTATCGTAATTATTACCGACATTATGGTAACATTTACCATAAATATGATATTTCCAACTATAATTTTGTTACTATGCCATTATAGTTAGATATATCATATACTTTTCTCTCAGTGTGGGAAAGTCTTACTGAATAGGTTCATATATGTATGTTAATATGGGTAGGACAGAAATAGTTCACGATTATGATAACTTAGACGCCTTAATTTAAGTTTCTGGTAGTATTTTTTTACAGTTGTGAGTAGCCTTAGTCCTCGCGTGGACCTCGTGTCGTCCACGATTGAAAAAGTACTACCAGAAGCTGCAGTTAAATTAAAGCGCCTAAGTTATCGTAATCTCCTCGTGTCTTGCCCTGTATCTCGAAAACTATTTGTATCCGACCCTTATAAATGTATATGAAACGAATCAGGAAGACTTTCCCAAGAACATGTTTCAAAATAAGTTCAATCGGAGTGAAGTCTCCTTTAAATCGAACAATAACAAGCGTGCGTAGATAAGTAGACGAGAAGAAAGTGAAACTCGCGGTCCTCGAAGACAAGATTTCTTTAACGCTGGAAAATTTTAATTTTCATTCGTATACCGAATACGTAGGACCAAGATCTTTTGTCTTTCTTAAGATATATTTCATCTCTCGATGGAGCGCGTATTCGGCGACTTTGAATAATAAATCTGGGTCGAAAGGTGCGCCAGCCGGTGGGTGCCTCGAAGTAAAGTCTTGCCCTTACCCCAGTCTCGTAATCACCCCTCTAGCAGTCTTAATAAATATCCCAGCGGGCCGTCTCATAACTGAGAAACCGCAGATTTAAGGCAGAAACGATTCCGTCTATCCCAGGCCCGCGCTCTCTCGCCTTGATTAAATAAGACATCAAAGTTGGGGAGTATTTCGCATTAACATTATAATTGACATTCCCTCCCCACGAGCCACGAAACCTCCGAGAAATGGAGAAAGTTTCGTGGAATCGAATTATTTTTTATTACCGGATCCCTAAGCTTCCTCGAGTCCTCCGATCTCTCGCGGACAAGAGAAATCGCAATAATTTATTCAAGGGAGATTGTAATCTCAGATACTTACGGGCCACTTCACCCTTTCGACTAGGGCATCTGAATCGCAAATAAATGTGAATCGCGGAATTATTCACTCGTGACAATCCGTTTCGATAATGATCGATTGGAGCGCGACTCGTCGAGTATTATCTGTCTACTAGTTAACCGGAATATTCAACGAATAATGACGTTCAGGTACGAATATCGTTGAATATCGCGTAAATGTCAAGCGTGTATCATGGATAATACGTTAATGGACGGTTTTCTAGAAAATGTTCCACCTACATCCCAGCAGGTCGCTTGGGGCACGATGATAATAACAATATTAAAAGCAGGTGATGCGAAAGCACGCAGACGAAGGATGCTGCCACAGTGTCGAATAAGAGAATGAAAGGAGCGTTTTATAAAAAATGCAGATGCATTTTTGCAGTGAAACTCGCTCGACGGTCGAAATAGTTTTTCGAGATCGGCACTTTTGACGCTTCAATAATGACGTTCAGGTACGAATATCGTTGAATATCGCGTAAATGTCAAGCGTGTATCATGGATAATACGTTAATGGACGGCTTTCTTGAAAATTTTCCAGCTACATCCCAGCAGGTCGCTTGGGACACGATGGTAATAACAATATTAAAAGCAGGTGATGCGAAAGCACGCAGACGAAGGATGCTGCCACAGTGTCGAATAAGAGAATGAAAGGAGCGTTTTATAAAAATTGAAGATGCATTTTTGCAGTGAAATTTGCTCGACGCGGTCGAAATAGTTTTCCGAGATCGGCACTTTTGACGTTTCAATTTCTTCTGTGGAAATGAGCTTTTTGAATGTCCCGCAGGTACCTCGTATGTGGAGATACTCGTTAGAGTGGACGTCCGTACTAACGAACGAAGCTGGTAATCGTGCTCACGTGTTATGTTAACACAGAAGCCGAGTATAATATCGAATATACATAAGTGATCTCACTTCCTACCCGAGTAAGAATGAATAGTTACGAGAGCGGATAAACAGATTTGCAAGTAGCAAAAATGTACCGTTTTCATTATCCTTAATATACACACATGAATATTACTCAGAACATATTTGAGAGGTCATATTCGACGTCTAATTATTGTAATGTTCTTTATTTTAGTGAACTCACTCGGTTTGTACTAGTGCCCTCTCATACGTATACACTGTTATGTTATGTGTACACGCGTATTTAATTTTTTTTTTAAAAACACGTGTATCGGGTACCCGCGTGTAATGCACGAATACACGTACTGCACGTGTATTTATTTGACGAACACTTCAAAAATTATGAGAACACTTTTTTTCTAACTAATATAAAAAAAGTGTCGTAGAGATACAAGAAATATTTATATATGCAAATACATACAATTTGGCACAAGATGTAAGATGCTGTGAATAAAAATTTCTTATAATTACTCGTGTACACGTGTATACATCAATTACGCGTGTATCTGCGAATATCCGTGTTAGATGCAACGTGTAGCACGACACACGTGTCACGTGCACCCGTGTATTTTAAAACACGGTTCTAAATTTATCCAAATATTACCATAAATATTATCCTATAAATAAATGAGAAATAGATTCAGATAAATAGCGCGCTTCGAGTTTATTTCTCGCTCCGTGTGCACATCTAACATTTTCTACAAGTTCTATCGTCTTACCTGTCGCACAAAAATACCTGTCGCGTGATTTCAATCGACGTGTTTGCTCGTCGCCTGCGCTTGACGCGTAAAAAGAATTCAACGATCGCGGGGGCCAATGCTGTTACGAAAATCCAATCGCGCCATAAATATTCTCCAGGTGCGTGCTCGCCACTGTCCCCGAAAGCAACCGCGCGATTAACGAGCCGCGAACGCCAGCGTACGCGGCGTGGACGCGCGCGAAAACGATTATTTCCCGCGCGTGGAACTCGCCTCGCTAGCCTTGCTATTAAGCAAATGAGATCGCCGCATTAGCGGAATGCGCCAGGCGTTCCACGTGTGCTCTCGAAATTGGTTTTCCACGAAGCATGCTTGTAAACCGTTACCGTTCACTTGCCGAAACCAACCTCCTTTTTGTTTTCCTTCTCTCGACGAACTCGTTTGGAAAATTCCGTGGACGTCGGAGAAGCCATCGACTTGAATTTCTTCGAAGCTAAGTCTCTCAACACTTCGACTACCACGTTGATTTTCCATGGATGGTTACGTGGCGCTACACTTTGCATTTGTGTGTGTGTTTGTTTTTGTTAATATACGATCTTTCAAGTGCTGTAAATTTGTGATTAGTATAAGCATCTTTTTAATGATTTTTCTGGAGGTGACCGGTGATCACAGGAGCGTCACAGGAAAAACCGTAGTTGGGCACATATGACCATCATGGCAGTCAAAGTGTTAACATATGATCTTTTAACCCATTGCCGCAAACGACGGCTATAACCGTCCATTTTTTTGGCGACATGCAGGCAAATTACAGCTATAAAAAGTTGCGGCTTCTAAAAGTGTGCGGCAATGGGTTAAAGTGCTGTAAATTGCAGATTAGTATAATCATTTTTTTAACGATTTTTCTGGTGGTCTCCGGTGACCACGGTGGCCGGTCACATATGACCATTATGGCAGTCAAAGTGTTAACATATGATCTTTTAAATTGCTGTAAATTGCGATTAGTATAATCATTTTTTTAATGATTTTTCTGGAAGTCACCGGTGACCACCGTGGCCCCACAGGAGAAACCGTGGCCGGACACATATGACCATCATGGCAGCCAAAGTATTAATTTCCACCCTTCGCTTCTTCATCCCAAACTATTCTCTCTCCAATTGCACGATATAATCCTAATGCCAAAATAATTTTTACACGCAAGGCTAAGTTCAAGCCCTTGCATCCCTTGCGTCCAGGTTCACCCGTTCAGACACTGTCCCCTGGAAAGTTTGAAATTTCCTCCATCGATATAAAAATTTAGGCACAACCCCGTGCTTTCTCTCGCGCTATCTCGATTTTCCAAATTCCATGGAAAATTCTGAGAACTTTCTTCTCTTCGCTCGTCAATATCCCACGCGTGGAAGGGCACCTCACTCGAAAGCCACCCTTACACCTTCACCTTTCATCCCTCGCCGTAGCCTCCGTCCAACCCCCGTTTACTCGTGTAAAGTGCATTACAGTAAATTACATTACGCATGTCGTGCAGTCCGGTGGGGTGCGCTAACGGCTTTTGTAGGCCGTTAATACGCGCCCGTCGTCGTCGGGGCGTCCGTAATTACACGTCGCAGTAGTTCGAGGAACGACGACGCCCGACGATGTAATTAACGGGACGCGCGAGGCGTCGACTTTCGTAGCTCGCGCGTCAGAACGCCTGCGGGCGCGCGCCGACGCACAGCGCTCGAAATCTCCGATCTAGCTGTGCAAAAGTCCAACAATCTCGGACAAATTTGAATGTTTTCCAATACAGATATTGTCACTGATTACAGCAAGAGCAACAAAAACGTGTGCCTTAAATAAGAGTCGACACTCGAGCAAATACGAAATTCTACACCGGCAATATTTCAGAAGTGTGTTCGTTTTATTATAATCTGTAAAAACGAGGCTGCTCTTCCTCAAATGTTCCTAGTACTATTTGTGTTTTGTTACTATTTCTCACAAAGATTTGCAGTACAGTTTTTAGTAGGGTTACTCTGTGAATTAATTTGCATACTTTTACGTTACACTCGTCTAAAACAAATAAATTCACGTGTATTCAATATAATTTTTCTTATAATAGAAGCAGGATTCCTTCTAGAGTACAGGTGTTACAAATTTATCTGCGAAAATTTTCGGGAATAGAGTAAAGAGAAATATAGCGATAGACGGTATTTGACAATGGACCGAATATTTTATTCTAGCATCTGTTCCCACAATCTTCCGCAGATGAATTTATAACAACTGTGTGCTAGAAAGTGTCCTGCTTCTATTAAAACAAGAATCAGAGTGAATACGCGTGAATTTACATAGTTTCAGACCCGTAGAACATGACAGTATGAAAATTGATCGGTGGAGAAACCATAGTAAAAACTATCCTCCAAATATTTGGAAGAAATAGTGGCAACACACAAACAGTACTCGAAACATTTGAGAAAAGCAGTTTGACTTTCATAGATTATAATAAACCCAACGTATTTCGGAAATATTGCTAGTATAAAATTTCGTCTTTGCTGGGGGTCTCGAATCTTACGTAAAGCTCACGGGATGCTTTTGTTGCTGTTGCTATAATCAGTGACAATATCTATATTACAAAAATTCAAATTTGTCCGCGATCTTACTACTTGAAGTTGGACTTTTGCTATCCTCCAAACATTTGCAAGAAATAGTGACAAAACACAAACAGTAATAGGAACATTTGACAAAAGTAGTTTGACTTTCATAGATTATAATAAACCGAACGTATTTCGGAAATATTGTCAGTACAAAATTTCGCCTTTCATGGGGGTATCGACTCTTATACGTAAAGCTCACAGGGTGCTTTTGTTGCTGTTGCTATAATCAGTGACAATATCTATATTACACAAAAATTCAAATCTGTCCGAGATCTTACTACTTGAAATTGTCCTTCTCCACATCTAGATCGGGCATTTCGACTACCGTGCGACGCCGAGCTTATCCCTTCGAGCGCATCGGCGCGCTCGCGCGCAATTGGCGTTTCGGCTAATGAACGGACGAGGATGGCTACTACTGGCCACGAGTGGCCATTCGAGTGGGCTGGAGAGGGTTGTGATTTCGGAATGTCACACGGCGAATGTAATTACTGGCGAGAACGCGCGGCGCCGGGACGGCGAGCGCCGTGGTACGCGTCGCCACTTCGAGCAGCACAATCGTGAGACAAACGAGGAATCTGTGAGGAGCGGAGCGACTCATTTTACCGATAATCGTCGTTGTTCGACGTCAACTTGTCGTTACAAAGGAAAGACCAGTATTCCGGCGAGACGCTTGCGTGGATTCAAACACAATTTGGCATATAGTTTAAAAATATACCCATTTGGTGCCACAAAACTTTATGCATGGTCATCTTCAACCGTTTCGAAATTACGGGATTTTCAAACTATAATTATAAAATAGTGAATTAAAGATTTGAATGTGCCGCCATTTTGTAACGGTTCGAGATGGCGATACACAAAGTTTCGTGGCACCAAATAGGTATATACTCGATGTACATGCCAAATTTTGTCCGAATCCGTTTAGTCATTTCGCCGGAATAATGCACTAAAGATTTGAGTTAGTCGCCATTTTTGATTCGGCCAATCAAAAAATTTGAAAATTTCCAGTAATTGTCATTGCATACGTGTACATGAACGTGTAAAATTTTATCGGGATCCAATGAATAGTACCAAAGATATGAATTTTTCGATATTTGAACTCCCCGCCATTTTGTACCGGTTCAAGATGGCGGTTCACAAACCTTATTGTCAACTAACAGTAGTGTACTTGATTTTTGTGCCAAATTTCGTCCCGATCGGTTTTCAGGATGGCGATTGCATAAGTCACTCCCTTTACGGTCGTGCCTAAAAATCCAAAAAATCGCGAGAGCAAATTCGTGAAATGTGAGAGAACATCCTTTCCAACGATCAGTAAAATTTCTAGATGTTGCAAGAGCCCAATCCGCAGATAGGAGTACCAGATTCGAGAGCCACTTAGGAATCGACAAGAATTTCCAGAATTCAACTTACCAACCCAATTACACGATGCGAAGCCGCGAGTAGATCAACGAGACCGAAGGAACATCCGATTACTTTGTAATCTGTACCAACCAGAAGAGCACCGTTCTCTCTCTCTCTCTCTCTCTCACTCTCCACTTTCCGACAATTTTCTCGAGCTCCCTAAAAACTCTCGAGGCCCCCTGGAAAAATAATGCGGCCGCTTAAAGCGAGCGCGGCGCAATCTCGAGGAGCGTCGGTTATCGCGAAGTAAATTACGATAAAAGTCTCCCTTCGTTACGGTAATGTCAACAGCGGAGGTCCTTAAGGATCTGAGGTAGGATCCGAGGTGGCCCGCCGCGGAGCATCCGCTTCGTTTGGCTTGGAGCGTGCAACGTCATCGCCTAAATTCACTCCACTGTAGCACGTCGTGTTTATGGTTTATCCTGCGTTACAATTCCACCAGAAATTCCCTCCGCGGCTCAACTGAGAAGAAGCACCTAACTCGCGGTGGCGCGCGTCATATTCTAAAACATCCTTGAGAATCCACGAGCGGGTTGGCCAACAGCTGGAGAAGGAGCACGTTCGAGCGGAACGACGCACGGTTGAAGTGGCGCGAGGTACTCGCGCGCAATTCGCAGTTCATGCCACCGTCCTCTGGGCGCGCTTGAGCCACCTCTCGGGCCGCAAACGTTACCGCGATTCACCCTTAAATATTCTCGTGCGCTAGGAGGCAACATAAATACTCTTCAGATCGTGGACAACATCGGCACGCTCCCGAGAACGCCAACAACGCAAATGGATGTTGTTGGAGCGTGGACTAACGCGCAAGGGATGTGCCACGGTTCGTCTCTCTTCCTCTTCGTGCACTCTTCACCTCTCCTCGTCCTCCTCTTTCTCCTCTCTCGCGTGTAATATATGTAAATGTAATGCAACCCCCTGTAAATACTCTCGGAGCACCGTGCCGCTGTCGAGTTCCTGGCCCGCGCGCGCGACTGTTGGGTTTAAATATCGTTCCAGCCAAGGGAGACAGAGTGGATTCGGTGAAGAATAAACCGGAGACGCGAGCAATTCAGTTCCACGGTATTACGTCGTTAGGAACTTGCTAATTGTATTCTCGATTAATGTTACGCGCGTCTTCTGCAGTTAGAGTTCGTGGAAAGGTAGGTTCAAGTGCGCCGAGCCTGTTGGCTTCTAGATGGGTGGGTTTAAATGTTGTTTCAAGGGCCCGTTGAATTTGGCAGAGGATTTTCGGAAGTGTATCCGGAGAACGTGGAGAACGTGTGGAATGAATTGGAGGAAGCTTCGATCTCGGAATGATCCGCGCTTGCTTTTAATCATGCGCCAGCTTCCTGCAACCGCCACGCAAGCTCGTTCATATTAATTCCGGCGATCAAGGCCCATTAGCAAATGAAGGAGCCCGTGGCTGCGTCGTCGTCGGTGTCGCCTGAGGAACATTTATGATTACTGCCACGTGCAAATGTAATTAAGTAAGAGTTACGTCGAAGACGAATCCGTGTGTTATGCTTGGTGTTGAACGCAACGACGCGTTCGAAAAACATTCTTCACCGTAGGTGATAGCCATAGTAGTTCATAATTCTTGATGATGCTGACGCACGAGATCACGGAATTTTCGAAAAGTACAGAGATGTGCGAATCGAGGTTTTCTAATTCGAGTTGAACCGATTTGAATTTCTAAAAAAAATCGAATCGATAGAAATATCAGCGAATCGAATCACATTTCGAATTCGATAATAATTCGCACATCTCCACGTGGTCCACCCTGGATGCACGAGAGAATTCCTCGGGTTTTAAGTCCGTTTTCGCGGTTCTTTGATTTGAATTCGAATTGCCGTGATTTGACCTTATCGAATCTTTCGAATTCGAACTACGTCGATTCGGATACGAATCGAATCGAATATTGTTCAATTCGATTCGAATTCGAAAAATTCGCATATCTTTGAAAGAGTGCCGAACTAGAGGTTCGTTGGAAGAAGGCGTTAAAAGAAAATGAGAGACGGTGTTAAAAGAAGCTGCCAAATCGCGGCCAATTAATGCTATTGCTCCGTCATGCTTTATTAGTTCGCCAACGGTTGAGTCGGACAAGACCGAAACTGCCATTAAGGCATGTGGTGAGAGAGGAAGTTGGAGAGAGAGAGAGAGAGAGACAGCGAGAGAGACAGAGAGAGAGAGAGAGAGATTGGAAGAGAGAAAGGCAAGCTAAAGGAGAAGTGACGGAGAACAGCGAAACGGGACATGGCGCTTGTCATTTCGAAATTCCACTTCATCAATGTAATTACAACGCACGCGTAGGGCATTGCACGCACCCCGACTATAAACGACGTTTATGGGACGTGCACTAATATATGCTAACGCGTTCCCATCCCGCGCGCGCTTCGTGAAACGCGATAATTCGTCGGATGTTCGATGAAGTTCTAGCCCGTTGGGAGAGAAGAGAAGTTCGACACGAACGAACGACGAAACTTGGGACCATACAACTGAAGTGAAATTTTTTTATAGTCTCAGACCTCGTTTCAAAGATCCTTCCGTTTCTGAGAGTTCACTTCAAAATTTCGAGCGAATGACTGTTTGAAGCACGAGTGACGATACGAGTGAGAATAAATTCCTTCATTTCCTTATATTTAATAAGCACAATTTCATTATTCTCCCAAAGGTAAAGGAGAATAAAGAAATTCTGCTGTTAAAGCTAATGCTTGATCTCCCCATTTGTTCGTTCCTCGTTAAAAACTCTTTTACGGCACTCTGCAAATATTTTTATCGCAAAATTCAACATTTTTAATAAACACACGAAGTAGGGCACATCCCGGGACTCCAGTGACGTTCGTGCAAAGGCACGTGAAACGTTTCGAAATTAATTAGCAACCTGTCGGCCCTCTAAGTGACATTGCATTCTAACTCCACACGTTCATCATCTAAAGCACCGCCTCTACGGTCGCACCCCACTTCGAAGCTGCTCTCTGGACACGATGAAACGCATTCTACACGTTAATAAAAATTGCTAACCGTATCTCAAACGAACTTTGACTACCACAATATACGAGCATCGCTTCTGCCGGAGGTAATGTAATTGCCAAAGGACTCGACGACATCCCCGATGAAGTAGACCCTAGGAGACAGGAGGACAGACAAAGTGGCTCTCTTAAGCGGCCCCTAGCGCACTCCTGGCGGCAGCTGCACGACCGAAATTAGAAATAGTTGCAGGTGTAGTAGCGCGCACGTGCCGGAGAAGCGAAGGAAAAATTGGGCGAGACGAGCCAGAGCTGTTACCACAGCTGGCACGCAACGTAATACGCGCCGACGAAGCGCATCCGGCTCCGAAGCGTCTCCATTTCCCTAAGACGATATCTCAGGTATCGTTTCCACCAACCAGTCCTACGTGACTCCATTATTATCTAGGCCATTCGCAATTTCTCTCCTGCATCCCAAAGATGCTTATACTCTGACGACGATAACCATAGGGAAAACCTGAGGGATGCTTTGGAGAATTTAAACGAGCCGAGCAAAATTTCTTTACCCTCGACACTTCGTTCTCGATCGTTGGATAGATGTGTCGCCAAGTCCTCGCTTGCGCGTGGATCCTCGCCGGGAACGTTCAACGTTCGCACCCGTTTCTAACGCAATTATAGACCTCGTAGAATTCTGTGCTCCGCTCACGGACACGCTGCTGTCACCGAGAAGCAGTCACTGGCCTAGTGGTGGAGAACTGTCGATAGTTGCGGCCATCGATAATTATCGATAGTTGATCCCTAGATTATTAACGATTGTTTTCGATAGTCTGGAAAATATCGAGTTTTTTAAAGAAAATAATCATTATTTGGGTTTTTAGTCTAAATTTAGTTTAAAAATCGCGCTATTTAGATACGAATTATCCAAAAACTTTCTTTCAAAGTTTTTTCAAATTTCTCAACTCGTTTCTGGTTTTACGAAGAATTACAATTTTGTTCCTTATCTACCAAACTGAATCTTTTGTTTATATTTCCAAATATCTAGTTTATGGATAATTTTATACAATGATGAAATAAAAACAAATACTTTTCTATAAATTACTATTTATTCCTTAGTAACCAGTTGTTCTTGTTTAGAAATGTAATCCAAACAAAAAGCAACCAGAAAAGTAAATTTGCTAAAACAAAAACTCTCTCACTCCAAAAAAACCAAAAAAAATGACTCCTTAACCTATTTAATCGAGATTTGAGATGAAGTCGTATTATCCATTGTACAAGCCATATACATAACTATATGACACATACACACGTGAGTACTGGACTCAGACATCTTTCGGAAATCGCCTTAAACGCGCCTTCGATTAGAAGCCCACTAGCCAATGGGAAATCAAACTCAACTATCGAAGATTATCAATAATTGGCTGTAAACTATCGATTATTTTTGTTAGCCCCAACTATCGATGATATCGACAGTACTATCGATAGTTCACGCCTACACTCGCCGATGCCAGGAGCAACGATAGGATCAGGGCAACGATGCACCGTCAGCAGGGATGGGCCCGGAGTTGGGCTCGGGCATAATAAATTACCATTCATTCGTTAGTAACCAGTTGTTCTTCTTAAGAAATGTAACCCAAACAAAAAGCAACCAGAAAATTAAATTTGATAAAAAACAAAAACTCACTCCAAAAAAACCCGAAATAAATACTTAACCTATTTAATCGAGATTTGAGATGAAGTCGTATTATCCATTGTACAAGCCATATACATAACTATATGACACACACACACGTGAGTACTGGACTCAGACATCTTTCGGAAATCACCTTAAACGCGCCTTCGATTAGAAGCCCAGTAGCCAATGGGAAATCAAACTCAACTATCGAAGATTATCAATAATTGGCTGTAAACTATCGATTATTTTTGTTAGTCCCAACTATGGATGATATCGACAGTACTATCGATAGTTCACGACTACACTCGCCGATGCCAGGAGTAACGATGGGATCAGGGCAACGATGCACCGTCAGCAGGGATGGGCCCGGAGTTGGGCTCGGGCATAATAAATTACCATTCATTCGTTAGTAACCAGTTGTTCTTCTTAAGAAATGTAACTCAAACAAAAAGCAACCAGAAAATTAAATTTGATAAAAAACAAAAACTCACTCCAAAAAAACCCGAAATAAATACTTAACCTATTTAATCGAGATTTGAGATGAAGTCGTGTTATCCATTGTACAAGCCATATACATAACTATATGACACACACACACGTGAGTACTGGACTCAGACATCTTTCGGAAATCACCTTAAACGCGCCTTCGATTAGAAGCCCAGTAGCCAATGGGAAATCAAACTCAACTATCGAAGATTATCGATAATTGGCTGTAAACTATCGATTATTTTTGTTAGTCCCAACTATGGATGATATCGACAGTACTATCGATAGTTCACGACTACACTCGCCGATGCCAGGAGTAACGATGGGATCAGGGCAACGATGCACCGTCAGCAGGGATGGGCCCGGAGTTGGGCTCGGGCATAATAAATTACCATTCATTCGTTAGTAACCAGTTGTTCTTCTTAAGAAATGTAACTCAAACAAAAAGCAACCAGAAAATTAAATTTGATAAAAAACAAAAACTCACTCCAAAAAAACCCGAAATAAATACTTAACCTATTTAATCGAGATTTGAGATGAAGTCGTGTTATCCATTGTACAAGCCATATACATAACTATATGACACACACACACGTGAGTACTGGACTCAGACATCTTTCGGAAATCACCTTAAACGCGCCTTCGATTAGAAGCCCAGTAGCCAATGGGAAATCAAACTCAACTATCGAAGATTATCGATAATTGGCTGTAAACTATCGATTATTTTTGTTAGTCCCAACTATCGATGATATCGACAGTACTATCGATAGTTCACGACTACACTCGCCGATGCCAGGAGCAACGATGGGATCATGGCAACGATGCACCGTCAGCAGGGATGGGCCCGGAGTTGGGCTCGGTGATTCGCGCGCATTCTGATAATGCGTGGATACCTGACCCCGTAATCCATTTACTTCGCATTCAGCCGACCGCTCTTCCAGTCTCTCCTGGGCTCGTGCACCACTCACAACGTTTTCCATGGAAGCGCGCGGGCCGAATCGCGCGAGCCTAACAATTTGGGCGACGACCGCGAGCGTAATCCGCAAGCGGTGTACATCGTCCATTATTTCGCTATGCGACGCTTCGGGCTCGTCCTAGCGCGGACCACGATACCGGAGAGTCGCGGTGGATGGTGAGTGTGCCGGTTCGAGTGGTGGCAAACGGGACGATACGTTGAGCCGGCGCTTGGTAGCCGCGGGCGCGTTCTCTAGGCTTAGCAGCGCTAATGTAATCATCGGAGGATGCGTCGGGCCTCCTCCTAGGAGACACGCGGGGACGCGACACAAAAGCTGAGTGGGACGTTAAGTGGGTATGTGTATATTCACGTGGCTTCATAGCTCGCGCGCGCGCGCGCGCGCACTCGAAGAGAATGGCGTGGAAAAGCGAAGTGTGTTGTTGTTTAGTCGGAGTCCGCGCGTAGGGTTAGCTGGAGTGTGTAAAGCTGACGAGAGGAAAAGGGAATGGCGAAGAGGGGAGGAAGAAGAGAAACGGAGTGAGAGAAAACGAATGAAAGAGAGAAAGAGAACGAATGAACCAGTGAGAAAGAGAGAGAGAGAGAAGGTCGTGTGTGGTGCAATTGTCGCGCGGTACAACACGCACGGTAAACGGAGTCGAGAGAGGAGGGAGAGCTCGCGCTGACACCCTCACGTGTATCCTAGAAACCGAATTAGCGAGGTAGCACGAGGGTGAGGATGAGAGAACGAGAAAGTAGGAAAGGACGAAACGAGAGGAGGCAACGGAGAGTAAGAGAGAGAGGAAAATGGAGAGGAACGACGAAGGAGACTCGCGGTACCTACTCCGAGACAAAGCTCATCCGCACTCTCATCGACTGTAAAGAAGAGCGGAGGTGGAGGATGGGAGGCTGGAGGCAAGAGGGACGATAGGATCCTTCTTGCGGCGGAGTCTTATCGACCGACTCGACATTCTCGCTTTGGACCTGGTTTCTTGCTCTCTCCGAGAGAACGAGAACGAGGAGGAGAGGAAGAATGTCCTCCACAGAGTCCTCAGCCTGGCGCCCGTTTCTTCTTGCCTCCTTCGAACCCCGCGCCCGAGCGTAGCGAGTAACAGTGAATCCGATGCCTCTAACGAGTTTGTCTTCTTCCTCAAAGGAGGTATCGAAGGTAGGAGCGCCCTTCCATCGGAAATCTTCGAACGAAGAGCAACGCGATTCTCGATCGCTTCGCCGACACAGATAATTCCGGAAGCATCGTTCCTTGTAAGAGGATCTTCAGTCTCGACGATAAGCACGAGTATTGAGAAGCGAGGGTGTTTGGGAATTTGCAGGTTGGGTAGGGAGAATCGCTCTCGAGTAGGAAGGTAAAGGAAAAATTAATGTTAGGTGGTCGGTTTGGAGGTTCGTCGAAGGTCACATTCGATTGTGTGGAAATGAGACATTTGAATCTCCTGCCGGTCCATCGTATGTAGATACTCGTTAGAGTGGATAGAGAGAGAGAGAGAGAGAGAGAGAGAGAGAGAGAGAGTGCGTTAGGTTAACATATAAAAGTCTTTAGAAATATCGAATATACATAAGTGATCTCACTTCCTACCCGAATAAGAATTAATAGTTATGAGAGCGGGTAAATGGATTTATAAGTACCGAAAATGTACCATTATATGTACATTAACCTAAATATATGTACAAAGATACATAAATCATTATTGTAATGTTCTTCATTTTAGTGAACCGGTTCGGTTTATACAATCAATTTATCCAAACATTACCATCAATATTATCGAATAAATAAATGAGAAATAGATTCACATAAATAGCGTGCTCCGGATTTATTTCTCACTCCATGTGCACATCTAACAGAATGGATTCACGAATTTATTCGGCCAATTTTAGCTTCTTGTTCGGATCTAAAACAGTCGGTCGGACCAGCATCCGACGTTGAATAAGGCGCAGTATGGCCCTTGATCAAGTCAAAATCGACTCCTTCCCTTGGCTCTCCTCACCACCCAAGTGGTGATCAAGGAAATTCAGTCGTCGTTCAGCAATGAGAACGATCATGCGTGGATGTCGAACCACGGCGGTTAACAGGACAAAGTCTTTGTGTTTTAGTAATAAACTAGCCTCTCCGTTCACCCTGAGTCAGTTATGTCTCTTCCTGAATACCGATAAGAGACGGGTTGAGAAAGTCGTCAGTTGGCCATTGAACACTTCTGTTCCACGCCCAAATTCCCTTTGCTTTGGCTTTCCTTATTACAGCTTTCGTGTTGTCGCGTATGGGTTTTTGTAATTTCTCGAGCACACAACTTGGCCTTCGTCCGCGCGAGATAAAGTGCGCCAAGAGTATTTGAGTGCTACTTGGCATAGTCAAATATCCTTCTACCTTTTTTTTCTCTCTCTCTCTCTCTCTTTCTTTCACACGCTCTTCAGCTGTCTCTCTTCTTTTCGGATGCCGCCTCATCCTCCTCCGGTGGCCTCGCAGTCGAGTCGAGTCGACTCCACTCGAGATTCGGAGACGACGCCTGCCGTCCTCTTCCTCGCGACGTACCACCACCACTGTAAACACTTGATTCTCGCGGAGACTGGCGGAGAACTCGCGAGCAATCCTCAAGACGGTTCACGACGGGTTTTTGCGATTCGCTCAGGCGAGACGAGTCTCCTGGCTGCTGACAAGCAGGAGAAAACGTCGAGGACGACTAGAGCTGAAGAAGGAAGGAAAGAAAGGTGAAGGGTAACGTCCTACGAAGGACTCAACGGAGCGAGAGGAAGAAAAGAAATAAGCACAGGTTCCGGTGGGCTCACTCCTCCTTCTTCTCTTAGGATTAAGCAAAACCACACGATAGTCAGTTCTGCTGACGAAGGCGATTGCCGCGCGATAAGAGGATAAGCAAGATCGATTTCTCTCTTCGTTTATCGTCGAACTCGCCCGAACGGAAGCAGAGAGAAAGAGAGAGAGAGAGAGAGAGAGAGAGAGAGAAGATGAAACTTTCCTTCGACAATTTCATCCAAAACAAATTTTTATAAAATCCTCTCCGCACCCCATTGGACCCGTTAACTGGACATTGGAAATATGCACCCGTTAATTGACGAATCAAAATTGTACCACGACCATCGGATAGAACTTTCGTTTCGCCGTTACCTGCGGCAACCACAACCATTTCCAATGTACCAGCGACAGAAACGAGAAAGGATCACGCGACACATTTAAATAAATCAAATTTTATTCCTCGACCGCGCGTCATCGCGCTCGATCGGCCAACCCGAGCGAACGTTTATTTTCTGCTCATTAATCGAAAAATAGAAATTGCGTTTCGAGGACGATAACCGAAACTCCGTTTCCACGTTGGAACGCGATATCGATGGAAACCCGTCGAGAGCACGACCGTGCCACCGGTCCAGATTCCCAATGAAACCGCGAGACGGCGAATGAATGCCCTCTGGTCCCGCGATTACGCCGAAATTCGAAATTTCCCTCGGTTCACCGATGGCTAAGCCCACCATGGTTATTCTCACGACGATATTTCCATCGCTATGATAAATTTAACCTACGGAAGAGTCGGTGCTGGTAGATTCTTCGTCGAGGAAATATTCGAAGGTACGTCGGTTTGATGAGAACTGATGAAGGAATGTCACGAGGCGCGCATTCTCATGAGAACACGAGGGTCGTAAAGAGACCTTTACGCGTAGATATTTTCACGCGACAGTAAATGCGGAGTAATAAAAGCGTAGGTGAGACAGGGTCGCGGACGAATGTCTCGTTCGCCGAGAAGCAGAGAAGTAGGAATGCGAGAGAATCAGAATGAAGCGTGGGTAGAGTACACTTTACGTTTGCCGTTATCGCGAGTTTTAACAAGCAGGCGGGATAGTGTCGTCGTGAAATTTTTTTTCACAGTCGATCCTCTGTGTGCGTTTTGCACCTGGGATCAAATTCTCGCGAATCTCTGCGCTCGACTATGAAAATGCACGGGCGTCAAACGAGGGACGAATAATCTTTTGGAGGCGCACGAAGCTTCTACTCTGTCATTAGAGCAAACGAATGAGCAAACGAGCACATCCCGTGTCCCAATTTATAAGGATGCGGGTAGAAGGAGAGAATGGCAGTGTGTCCCGTCCTTCTCTTATTTTTCTTGGGATAAGGATTCCTACTTGTTTGACCTGGTACTTGTACTTTCCTGGGATCCTACCAGCACGGCGCAAGCCACGACACTTTTATCGTCCGTGCTTCTCGCTTTCCTAATGGGCACTCATTCGCTACCAATCCAGCTTAGAAGCTCGACGTGCAAAGATCTCATCGGTCCGACAACTCGATAAGCACAATAACTACCTCGTTGGTAATACGACATTGCGTTTGCGCAAATAAAACATTCTCAGCCCATTTACTTCAGGCTTATCATAACAGCACCAACTGGATTAGCAAGTGAGATAATCCTGCTTGTCCAGCGAATCAGCGGGAGACACCTGTTCCTTTTGACAAGACTCTTTCAATCCTCTACAACCTTCCAACTCTCTCTCTCTTTCCAGCCCGAGGACATCGAAGTTTGTTCGTCGCCAGCGTGTTTAAAAGAAAAGGCTTTTAATTACTTTTATGACCAGGACGAATGACCTATCCCGCAGGCAGTCAAAGGGTTAACAAAGAAAGCGTTTATTTTGTCTCTGCAGCTGCCATTTACTTTTGTTTTCATATAGAAACTTCATTTGTTGACCAGTCATTTTGACCGGTTTGGTAGTCCTAGTGTTCATAAAGCATTGCTCGTGTAAGCTGGGTTCTTTAGGAGAGCTTGTCTCAGAATACAATCATTGCCATGATTGTCTCAGAGACATCATTGTCATTGTCATTGTCATTCTCTCTTTCTCTCTCTCTCTCTCTCCGCTCTCTCCAGCACCCTCTTGAAAACGCGAAGCGCGCGATAACGACTAGACGACGTTAAACGCCGTGGGCGCAACAATGCAGGGGTGGGCGATAACGTCGATCTGTCCAAAACTACGGAGCGAAGCGGGGTGGATCGCAATAATAAAGCGGCGGGCCGCATCGAGAATCCAACCGACGAGGGGTCGAGGCGGAGGCCGGTGGGGTAACGTCGGGAGTTATCGGAAAACAGGAGGTGGACACGCTCGATACGGGCGAGAGAAACTGGGTCGTCCTCCCCACCTCCAGAGGCTGGCACAATGATAAGGAAATTGCAATCCAAAGGAGACTGTCTGCCGGCGACGAGATCAACTCGCCGACTTTCTTCCTTCCATCGCATCCGAGCCACGCTCTCTTCCTCAATTCTCTCCTCTCTTCCTTCTCCCCGGAGGACGAAGAAAGAAAGGAGCTGAAAAAGATACACTGAAAAAATTCTATTCTTATCTTAAGAATTTACCACTTAAGTTTAGAATATTTCCTACTAAAATAAGCAACAAGAGGATCTTCTTAATTTAAGAGTAGAATGTTCTAAACAAATTCCTCTAATCAAATATCCTTAACAGGATATTCTTAACACTATTCCTACCACGACCGGTCAAATGACCGTTTTTAAAATTTCGTTTACAATTTCCTATATACGACGTAATTCCATTGCCTTTAAATTTCACGACTTTTCCTAAAGTCTTGAAAAATGTATTATACGTATATTTGAGAAAAAGTCGTGAAATTTAAAGGCGATGCAATTACGTCGTATATAGGAAATTCTAATCGAAATGTTAAAAATGGTCTTTTGACCGGACGGTAGGAATAGTGTTAACATAGCCTGGTAAAAAATTTGTATGGATATATTTCGTATTATTGGAAACAAAACTCTTAACGAAATGCTTCACTCTTTATATTGTCGGTAATTACATACATTATCCATATCTTGAAATCAGAATTGATTGAGAAATGTAGTCACGAGAGAAGGTTACAATTCATATATACACACTGAAAAAATTGTATTCTGATCTTAAGAATTTACCACTTAAGTTTAGAATATTTCCTACTAAATTAAGCAACAAGAGGATCTTCTTAATTTAAGAGTAGAATGCTCTAAACAAATTCCTCTAATCAAATATCCTTAACAGGATATTCTTAACATAGCCTGGTAAAAAATTTGTATGGATATATTTCGTATATGATTATTGGAAACAAAACTTTTAACGAAATGCTTCACTCTTTATATTGTCGATAATTACATTATCCATATCTTGAAATCAGAATTGATTGAGAAATGTAGTCACGAGAGAAGGTTACAATTCATATATACATGCATTTCTATCACTTGTAAATATCTCCATTAAATCGCCCAAGTTCTCTTCTTCTAGCCACTTCGTCATTTTCTTATCCATAATTTTTGCACGACACAGCACACAAAATAATACAGTATTCAAAATTACGCAGAATTGCAAGAGGAACGAGATACAGACATCAACATGTGCCGCACGCGATGTGTAACCTAACTTAACCGAGAACTGTCACGCATTCTGTCGCGACATTCAGATGGATTATTAAGAATATATTCCAAAAACCGTCATATCACTAAGAAAAGATTCTTATCTATTAAGAATATCTATTAAGATGGATTATTAAGTTTGTATTTTAAGAATACAAGTTTTTCAATGTAAAAGAGAATTACGACCAAAAGCAAGGTGGCAAAGAAGGGCACGCGCAGTTGTTATCCGCACTGTGAAATACGCTAAGAGCAAAGGGCCAGGGAGCTCTTTCCAGGACTCGATTATGAATCATGCAAAGAGACTCGCGCCAAAGGGCACTTAATGCATCCCGGGTTTAAGAGTCGTTGTTTTCGCGACCGCGACCCTCCCCATTGAAATGGTGAGCCAGTAGCGGGACGAAGCACCGCTAAAAAGTTCATTGCGCGGTTTGTCCTCGTCTGGAATTGTCGGTGGAGTTTGCTGTAGGGTTGGGGTGCGCGCGGATGGCAAAGCCACCGCGGAGATCCCAAGCTGGTAGAGAATAGCGAGAAACGCTATTAGTTTTTCCATCGAGGAGGATTCGTGGCTCGTGCGGTTGGGAGGACGAATAAAAGAAAGAGAGAAGAAGAAGAGAAAAGCAGATGGAGTTAAGTGCGCGAGAAGTAGCGAAAAATGCTTGGACCTAATGGCGAGAGGCAACCCTAATGCCACGGACTTGCGCGAGCAATTTCGATAACCCCGAATTACGATGATTCGACGGAAGAGAGAGCCTGGAACCCTTGGGCGGAGACGTGAGGTGAGATTAATCGACGAGCGCGCTGCAAATTTCCAGTCCCCTTCGATCTCACCGGTCTCTTCGTCAATCTCCAACCCCGTTTTCGTTCGATCGTACCCCTTAATCCTAGCTGCGCGCGTTAACCAGCACCGAGGATTACTAGCACTCGAGTTGGGCAAAAGAATTCGCGGTACCTACCGCGTATCGTAGATGTAATTAAAAATGGCGAGTGTAATTTATCTCGGCGAGTAATGCTTCTTGGATCTGATAAGCGCATTATTATTTCGCTTAGACAGAAAAAATTGTGTTCTTAAAATGGAAACTTAACAATTCCTCTTAACAGATATTCTTAATAACTAAGAATACTTTCTTATCGATGGTTTTTTGGAATATTCTTAATTTAAGAATAGCTTTTTCCTCTTGCAATTCTAAGTAATTTTGTGTACTGCGTTATGCAAAAAGTATGGATAAGGAATTGACGAAGTGTTTAGAAGAAGAGGATTTGCGTGCTTTATCAGAGATAATTACAAGTAAATAAATACAAGTCTCGTGACTACATTTCTCAACGAATTCCGATTTCAAGATATGGATCGTGTAATATTCGACTATATGAAGAGTGATCTCATTAAAAATTTTACATGGTTGTATGAAACACTTTTTACCGGTGTATGTTGAGAATATCCGATAAAAATGTCTGTCAAGAATATTTAATTAGAGTAATCCATTAGAGCATTCTACTCTTAAATAAAGAAGATCCTCTTGTTGCTTATTTCATTAAGAAACATTCTAAAATTAAGTGGTAAATTCTTAACCCCTTAACAGTGAACCGAAAGTGAGCTTTACTTGCCACCAGTGTGTGAAGAAAATAAGTTTGTTAGTTTTCTGTAATGATTTTGGTATCCATATTTGTGAGGTCGCTGAATCCGAATATGATATCAGAATTTTACAATTTAAAATGGCGGATCCAATATGGCGACCGCAAAATAAAAGTTTATTCGATTGTTATGAAACGCGGTATGCGGGAGTATTTTGAATTTTGAAATTCTGATATCATATTCGTATTCAGGGACTCGAAAAACTCCGGGACACCGAGTTTCATACAATCGAACAAAATTCTCATTTTTTCGGTCGCCATTTTGGATCTGTCATTTTGAATTTTGAAATTCTGATATCATACTCGAATTCAGCAACCACAAAAACCGTAGGATACCATAACTCATACAAATCGTACAAGGGTAAATTGTTTTTTTTTAAAATGTGCATATATGCACATCACACTCCAGTGGCACGACTTTTTTTGTGCATATATGCTACATACACTGTTAAGGGGTTAAGATGCGAATAAAATTTGTTCAGTGTAACATTCAATAACAACAATCACGCCATCGTGCAGGTCACGATAAAATTGCAACTTACCTTCTCCAATTTCGTGGCGCGGCAACAGTGTTAGGCGATAAAAATTCGATTCGTGGGACGAGGAGTGAGTGGGTGGGCAAAGTGAAAAGGCGAAATAAGGTGTGTAGGGGTTAAGAGAGGCGAGAGGAGGTGGCAGGCTTGCTTGGATTGCTTGTCGATATTGTCTATCAGGCGAGAGCGCGAACTTGCCTGGCAAACGTCGGGAGAACGGAGTGAGAGTGTGTCACCGTATGGCCCAAATGTCCTTCGAGTTCCGACGCGGACTAATGGGGAAAATCTTCGGACGCATCTGCGATCTTGTTCGCAATTTCGAAGTGGACGGTTTCTTTGTCGAGGCGATTGAACACTCGGTACCATCGCGATTCAGGACCCACGGCAACAGATTTGCCACGAGAATCGTCCTTGGAAATCCACGAACGGCGAGACGGAAAATATTCCGAGATGGCTTTTGAAAAAAGCGATTGAACCCGAGTAAGCTCGACGTGACGAGAAACTTCAAAAGTACTTGTACGCATTTGTAACGGAGGAAAGGAAATCGTGAAAGGATAAAAGGAGAAAGTGAAAAAGATCCGAACACGATTCCACCCTGGGCCGAAGTGTTCTTCGAAGACACCTTAAGCTCCGTGTCCCGCGAAGAGGCACTCCGGCTTGTGGAAAAATCGTAAATTGTGAGAAGAGGGAGAGAAACAAGCGAGGAATATTCCAACGCGTCTGGATCGTTTTCCGAACGCGCCTTAGGCTCTCTCGCGTCGAGACTGCTGAGAGTAGACGATCCACGAACAAAGCGGTACCAGCAGCGGCCAAGCTCGTAGGCGTCGTCACTTCCAAATGGACTGATATCGCTTTTCGCCTTCGTTAACGTCATTAAACCGTTCGTGGGAAGGGCGAGAGGGTGAAAGGTCTTCGACACCGGAGAGCACGGTGAGTCTATTAACTGTGGAAGCCAAAGAGGAGATCCTCTTGGTGAAGATCCTTGCACCTCGACGAAGGACGGAGAAGAGTCAACTCCGTTTCATCTCACCGGCACGAAGACAAGCACGGTACCGAAACAAGGTGAGACTGGAGAATCGAAGCTTGCCCGAAGGCACGAGAAAATTGAAAGACCGAGAGCGAGAGAGACCGTGAGAATCTTGGCGACGACGTAGTGGACAACATTGAGAAAGAAAAGATGCACGATGGAAGCGGAAAAGCGGTAGACGAGAGAGGCGCGAATTTCGATCGTGAGCGGATCCTCCAGGCGCGAAGAAGCGCCACGGAGAAAGAGAGAGGAGGATTCGTTGAATCTTCTCGGATACTTTCGCTTCCGGGAGTGATCTTAGCGGAATTTAATTAACGCCTCTCGCTCACCAGGAGTAAGCTTCATTTGGGAACCCTTCCTTTATCCTTATTCTCTTCCCTCGTCTTTCTCCGCCTCGACCTCCGCAGTTCTCCTTTCTTTTCCTTTTTTTTTTATCAACCCTTATCCTCCAAGAGGATCCCTGGAACGAGAGAAAGGGCAATGAGAGTCCACCCAGACTCCTGCCCGACACGCAAATCCCTACCGCGTAATCTCGATATCCCTCTTCGGTCTCTTCTTCACGATTTATCCTACCGGTCCCTTCGATAAAGCAAACTTCTCGGAGACGTCGAAAATGATTTATCGACGCCTCGCCGGACCTCGTGAGAATCGAGATCGACGTTCTAGCGCCGATAAGGATCGATTGGGAAACGATGAGAAACGGGGACGCGACCCTTCGGTTCTGACTCGTTACCTGTGTTTGACGAGCGAACTCGTTAGGCGAAATATAATTAGAGTCTTTGGTATGTTTTTGGAATATTGTGGAATTCGAGATTGTTTTCGAGCGATTAATTAAATCCGCGCATTATCTTCTAGAAATTCGTGGCGAAGATTTGTAAAAAGAAGAAAAGAAAACTTTTACTCCACGTTTGACACTTTCACTGCCACCAAAGTGATTTTCCATGGATTGGCCGTGGCACCACACTTTGCATTTTTTCTGTGTGTGCACTGAGAGAAAAGTATATGATATATCTAACTATAATGGCATAGTAACAAAATTATAGTTGGAAATATCATATTTATGGTAAATGTTACCATAATGTCGGTAATCATTACGATAGAGGTATAGTATAACCAACTATATTACGTTTTTACCCAAAATTATGGTTATGTCAACTAAAAATATAATATGGTTGAAAATATATAATGGTAAGAAAAGTAACTATTTTATATAGTTAATATTACCAGAATATTTCATACATAGTGATAGAACTAACTATATTCACATAGCACATTTTACTATACATATGGTAACAAGAACAAAGGTAACAGTTAATAATATAACCATTTGTACAAATCGTTCATTCTACTATATTTTGTATGGTTAAGTGAACTATAAAAATATGTTTGACGCCAAATCTAACTATAAAATATAGTGAGATTATAGTAAACCCAACCATTTTTTTCTCTCAGTGTGTGTTTTGTTCGTTAATATATGATCTTTCAAGTGCTGTAAATCGCGGTTAGTATAATAATTTTTTTAATGGTTTTTGTGGAGGTCACCGGTGACCACCGAGGCACCGCAGAAAAAACAAGTTGCGGTCACATATGACCATCATAGCCACGGTCTTGCATACAGGTCTGGAAACTCCTAAAATTTCGGTGATGGGGGCTGATTGCCTTATCAACGATTTTTTAAATTTCTAATTGGACGCGTTGTGATCAGTTGTTGCTTATATACGTAACCTGAAAACTGCCTCATAACTCCTCATGTATTATTAATACATTGCATACGGGTGACGAGATATCTTGTTTTTACCAAACCGAATGTTGCGTACGGATCAAGAGATATTTCGTTCGCATACATAATAAATAGATACATAAAAAAATATATAGTAATATTTAAGAATACTTTATATGAATATAACATCAAACGTGAATTAAAAACGTGCAAGGAATGCATCATATAAAGCGTTTCTGGAGCGTTCAAAAATGTGCGGGCCCTGTACGCCAGAGCGCCGTACGCAATGTGTTAACAACCGGTTTGAAAACACGATTCTGTACTACTGGTTTGGAACCGTTCGAAACTTTGAACATTGTAATAACATTAAGTACTAAAGGCCTAAAATAAGGATGTATCCATCAAAGTATCGCAACACCTCTAGTTACTGCTATATAAATTAAAAACAGGGTCATTATAAGCATCACTTTTCACCCAAGAGTTTCCAGACCTGTATACAAGACCGTGATCATGGCAATCAAACTGTTAACGAGCACCCTCTTTCTCGCCTCCTCGTTCTATCGACTCTTAGAAATAAAAGAGAAAAAAAGAGAGAAAGAAAGATTCGAAAGAGAATTCACAAGGTTCGGCGAACTCGCGCGCGACGCCTGCGTCTCCGCATCGACAACGACGCCTGTGACGAAGGAAAGCCATTTCCTGCTGCTGCTGCTGCTGCTGCTAGTGCTGCGAGTCCAGAATGGCTTTCCGATGTCTAACCTTCCCTACACTTCTACAAGGGGTGGAAAGAACGAGGGTGGTGAGTAAAAGGGAAAGGTGAAGGGTGGCAAGCGATCACGATTGGCACCACTACCGAGAACTGTGACCACCACAACGGCCTATGGCAATTTCCTTCTATCGAATCGTTCGCAATCCGTTAACACCGTCACCTCGCGAAATGATCGTTTCGACGGCGCTCGGATAATGTGAAGCCAAGCGCGAGAATTGTGTCGCGCCATTCCATTTCGAAACGACACGATCGAGTGTCCATCCCTCGTTCGATAGTAGAATTATGTGGAGGAGAAACGAGAGGCCATGGAGTACTCGAAATTATTTCCGCGGCGTGGATCAACGAGTTTTGCTTACCGTGCACACACACTCTTTCTATTTGTTTTTCGATAAAGCACGATTCTGCGTGATACTCAAAACGATTTCACGATCCACGATCGAGCATCCTCTTCGTCGCGAGTGGAAAGTGTTTCGCTGTTACAGATTTGCTCACCTCTCGCGCGTTCTGCCGAGAGAAGAGGGCCAACGGTTAACCTACCTTCGTAAATTTAAATACAATTCGTGCCAGTGGCATCGTGAAACCGAAATAACCACAAAAAAGGCTGTCCGGGTTTGGCATTCCTCGAATCTGTCAACAAATTGGCTTAAAATCGCGTTAAAAGTGCACGAAGAATAATAAAGATCTCGTGAAACATTAATCGCCAAAGCGCGGAACCAGCGCACTGGGAAATACCTGGGTGGAAATTTAAAAAATGCAGATTCAATATCGCGTGAAAATTAACAAATTTGATATCCTGGAAAAAAAGCCGCGGTTTGGCGATATTTCGCGCACAGCGGACCGTTCCGTTCTTCGCGAAGGAATAATCTCTCAGCCAGATCATTCGTATCACTTTCGCAGTGCTACTTCAAAGCCGACGATTTTCAGGCTTCCTTTATAATTTCTTTTTGCCTCGCGACGCCCGTTTCACGAGTGAAAAGCAACCTCTCGAGCCGCGAACAATCTTTCACCGTAAGAATAAGCGTCGACGAATTCTCCTTTGGATCCTGCCAAGTAAACTGACAAGACGCGAGGATGAGCGGCGTCTTTGAACGCACGACAATCGCTTTTACATCCTCACGTGCGTCCTCGCTTCCGGGAAGATTACTGTTACAAAGGACCCCGACGATCAGCTGTCGCACCTTAAACATCATTTGCTCGGTGGCATATATGCGAAGGACGAGGGAGAAAATTATTCGGGCATGAGAAAGACGACGGAGATCACATCACGTTCGGCCCCCGGCTTCGCTCGCAGCTCCAAAGATAAAATGCAGAATTTGTTGGATAGGCGAAAAAGGAACGAGCGCGTGATAGAGAATCCTCTTGACCTCGGACATTGGTTCTCGTGTGTTAACCCTTTAATGCATACTGTTGCAGAAATGCAACGTTGTGCTTTGTGCCCTTTGTTAACAGGGTCTGTGTAATGAGAATCATTTGATACGTCATTTAATGAGATATTTCTATAATATTACTCACTCACTTCTGTACACTATAGACTATGGAAATATCACATTCCGAATTGTGCCTTTTATTAGTAGTGTCTGTGTAGTGAGAATCATTTAATGTATCATTTAATCGGATATTTCTATAATATTACTCTCTCACTTCTCTACACTACAAACTAAAAATACACTATAGACTATGGAAATACAATATTGCGAATTATGCCTTTTATTAGTAGTATCTGTGTAATGAGAATCATTTAATGCAGCATTTAATAGGATATTTCTATAATATTACTCTCTCACTCCTGTACATTATAAACTACCGCATGTGACAAAGAGATGTATCCTATTGACATTCAACTGATAAGTTTAATATTTTAAAAATCATACATTAAAGGATTAACGCCGCCCTGCCATTAACATTCAATCCTTTCGGTTTCTGACTTTCTGACTTTCGTCGAATACACGTTGCTATTGTATTACCGAAACAACTAACGGCATGCACTCCGAGTTTCGCCATTGATGAACCGTGCCTCTCATCGTGAAATCGGATAATTTCTCGTTGGCAGCGAGAAACGTCGAACCTAAGAATAATAGGTGTCCGAGAAAAAAAAGCAGCGCGTGTCCAAATTCTCAATCATTCCCCAGACACAACCCTGTAAAACGATCGAACGAATATTTATGTTTGGCACGTGACTCGTGGATCTGCCAATTTCTCTTTAGATATCTTCATTCGCGAAACGAGCCGAGATCCAAATTCGCGATTAGCCGTCGTCGCCGAATTTACAAAAGGATATCGGTGAATTGAGTGGAAAAAAAAGAGAGAAATAAAAAATGAAGACCGTCGAGCCACGTGGAGGAAACGATGAAAGATTACAAGACGAAGTAGACGCGCGGAAATGACAAAATGGAATTATTCTCTTTCGCCGAGTCCTCCCGCACGAAGGATGCAAAATAAACTTTGGGCGAGGGTGAAAGCGTAGGGGAAGGAAGGAGACTAATGATCGGACGCGTCGGCGGGAAGGAAAAATGGTCCGGGCTATGAAAAATGTTGTCGAACGAGACTGTCCTCCGTTTAGAAGGCGTCACATTGATTTCCTACACGAGAATGAGTGACGTGGAGCGATCGAAAGCCCATGGAAAAATTGTCGGACGATGCCACGCGAGCGTTCGACCATCGCAGGACCTTCTGACCCTCTTTCTCATTCTCTCGTTTCTCCTCGAGCCTCCATTCTTACTTCCAGAAGATCAAATTAATGAAACACTTCTCGGACGATGGAATTAAAATCGAAGGTAAAGCTCGATGTAGGCGCTCTCCAATCTCGTTTAATTCGCAAGCGTGAAAATTATTTAACGACAAGCGCATTCAAGAAGCATCCCACGTAGAGACCGGCGAATCGATGAATTACCAAGCGAACGATCACAGAGAAGATTGCTTAAATTCATGTGAAATTACGCGCCGGCGCTAACTGTCGTGGGAAATTATCGCCTTCCAGTCCCACAGCGCGAGAAGTGGCGAAAGCGGAACGTGGGAAGCCAAGTTCGCTCGCAGTTCCCGTTCAACTTATATTCCGGGAATATTAAACATTTCCACGGGCGTAGCGCGAAGTTCGCGCGGACTAAAGTGCATTTTCATTACGAAAAGGTGAGAAGGGAAGAGGGCGGCTGGGATGCGAGTAATGGAAAGCAGACCGAGAAAACTTGGGTCCCGGCGACAGGTCCGAGTTTGGCCAAATAGCGGAGAAATCCCATTCACCGCCATTCTGGAATCGTCCGTTTTTCCACTCACTCTCCCCTCGCCAAATGGATTATCAACGAGAGAAACGTTATGAAAGCGCTGCGTCTCTGTCTATCTCTCTCTCTCTCTCTCTCTCTTCGAAATTTACGATGAATGGCAAAAAAGAAAAAAGAGAAAAAAGCCGAATGGGACGCGCCATCAAAATTTTACAGGACGTTTTTGTTCCTCCCTCGGCACTAAACCGACCTCGCGATACAATTAATTCAAAGCGCCGCGCACTCCACGAAGCGCAGCCATAAAAAATCAGTAATCCCTTTGTTTACAACCCCCACGGTGCTCCGGGGAAAAATTGCCCCGCTTAACGAACGAATTTTTAATTTCACCATCGAATGCTCGTTACAATTAATTTTCCGGAATGCAAATGCACGTTCTCCCAGTTGCAAAATTTCTACGCACTTTTCGCGAGTGAATCCAGGTCCTCCATTAAATTCACCTCTCCTCGACGCTTGGGCGGAGGTGTGGAAAACAAGGAGGCTAATTAATCAACAATTATCGCACGCGTAACGTGAGAACGGTGCCGCTTCAACGAGCAATCGAGTAATCGCCATTCACGTTGGAAATTATCTCATCGGAGAGACGAGTTCTCTCTCTCTCTCTCTCTCACTCTCTCGTACGTGGCCGTTAAAGCCATTGTCAGACGACAAATGTCGCGCGTTTACGAGCTGCGCACGCGTACCACAAGCACATTCGCAAAGGCAAGGGACGATAAGCCCACGACGCGAGCTTCCGACCGTTCCTCACCGGAGTGCAATCCTCCTGGACATATTTATGTGCGTGAAATGGGTCCCACGAGTAGTGTAGGAACAAGAAGAGAAGGAAGAGCAGGACTCGGAGAACGAACGGAAGCGGGGCAGCTCCTCCGATCGACGAGCTCGCGTTAGAAGCGGCCAAGTTCCTTAAGTCGTTCGCCGTAACAGGAAAAGCTTTGTCTTACTTCAAAAGTTCCACGAGTGTCGGGACGCGACGCGAGACGACTTTAAATAGAGCTTTCGTTGCGAGCTTAAGAAGAGGGTGCGCGGACGGGTACAAGGAAGAGAGGACGGAGAAAATCTGTGGGACTTATCCGAAAGGCTCACCGCGCGCGGAGATTTGTTTCACCGCGATCTTGTATTCTGAAATTTCGACGCAGGACACTTTGGCACTTCGGGATAAACCGCGGTGCGAAGTAGAGACGATGAAATAACGAAGTGAAGGGTGCCTCGGAAATTAGAAAAATTCTTAGAGCTCACGATAAAGGAGACGAGCTTATAAGAGTTGCAAATTGCGTTGCTTTAAAGTAGAACATTCTCTCACGGCTGCCTGCCTCTTTCTTACCGCGAAGATTGGCTATAATCGACGACTACAACGGTCCTGTGATGTGACACAAAATTATGAATGCGGAACTTTCACAAAATTTACAGCAGTTGGTAAGCAAAATGTACCTTTTGCTTAGGGGAAATTCAGCTTTAATTAGGCGTTAAAGTAAATATTTAGTTTCATCGCGAGCTTAAAAGGTACGCTTTGCTTACCAGTTGCTGTCAATTTTGTAAAAGTTCCGCATTAATAATTTTGTGTGACATTACGGGATCGGTGAGTCGCCCGTCATAGTTAGCCTGGTAAGCAAGACGTACCACTTTTTGCTTAATGAAAATTCAGATTTATTTAGGCGTGAACAGTAATTATTTAATTTCGTTGCTAGCTTAAGAAGAAGATGCGCGGTCGAGTCCAAAGAACAGAGGACGGAGAAAATCTGTGGGACTTATCCGAAAGGCTCACCGCGCGCGGAGATTTGTTTCACCGCGATCTTGTATTCTGAAATTTCGACGCAGGACACTTTGGCACTTCGAGATAAACCGCGGTGCGAAGTAGAGACGATGAAATAACGAAGTGATGGGTGCCTCGGAAATTAGAAAAATTCTTAGAGCTCGCGATAAAGGAGGTGAGCTCGTAAGAGTTGCAAATTGCGTTACTTTAAAGTGGAACATTCTCTCAAGGCTGCCTGCCTCTTTCTTACCGCGAAGATTGGCTATAATCGACGACTACAACGGTCCTGTGATGTGACACAAAATTATGAATGCGGAACTTTCACGAAATTTACAGCAGTTGGTAAGCAAAATGTACCTTTTGCTTAGGGGAAATTCAGCTTTAATTAGGCGTTAAAAGTAAATATTTAGTTTCATCGCGAGCTTAAAAGGTACGCTTTGCTTACCAGTTGCTGTCCATTTTGTAAAAGTTCCGCATTAATATTATAATTTTGTGTAACATTACAGGATCGGTGAATCGCCCGTCATAGTCAGCCTGGTAAGCAAGACGTACCACTTTTTGCTTAGTGAAAATTCAGATTTATTTAGGCGTGAACAGTAATTATTTAATTTCGTTGCTAGCTTAAGAAGAAGATGCGCGGTCGAGTCCAAAGAACAGAGGACGGAGAAAATCTGTGGGACTTATCCGAAAGGCTCACCGCACGCGGAGATTTGTTTCACCGCGATCTTGTATTCTGAAATTTCGACTCTCGACGCAGAACACTTTGGCACTTCGGGATAAACCGCGGTGTAACGTAGAGACGATGAAATAACGAAGTGGAGAGGTGCCTCGGAAATTAGAAAAATTCTTAGAGCTCGCGATAAAGGAGGTGAGCTCGTAAGAGTTGCAAATTGCGTTGCTTTAAAGTGGAACATTCTCTCACGGCTGCCTGCCTCTTTCTTACCGCGAAGATTGGCTATGATCGACGACTACAACGGTCCTGTGATGTGACACAAAATTATGAATGCGGAACTTTCACGAAATTTACAGCAGTTGGTACGCAAAATGTACCTTTTGCTTAGTGAAAATTCAGGTTTAATTACGTGGTAAATTTAATTATTTAATTTCGTTGCGAGCCTAAGAAGAGAGGAGGGGGAAAATTTGCGGGACTTATCCGAAAGGCTTCCTTCGCACAGAGATTTATTTCACCAAGATCTTATATTCCGAAATTTCGACTCTCGACGCAGAACACTTTCCCACTTCTATACCAAGCGCGGTGCGAAGTAGAAGCGGTGATATAACAAAGTGAAGAGGAGTAAAGGGCTCGCTCGGGTGCCTTTGAAATTAGAAAAATTCTTAGAGCTCACGATAAAGGAGGTGAGCTCGTAAGAGTTGCAAATTGCGCCACTTTAAAGCGGAAAATTCTCTCACGGCTGCCTACCTCTTTCTCACCGCGAAGATTGGCTATGATCGGCGACTCCGCCGGCTCATTTAATATGCATCCAATCTCTTGTCATCTCGGGTCCTCCTCCTGTGACGCAAGAGTCTCTCTAATCCTCGATGCTCCTCGAGAATGACGAAAGTTAAGAAATTGAAAATACTCGTTGCGTCCAGGCCCGAGAAATTCTTAACACTAGAACTACCAAGGGGGTCAAAATAACTGGTCAACAAAAGAAGTTTCCATATAAAAACAAAAGTAAATGGCAGCTCAGTGATAAAATAAACGCTCTCTCTCTGTTAAATTGAGTGGTCAACAAAAGAAGTTTCCATACGAGAACGAAAATTGGTAGTTCTAATGTTAAAGAGAAATTCTTGGGAAAAATTCACGCACTCGGTCATTTTGACTGGTTGGTACTACTAGTGTTAAATGTTTCACGGATAGAACAAGGAGAATAAAGGTCCTTAACCCCTTGCACTACCGCGAACCTTTCAAAAAGCCGTGCCAAACTTGGTCGCCGGAATGGTCACGGGAGGTGCCGCGCGGCGGAGATCGAGTGGCGCAATTTGAAACACAATACCTTACGACTGAGTTATATAGTCTTGCTCTCGTATTTACTTCACGCGATGAAAATCTTTGAAAATTTAAATGAATTTGCATAAAAAATTTGTAGAACTACTTTAATTATTACACATCATAAGAAATAAATTTTAATATAATATAATAATAATAGATAATAATGAACGCGGTAGTAATATTTTAAATGAAATCAATGCCTATCATCAGATCTAAAAATGAAAAACAAAATATAGATAAACAATTAAATATCAACAAACAATTAAGTTAAAAAATACTTACGAGTCTGAAATTAGTAATCTTGCTTGGTATGATATGTTATAAAACAGTCCGGTACATGCTAGGCACATAATCCCATTCAAGATAACCAAGTATGGACCTGATGTGACCAGAAATTAGGATCACGAGTCAGACTCGTGATATTCATGTTTGGCACGAAATGTCGACCACGAGTCAGACTCGTGAAATTCATGTTTGGCCCGAAATGTCGATCACGAGTCAGACTCGTGATATTCATGTTTGGCACAAAATTTTCATCACGAGTCAGACTCGTCAAAGTAGTGCAAGGGGTTAATAAGGAGAATCAAGATCCGATCGCTCGACGAATAATTTCGAAATTATTCACCGACTCGAGAACAACGAAGGACGAAGAAAAAAAAAGTTTTCTCCCTTTCTCTCTTCCTTCGTGTCTTTCGCTTCTTTAAATACGCGCGCACTTGAACGCGGCGAAAGTGCATTTGAGAAGTTCCGCTCTTATTGCACCGTTGAGTGCACGTATAAATGCACTCATCCTCGGCTGGTGCACTTTATACGATATGTCATCCAATATCGTCTCGGGATGGGACCCGGTGGCTTTTCTCGCTACCAGCCAGAAGCGCAGATGGAATTACACCGAAGGGGAAGAAGCAGAATGTAAAATATCCCAGAGATAAAGATACGAGTAGCCTAGGAGCTGTGAGAGGCGAGACGAACGTGTCCATACACGCGTAAAAAACCAAAAACGAAGTGTGTCCTAAAAGTACGACAACAACATTGGAAATAATCTTGCTCGTCCCGTAAACACCGAATAGAAAATTATTCCTCGAGCGTGGCTCCTTGAAAATACAAGCTTCCCTACGATCGAAGTGAAAGAGACTCGATAAATTTCAACGTCCCTCAACAGCTCTCGACGCCTCTCCTCTAACAACCTCCTCTATCTTCAAAAATACGAGTGAGTGCGAGCCACTGACAACAACTTCGAAAACATTCACAAATCACGCACTCTCCCCTCTCCACCCTCTCTCGAAATCGAAATGCCACAATTTTCCATAGAACTCTCGCGCTCGCGTTCCAAATCGAAATTTCGTCGATTTGTCATTACGCGCGATCGCGCGTAACGTCGTTACCGGATAATTCATCGCTCGAAAGTCATCGCGCATCGTGGAAGCTCCGTTGGACAACTCACCTCCTCTTCACCACCCCCGTGTTGCCCTGGCCTCGCATTGTTTTCGAGTCAGCACTTTCCGCGGTAGTCGTTGCGGCACCGCCACGAAACTTCCGGTTCTCCCATCTCCGCGCGTGCGCGCGCCACTTCCTCCCAGTGGCTTGCTACGAAAACTTTATCAAGGAACTTTGACTATAAATAAGTCACCACCACCGTGGTCTCGCCCATTTTGATCTCCCTCGCATCTCTGGCCCCTCAGCTCCGCACGCGCGACAGCAAAATCCCTTTTCTCGAGATTGCTCGAGGTTCGGTACGAGACTGGGGACGAAGGAGCCCCAAAGGGACGTAAAAGAGAGGGATAAACGTCGAGGAGAGAAAAAAAATGGTATACAGAATCGTCGAAGATAACATTAAGCTTGTAGCGCGCGTGAACGACATGCGCGTAAGCGGCGAAACTATACGTGGAAGGTTCCTGTGACCGTATTCTCCACAATTTCTCCGTGCTATATCCCTTAAATACGAGATCCTCGCCCCGATCTCTCCACTCGTTTTTCTTCGTGAAACAGCAGCCGCAGGGGGCCGACGAATGAGTTACGTCTCTCCCGAAGTTGGAGAAATCGGAAGCGAGCGGAAGGAGCGCGCGCCCGTCGCCGTTTCCCATTCGGCCGATAATGGCCGTAATTACGGGCCGATCGGATCGTAATTCGAGAAAACTGTTACGCGTACGCGCGGAACGGTGATTCTCCAGGATATCGCGGTAATGCGATCGTAACGCTCACATCCATGCCGCGTTCGAAACGCGAGCGCGCGCGCGCGCGCGCCCACCAAAGATCAATTTACGATTTAACGAGCCGGCTCGCTCGCGTCGCCCGATCATTGGCGAATTATCTTCCCGTTAAACACGCTCGTTCCACCGTACCAATCCTATTTCCTCTTTTCGCTCGCAGCCTCCCTTTATTTGAATTTCGTATACTCGTAATTTCCACGCCTGCGAAATATCGGAAGCGGGCGTCAATCTCCGAGCGACTCGTGGATCCAATTCTGGGCTGATTATTTTCCAGTGATCGCATCCACCGTCAACCTGGATACTTTCTTCGATCCTCTTCTGGGAATTTCACATCCACGAGATTCAACCGACTGCACCGGAAGCATCCAACGCTTGGTCCAAAGTGTGACAATTTATTAGTGAGACTGATCCATCGATCATATTCGCGTCACGCCCACCCATTCCATCCTCCTGATCATGACCATAGTCGATTTTGACTTTGAGACGAGCAATAACCGGATCCTCTTCGTCCTCCTCCTTCTCCGCTTCCAGCGCTCTACCTACTCGTCTCGTCCCTTTCGAGTACACTTTTAGCCTCGACTGTTTATCGATTTTCAAGAATTAGCCTTTGGAAAGCATCGAAAAGCTCTTTACAGAGTGCCGGCCCGCGGAAGCTGGAGGTCCTGGCCTGGCCGGAGATGATGGTCGCATTCTCCGCTCCACTCGACGAGTTTCCACGCTTCAAACACGCTCTCGCCACTCTCTGACCCACGCTTCTCCTCATTCTCATCCTGCTTTTCGTTTTCACAGGTTCCTTCGTCCCTCGCCACTCGTCCCTGGATAATGGCCTGGCTCGACCGCGGGATCAGATTTTAATTCGCATTCCGTGGAACTTTCCTCTCCTCTCGACAAGGGAGAACGGCCAATTTGTCACCCATTTGGTCATAAAGACATGGAGAGAGAGAGAAAGAGAGAGAGAGAATGAGTGAGAAATTCAAAAGAAATTCTTCGTATCGGAATTCCTCTTTCCTCACATCTACCACTCACCATCGCTTCGTTCCTCGAATTATAAATGCAAATATATTTCTCTTCCCTTGGTTTCTTCTTTTTTAGGCACGACCGTAAAGGGAGTCAATCACCATCCTGAAAACCGCTCGTGTGTGTGTGTGTTTGTGTGTGTGTCCATGTATATCCTCGATTTCAGAAAAACGGCTGAACCGATCGGGACGAAATTTGGCACAAAAATCAAGTACATTACTGTGAGTTCACAATAAGGTTTGTGAGCCGCCATCTCGGACCGGTACAAAATAGCGGCAAATTCAAATATCGAAAAATTCATATCTTTGGTACTATTCATTGGATCCCGATAAAATTTTACACATACATGTACACGTATGCAATGACAATTACTGGAAATTTTCAAATTTTTTGATTGGCCGAATCAAAAATGGCGGCTAATTCAAATCTTTAGTCCGGTATTCCGGCAAAACGACCGAACGGATCCGAACAAAATTTCGCATGTACATCGAGTATATACCCATTTGGTGCCACGAAACTTCATGTACCGCCATCTTCAACCGTTTCGAAATTATGGGAAATTCAAGTATGGAAACGTGCGTTACGCGGTCGTGCCTATGGCAGAAAGCGAAGCTTGTCTGCACCCGGTGATCGTGCCAACCACTAACCACCACTAGTTTCTCCTTCCTTCTAATATTCTTTCTCCACTCCCTCTCTGTCTTTCGTCCAAGCACCGGCAATCGGTCCGCCGCGAGGTCTTAGCCAAATCCCCAGTCGAATCCTTCGAATTTGCATATCACGGAGGAAGTTCTCGTTCCCTTCCTCGCCTCTTCGTGAAACTTCGTGGACGGTCGGTCAGTCTTGTGCTGCAAGTGATGCTGCTCCTCCGCTTGGCCGAGAAGTTCTTAGCCGATCGACGGAGGTAGACTGCGCACGTCTCCGAGACGGAAAGGAGTTGGACGGACTTCCGCGGACCACCAAATCCGCCGCAACTACCTTCCCGACCACGGAGACGCGACCGAGCGTGTTCGATCGTCCTCACCGTGTCGTCTCAGGGAGGATTCCTAGGTTGTGAGTGGTGCGACGAAGGTGCACCTTCTGGGCGCCTCATTGTCTCGCGGCTAAAACCACTTCACCGTGTACCCGGACATTTTATCTCCCACGGCAAGAACGAAGAAAGGACCATTTCTATTCCTCTGGAAGAATTGCTTCTTGATTCCTTCCAAGTTACCGAATTACTCGGGCTCGTAAGAGAAAGATCGGTAAATTTTCGGAATTCGGGTGACGATCTTCGAAATCACCTTTAGTCAATAGTATATATATTTGTTACGACCTTGTCTCACTTCTCTTACCGATGTGGTGTTACGTAACGACCCCTCTTAGTAGTAATTTTTTCAGTTATTCTTCAATTATTCTCTTTCGATATTACATTCGATTATTTTCTTTTAGTATCAATACTCTCTAATAAGACACGCGTTCTAGCAGCTCAGCGCGAGAAGCGCAGTGAGGAATTCGCTGACGCCACGGCCACGCGCCGCGACGAGGCCCATTGCGACCGTACCTTCCGTCCACCCGCGGGTACCCCGCGAATACCTACAATCAATATTCTCGAATTCTTATAAAAGACGGCAAATCGATGCCGCCCGCGTCTTTTCATTCTGGATTTCAAACGCATAGTACGTATCGCGAGCCCATCGTAGAAGCTCCGTGCAGAAATTCCAAAGTATAGATTTGTCAAACCGCACCGCGCAATAGCCGCTTTGCCAATACGACTTCTATCGGAATCGACCCGCGAGAGACACGCACCGTATTAGTCTAAACCACGTGCATCCAAGAAGGGAATAATAACAGTTGTAAAACAAGTGGGTAAATAGGAAAAAGTCCTTAATAATTCCCCAATTACAAACTAATTCTCGATCCGTGCTAAGCATCGCGCGCATAAGTCTCCTCGCGTTAAAATCACACAAATCATAAACTTGCCGGCCCTCGCCATCTGCCAGGAGCCGTAGATTTAAGGTATTACCATCAAAGCATGGTCCTCTCTTCGCACTGAGCTGCTAAACGTTAGAACATAGCGAAGAACACTGTAAACTCATTATAGCGATTTTGACCGAGCGCTATCATTGTTACCGACTCGGTCTACCTTTTTAGGCACGACCGTAAAGGGAGTGACTTATGCAATCGCCATCCTGAAAACCGTTCGTATGTATGTGTGTATGTATGTGTGTATGTGTGTGTGTGTGTGTGTGTGTGTGTGTCCGTGTATATCCTCGATTTCGGGAAAACGGCTGAACCGATCGGGACGAAATTTGGCACAAAAATCAAGTACACTACTGTGAGTTGACAATAAGGTTTGTGAGCCGCCATCTTGATCCGGTACAAAATGGCGGGAAGTTCAAATATCGAAAAATTCATATCTTTGGTACTATTCATTGGATCCGGATAAAATTTTACACGTTCATGTACACGTACGCAATGACAATTACTGGAAATTTTCAAATTTTTTGGTTGGCCGAATCAAAAATGGCGACTAATTCAAATCTTTAGTCCATTATTCCGGCGAAATGACTGAACGGATTCGGACAAAATTTGGCATGTACATCGAGTATATACCTATTTGGTGCCACGAAACTTTGTGTATCGCCATCTCGAACCGTTACAAAATGGCGGCAATATGCATGGTCATCTTGAAACGGCTGAACGGATTCGGACAAAATTTGGCATGTACATCAAGTATATACCCATTTGGTGCCACGAAACATTGTGTATGGGCATCTTCAACCATTTCGAAATGGTGCCAGTTTCAAATCTTTAATTCACTATTTTATTTATAATTATAGTTTGAAAATCCCGTAATTTCGAAACGGTTGAAGATGACCATGCATAAAGTTTTGTGGCACCAAATGGATATATTTTTTTAAACTATATGCCAAATTGTGTTTGAATCCGCGCAAGCGTCTCGCCGGAATAATGGATTAAAGATTTCAATTTGTCGCAATTTCTGAATGGTTGAAGATAACCATGCATAAAGTTTCACCGCAGCAAAGGTGTATATACTCTATGTACATGTCAAATTTTGGTTCGGATGCATTTAATTGTCCGGTTTTGATCACTTGGGCCTATTGCAGAAATGCTGCATTTCGTGGGCGAGCGCGAAGCGCGAGCATCCGATGACCTCAGGGGGTATGGCGCTTGAGCGAAGCGAAAGCGCAGAGGACTCTGTAGCATAGTTTAATATCTCAATACTTGAATTTTCTACAATTTCGAAACCTTTTGAAATTCGTGGGCGAGCGCGAAGCGCGAGTGCCGCGGTCGTGCCTATTGCAGAAAAGCGAAGCTTTTCTGCACCCGTTAAGGCGAGCGCGAAGCGCGAGCAAAGGCGATCTTGAGGGGGTTGGCGCTTGAGCGAAGCGAAAGCGCAGGGGGCTTGCCCCCTAGTTGTATACCATTTTGAACAGTACAATATATGAAAGGAGCTCTAAAGGTAATCGTCAAGATACCATTCTACCTTATCATAGCCTCTCATCCGTCAAATATCCGTCACTCTTGGTTCGCTGAGGTGCGCTTAGCGCTTTAAAGAAGCAAGATCCCACACCAAGAAAGAGTCGGCTTACCGCTCGAGCTCGACTCTTTATCTACCTACACGCGTAGAATCACGTTACGTAGGCCTAGCCATCCTCACTACCACCAATAACCCTCTACGTAACAGTGGTAAGAGAAGTTTGTGGTAATATTCCACGATACGGAACGCGAAAGAAACATTTAGTCGGATACTTAGCAGAATTTCGTTTTAAAAGACGACCTAGTTTTCTTAACCCTAATCCTAATTTCATGATAGTATAATTGCTTTTTCTGAGATTGTTTGAAAATTTTTTCCACCAGGATTAGATGCAAGTGGATTAAAAAATTAAAACAGTATACTTGACAATAAACATAAAGATGATGATCACTATAGGAGATTTCATTATTTTGTATACTTCCTGTACACAATAATCCGCTGACACATGTCTATGCATGCTGATACAAATATTTCAACTTTAACACATTGAACATCCTTTTTTCAGGAGCAGACTGTCAATTTTGTCCGAGAAAAAAGTTGCTTCTAGTGCAAATGTGCGTCGAATACCATCACCGTGTAGGCTCAAATTCCGAACATTTACCGAAGGATCCTTTGGAAAGTTTTGAAAATGGCCGAGAGAGGTGATAAGACGAGCGGATAGACGTTTGAAATTTGATTGGTGCCAGGGGAGTGAGTGTCGGTGGTGCAGAACGCGCAAGGATCGAACGATTAGCCTGTGAGTATCGTCGTGCACCGATTAAGAGCAGGTCCGATTGTCTATCCGCGAGCAATGAGCGAGCATTCGATTATCCGGGCTGCGTGGCGCGAGCCCCTCTCGAATTCGCGAAGCATATCGAAACGTTAAGCCTCGCCAAGTTCTAGTGAATCGTAACGGAATCGATTTATCGTGTACCCTTAGCTGACGCAAAAGCGGTCGCTGTCTGTCCCGTAGCTCTCGTCCTCGCCACTCTGTTTATCGTGTCCGCGTTTTACCCTCACCAGCAACAATGGTGTATGGCGGATTGCAAACTCTCCCATTAAACGTTCTTCCTTCGAAGCACTCGCTGCGCTTGGCACGAATCACCGACGGCAAGAAAGAAAAATCTCAATAGGCGGATTACGAGACAAGAAACCGCTTAAGCGAGGCTGTATGAAAAGCGCGAGAACGCGCACCGAGCCGGAGACAATTGGCAATTAATGTTTTCACCTTTTTTGTAGAATCCTGCGAGCTGGGTGCGCGAGGTAAGTGGAAATACCGAGAGTGAATCCATTAGTTCGTAATAAAATACATGGAACGGAGAAAAAAAGGAAGAATGATTGGGAAAAATTCAAGTGCGGATCGATTGTAATTCGTTGCACGACGGTACGCCATTTAACACACGTTGACTGCGACGTCACCATGAATTTTGGTGACCATTTAGTTAACTGTCTAAAGCAGTGTGTCCCAACATGAGGTCCACTCGAATATAAAAAAAGATTTCATTAAAATTATTTTGTACTTGAATTTCAGTTCTCCACTATATGTTTTGAAAATTTACTTACTGTGTTTGCCTAATAATTTCCTAGTGTTTTTTTTCTAAAACCTATCATTCAAGTTTTTTTAGTGCACATTCCAATTTTTGTATATTAAAAATTATGTATATGTTAGGGAGAGCGGGGCATAAGAATTTGAGAAAGGCTTAGGTGAGACATAGCACCAAAAAATGTTGAGAAACACTGGTCTAAAGCGTTGATTAAACTTCCAAATACCTATTTTGATCATTTATAATTGGACAGTGAAACCGTGACCCACGTATCGGTGAAGCAGCACTCAACGTGTTAATCGTAAAATGAGCATCGATTACCAAGCACTCTTCGATATCTAATCTACATATACGCGATTTACAGATTCTTGGTGAACCGAAGAGACGGACGAAGGGAAAATAATTCCGAGGTAAGCGGAACCAAACATGGTAAATCGACGAGGCTCCAGTATCGTTGGAACGAGAAATAAAAACGACGATCCTTCGGAAAACCATCATATCCCAGAACCGGCGCGATAAAGCTTTCGCTTGCCAAGCACGCTCGCGAACCGTCCCCGTCCATCTCGCCTCCAGGGCCAACTGAACTCCCTCGAATCGTTAAAAAAAAGAAATCTCCATTAATTAAACATCCCACACTCTCTCACCCATGTTCCAGAAGTTACGATCGCCTCCGGGCACACGCGTCGTTCCGATAAATCAAATCGGTGCAACTCGGCGTCGCGATTAACATCGTGAAAAATCGTCCGCAGTAAAATCCGATCTCTGCCGGATCTAACCTTCATCCTGCTCCATTTATCGAACCTCGAAACTGCATTGAGAGAGCATCGAAAATACGAGGGTAACGGTGGAAAACGAGTAAAAGCTGGAGGATCTCGAGGAAGAGAAACCGAATCGAGACGAGGATTCGAAAGCAGACGAGAGACCGGACGAAGCGAGCGAGTCGTCACTCATAAGCAAAGCTCGAGGACGTAAAGCTCGTCCGGCGATTTACAGGATTATGCATAATTCATTCGTTTCGGTGTGCAACGTTGCCTAGCGCGCACTGATTGCGGGCCGAGCGGGCTATGAATATTTAGAAGCGGCTCAAGACCACCCTCCTCGCTCCCCAGGCACCCCTTTCGCGTTCCACCATCGTGCGGGGACTGTGGACGATGGTGGTGGTGAGTGCGTGCGCGCGAAAGGGTGCCACGTCGCGTGAACATTCATCCCTACGTGGAACCTAGTCTGGCTGGCGCATGCGCCACGGCCGGACCCATGATAATTATCCAGCGAGCTCAACAGTTCTGCATTAATAATCGTACCGGCCGGGAGTAGGGAGAAAGTTTATGCGTGCGTGCGATCCCTCGCGCGTAAAAGTAAAGAGGATGGAAAGAAAAAGTGGAGATTCTACGTGGTGGAGGACTACGGTGATAAAGCGCGATACGTGTTGAATTAAAAATGAGGAGCGAACGGAAGGAATGGGAATTATCTTGATGCGAGAGGGTCGTCTGGCTTTGTGAGTGGGCCACGAGGACCGGACGAATTTAAATGTCTTCCGGGTTCTCTCGTGAATGTCCAAGGGGAGTGGAATATGGAGAAGCAAGAGGGTTGAGAGTGAGAAGGAAGGTGAGTGTTAGTAATGTGCGTGGACTGGGTAGTCGAAGAGTGGCCTAATAACGGGGAGAATCCTCGATACGATCGAGCGGAGAAACACTTTCGATTCACAATTAATCTTTCTATCTACCTACGCGAGTGCTCACGTGCTTAGTCATTCGCCGAGGGTAGATAGAAGGTAGCTAGGAAATAAAAGGACACATTGTTTCAGAGGGTGCTTCACGTCGACGGGCGTTCCACCGTCCCTAAAGGGATTGGCAGGAGGTCTCAAAAAATTCTCAGCTTCTTATCGTCAGCAGAATACAAACGGACGCTCTAAAACCCCGTTGTACTTCTTTCTTTCGGCCAATGTGGAGGTTGGGCACGGTACTGGTAAACGTGAGGAATTTTCAGGTACCGATACCAATGGAAAGCAACTTTTCTTAATTTCTTATGAAAGCTGCTTTAACCCTTTGACTGCGGCGCGCCAAAGACTGGTTGTCCACTGACTACTGACCAAAACAGTACCCAGAAATTTCATACCATTCTTAGGGTTTAAAAAATAATGATGGTAAATAAAATAGATAGCAGTCGAAGGGTTAACATTACAGAAAACAACTAGGCTCCATCTACATTTGTGTCATGATGCTTATTAGAGGATCTACCCCATTCGAGCACGAAATCCAACCCTTTCTCGTCTTTCGTACATGCAATCCAGAAAGATGCGGAAAGTTCGCTGCGCTACATTAGCAGAACGGAAGGGAGTTAGGGAGGCGGAAAATATTTCTTGAAAGGAGGATTCCGTGGAGCAGGAAGACAATTTGAACGGGTGCTGCATCGCGCGAAGGGTTGAGGCGGCATGCGAGTAAAAAGAACGGATAGAGCGAGAGAGTTCTCGAACGGCGCAGTGGTCTAATCGCGCGTCCCCTGCTAAGAAAGAGGAAGGATGAATGCAGGCGCGCGCGGTAGATACATTGGCTGGCTACGGACAAAGGAACCGGGTTAAGTGGGCATCAACTTTAACCTAGACCAAGACTCTAGCATTTCTTCTACAGTCGTCTTGCTCTCCATCCCTCTCTAAATTTCCACCTCCTACTTCTATCTCTCGAGTTCTGAAGTCTCGCGAACTCGAGTCCGTGAATTAAGCCGCATTAAGGCTCTACGACAATTCTTTTCTGCCAAACGAACACGAGTGCGCGTGTACTTGTACACAGAGAGAAAGAGGTACATCTCCTACGAGCTCTCTTTCTCTCTCGTGACGATATCGTTTCCTTTGGACGATTAAAACGTCGGAATAGGCAAGCCGAGTATCCTTTTAGCGCCAGAAATATCACCGACTCTCTTCCCTACTTGGCCATTGATACTCGCCAACAGTTCCTTCTTCATCTTTAATTCTCCACCGATTGGTTCTCGATATTTTCCGTTTAGTGTTTTCTCCTCTTGTTTTTCAGTAAACATTCTAAGAGGGCATTTTTAAGAGGGACAGTTCACCCCGATAATACTCGTTTAGAAAGGAAGAAGGAGAGGAAGAGAAGAAGACGAAGAGAAAATTTTCTTCGACCTTGCCGCGAGATATTTGGACGAAGCCTTTGAGGGCTTCTTCTGCATCTCGGATGTTCCGACGTTTGGCAAATCCTAGGCAGTAGTGGGATACCTACGAAGCTGGCAGACTTTCCAGTAGCAGGGCTAAACAGAAGTACACAGAAGGGACGATGCACCCAAGGAGCTTAGTTTCGAAAGAGAAATGGCAAAGCTACAACATGTTTACACGAAGAACAAAGTGTTATCGAAGATTCGATCGTGCCTTCTCCGATACCGAATTCTATCCTTTCTTCGCAAGCTCACCTCGAATTTCTCTCCTTCTTCTAACGAGAGCTAAAATCCGTGCCAGCTGCCCACTCGAGAGCACCCTTTTACCTTTTCTTTCGTAACGCATTCTACCACACGAGCTATAAGTATTCCGTCAAACGAGTAAACAGCAGCTCGCTCTCTCGTGGACGGCATGCATTTTACATGGCATATTTACGCGACCTACGTGGCAAGTTTAAAGCAACGGGCCGCGGTAACGCAAACTCCGTGACCACGGGACTCTTTGATCATTCACGTAATCTCTCAAAGTGGGAGACCCGTTAGGAATGGCCGCTTAATACGCAAAGTGAAAATTTTCATTAGCGGCCCGGAGGACTGGCACGAGGTACGGAGTAAATAAGCGTGCAACGCCTTTCCTCGTAAAAGTGTGGAGAGGGTGTAGCGAGGAACGCGAAGGAGCGAGAGGAGGTGGAGCAGGCGTCGAGAAGAGTCAAAGGTCGTTTGCAATGAGCGGTCCCACCAAGGCGGCCGACCGATTAAGAAGGGCGTTTAAAAGCCTTTTTAAATAAGGGACAAAAAATCGGATTGACCCTCTTCCACACAGTGGCGCGCTAGGTGCGCCGCTAAGGGTCCGCGGGAGTAGTGGTTTCCACGGGTGCGCGCGGATATAATGAAATAATTGCGTTTTCACTCCTCGAGACGTTCCACGATTCAATTTCGTTCGCCTTTCCATTTTCAAGCCCACCTCCGCAAACAACGAGAGTTTTGCGAAAGATATTGGATTGGAATCTCGTGAAGCGAGTCGGAGACCCGGTTGAACGAAAAAATGGAATGGATGCCGGCCGAGGGGTGGGAATTGAAACGGAAATGAGGCGAGAAAAGGGAGGGAGCACGAGGCGATAATTGTTATTTATTCGCGCGAGCGAATATCGATATGCCGACATGCTTCGCGCGATTCTCTTTTTTTCTCTCGTTATCGCGATCATTTCAAATTCGTCCGATCGAATTGTTATTCTTGCAGCGCGCTTGCACTGAGAGAAAAAAATGGTTGGGTTTACTGGCGTCAAACGTATTTTTATAGTTCACTTAACTATACAAAATATAGTAGAATGAACGATTTGTACAAATGGTTATATTATTAACTGTTACCTTTGTTCTTGTTACCATATGTATAGTAAAATGTGCTATGGGAATATAGTTAGTTCTATCACTATGTATGAAATATTCTGGTAATATTAACTATATAAAATAGTTACTTTTCTTACCATTATATATTTTCAACCATACTATATTTTTAGTTGAAATAACCATAATTTTGGGTAAAAACATAATATAGTTGGTTATACTATGCCTCTGTCGTAATTATTACCGACATCATGGTAACATTTACCATAAATATGATATTTCCAACTATAATTTTGTTACTATGCCATTATAGTTAGATATATCATATACTTTTCTCTCAGTGTGCCTCCGCGTCCTACCAAAACTTTCACATTTAACCCTTTTAGTGCCAAACGAAAAATGTTCCTGAGCGAAAAGTCTGTTAAAAATTATAATATGCTCTGTGATATATAGTTGCAATGTTGCTAACGACGATATATCGTTGCTCGGTACTAAAAGGGTTAAGCCTAGAGTCTGCCAGTTTTGCGAATTCGAGATGTTCCAGTTGCGGTATTCGAAGGTGATAAGCACAGTTGTTACTTGTTACTTTTCGAGATTTGCTGTAATCGTCACAATACGATAACTTTAAGATGTTCCATCGAAATTAAGATTGAAGATATTTTGATTATTTAAAAGCCTACTGAAGACACGACTAAAAGTACGGCAAACAAACGCAGAATTTGTAGTTTCTGTCCATCTAAGAAACGCAGAATGACAATGTACATACATATATGCAACTACTGCGACAAGGCTATTTGTGGAGAGCACAATTTTCTACTTTTTAATTGAAATACTATAATAACTTCTCTTAAATTACGCTCATTTATTTGACATAAAAAAGGAAATATAAAAGTATATTTGATTCTAATTCGTAGTCTATGAGTGGAATGATTAGTTACAAAATAACAATGAGTTAAGCTTAATTGTCTAGGGTTAAGGAAGCAGAATCTTGAACGGTGCTTCTACCCTATAGAGAAGTCAACGTGTCGCGACATCCGAGTGGAAGGGAACGCGAGGAATGGAAAAGTCCGTTGGGTCGAAGTCGGCTACTGACGGGACTTTAATCTCCCGCGGAAAGAGAGATGGCGGAAGTCGAGGTTAAACGGGGTAAACGAATATTACTGGCGTTTAAATCTCGCTCGGTTGCTTCCTACGGGCAACGTGTCCGCTTCGAAATACGACGGAGAATCCGTCCCCGAGGCGAGCGAGGAAATCCGAAGATCCTTTAAAATGAAATGTACCGTGTTTCCTTCCTCGTTCCCTTCACCGACGCTGCTCTCGTGTCCCTCGATGCCACCGGAGGGTGTGGAGGATGAGGAAGGAGGAGGAAGAGAATGGAAAAGAGAGAACGAAAAAAAAGTTTTGCGCAAAAACCAGTTCCGAAAGGCACACGGCCGTGCTGTAACCACACCCCTGGGGGCGCCAACCCGAAAGGGCGAAGGGGAAGAAAAAAGAAGGATCTCAAGTTTCTTCGGAGTTATTTATGCCAAATGTTCGTCCGAGCCCCGTTCCTCTTCTGCTCTCTGGTCATCCTCCCAGGCTGGAAAGTGGAAACGTCAGGAGAGATGGTGGGAGAAAAGTTTTGCGAGTTCGGTGAAGATATGGCCGGGAGCAGGGCGCGGAGGATGTTCTCAATATCGAGGAACGATATTTCCGGTGTAGTGATTATCGAAAGAAGAAGAAGAGGATAGTCAGTGGGGAATATTTTATCTTCGGTGTCAGGCCAGTGAACCGCGGCGAATTACATCGAGCCTTCGACGTTCTCCAATATTCGACCAATTTTACTTTCCATCGAAATTCGACTTGTCCTACCCATGATGTAAGAATACACGGTGAAATATTTTCGAGGATGCGCAGTGTTGACCAATGAACGATTGCGCCTAAATCCTAAGATGAAGGTCTTCCGGTGCGATGCTCGTCTTCAATTGAATATCTTCCTTCTGAAAATGCCTGAAACCACCTAAAAACCTGGGCTCTCGACGAAACAATGTCTCCATAGGCTTGACGCAATTTTCCAAATGTTTCCGTTGCACTGTGTCCAAGTTGGAGCAGAATCTGATAGCACAACGTTGATCGAAATTGATGTCACTCATTTTTAGAACGCACTAAAAAAACCTTTCTTACAAAAACATTCACTACGGACAGCGCAAGAACTCTAACGTGTTCAAACTTGTACTAGACACGTAACAGACGTTTAACTGCCTGCCTCTCTACTGTAGTGTATCATATCCATAGACATAATATACCCATGATGTAAGAATACAAGGTGAAACATTTTCGAGGATGCGCAGTGTTGACCAATGAACGATTGCCCCCAAATACTATAGGTTGGGTCGTTACGAGTTCGGTAATATCATACTTAAATTTGTACACATTTATATTCACCTTATTTTTATACTTATCTTGTATTACTTCATTTTGTGTAATTAATTACACCGCATTTTAGAGGGGTATTTATGGCTTAACTTTTATACTATATTTGAATGTCGCGCAACTTTTGGGGGCAAAATTCTATTAGCTGGCCGCCATTATGCGCAATGTTTCACCTTGTCTTCTTACATCATGGTCCTACCGTCGATCGAAGGGTTCGGAAGCTTAACACATTGAGCACTGGTGGCACATGAGACATTTAACCTTTTCACTGCGGCGCATTTTCGCAGCAAATTATGAATACAACAACGCGATATTCACATGTTAGTCGCTGTAACTGATTCTCCGCTGACTACTAACCAAAACAGTACACGAAGAATTGATACTATTCTGAAGGTTTAAAAAAATAATAATTGAAAAATAAATTGAATCAATTGGCAAAACAGGAAAAGTTATAGGAAACAACTGCAGAGGGCGTATATATACGCCTTAAGCAGTGAAAGGATTAAAGCCCAAACGCTGGACTCATTCGCTTGTTTCCGAACAATGAATAACTAAAGAAAATATTTAAAACTTATAAATTTGAGTAAAATAGTATATTTTGATTGCATACTCGTCATATACAATTTAAGAGAAACGAAAAGTAGAAGCAAAGTCGAAATTTTTAATTTATAATTATAAAAAGAAATTCAGCTTTTTTCCATGTACTTTATTACATATGTATAATATAACAGAAAAGGAAGCTCAAGTGTAAAACACTCATACCAGCAAAAAAAAAATTCCACATCATCGTGGTGCTAGACTCGGAATGCTGCATTTTCTCTAGGCCGGTGTTCAATGTGTTAAGCCCCAAAGAAAATATTTACAAAAATCTACGCATCCACCTACGTCACCAGCATCCTTCTCCCTTCTCCAGAACCACGAAGATTCGCTCCTGCGATATAAGCCGTTGCAGGCCGTTAATAAGAGTAATTAGATTTATTCTGTAGACCAGACACCAACAGCGTGTCCCGGTGCAGTACGTGCTTGGCCTCTCTCCTGAGACTGCGCGCCGCTATCACCTCTGGACAGTGTTAAACTTGCAGCTCTCCATTACGTTCCCGCAAGAAAGTAACCGGCGCGTGTTCGCGTAACCCGCTGCGCGCCGCAAGCGGAACGTCAGCGAAGAAAAACAAAATTCGATTAGCCCGCCGAAGTAACGGGCTGAAGTTTTTCAACGTACTCTCCGGACTACGGTGAGTTAACCGGAAACAAGTGCTTCCTGAGGAAAGTCTCGTTTCTTGGGCGAAGAAATTCTTCCTCGTGGATAAGGGAGGATACGGAGAGCGAATAGGAGGATGTAAAGAGAACCGCATGGAAAACGGAAAAGGGTTGAAGGGTAACGATAAAAAATGGAGGACGAAGTTGCACGATGCGATCGAAGGAGAGATTCCAGAAACTTTCTAGAATTGTATTCGGTCTCTGTCTCGGTCCGTGGTATCCAGAACCTTCTCATCGTCCTTTTCTCTCTCTCCTCCAATTCTTTTTCCTTATTTACTCGTGCATACGCGCGCGCGATGCTCGCCCATGACACACTCGAAATGACAGTTAAGTACGTTTGTAATTCCAATGGCGAAAGATAAAAAGCTACAATGCGGATGGTTGGCCACCGTCGGCGCGACGATAAATTCAAATACCCTCCTGCATATTCATTCTCGGTGCGTTCGCCTGGCGCATTTGCGAGGTTTCGCGAGAGCAGGACATTTTTATTCCTCCCAAATTTTTCTCCTCTTCGCGCTCCTCGTACCCAACGCACCACCAATCCCGGTTTCTCGTTGTCCTTTACATTATTTCGTATCGTTGCGCGAAGCAGATTACAAATCTGTCGTTCAGCGCGAAAATTAGCACGAATTTTGGTACGCATTTAATCTCCGTTGTTTCGTGATTTTATGGTGTGAAATCAATTTTTGTGAGAAGCGTGATGTAATGCTGATGTTTAAAGACACTTGTATTCGAGCATTGGGTCGTTATAAGAAATTTAAGAAAATGTAACCGCAAGAGCGGTCATATTGAATCAACATTGACAGCTAAAATAATAGCTGCTAAAGTGAAAACCACACTGTGCGCCGCCTCTTTGGACTGCAATTACTCATTTACCGTTGTTTGATCCAACAGAGAGAGAGGGAGAGAGAGAGAGAGAGAGCGAGACTTAAATGAGACCGTGAGACGAATACGGACCTGATGCTTTGCAATATTGAGTGAGTTTGATCATGTCTTTAGCCAGATATTCGGTTATTAATAATAATCTCAATAGAAGCTCCTTTCCAATATATCTCTGGCCTTTGTATTTACAGATCTGTGTCTCGAGCTCGACTGCTTGCTCTCTCGTCACTCAGCCGGTTGTTTCCACTGTCTCGTCTCTCTCTCTCTCTCTCTCTCTCTCTCTCTCTCTCTCTCTCTCTCTCTCTCTCTCTCTGCTAATGGCGTTCGCCTAACCTTACACACTCTAGACTCGTGCTTCGTGCTTATATTAACTGCACTTCAATTACTTTAAATGCACTTTACCGGCCGGTAGTCTATTAATCGGTTTTTCCAATGCCATCTAGCACCAGTAGACCAACAGCTTATCCTCCTCCACGCCCTCTCACCGGTCAACAGAGCGAGTACCTGCAGATCGATGGATAGGCAACCCAACCAACTGCCCTGTATCATTTCCCAGCACCCTGTACGCGACTCGTTGAGAAATAAAATAATATAAAAGCCTAATAACACGCCAAAATTCGTGCATGTTAATGTCTGCGTTTCTATTGGTCGGCGAGCTTGCTTGGCTTGAGTACCGTTGTGTTGAGTGATCGCGACAGGACGAACCAAGAATTATAAAATGTGCGGTTGGATCCCACGTGACCTTTGCCACCAATGGCCTTTGAATCGAAACGATTTCGGTTCTCGGCACGACTCAATATTTTATACTGGCCGTTGTAACGTGCCTTCTCTCTCGTTACGCCAGACTGTGTATAAAGACTTCATCAATAATCGATGGAGCCGGGTGCAAACACGGACGCGCGTACCGCGTGGGTGTATCTCTGTGTGCACTCGTTGCGCGTGTGCGATGATTGCACCAACGAAGGAAAGTAGAGAAGAGGGACGTGGAAAAGGAGAGAGGAAGCACTGGGTATTAAGCGCATCGAGCGCGCCGATAATACGCGCGGGGGACGAATTTTCCGCGCTCGACCCACGCGCGCGCATTTGCATAGTCATAGACTGATTTCCACGTTAATCGACGTTGCTTGCATTCAGCCCTCCCTTTATCGCTTGTAACGAGAGAAAAAGATTATTTACAATGCGCGTTCGAGTACAGATGAGACGACCAACTGCTGACGCGCTCGGATCGATTGGCTCGGAATTGGACAACAGAATGCGCGTCCGTCTAAAATTCATTGCTGGGAGGACGTGCCTCGAGTTCAGACTACGCGCGCGCGCTTCATCAATTTTGGAATATCCTGAAGTCGAGTTGTTGTATTCAACCTCTATAACGAGAGAAAAAGATTATTTACAATGCGCGCTCGGCTACAGCTGACAACGAAAGGCTGACGCGCTCCGAATCGGGGAGCAGAATGTATTGGAATATTTAAGCAACAATTATATCATACACTGAGCGAAAAGTATATGATATATCTAACTATAATGGCATAGTAACAAAATTATAGTTGGAAATATCATATTTATGGTAAATATTACCATAATGTTGGTAATAATTACGATAGAGGCATAGTATAACCAACTATATTATATTTTTACCCACAATTATGGTTATTTCAAGTAAAAATATAGTACGGTTGAAAATATATAACGGTAAGAAAAGTAACTATTTTAAATAGTTAATATTACCAGAATATTTCATACATAGTGATAGAACTAACTATATTCACATAACACACTTTACCATACGTATGGTAACAAGAACAAAGATAATAGTTAATAATATAACCATTTGTATAAATCGTTCATTCTACTATATTTTGTATGGTTAAGTGAACTATAAAAATATGTTTGACGCCAAATTTAACTATGAAATATAGTCAGATTATAGTAAACCCAACCATTTTTTTCTCTCAGTGTATAGTTGGTTTATTCTTTTGACACCCGTGTATCACTTATCTCACCATTCGAAGCCATATACGCGCTCCTGATTGTGGAAATGAGACATTTGAATCTCCCGCCGATCCGCCATATGTAAATACTCGTTAGAATGGATACAGAGAGTGCGTTATGTTAACACAGAAGCCGGGAGGAATATCGAATATACATATACATACTTCCTACCCGAATAAGAATTAACAGTTATGATAGCGGATAAACAGATTTGTAAGTACCGAAAACGTGCCATTTTCGTTATCCTTAATATTCGCACATGAATCATTATCGTAATGTTCTTTATTTTAGCAAACTGGTTCGGTTTATACAATCGATTCATCCAAATATTACCATAAATATTATCGGATAAATAAATGAGAAATAGAATCGAACGAATAGCGTGCTCCGATTTTATTTCTCACTCCATGTACACATCTAACACCGATCGATTGGCTCCGAATCGGCGAACAGAATGCGCGTTCGTCTAAAATTCATTGCTACGAGGATGCGCCTTGGGTTCCGTCTACGCGTGCGCGCCTCACTTTCCGAATATCACAAAGACGAGCTTCTCGAGCTAGTGAGATTTCTTCAGCCGGAAGGGTCTCGAGGACGAACTCCTTTTGGCGCGCGAAAGAGGATCCGAGAGAGGCAAGCCAATGCTACGAGGATGAGCAGGGACTGCTGTAGGCAAATTCAATCTGTTGCATCCCACGAATCTCGAATCATTTCTACTAATCGGAATCTACGTGGCACGCGGCGGAATTAAGGCGGAAGACGAGACCACCTCGGGCGCACTTCCCGAGAAATTCTCCTGTTCAACGGCTCGATCGGATATTCATTAGGTTCGTTAGACTGTCGCGGAATATCGTTCAGTTTACTATCCTCCTCTCTCCCTCGAGTCTCCTTGGCGCAGAGATAAGCTGCTCGGATAAGCGCACAGGCTGCCTTCTCCATCGAGATAGCCTGGCACGGGCCCCATCGAGCAGAAGGGAAGGAAGGAAGGTACCGAAATTTGCTCTCTACGGTAAGGTACCTCCTGAGAATCCCTAGGCGAACACATTTCAGGTACAGCAGTTGGCCTACGCGAGAAGACACTTTAAGTAGTCATCGACCGACTTACACGATCCAATCTATTACACTCTAAGTTCCAAATATTCCGATACAGTCACCCTGAAAAAATTGTATTCTTAAAATGCAAACTTAATAATTCATCTTCATAGATATTCTTAATAGATAAGAATATTTTCTTATCGATATGACGCTTTTTGGAATAGATTCTTAATAATCCATCTGAATGTCGCCACACAATGCGTGTCAGTATTCGGTTAAGGAGTGACGGCTACTAGTAACGCCGAAAAAAACGCTTTTTTCGGGATTTTTGTTTTCAAACATGTTTTATTATTCAGTGGAAAATGTTTTCCCATATGAATAAGCAATATTTCTAGTAGCTACAGTAAAATTTTCATTGAAAAATAGTGACAAATAAGCGAGATGCAGTCAGTCTGTGAGGGGTTAAAAAAAAAAGGTGTTTCGCGGTGATCACCGCAGCTCATCACTGGATCATTTAAAACCAAAAAAATGAACGGGGATCATTAGTAAATCACATTGGGCCCAGGATGGACGAAGGATTAATGAAAATTTCGAATTTTTACAAAATGGCAAATGTTCAAAGTCAAAACTTGTTTTTCGACTAAAATCTCACTCATATTTTCAGTTATAAAAAAAAAACTATTCACCGCAAATAAAAATCCTTCGTCCATCCAGGGGACAATTACGCACAGAATAAGTGATACAAATTTCAAAATGATCTGTCAAGCAGTTCTGGAGTTACAGTGATCACCGACTTTGAAAACGTGCTTTCGAGAAAAACGCGTTTAAAGTTTTAAGTACAGTTTGCATGCAAATAAAAAAATTATTTTTGCTCTCACATTGAATCATCTATTCCGGCACCATAAAGTGACCCTTTTGAAATGCTGTACTTTGAGAAAATGCAAAAAAAAGAAACACGATTTTTTGAAAATGCTGACTAGCCCTCACCCCTTAAGTTAGGTTAGGGTTAGGGTTAGGTTAGGATTAGGTTAGGGTTAGGGTTAGGATTAGGTTAGGGTTAGGTTAGGCAAAAAAAAGAAACACGATTTTTTGAAAATGCTGACTAGCCCTCACCCCTTAAGTTAGGTTACACATCGCGTGCCGCACATGTCGATGCCTGTATCTTGTTCCTCTTGCAATTCTGCGTAATTTTGAGTACTATATTATTTTGGCTGCTGTGTCGTGCAAAAAGTATTGATAAGGAAATGACAAAGTGGCTAGAAGAAGAGGACTTGGGCGATTTAATGGAGATATTTACAATTGATAGAAATACATGTACATATGAATTGTAACCTTCTCTCGTGACTATATTTCTCAACCAATTCTGATTTCAAGATATGGATAATGTAATTTTCGACAATATAAAGAGTGAAGCAATTCATTAAGAGTTTTGTTTCCAATAATTATATACGAAATATATCCATACAAATTTTTTACCAGACTATGTTAAGAATATCCGATAAGAATATCTGTTAAGAATATTTGATTAGAGGAATCTGTTTAGAACATTCTACTCTTAACACGTTAACTGCCACGTCACCCGAATTCGGGTGACGGTTTCAGTGCTTGATTATAAATGATCAAAATAGGTATTTGGAAGTACAAACTAACGCTTTAGACAGGTAACTAAATAGTCGCCAAAATTCAATGTTTCGTGGCAACCAACGTGTCAAATTAAGAAGATCCTCTTGTTGCTTATTTTAGTGGGAAACATTCTAAACTTAAGTGGTAAATTCTTAAGACAAGAATACAATTTTTTCAGTGTGCACTGAGCAATCTACCGACGAGTCCAGACCGAACACCCTCGTAACCTACTAGCCGCAAAAAATCTCAGATACCCGGAGAAGATTCCGCCACGTTGCAGTACTCCGGAAAAGAATCTTTTCACGGAAAGCCCTCGATAGGATGCTCTCTCCTCGAAATCATCATTTCACCGATCCCATTCCAAGGCGCTCTCTCCTTCTCCACTCTCTTCTCGTGCGTGCAATCATCCCGAGCCGCTTCTACCCCAGCAGCACGAGGATTAAGGATATCTCGCGTAGATTCCGCGAGATCGATGATGCTCAAGGAGCTAAGATAATCGGTGCCTCCGGCGCCGGCAGTAGTCCGCTCTATTAGAGATCCTCGATATCCGAGCGACGCGGTTAACGTATTCCTCCGCCTTCGGGCCCTTGGTTCACTCAACTCTCCCACCCCACACTTCAATCGCAATCCAGGAGTATATATGGATTCCGAAGGCCGAAGCGCGATTCTCTGTCCGGGTGATTATGGATTTTCCATTCTCCGAGACGCGGCACAGCAGCATTCGCATCGTCTCACCTGCTATCGTTTCTTCGCCACTCTTCGGTGAAAAGGACGGAGAAGCGAGAAGACTGGAGTCGTCTGGAAGAACGAGAGTGGAAGGATGAAGGGACACGGTTCGCGAAAGAACGACAGTGCTACCAGGCCACTGTCGACGACAACAATCGAGAGAAGGGACCACCCTTTACTCCATATCCCGCGAAAGATCAAGAATCCAGGAGAAAATCGTTGCCTCGGTGGCCGATGAGAGGACGAAATTGAGTTTCCTTCACGGCTATTCGAGAGATCAGAAGCTGGAGGAAGGAAGGGAGCGTGGAATGATTCTACGTGGGGTTCTCTGGGTTTCTTGAGAAGCGGTTGATTCAGGAGTTCGTTGGAAGGACCAAGGGCAGAGGCACAAATCCTAGATACAAATTATTCCTTCGGACCACTTCTCTCGGCAGAATGGCGAGAGTTTCGCCCGTTTACCGCTTCGGTAGCACCAATCGTTTCGGCTTAGCTCGCGCGAGCGGATGCGAGGATTAGGAGGGCAATAGGGTGATTCGTAAGGACCAAGGAGGTCGCTGCTGACTTACACGCGAGAAACCCTTCTCTCAGCTTTCCACTCTTTCCATCCGCTTCGGAGGTTGAGAGAAGAGAGGACGATCGCCATTGTGCCGCTAGCTCGCGACTTCATCGGAAGTTTCGATGCTCTCCTACGTCGCACAGCACCGATGGGTTATATCCTACTCGAGTCTCTCTCTCTCCTCGTGAAAAACTTTAGATTGCAACGGTGTTCCTACCGTAAATTCTCCACGAATTTCCACCTCTCGAGAGACCTTCCAACCCGCTTCGTTTCTTCGAAGCGGAGAAAGAGAAGCGAGAGGAAACAAGGGTGGAAGTTTCTAATCGCCACGACGAGATTATGGAACGAATCTTCCTCGCACGTCGACGACAATGACCGCGTGAGAACGAAACGAATCCTTCGGATTTTCTATAATTTTCAAGGACCCAAGTCGGATCTTCGACGAGATTTGATTCGGGACGCTCCACTATGGGCCATGAGGCCAGTAAAACTGGCCAAAAGTCCATATCTCGTTAAATGCGTGGAAGTATCTAGCAGCGACACATTGATGGCGGACAAAAATGTTAAAGATGCTCTGATTGTGCTGAAATTTGGTACTAATAGGCTTTCGAGGTCGCTAATTTCGAATCCGCACTCAAAATTAAGAAGTTCAAAATGACGGATCCAATATGGCGGACGAAAATGTTAAAAGTACTTCGATTGTGCTGAAGTTTAGTATCGAAGTTTGATTTCTGATTCGAGAAAACCAGAATTTAAAATTACGAAATATAAAATAATAGATCCAAAGTGGTACCTAAGATATACAAAATTTACTGACAATGAGTTGAATTTTGTGAGGTGACACGGTCAGGACCGAAGTTTGGCACTCGAACGCTGACTCCATTATTTGCCATTTTTAGCGTAATTTATGAAAAGGAGCAAAAATGGGCACTTTTACCTTGAAGTACACATTATAAGGAACACACTGATATGTGTAATTTTTCGATAACTAGGGGAACGCCGGGGAACAATCAAACGGCAGTAGAAACTTTAGTAAAGTACTAATTATTTGTTAACATCAGAACTGCGGAACACAATTAAAAAATAATTGTTTTAAATTCAATTATCATTTTATTTACTTGTATATGTCTAAGGATGAATGAGAAAAAGCAATCACTTTCAGATTAATGACTAATTCATAAATATATAAAATATCATATGAAAGAAACACATGAAAACTAAAATACATTTCTATACTTTGCGCAACTGTCAACAGAATACGGTTTCATTAATTAACGAATAACTTACGACGTAAATACTTTAACTATGACAGATTACAATGGCCTTATTTTTTGTACAAATTTGAAACTTTGAAAATTTGACTATTGGCCATGGAATCAGGTTTCCTGGCCCATAGTGCGCTCCCGTAAAATTGCCGCTTCGATCAGACGCGGTTATCGTTTTGATGGCGAGTCGAAACTACCGACCGAAAATCGGTTAGCTCGTAAAACACCACGCTGCTTTCGCTGGTCGAAGATCAGTGGTCTCGTAAACTCGAGCTTCTGGACGTGCTGCGCCAGCCAGTAAAATTTCGTTCCTTAAACATCCTCGTCTCCCTGATTTCTCGATCGCCGGTGAATTACCCTCGTCGAAGGTAACGCTTTCAATTTATACCGAACATCACCGTAAAGATTCGTCTCTCGGCGTTATCGCCTACAATCGACACACTTTACGGGATCGGTTGAGATCGAGTCGAGAGAGGAAGAGTTCTCGAGATGGAAGTGAAACGAGGATACGCGTACTCCACGATTTTGAGGGGCGCGTGCCACGCGCGCGCGTGAACGAATGGACGAAGCATCGATTACGAAAATACTAAACAACCGTGGAGGTTCATAACACTTGGCAGAATATAAACTTATTCCTCGAATGAGAATTCCGATTGCCATTATACTTCTGAGTAGAGGTGGAGAACTATCGATAGTTGCGGCCATCGATAATTATCGATAGTTGAACCCTAGACTATCGATTATTATCGATAGTTTTCGATAGTTTTGATTATAGTGAGTTTTTTAAAATAAAATAATAATCATTCGGGTTTTTACTGTAAATTCGGTAAGATCACATTATTTAAATATGAATTATTCAAAAAGATAAACATAATATTAAGAGTGAATAAATCGAGTAATAACCTTAAATTTGGTTACAAATACAAGTTTTTTTCAATTTTCGCAATCCGTTTTTGGTTTTAGAAAGAATAATAATTTGTCCCTTATCAATCAAAGTGAATCTTCTGTTTAAATTTTTAAATATTTAGTTTACATAGACAAAAACACTAATTTAAGATTTCAAGTATTGATGGCTTGTATTACTACACATATACTATATGCGGTAATGCAATTAGTGTTGGAAAACCTGCAATAATATACTTACCCAACAACAACAAAAATTAAATTTTTGAAAATAAAAACCTTTCGTCACTGCAAAAAAAAATGTACTATTTGACCTATTTCTTTAAGGTTTGAAATGAAAGCATTGAAGTTCAAATCGTCTTGTTAGGAAACCAATGGCGAATGGGAAATCCGACTGAATTATCGAAAACTATCGATAGTTGATAGTAAATTATCGATTGTTTTCGATAGTCCCAACTATCGATAGTTCTCCACCACTACTTCTGAGATAGAGCACTGGAGTGGAACAATGAAATGGAGAAACGAGGAGTAGAAAGAAACAGAGAAGGAGAGAGGAAGTGAACGAAGGAAATGTGGTGAAGGAGAGAAACAGAGAGATTGGAAATGGAGAACGAGGACGAGTGAAGGGTGAAGGAAGGTGGACCCTTTCGATCGTTCTTTTAAATGCATCCACTACCCTCTGCCGGCGAGGAAGAGGAGAGTCGATGGACGAGTGGAGTTAAAGCGCCATATAACAACAGAGGGTGAAGTGGCTGAGTGCCTCGGAAGGACCGAAACCCCTCGACGGGGGTTGAACTTTCAAATTCCATCACAAACATCTCACCCCTCCTGTGCGCGCACGTTGGAGGAGAAAGAGGCCGCGAGAATGGTATAGACTCCAAGAGACAGAGGGAACCCCTACACTCTCTTCTCACTTCTCTCTCCCTCTCATCGTTCTTTCACCCTTTCGCATTTTCTCTCCCTTTTTCCGCCTGTGGTTATCCACATCCTCTTCTCTCCTTTCGACCTCTCACTTGGATTCACCGCTCTCGTCCCACTCCACTTACTCTCGGCTCAAGTGCTATTTGCTGAAATCTTAACAGTGGGCAACTGCACCCACGGAGAAGCATTTCGTTCGAAAACTGACGATCGTCATTGCGTCGAATGATTCACCAAGGTGTTCGAGGAGCTCTACTTTTCTTAGAGAATCACGGAGAATCTCGTGGAATTCGATTCTTACTCGAGAGAGACTCGTGTCAGGTGAACTTTTCTCAGGACCGTCCTAGGTCCACGAGGAGCGAGCGAGTGGAATTGCGTAACAATTTTTAGGCTCGCTGGTAGTAACTCCCGGGAGTTAATCTGGGCCATCGAACGAGCCAGAATTATGGTACCGTAAAACACAATCCTTCCGCGTATCGGTAAATACGGAAATCTACGATGGAAAGGACGTTTGTGGGTGTGCGCGTGTGTATGGAACGATTTCGTGGCAGTAGCGCGTAGAAGGCATACATACGTGTAACCCTTATATATTTATGAAGTCGTGTAGGTCTCCCTCCGGAGTCTACATATTTATATACGTGCTATCTCCCGAGCTTACCACTCGATAAGGGTGTAATATACGTGTGGCCCAATCTCGTGCGTATGCACGCTTGTGTGTCGCCTGGAAGGCTAGCTCCGACGGCCAGCTCGCGAGCATAGAACTCGGGGACGGAAAAGGGGTGGAAGATGGTAGGTACTTGCCTCTCCAGTCTCCATGCGCGCGCCACTCTCGCGTGTATATTACCCATTCGCCTCTCCATGGAGAAAAGCCTGCCCGCGAAGCAAGTTCTCCCATGAGAGCTAGTGGTTCCGATAAATTTTCTGCTTTTGACAAAAACGCGTACGGGCACGAGGAGGAGCTCGCGAAAATCCAAAGTCCCTTCGGCGCGCGACACCACGGTGAAATTCTATCGGCCACCAAGCTGGAAAAATGAGATTAACCCGGCAATCTTCTTCCTTCTACACGGAGAAAGAAGAATCACCTAAAGAACTCGGGGAGGGAGGCGCGCGCCGGAAACAAGATTACATGCGAAAGCCAGACGATATTGATCCGGAGAAATCCTCCGTGTATAAATGACGAACGCCGACGACGGCGCAGGGGGTTGGTGGATTAATACGAGTTTCCAAGGGCAGAGGTCGTACAGGAAATAGAGAAGCCACTTATTTCTAGCATCGTTCTAATAAACGCCCTACAACCCTCTCCGGCTTGCCAGAATTTCCACGACTACCGAAAGTGTGGACTCGCGAATGAAGCCGGAAGCCCTGGATGATCTCGCGTAACGAGATAGCGGAGAGCTCATTCTCGATCCGTAAATCTTTCGCGGTCGTAAAGGGTTACGTGGAAGTTGAGTCGGGGAAGGATTAAGTGGGTGAACGAGGAGAGGAGAACGAGACGAAAGACAATGACAATGACAATGACAATTTATTGTGCCCTGAGACAACGTCTCCTATAGCACCCAACATACAAAAGATAATACAGCCAGAGGTAAAAAGGCAACGCAGGAGTAAGCAGTAATCTTACTCTATCCAAGCAAGTAACAGTACATAGAACATAATAACACAAAAGAAAAACAATCAATACAAACTAGTATAACCGACATAAAAGATTAAGATGTTTGCTGATCATCAAAATATTTAAAGGCCCTCTCTCTGAAAGAGGCAAATGTCGCACATGATTTTACATCCTTAGGCAGAGCATTCCACAAGGACGCTGCAGAGCACGAAAAAGATTTGGAGAAGGTGACAGTTCTGAGAGAGAGAGAGAGAGAGAGAGAGAGAGAGAGAGAGAGAGAGATGGCAGAGGACGAGGAAAGGAGCAAAGGTGGGGACAGAGGCGGAGGGCGAGGGTAAGAGGACAGGGTCGACACGCCGTGATCGATCGTCGGATAATCGCGACCTACGGAACCGCGGCCGGCCAATAATAATGCTTCGCCTATTGTCGAAGCTCCCGGGCATCCTTGGCATTAAATTATACAGGGTGTCTATGTAAGGGTACACGAAGCTACGTGCCGTCCCGCTGGATCCTCCGTGCTCGTTTCCTTCCTTCGTTTCGCGGATGGTTTATACTTGGAACGTCGTAGGCAGAAGGGGCGGAAGAGGAGCGAGACGAACGTGGGTGATTCCAAAGTAGGGGTAGGATGAGCAGGAGGAAGAGAGTCGAGAAGAGGGGCCGACAAAGGTGCGGGGTGGAAGAGAGAAGGAACTCACCTTGACTCAGTGGCTGTGTAGTATCGATCCGTCAGGTAAACTTGCTAATATAATTGTCTCTCCACCGCAAAAAGCAACGACCACCACACGCGCGTGATGGAGCACATCCTCCGGCTGATCCTACTCCACCTTACTAAATATAACATTCGGATTTTCCTCTCCAAAAGGATTTTGGGCCGCACAGTGGTTCGAAACGTCAAACTAGGTGATCAAAAATCGTCGTTGTCACGGGTAGCTTGGTTCGGCAACTCTTTTGTGATAATTCTGAAGGGAGGACTTCAATCTTCAAATTCATAGTCGTTTAGACCACAATAAACATTTGTTCAACTTTTTCTAGTCACTCAAATTAGATGATACTTTCAAAACAAAACTTTTCGTTACCTTCTCACTTGCTTGGTATCGGAGAAGTGTGTTCAAAGATATTTTACTTAAAAATAGAAAAATAGAAAGTTTACCTTTTAAAATGACTCCGAAAATATTATTGCACGACTTTTTTTACACTCGTGTTCGAAAGTAGGTAATTTTTCGGCCTTCAAACTTCCGATGTCAAAATTGAAATGTAATTTCAATGATACCTATTATTATTGTAACAGACATAGTAGACACTATCACAGTACACAATATTACATTACAATACGCTAAATAATATTGCACTAATTCTACACGTGTAAATAACCTAACTGATATTTTTTATTGATATCTGCACCCTTCGGTAAGTAATTGTAAATTTCAAACTTTTATTGGATAAAATTCCGCAAATATCCGCAGCTGATTTTTGTAAAATACAAACAACAGACCTTAAGTTACAAAATTAAACAAAAAGTTTGACAAATCTGTGCTAATCCGATGACTTTCACTTAAAAAACTGAAATGCGTGACATAAAATATTCGTTATTTCTGTGCGCGTTTTCCTTTGCATGCCGTTAAATTCAACAAATCCCCTTTAATACTAAACGAAAGTATGTACTTTGCTCTACAAAACCCATGAAAAGCAAAATAAGTTTCAATTAACACGATCGTTTACCAGAATTAGAAACATTGATCGACGAACAGTGTCGCTAGACGCAGTAGCGACTACAATTGTTTGTATATACATACTATCTCATTTAACAAATTTTGTTTGGTAAATCGGCCTTTATTTAATGATCTGTAGAACATTGGACACCTAAGCAACCTTAAAATTAAACAGAAAACAATTATCAAAATTTGGATTTTTTATTAACCAGATTGGCGTTTCGAACCACTGTGCGTCGTCCTGCTCTTTTGTCTACGAATTCATCGATCGGTCCGACCTTCGCCGTCGTCGCCAGGCGCCGACGGAATCCCCAAGTTTCTCCTTCACCCTCTCCATTCATCGCCAATGTGTACCGTAGAATTGTCGCGCGGCTTCGGTCGACGTCTTCCCCGGCCTCGCGGCTCTACACGTGTCTCTGTGTAAGTGCATGTAACGTCTACTACCGCGCAGTTGTAAATCGAAAAAGGGCGCGAGCATTGAACGAAACCGTCCCAGACCCCGCGCTCTTCTTATTACCCTTAGGAAGTACTTCGCGATAGCCGCTTCCGACACCGAACATTTAATATCGAATATCGATAGAAGGAAAGGGGGCGCATGCGATATTGACATGGACATATTGGATATTAAACGTAATCGACATATCGGAATTCGAAATTACCCAAACGTCGAAGGCGCGCGGGACGAGAAGAAGGAGATAGGACACGTATGTACACACACGCGAAGTACTGATATTCGAGATCTCTCATAGACGGAGGATATGTTCGATGTAAAAGGGCGAAAGGTGGGTAGTAATCGATAAAGTGAAAAAGAAAACAAAAAATTCTCCTCCGGCTAGGCAGAGTACATGCCCTCCCTAATAATGACACGGATACTATGGCCGTGCTTTATCGCGAACACGGAGCCCTATAACGACCGGCCGATGTAATGTGAGGCGAGTGTGGATGTAGATATTGTGTAATACAAGGCTGGTCTCTTGGTGTTACCGTACACCGTCTTCAACGTCTTCTAATGTCGATCGATAATCAATGATGCCATCGGAGGCAACATCGTAGCAAGCTCCCGGTCCCCTCGGCACTAAAACTTCGGGTAACTGGCCTACATGTGAGCCTCGGGCTATCGGCGGCACGCCAAAATCCTACCGTCTGGAGCTAAGACGTCGCCCTTAGCTCGTAAGGAATCCGACGTAAGGAGGCTCGTACTTAAGAGAATGGCCAAGGATCTGGCCCGTCTAATATAACAGAGGAAGACCCTCTTGCCAATTGATTCGAAAGACACGATTGGAAAACTTTAGCCGGCAAGTTTCACGCCCGTACGTTGTAGTGGCTGACACGTGTCCAGAGTCAGAGAAACCGGAAGCGTGTAATAAAACTAGGGGTAGAAAAGTGGAAATTGTTTCTAATAAGCTAAGCTTCCAGGGAGCGTAGGTCGCCACGTGCTAGTGCCGTGGCCAACTGGCTAACTCGGTTGATGAAGCCAAATTAGACTCGAACGGGATGGTGCCCCGTGGTCCACCGAAATGTCGGACTCCAGTCGGACGCAACTGGAGTAACGCGTCTAACGATCTCCCTTCAGGCAAAGGAAATGCGATCATTGGTAAAGCGTAAAAACGAAGGTTACGCTATCCCTGGAATTTGCGTATTTCGCGAGGGATGAAGAGAGGTTTTTAAAGCGAACGCCTAAGCGCTGAATATTAATTTTAATGCGTACTACAGATTTCATCTGTACTAGGAAAGAGGATAGAGCTGGATCGGTAGATCCTATAAGATTCAGAAAACATACCTAGGCAAAGAAACATTACGTTTACTTACCTCGGTATCGTTCCACCACATGTGCAACCGGTAGTTCCTCAGAATGGCGGGATCCTCGTTGATGTGGTCCACTGCCAGCTTCACCGAGGGCATCACCCCACGGCCTACATGACTCTCAGGTACGTGGCTCCCGTAGGGGAAGAAACCGGCAATGTACACGTCCCGTCTCTTCACCCCACCGAGATTGATCGGCTTCTGTCCGCGACACGTTAAGATCGCGTCGAACCACAAAACCGCGGCGAATAGGAGCGCGCGCACCAGCAGATGGCACCAGCAGCGCCGCCTGTGACCGGACGCCGCGACAGTTGCCATCTTGCTTAACTCGCGACCACTTCGCGACTTCGCGGTAACGTCTCACCGAAACGGATGCATCGATTCGTGTCTCGTCACTTCCATTCCGATGTCTGACGTGGCACCGAGCGATAGGTCCGCATTTTTACGCGAGAGAACGACTAGAACGGTACGCCTAGTACCTCCGACGTTTGCGTCGCAGATGCTAGGTGGAGAAGCTTCACGATCCAGGCATCTCGCGCGAGGTCCACGTTCCACGTTGATTATGCTAACATTCCTATCGAGCATTCGCTTCTTCTCTAGATTTGTCTTCGAGATGCACTGTCCCTTGGTCGATTTTAATGACCGTTTGCATTCCTTCTGCCTCCGTAATTTCCAGTCTTATCGGATCACGAGGGAGAATTACCGTCGTGGGAACGGCGAATTAGGGCCATTTGTGGTACAGCGAATTTTCCTTAGGAGCATCCTTCGAACTTAATTTCACATCGGATAATTGCTTGCCGATGTTAAGCTGTGGAGAACTCAACGATACGCAACTGAAAGAATCCTGGAAACGGGTGATATCCCTAAATTGGCGTCCTGCTCGTACACGTTACGACCGCATCGCAAGAAGCACTCGAGAACCATAGAAAATGCTGGTCGTCCTGCGTTGGTCGAAGTAGCCAGGTATCGCCGCTTCTTTCCACACGACGATCGAATGTATTTTCACGTGAGTGCTCATCGGAGATTATCCAGTTGAGATGCTGAATAATTTTCAGAGAATCAAGTCGCTTGACCGGGCCGCTCCCATCTGCCTAGGACTGAAACATAAAGAGAAATCACAACGTTACTTCTCAAAGCAAATTTCCGCACCGGCATATATTAAATGGGAAAAATAAAGTTCGCAGACAGACGAGACCGGAACATCGACGAGAACGTTTAATTAACGTTTAATGCTTAGAGAGAAAATGCAGGGCGAAAGGGCGGGTAATCGATTCACTGTGCCGGCTTTACAAATACTTTGTGCATTACGTTTACACGAGTGCCCGAGGCGAGTCGACATGATTCCCTTTTAAGAGTTCTCTCATCGATTGGGAGTGGCTGTTCGGCACAAAGGGTGGAAAAGTGTCCAATCGGGCACCGATGCGCAGTGCAGAAGTGCCCTCGTTAAAAAGATGCCGATCGGAAGCGTGTCCTGGATGGAACATATCCGTTCGATGTTAACATTTCTATTATTCCTCTTCCTGTCTACGTGCGACAACAGTTTGGACAAATCGACTCACCTCTTTTCTAAAAGTCTCCAAGAGCATCCTTTTCTCACCGAGTAAGCAACGATATTTCACCGAGAATTCTTCTCGAATCGAATCACTTTAATCTCGAGAAGCACGTCGCGCGCGATAATGATAATAATCATTCGCAAGTTGCCTCGAAGCATGCCGTGGATAAGAGGGATAAGAGTATCCAACGGGAGGCGAAAGTGCGGGCCAGTTATTCACGCGAATAGAGTCGTTAACTTTTAATAAATTACGAGCGGCGGGCACGAAGATTGTACACGAGAACGGCGACGACGACCACTCGCCTTGGCTCGCGGGCCGCAAAAATAGCGCCTGGGTGCGTTAGCCATCGATCAAGGGCTTTATTATCGCCCGCTATTATTTTCTGCCCGAAGGTACGCGAATTACACGCCTCCACGTCTCGAGTATGTGTCGTCAGAAGTATGGAGACAATTTTCACGAGAGGAAGGAGACTGCGTTGCGAGGAAGCGCGGAATGGAAGGCAGTCAATTAAACGGTTTTTCGACGCGGAACCGACAAAATGCACCGCGTCGCGTCCGCCGGCTCGTAATACTTTCCGTTATACTTTAATCATTTCGCCAGTACGCGTCACGTTCGTCAATAAACCGATAGAAAGGTCGACATTCCACTCGTCGACACCGCTCGTACGCGCGCTCGCCTTCCAGGGGATATTACTAGGTCAGGTCTTTCAAGCACTGTGGTGAATTTCACCCACCGCGGTTTTAATGCCACCGCCACCGCCACCGGCTACGGTTAATTTTAATTTCGAGACATTTCGCGGTAGCAACGTCACCGTCTATAAGGCGCTCTCACGTCCTACCTCGCTCGTGTCTAGTCTCCGTTCGGCGAACTCGTGTGTTCGAAACGGAACACGCCGGCTTGTTTTACTTTGCTCTATTCGCGGTAAACTATTATCGCGAAGGCGTCACGGCTCTGGCCTTTTTTTTATAAACCCGCGCTTTATACTCGACACGTCCTGCGTGTGACATAAAATAATCGCGTGATTGCATAGAAGAGTGTATGACTTACTTCTTAGAGCGGTGTTCTCGCTTCACGAATGCTCTCGTTACGCCTCCGTGTAATTGTAATATCATTTTAGGCGACGACAAATCAATGAAATATTAAGATCGATGTCCCTATTTCTACTTGTTTGAGGCTACAACGACTGCTCGGATTATGAAATTGATTTTTAACAATGTGCTGCTACATACCGAGCAGCGAGTCTAGGCAACTTATGGCGGCGTATATAAATAATTAATAATGAATTTTCCTGTAACTTATTTTATCAACTGAATATTACCAGGTCGAGTCATAAATAACTTCTGTTTTTAACTTGCTGACTTTGCGTAATTTCTCCAGGTGGTGGCAAACAGTTGATTGTGACGTATTCGACTTTTCTGCTATATCCCTTGTCGATTAACGTGAATTTTGCTCGAATATTGCCCTTAAAAGTTTGTTGTGAAAGTCGGAAGAACGTCCCACCCTCGGTTGGTCCTTTAAAATCGTATCTCCAGAACGGAACTTGGCAATCCAATTTCTAACTACCTAATTGGTTATTAGTCCTTCGCTGTATGGACTGCATAAGCATCACATGACGAATATGCACTTTTTCACTTTCCATTTTAGAAATCAGGAACCACAGTTTAATGAAACACGCACCACACAAAACAATTGCCAGAAGATTAACTGAACCCTTATCAATTTAGTGAAAGCAAAAACTCGCTTGTCCCGCTGACTCACAGTGAGTAGATACAAACAACAGATTCTACCTAGCAGTATGAGATGTTACTTATAATTCGAGCTAGTAATATTAACACTAGAACTACCAAGGGGGTCAAAATGACTGGTCAACAAAAGAAGCTTCCATATAAAAACAAAAGTAAATGGCAGCACAGTGATAAAATAAACGCTCTCTCTGTTAAAATAAGTGGTCAACAAAGGAAGCTTCCATACGTAAATGAAAATTAGTAGTTCGAATGTTAAAAAGAAATTCTTGTGAAAAATTAACGCACTCGGTCATTTTGACTGGTCGGTACTTCTAGTGTTAAGAAGCATAGTTCATAGCGAGTAGAAATCAGAGACTCGAGTAGAAACTGGGACATTGACCTTAGCAGCAAAATTTGCCAGCTAGATCGTGAAAGTATCTCCAGTAGGAGTAATTTGAGAAACGTAATGTTAGCTCGACACTACGACCTTTGCCACTTTAGGCCATCTTTTCTCTCCGGTGTCGCTTCAACGTGGACGGAGATTTCCATGAACCCTCTGGCATGTGGATCGCCCTAAAATGGGCGAGCTCGTTACGTTATCGGTTTCGGCGAGTAATCGTAAAACCATTAAGCCCTGGGAGACAGGGTCCCTCGGCTCTCTCTCCAGTTCTCGCCGAATGTTATCAAGAATTATGCATCGGCGCGGCATCTTCTCCCCGGAGCATAATTCATGCGGTGAAACGGTCCTCGCGGGAGGAGAGACGAGAAAAAAGCCCTTTCCAACTTCGTGCCACCCTCTGCCACCTCTCTCGTGGCCCTGTCGCGACGAGAAAAGTTCGGAGCTTTCCTTTATTTTCCTCTCTAACCGATGCCATACGCTCGCCGCCCAACGCTTAACGATCTTCCTCGAGGCAACCTATTATACGGGCAGGAACGCGCCGATAAATTTATTCTTTCCGCTAAGCGATTCGTTTGTCACTTAGAAGATAGTTCGAGGAGAGAAATTGCAGGTCCGAAGGAGAGAGAAAAGAAATTGTTTAACGCCTGCTCGTTGCGATTTTCCAAGAGGATCAGACCGTATGGAAAAGTTTCCGGCCAAGGGAGCTTTATAAAAACGCCAATGCTCGTGAGCGCGTCCGGCAGATCGGAAGACCAACGCCAATATGCATTTGCATATTTCAGGCGAGCATGCGGAAGGGAAATGGGGATTGCCGTTCGCTACACTCACGTGGCGCGTGCGAGCGGAAGGACTCGCGAGCGTGTGTAAATTTTCAACGAGCGCGTGCGTAGAGTAAAGCTTCGAAGAGGATATTTTCGAAGCTCTCATTTTTGTTCAATCCTACAGGCTATTCGTAACTAAAAAGTCACTCTTGGACGAATTTTATTTTAATATCGCTGTGAATTCGGCCAGTCGATAGTAGTTACTGCAAGATGAAGCAGTTCTCCCGCTTATTTTGCAAATATCCTGAAACCACATTATGACGATATTTCATAATAGTGTTCGAGCGTGAAACAACGGATTATACCGGTCAGGGATTTACATGGTATTATAATGATTCTGTTGTGGCCAACCGCGAAAGCTCCTACAAACATTATGAATCAGGTGTTGAATAAAGAACAATGTATGTATTAAAAAATTCACGTAGAATCTGGTTTTCAGCAAAATGCAACGTTACAAACCACCTGCATAATAACTTTCCACGAATAACCTGTTTTCAGTTACAAATGGAAAATCTTTCGCGAGCCTCAAGTTGTAATACGTTCTCCGCGACTGTTCGTAATCTGTGTGAACCTGGCATCCAACTTTGAGAAAACGGGTCTTTTTCTGTCTCAATCGAAAGAGACTACCTAGTGTAAAATTTTGAAGTATCTTTATCTCCAAACCCTTTAAAATATAATCGAACAAAAAAGAGGTACAAACGGATACAAACGGGTACAAACAAAGCTCTTTCGAATGGCGTTTGCAGATTCGACATATTTCAAAAACAAAAAAGCTTCCTACTGTAAAATTTTGAAGTATCTCTATCTCCAAACCCTTTGAAGTACAAACCAAAAGAAAAGAGATACAAACGGGTACAAACAAAGCTCTTTCCAAATGGCGTTTGCAGATTCGACATATTTCAAAAAACAATAAAGCTACCTACTGTAAAATTTAGAAGTATCTCTATTTCCAAACCGTTTGAGACACAAACGAAAAGAAAAGAGGTACAAACGGGTACAAACGAAGCTCTTTCGATCGGGACAAAACAAAATCCAACAAGAACGATCAATTGATTCCCCAATTTTTCGGCACCCTCGTGCGTTTTAATCGTGGCTCGGGTCGCGAAGCACCACGCGCACAGATGAAATCCGCCACGTTGATCCGGCCGATAATCGCGCGTGTCGAGCCATCGAAAGCGCAGGTTGTCGCCCGTCGATCATCGCCGTTGGCCCGATGGTACCCTGCAAAAACATTCATCCGGGCTCACGCTCCACGTAAATTGAGCGAACATGGCGACCAACGGGCGCGCAGAATCCACGTATGTTTTTTTTTCTCCAAAAGTAACAGCGCGCAGCCCAGCGTGAAATGTTGGAGCGTGCACGGTAGTCCTTGACACGGTGCAAAAGCGTCTAACTGGAGTTTCGCGTAAAAGGATTAAAAGGAAAATATTTGATTACGCTCTGCATAAATATACGACGAACGTGGAGTCGAGAAGTCCAACGGAATAAAACACCCTGTAACGTCCTCTTACAGGATATTACCCCGTGAGGATTTCACGAGCAAGACTAGGCTCTGGAAAATCGTAAAATTGTACCTTCGAGGAGGAGTGAAGGTTCAATTTTGTCTCGAAATTGCTGCACGGCCTATAGAAAGATGTTCGAAAGAAAAGGATTTCTTTGTGGCGAAGCAACGGAGCGAGCACCCTTTCGTGGAATTTTCGTTTGGAAATCTAAAGGCTTTCGTGGGACAAAGAAGAGCCACCGTTGGTGGAAGAGCGCAAGAATGTTAATTCGGAGACCGAGAACCAACAGCTGGGAAAATCGTTCGCTACCAACCACAAATATTTGCATATTTAACCGTCCCAGCTTGAAAATCCGAAACATTAATGGTAAGGGAAGGCAAGCACGCGCACGATTTGTTCTTTGCGCGAAGAAGAAGCGAAATTGGATGGGCGAATCCACGAAGCGGTGCTCGTGCGACTGCAGTAGCTACATCCAATCGTACTCGGGGTAAATCTTCATTGGCCAAGAGCAAAAAATATTATTCTGAACACGCGCGACACCGGCACTACGTACGTCCCTGCTGTTATTCGTGCTGCCAAGCCACGCGATTCGAGGGAAAGAAAAAAAAAGGCAGAGAGAAGAGGAGAATTGCCAAAAGCCAAAACTGCTCGACACTTTGTCAATGTATTTTTAGAATAGACTTATTTAGAAATTTACTCGATCCTGGATAATCCCTCGAAAAACACCAGGCGTTAATAAACGCGCCTGATAAAAATTCACAAAATGAACCCACGCGGCTTTTTTCAGATGACTTCTCGTCACCACGAGAATTAGACTAGTTTATCTAATCGCAATTTCGTGGCTACGAATTATCCTGCCATTGTTCGGTGCTTCCTCTCACTTTCTATTTCTCTCTCTCTCTCTCTCTCTCTCTCTCTCTCTCTCTCTGTCTCTTTGGCCATGCGAAGGATCATGAAGTACAGTCACGGCTCGAGTGGAAGGGGAACAATGGTCCAATCATGGCACAATGGCCGAATCGCACTTTCACCAGATGATTTGCTACGAAGTTGAGAATTTTCGGGAACGAAACTGTCGCTGAACTTGGACCCACGATCCTTTACCTTCGCTCGTCACGCGATGCCTGCGAATCTCTTGAAATTCTTCGAACGACGACCGTCCGCCAAAGCGAATATCGCCGACAAACTAGTTTGAAATTCCTCGGAATTTGGTGAAAATTTAACGAGTCTACGGCGCCACGTGAACAAGAGGCGAGCGCGAATGGCAAGAGTGAACGAGGTACACGATGATTACAGTCTCCCTCCTTTTTTTCTCTATTTACAAGGAAAGTTTCTTATAGCAGGGAAAACTTAAAATGCACTAAGGCACCATGAACAACCTAAATATTTACGTGGCGAAAGCTGTGAATTTGCGGCAAAAATATTTACGTCGTATTCTGGATTCAGAGTAGGTAACGCAAATTTTTGCAAGTCTGGAAGCGGCTTTATGTCTGTGGGACCAGGTATTTAGGAAGAGCTCTTGTCACTGTTAATACACGAACTACGTCTTTATTCAATCTCCGTCTGAAATTCGCTCGACGGCGCCGTGACTTATTTAGAAGACGTGACCATCTTCGTTTACGCTCGAAGTACCACTGTCAAAAACCGACACGGAAATCATACAATCAAGGACACACAGACGCACACACACACGCAACCTTAAACCAGACACCGCAATTGTAGCCTGAACGTCGATCCTACACTTGAATCTCGACACTACCATGCCTCTGCTCCATTTGAATCCAAATTACATGCAGAATTCACTCGACCACGCTGATGAGAAGCACCGAGGATCGACTACCGAGGACATTAAAAGTATCAAGAGCATTCTCGCACGTTTCGTTCGTACGGAATTGCTCTTGTCACTGTTAATACACGAACTACGTCTTTATTCAATCTCCGTCTGAAATTCGCTCGACGGCGCCGTGACTTATTTAGAACACGTGACCATCTTCGTTTACGCTCGAAGTACCACTGTCAAAAATCGACACGGAAATCATACAATCAAGGACACACAGACGCACACACACACACAACCTTAAACTAGACACCGCAATTGTAGCCTGAACGTCGATCCTACACTTGAATCTCGACACTACCATGCCTCTGCTCCATTTGAATCCAAATTACATGCAGAATTCACTCGACCACGCTGATGAGAAGCACCGAGGATCGACTACCGAGGACATTAAAAGTATCAAGAGCATTCTCGCACGTTTCGTTCGTACGGAATTGCTCTTGTCACTGTTAATACACGAACTACGTCTTTATTCAATCTCCGTCTGAAATTCGCTCGACGGCGCCGTGACTTATTTAGAACACGTGACCATCTTCGTTTACGCTCGAAGTACCACTGTCAAAAATCGACACGGAAATCATACAATCAAGGACACACAGACGCACACACACGCGCAACCTTAAACCAGACACCGCAATTGTAGCCTGAACGTCGATCCTACACTTGAATCTCGACACTACCATGCCTCTGCTCCATTTGAATCCAAATTACATGCAGAATTCACTCGACCACGCTGATGAGAAGCACCGAGGATCGACTACCGAGGACATTAAAAGTATCAAGAGCATTCTCGCACGTTTCGTTCGTACGGAATTGCTCTTGTCACTGTTAATACACGAACTACGTCTTTATTCAATCTCCGTCTGAAATTCGCTCGACGGCGCCGTGACTTATTTAGAACACGTGACCATCTTCGTTTACGCTCGAAGTACCACTGTCAAAAATCGACACGGAAATCATACAATCAAGGACACACAGACGCACACACACGCGCAACCTTAAACCAGACACCGCAATTGTAGCCTGAACGTCGACCCTACACTTGAATCTCGACACTACCATGCCTCTGCTCCATTTGAATCCAAATTACATGCAGAATTCACTCGACCACGCTGATGAGAAGCACCGAGGATCGACTACCGAGGACATTAAAAGTATCAAGAGCATTCTCGCGCGTTTCGTTCGTACGGAATTGCTCACCGGAAATCGAATTTCGGTGATGAATTGAGCCCGGCTCGGTGGAACGCGGAGGGAAGGATCGGATCGGCATAATTGGTCGTTCGCTTCATTTAAAATCCCGTGGCGTTCGTTTCCACTTAGGCGCTAATCCCTTGGAATAATAATAAAGCGACGCAAATTTGAATTTAATCTTGTCGAGGGAGGGGTGCGCGAATCGGACGCGAAATTGGTGCACGAAATAAGTGCGCTTGGAGTTTGGTCTGCTGCTTCCTGTTTATCTCCCTCTCTCTCTCTCTCTCTCTCTCTCTCTCTTCAATTTATTCCAAACGTGCTGTCGCATCGTGAACATTAATACTATGCTCGCGTTCTCTCGCGAGGCCTGCTGCGCGAGAATCTTGAGTGTTCATAAACCGCGGCTTATTATATTCACGAGATACCGTATACGTGCAGGAAGACGATAAGAAGACGCCTACTGTTGAGAGCAACTGCGACGTAGTGCGGGCACATTAAGCGCGGCGCACTCCGATTCTAATGTTCCATTGTCCTCCGGGATGCTCGGTCAATAATTAACAGCAAGATGGCAGACAGAAGCGCCAATAATGACGAAACCTTAATCCTAACCCCGAAGAGCAAGAAACCTACACTGAAAAAATTGTATTCTTGTCTTAAGAATTTACCACTTGAGTTTAGAATATTTCCCACTAAAATAAGCAACAAGAGGATCTTCTTAATTTAAGAGTAGAATGTTCTAAACAGATTCCTCTAATGAAATATTCTTAACAGATATTCTTATCAGATAATCTTAACATAACCTGGTAAAAAATTTGTATGGATATATTTCGTATATAATTATTGGAAACAAAGCTCTTAATGAGATGCTTCACTCTTCGCATTGTCCAAAATTACATAATCCATATCTTGAAATCGGAATTGGTTGAGAGATGTAGTCACAAGGGAAAGTTACAATTCACATGTATTTCTATTATTTGTAAATATCTCCATTAAATCGCCCAGATCCTCTCCTTCTAGCCACTTCTTCACTTCTTTATTCATACTTTTTGCACAACACAGTACACAAAATAATGTAGTACGCAAAATGTAGGAGGAAGAAGATACAAGCATCGACATGTGCCGCAAGCGATGTGTAACCTAACTTAACCGAATACCGACACGCATTGTGCGGCGACATTCAGATGGATTATTAAGAATATATTCCAAAAACCGTCATATCGATAAGAAAATATTCTTATCTATAAAGAATATCTATTAAGACGAATTATTAAGTTTGTATTTGAAGAAAACAATTTTGTCAGTGTAGAGAACTAGGAAATAAAGGAGAAACTACCGACAAGAATGAAGGAAAATGTAGATAGAAGCCCTCATCCTCCGGAGACCATCGAACGCAACCTACCACCGTCAGTCCAGCCTGCCTCGAGTCGCTTATCGATAATCGAAGACGTTTAACATTATCGCTAGACACGCGGCCAATAATGCCCGCCTTCGTGCCACGAGGTAGTTCGCGTGGCACCGTTTCCATAGAGAAAGGATCGGGCCACGGCTCCGAGGATTCTCAGGCGCTCCTAGGTCAAAAGTAAAATCTGATCGATCCCTCGATGAGGATCGAAGGGTGAGAGGGTGTACGTAGGCCAACCTTACCCTTATCCTCACCTTCGACCGGTCCGAGTTCGCCTTCGAGCGGTGGGGTTGTTATTGCCGGCACCTATCACGGTCGCACGAGGGATGAAGGGGGTGGAAGACTCGGGGGTGGCCAAAGGTAGCGTGTTACACCTGGCCCAGTGGCAGAACTCGGCTAACGGCGTCGGCGCCGTCGAGCGAATTATGTTAGTGTGCCAAGGCCCCAGGCCTTAGCGCGACACGGTCACCCATGAATACTGTATGAGACGTTATTACTTTGATTGTCAGTCTATCGTGGTCGGTCGCGGTCGGTCGGTCGTATAACCGGGAAGGTTCGTGCGAAGGCACGAACGACCAACTCGGATTTATTGCAGGAATTGTTTTCATATTTTTCTCTCTTGCTCGAAGGCGTGCGCGAATTACCGCGCCCGCCAACCTTTCCATTTTCATGGTAGACCCCGATAAGGGGATAGAGACGATACCGATCTGGCTCGCGAGGCTCACCCGCCCAAGGAGTTTGAGTTCACGCGGTGGTGGTGGTGGACTGAAGGTCAAACGTCTCGGACGGAAGCCGAAGGGGAAGGTGGTTTGCCGAAGACTTCTTTACGGCCGAGCGAAACGGCCAGGGGTAATTGGCATTGTATCGCTTTACGACATTGTTGCACGAGAAGTGCGCGCTCTATAAATCGATACCGCGGAGAATAGTGGGAGGAGAGTGGCAAGGTGAGGGTACATATGAAATCGAGGAGAACTATGACGAGGCACGATAAAGCGAGTCACGCGAGAAGTGGATAATGTCGAGAGGATACAGGAGGTGGGCCGCGCGCTCCGAGTCACTCGCATATTTTCGCAGAGAGAATTCGCGATTGGGAAAATCTCTGAAGCGACATTTAGCGAAAGCGTCACGGTTGAAACGTCGAAACGGCGGGGAGAATGTTTGTAAATTTTCGTACGCTTTGTTTGTAATCTATTTTTATTCGCGAGATACAAACACCAGGGTCGGCATTCGTTTATTTCGCTAACAGCTTGTCACGAGGATACGCATGGCTTTTTGTGCAAAAATGATGGTTTAGCTGCTGGCGTGTTTACTGGATTTTTTAAAAATTGAAACTTTTTTTATTTATTGAACTTCTTTTTATTAATTTTTGTATTAAATTAGGCAACCTACGTGATTTGTCATTACTGAGAAGAATTGACAAATCAGATCAAGCATTTTAGATTGCGAGAATATTCGACCGTGAGTGGTAAATTCTTAGGATGCGTTCTTTATTTTATTTTAATTTTGCGCATGCAATATCGACCATTCAATTACATTGCCCTTAATTATATGTATTTATTTTTTAATATTTCATTTCATTTTATTATTTAATATAATTGTATTAATAACACTAATCAGAAATAAAACTAATTATGTATTTATTTTAATCTTTCCTTTTCTTAAAAATGATGCACACATTCATATACGTACACGCGCGACCGCTTCCAACCAATTTACCAACTTCAGCTTATTTCCGGGCTTTTTTAGAGCACCATATAACGGATTTTACAATTCAGAGTTGCCAACTCTACAGTTGTCTACACTTCGAGTCCAGAGTGACCGTGAGATAAAGTTATCGATTTTTCATTAATTAAAAATCAAGGGTTCATTTTGTCCTTTCCTAACTTTCTCCTCGAGTGAGAAAGCGCGCGAGCACGTACGACAAGCCGTTGGAAAGTCGGTACACTAACGAAAACGCGCTTTTAATTTTTCAAAAGTGGATTCGTTAAATTAAAAAGAACGCGCGCGCTCGCGTACCGAAGCTTACAGGCGCCGAAGCGATGAGCGGAAGAGTGTCTCGTGGAGGGTCCGCGAGCGGCAACCCACCCTACAAGAGGGACGCTATCGACAGCTGCCGCTATTGTAATTGGGCACTTAAGTTTTAGAGGTTCCGCACACTTAACTTCACGATCACCCTCCCCCGGGCAAGTTCATCGGCTCGAGTGTTCCAGATAAGTACTAGCCCCCGAGAAAACCTCTAGTCTCCTCTCCTGGCCTGTAGCCTCTTCTATCTCTTTTGTCTCGCCGCTACTCACGTCGTATTCCTACCCCCTCTCTAGAACTATCGCGACGAGAGAAGCGAGAGGACGAAGAGAAGAGAGAGAAAAAAAAGTTAATTGTTTCGTCCAGCGAAGCAGATCGTAGGCGATCGGAAAGAGGTAACGACGCACGGATCCTCCGTTTAACCCTTTCGGTACGAGCGCCGGATATATCCGGCATCCATGCGATATCATGTATTCTAGTGTTACTTATATAATTAATAGAATTTTATATAAATGTCTTTTAATATGGAAACTATAAACAAGACTTGTTAGAGAAAGCATTGTTTTATCAAGCACAGTTCTTATTTGACGCTTAGGAACATCTTCAAACAAAAGAAGACTAACCACGTGCTATGTGTGCATTTCGGAGCGGCGCACAGTGTTTCGTTTACGATAATCTAGGGAGACAAAAGTCATTTTTAAATTTCTCGAAATCACGCTGGTAATAAGGTAGTACACACTTTGAAAGGTAAGGCATTAAAGGTTAAATTGACCTAAGTCGGTTTGTACCAGGTGGAAGAGCAATCAAATATAGATGAAATGACAAGGCAGATTCACGGAAAGATTTCATTGTGAACATTAGTGCTTGTTATCAAGTGTAATTTTTTCGTATTGCGCTAAAATGAATTTTTGTAATATGGATATGAAAGCTGAACATGTATACTTTACAAATATGCTGTCTGAAGTTTTAAATTACGTTCTTATATATGAAAATGCTTTCGTTGTATTTACCCGCAAATATAACAACTTAGAATCCATTACTTCAACTTTGCTGGAATTTCTCTTTGTGAGTACACCTTCGTACGGTGTTGAATTTTATCTCATCTGAAAGCAAATTTCGTGTAGTTTCTTGTGGAAAAAAGTTCTTGTTGCGCACAGGTTTGCAAGTAACTTTTTTCTTACAATGTCTGTAGAATTGCAACGCGGTTATGCGTGGTTGAATTGTATAAACGTCGTTTGAAAGAGTCTTATGGTATAATTACGATTAAGTATGCGTTTCTTAATACACAACAAATTGAATAATACGCAATTTTTGCATAATAACTGTTCAATATACATATAACATACAAACATCTTTTGAAAGAGGCGTACTCAGATAACATAACATACAAAAGTTTTAATCTAATAATGCCGCATAGAAAAAGGTTTTCATCAAGATTACATAACAGTGGAATATAAATCTGAATTGTCAGCATCGTCTACTTCAATAGAATCAGATCGTAAATAAGCGGCAGAAAAAAGAACCGCATCTTTTGACGTAGATACATTAAAATTATTAAATTTTTCTGATGTCCCACATAAGCGGTCAATTATTGAATCTTCATAAGAGACTAGCCAAACAGATGATTTACTATCTGATTCTATTGAAGTAGACGATGCTGACGATTCAGATTCAGATTCCACTGTCATGTAATCTTGATGAAAATCTTTCTCTATAGGGCATTATTAGATTAAAACTTTTGTACGTTATGTTATCTGAGTACGCCTCTTTCAAAAGATGTTTGTATGTTATATGTATATTAAACAGTTATTATGCAAAAATTGTGTATTATTTAATTTGTCGTGTATTAAGAAACGCATACTTAATCGTAATTATACCACACAACTCTTTTAAACGACGTTTATATTTTTGTCCAGTCAGATAGCTTAAACGGAACACTGTGCGGCGCATCGTGGGCATAAAATCGTTTTTTAATACCGAAAGTCGTTCGACGGCTGAATTCTGAACCGATTGCGATGAAATTAGCCTTAAAATGCGCGTTATTTATCGTACTACAGCGGAGACCTGCATTTTTCTTGGTATTACAATTTGTTAACCTCTTCAGCTGGAAAGACGTGCTATGCACGTCGCTTCTTATCCACTTCTAAAGTGACAAAAACGTGCTACGCCATTTTGAATTTTGAAATTTGTATCACGGTTGCGTAATCGGCGAACCCGAAAAACCCTTGTATATCAAGAACAAAGGGATTATGAACACCGTAACCGAAAAATAATTGCCAAAAGTTTGGAACAATTCCGATTTTGTATCAATTAACCCCTTAACCTACGATTTACGTTCGAGAATTTTGGGCCGGAAACGTAAACAAGTTCGCGCAGCCTACGTTTGGCTCGATCATCGTACACGGGCTATGCCCGTAATATTTACGTTTGGCCCGATCATCGTACACGGGCTATGCCCGTAGTTGTAGGTTAAGGGGTTAACAAATTGCGATATCAAAAAAAAGTGCAGGTCTCTGCTGTAGCACAATAAATAACGCGTATTTTAAGATTAATTTCATCGCAATCGGTTCAGAATTCAGCCGTCGAACAACTTTTGGCACCAAAAAACGACTTTCTGCCCATAGTGCGGCGCGTCGTGCAGCAGGAGAGTCACGGCGGACAGAGCTTCCGTAGCGAAAGGGTTAAAGGTCCAGAGAAGAAATATGTAAGATAATAGGACGACAGGAGGGAAAGAGAAAAGGCGAGTCTAGGTCTGTGCTAGCTAGACGTTTCACGAATGTTATCGCGCACCCTCTTATCTCGATATAAGTAACAACAGGGGAGAGAAACTAATCGGGCATTATCAATATCCGATTGCTACCGCGATATATCAGAGAGTGTTCGCGTACGATATAAACTGGCGCACGACGTAATGACGAGGCGCCAATAAACCTGGATTTCGTCGTTGAAATGTTAATTGATAGTCGACCGGGTGTAATTGATTATCGGCAGACTCGCTTTATTATTCGACGTGTCATTGGCCGGTCCCTTTAATACCTTATTCCGGGGTCATTGTAATCAACGAAATGGTTCGTGTGAATTCGCGCCACGTTTACACGGAGAACTTTGAATAACGTTAAAGCTCGCACTTAACAATCCCGCGCGTAATAATATGGGAAATTACAATGGTCGGGAGGTTGCAGATGCAACGTCGCGAAACGGAAGCATCGAAAATCGAAACTATTGATGTCACGGCGGATGAGGGTCGCGGTGTAAAATGGAATTAAATACGCGTAATTAGCGTAACGAGGCAAGCTACGTTTTCCACGGTAATGCCCCTTAATTCCATTTAGCGGCGAATAGATCCAGTTTCACCGGAGACGTACATGGCGAAGCGTATTAATGGCGCCCCAGGAATTTTGCAAGGATTTTCTTCGATTTCTTGGATTCTCTCGAGGATCCTCTTCTTAATATCGAATAGAGTAAGTCCGGCAGAGATGGCCAACTGACTTTTTTCTTAGTTTGATTTTTTTCACCGTCTAACTCCTTTATTATTAGATTATGATTAAAGAATAATGTTCAAAAAACAATAAAGTTTCGATTGCAATAGTTAGTTGATTTTTATTTACTAAAACAAAAGAGAAAATTGATCTAAAAAAAACTTTGGCCATCTCTACCGGACTTACCCTACTCTAAATTCGTGGTGAAATTCGGAGAAATAGCAGCGCCGTAGCTTTCTTCGAGAAAAAGAAAGGAAAACAATTAGGAACTCGGATTACGATCACTCACTTTGATCGAGACTTTGTCTTTCGAGCCTGTCGACTGAAGACACTTATGTTCTTCACCGCGCGCGCTCTACATCCCGTGTTGAATGAGTTATTAAAGGTGGAGCTCGTTTAGGGGAGGCGAATAAAATCGATTAAGAGGCAACCGAGGGAGGAATGTTCCATGCGGGGCTAAAGGTGCGCGCGGTTACACGCCGGATACTCGAGAGGGCTCGGCAACCTTCGCCTCTCTCATTAATGCGTCGCGACGCTTCGACGTCTCGTCTACGTCCGACCCTAATCCAATCACCTCGCGCGACATTCTTAAAAATAAAGCAAACACAACCTTCGAAATTTTCGACGTGTCTATCCCACGCTCTTGTCACAGGTCTGGAAACTCCTACAAATTTCAATAGTGGCGGATGATCTCCTTATATTTTTTTTCATTTCAAACTGAAGGCGTTGTGATCGGACGTTGCTGACATACATAACCTGAAAACTACGGCATAGCTCCTCGTGTATTATTAACACTAGATTTACGGAACACTTTTTATAAACACGGTCTCTCATTTAAACGAGTCAAGTTAGCTCGTTTTCGTTAATAACCAGTTTTGAAAACACGATTCTGTACGATTGGTTTGTAACCGTTCTAAACTCTGGATATTGTAGTAACGTTAAGTACTAAAGGCCTTAATTAAGGTCGTATCTATCTCTAGCTCTTGCATCCGATCGTAATGCAGTGAGTGACTGCTGCTCTGATGTTATATGAAGCAATTTTCCCCTAGATTTTTTTATTATTTCTTCACTCCTCAATTCCAATTATACACGTACTTTCCACGGTTTTCCAGACTAAGGAGTGAGGAAATAAAGACAAAATCTATTGAAAAATTTCCTAAATAACGTCACTGGGTTATTATAGAAATGAAAAGAACGCTCATTATGAGCATCACTTTTCACACAAGAATTGCCAAACCTGTATACAAGACCGTGGCCTATCCCTAAAAAAAAAAACAAAAGAAAACAAAATCCAACGTATAGATATCGAAGAATTAACCCTTTGCACTCGGGAGGTGTCCATCGCTCACCACTTATTTTGTTGCAGCAATCCAAACTATGCCACCGACCATCATTTGGGTTGACGCGATACGTAGAGAACAGCGATATTTATCTGCATTTAATTTCTTTTGAAACTGGAAGCGTTCTACAATATATATAATCTTCCGAACTATAAAATGATATATTTTATATATTTTATATGCAGGGTGTCCCATTTTAAATAATACATTCAAATATCGTGAAAACGGTGCGTTAAATAAAAAAATGTTTCAAACAAAAGTTGTACGACTTGAAAGGGGCTATCAGCTGGTGGCAATGATTTGATTCTGCAAAGTCATTTGAAGATCACACAAAGGACACCGTTAATTTCTTAAATAGGGCTCCCCATTTTTTATAGCATATTCTTGTAGCTTATCTCGAGAGCTTTCCAAAACACTATATTTTTCCTCCACAGTACATTATGAAGTCAAAAGGATTTCTCGAAAAAGGCCTCGAGTGCAAAGGGTTAAGATCGATTACAGGGGCGCGAGATTTTCCAACCGACTTCGGAACAAAGATAGCAAGAGCTACGTAAAAATTCTCCACTCGTGAGAATTTCACGACGATCTCGTTCGCGCGAACGCCTCCATTATTCTGGTTCGCGCTCGTAACACTTACATACACGCGGCCGCACACCGTGACGGTTTCTATTAATTTGCGGCGAATTTCGGATCGAGCTCGACAGTAAATGTCAAACGACATCGAAGCCCCCGATACGAGTGGACTGGGTGGATCCAAGTGATCCACACACGCGAATATTATTTTTGAATCGCTCCTGTAACGAAGGGCTGACCGAGTTACAAAATTTAATTCCCACCGCCCACGCTAAAGGTCATGTGCCGCGTCTATTCCCACCGTGGTGGTGCGCTCGCGCACTTCAAAGGCACTTTTAAACGAAAATTGCAGCCTCCTTCCAAGGCTATTGAGAGTAAATGAAACTATATAAACTCTGGCGCGCCACAGGGAGAACTGGTGGGGTCAGACCACGTCCCTTGTATATCCGCGGATTAATCCGCGAAAACGCGAAAGTTCGCGCTGTCGTCCGCGCCCGCGTCTCGCGGCGAACGTAATTCCGGGGAGAGACGAAGTCGAACTTTAAAACAAGAAGCGTTCCTTCCGCTCGGTGGTTGGCCCAGCTATGCAAATTCGACTCGTAGCTCGAGAGAAGAACGGAGAGCGGATGGAACGAGAAGCAGAATGTGGTGGGCGGACGAGAAACGCATTGGAAGATCTTGCGAAATAAGCGAGCCATTTGAAATAATTTGGCCGTCGCGAGCTCGTGATGGACCCTCGTTAAACCATTTCGCAAAATAGCACGTGCACCGAAGATGGTACCTTCAACGAGGCGCTCGCAATTCGAATGCGAGAAAATTTCCGGAAATTGGTCCGGTTTCTACGTAACGATCGCGCGCGCATTCTCATCCGAACGTGAAGCGCGAGAGATGATTGTGCCTGGGAGTTTACTCAGGAGGGAAGAACCGTATCGACGCGATGTAAAGACGCGGCCTGGGCGTCGAATAAAAATTGAAAGCGCACGAGTGGATTGCACACAGTCGTCGAACGTACATTTTCACTTCTCCTGCAACACGCTTCTGCTCCTCTCGACTGTACCGCTTATATATTATTCGTTGCTGTATCAATCGCAGCGAGTATTGCGATCTGGCGCATCGCGCTTAAGAGTCTTTGATCTCGTCGACGTAAAGGGGAGGAAGAAGCGAAGAGGAGAGAATACAGAGAGAGAGAGAAGAAGAAGAAGAGAGAAGGAGACAGAGAGAGTATGAAGAAGCTCGGAAGGCTCGCTCGCGTGCTTCGTACGACTAGGAGAACGTATCGATTCGACACGACACGGGCGACGCGTCTCGTATGAATTCCGTGTGCACATGTACCATGCATAAATCCTCCGCGGTGAGTGCCTGCCTCTATTGATTCCTGAGCCGTTCGAGTTGACCGGAAGGCTGAAACTTTTTCACCGCTTTGCCGCACGAAATTCCTCTTTGTTTCTCCCATGCTCGCGGACCACCCCACCAAGTTTGTCCAGGTGTGCGAGAAACGAGAGAATGAGAGAAGAATTCGTGAGGTGCGAAATAAGGTAAAAATGCAATTGTTGATTAGGAGCTTGAACGATAGTCATCCGGTGAGAAACGAATCACAAGATAATTACGAGTCCTTCCATTTGTATTTACGTTTCTGCGAATCAAGTGCAAAGGAGTATGTAATACCACAGCTAGACTGGGATGAGACTCTTTAAACAAATCCACTTGGAAGCTGATTCAGGTTCACGGATCGAACTCGTGGTATAATTCAAAATTAATAAAACCTTCTTCGGATTTTGAAAGAACAACGCGGATAACTAATTAAAATAATACAGCGAGCAGAAGCTTATTACAAATAAGTCTAAACAATTTCCGCAAGAAGATCGGTCGAATTCTTTCTCGGTATTTTCATGAACGTTTCATGACGCATTATTTTAAACGTCAACGCTTAAGATAGAAGACTCCTAAGGACGAGAGATAAAATTCTGCGGATTCTGGGACGAATTGAGAACCCTCGAGGGTGAAAACGAGTCAGGAGGAGTGGGAGCAAACATGCGCGAGACGCGTGCGCCTTAGAACGGTTTCAGGCCAGCTGCTAAGATCACTTAACTGTCCAACTTTTAGCCCTGCCTCGGCAAGCGTGCCGCGTACACTATCGGCTGGTTCTCATTCTCATCTTCTACCATTCTTCTCGTCGCAAAAAGGTTTCGTTTTCTTTAATCGTTCGCTCGTCCGTGGCCACTCTCGTTCAAGAGCAACGAACGCTGAAGATATACTCTTTTGTTAATATTGGGCACGCAATTCGTGTAATTCACGTAGTTTCACAAGTTGTTGTCGATATAATCGAGGGTATCGCCTGTCAACGAGACCTTGGGCTACGAACGGCTCGGCGTCGCTCGAATTACCCACTGGCACGAGCTACCCCTCCATAAATCAGTCGTTCGCGACCTCGCGTCCACGTCATCGCTTCGGAACGCAATGATCTGCCTGACGACATTGACCCTTGATAGTGGTGCGCGTACGTGGCTACGTGGCCTTTGACCGTATCGAATAAGTTTCTTAAAGACGATCTTTTTGAAGAAAATATTCCTAGGCTATTATGAAAAGATGCATGCGGGAGTATTTCGAGCGGACAGGAAGAGAGTTCTTAGGAAACAATACTTTAACGACCTTCCACAGTAGTAATCCTGTGATAAGAATATTAAATCCATAGAGAGTCTTTGGATTTTTTATGCGCTTGTTTTCGAAAATTTGCGAAGTGTGATTTAACACACTTTAGATAAAAGTTCCGTTGGGTATAAGTATTGCTGAGATAGTGATTTCAGGATGTAGAGAAGGACGAGGAGTTGCATGGATCGAATCTGAGGATCATTGCACCAGAGAATCCACAGAAAACGCGAATCTCCGACAATGCATAGAATGGTCTGTCCAATTCGCGAATTTGTTCTCCGCTTTTTCATTTTCGTAGAAGAGAATGGCGTAGGTACCTGCTCTCGATATTTTCCGACGCTACCGAAACGTGGCTCGCGCTTGCTTCGAAAAATTTGCAAAGTCTAATTTAACGCACTTTAGATAAGAATTCCGTTGTGTATAAGTATTGCTGAGATAGTGATTTCAGGATGATGAGAAGGGCGAGGAGTTGCATGGATCGAATCTGAGGATCATTGCACCAGAGAAACCACAGAAAATGCGAATCTCCGACAATGCATAGAATGGTCTGTCCAATTCGCGAATTTGTTCTCCGCTTTTTCATTTTCGTAAAAGAGTGTGGCGTACCTGTTCTCGATATTTTCCGACGCTGCCGAAAAGTGGCTCGCGCTTGCTTCGAAAAATTTGCAAAGTCTAATTTAACGCACTTTAGATAAGAATTCCGTTGTGTATAAGTATTGCTGAGATAGTGATTTCAGGATGTTGAGAAGGGCGAGGAGTTGCATGGATTGAATCTAAAGATCATTGCACCGGAGAATCCACAGAAAACGCGAATCTGCGGCAATGCATAGAATGGTCTGTCCAATTGGCGAATTTGTTCTCCGTTTTTTCATTTTCGTAGAAGAGAGTGGCGTATCTGCTCTCGATATTTTCCGACACTGCCGAAACGTGGCTCGCGCTTGCTTCGAAAAATTTGCAAAGTCTAATTTAACGCACTTTAGATAAGAATTCCGTTGTGTATAAGTTATTGCTGAGATAGTGATTTCAGGATGTTGAGAAGGGCGAGGAGTTGCATGGATCGAATCTGAGGATCATTGTACCGGAGAATCCACAGAAAATGCGAATCTCCGACAATGCATAGAATGGTCTGTCCAATTCGCGAATTTGTTCTCCGCCTTTTCATTTTCGTAGAAGAGAGTGGCGTGCCTGCTCTCGATATTTTCCGACGCTGCCGAAACGTGGCTCGCGCTTGCTTCGAAAAATTTGCAAAGTCTAATTTAACGCACTTTAGATAAGAATTCCGTTGTGTATAAGTATTGCTGAGATAGTGATTTCAGGATGTTGAGAAGGGCGAGGAGTTGCATGGATCGAATCTAAAGATCATTGCACCGGAGAATCCACAGAAAACGCGAATCTGCGGCAATGCATAGAATGGTCTGTCCAATTGGCGAATTTGTTCTCCGTTTTTTCATTTTCGTAGAAGAGAGTGGCGTACCTGCTCTCGATATTTTCCGACGCTGCCGACACGTGACTCGCGCTTGCTTCGAAAAATTTGCAAAGTCTAATTTAACGCACTTTAGATAAGCATTCTGTTGTATATAAGTATTGCTGAGATAGTGATTTCAGGATGTTGAGAAGGGCGAGGAGTTGCATGGATCGAATCTAAAGATCATTGCACCGGAGAATCCACAGAAAATGCGAATCTCCGACAATGCATAGAATGGTCTGTCCAATTCGCGAATTTGTTCTCCGTTTTTTCATTTTCATAGAAGAGAGTGGCGTATCTGCTCTCGATATTTTCCGACGCTGCCGACACGTGACTCGCGCTTGCTTCGAAAAATTTGCAAAGTCTAATTTAACGCACTTTAGATAAGCATTCCGTTGTATATAAGTATTGCTGAGATAGTGATTTCAAGATGTTGAGAAGGGCGAGGAGTTACATGGATCGAATCTGAGGATCATTGTACTAGAGAATCCACAGAAAACGCGAATCTCCGGCAATGCATAGAATGGTCTGTCCAATTGGCGAATTTGTTCTCCGCTTTTTCATTTTCGTAGAAGAGAGTGACGTACCTGCTCTCGATATTTTCCGACGCTGCCGAAACGTGGCTCGCGCTTGCTTCGAAAAATTTGCAAAGTCTAATTTAACGCACTTTAGATAAGCATTCTGTTGTATATAAGTATTGCTGAGATAGTGATTTCAGGATGTTGAGAAGGGCGAGGAATTGCATGGATCGAATCTGAGGATCATTGCACCGGAGAATCCACAGAAAACGCGAATCTCCGACAATGCATAGAATGGTCTGTCCAATTCGCGAATTTGTTCTCCGCTTTTTCATTTTCGTAGAAGAGAGTGGCGTGCCTGCTCTCGATATTTTCCGACCCTGCCGAAACGTGGCTCGCGCTTGCTTCGAAAAATTTGCAAAGTCTAATTTAACGCACTTTAGATAAGCATTCTGTTGTATATAAGTATTGCTGAGATAGTGATTTCAGGATGTTGAGAAGGGCGAGGAGTTGCATGGATTGAATCTAAAGATCATTGCACCGGAGAATCCACAGAAAACGCGAATCTGCGGCAATGCATAGAATGGTCTGTCCAATTGGCGAATTTGTTCTCCGTTTTTTCATTTTCGTAGAAGAGAGTGGCGTATCTGCTCTCGATATTTTCCGACACTGCCGAAACGTGGCTCGCGCTTGCTTCGAAAAATTTGCAAAGTCTAATTTAACGCACTTTAGATAAGAATTCCGTTGTGTATAAGTTATTGCTGAGATAGTGATTTCAGGATGTTGAGAAGGGCGAGGAGTTGCATGGATCGAATCTGAGGATCATTGCACCGGAGAATCCACAGAAAACGCGAATCTCCGACAACACATAGAATGGTCTGTCCAATTCGCGAATTTGTTCTCCGTTTTTTCATTTTCGTAGAAGAGAGTGGCGTATCTGCTCTCGATATTTTCCGACGCTGCCGAAACGCGGCTCGCGCTTGCTTCGAAAAATTTGCAAAGTCTAATTTAACGCACTTTAGATAAGCATTCCGTTGTATATAAGTATTGCTGAGATAGTGATTTCAAGATGTTGAGAAGGGCGAGGAGTTGCATGGATCGAATCTGAGGATCATTGCACCGGAGAATCCACAGAAAATGCGAATCTCCGACAATGCATAGAATGGTCTGTCCAATTCGCGAATTTGTTCTCCGTTTTTTCATTTTCGTAGAAGAGAGTGGCGTATCTGCTCTCGATATTTTCCGACCCTGCCGGAACGCGGCTCGCTCCAATCATTGATTTTTAGAAAGGGTAAAGCCAGCTTTTCGTTTCCTCTCCCGGTGGTAGTTACGCGGGACGATGTCAGCGCGGGAATCAATAAGTTGGCAAAAGATTTCTCTTGTGGCACAAACCTACGAGGGGAGCTTCCCTCTTTCTCCGTCTCTCTCTTTCTGAAATCGCGAAATCGCGATTAAGATAGCGTCCGTCACCGTGCTCGGCCAACCCCTCCTCCACTTGCTCGCCTCTAATACCCCTTTTAGTTTTTCTACCTTCTAGATTAAGAGCCTTGTTTTCTCGTCCCACCCGTCCCCGGAGTTAGATACGAGAAAAGTTTACGCGCTTGGAAAATTTTAATCGTAAAAGAGTTCGGCTGATTAGCGAGCTTCGGGCCGTGTAGGCGTCACGGCACGTATTTTATTAAAGTACACTTTACTTCGAATTCGAGTTACCCCGTTACAATCACCGTGAACCTTGGTCATGCGATTGCTACCGGGCGCGGAAATTTATGCATGCATCAACTTTGTTTCATCACAATGAAAATTCACCATTCGCAACGGCTCGCACTGCTCACCTCGATTCGTTATTTACGCGGTATTCATTATTATCCGTAATAATGTTATATTAATTAACAATGTAAAAGCGCGATAGAATTACTTTACAACCTTCCGCGCTCTCGTTGCGAAGGGGATGATATCACGGAGTGACGTTTAATATCGCCCGAAGGCGAGTAATTTCAATAGCGCGTGCCTTCCCTCCCCTACGCGCGCGCACGTCGATTTTAAATTAAATTACACGCTTATATTTCAACTTCTGCTTGCAATATCCGACGATAACGTGGAAAGCATGCGCGAATGCGCCGGCCGACGGAGCGGAGAAAAGAGAGAGGGACGAAGAAACATATTGTAGGACGAGAGTCTCCCAATTTCAGTAGTCAAAGTCAATAACGTAACCGACGGTAGATCCTCGCCATTTCCCACATCGCGCAACCGTACCCCATAGAGCTGACCTACATAAGTTTCTCAACTTCGTATTACCAGACTCGTCTATTCATAGGCTCCACGAATACACAGACATAGTTGTCGATAAGGAAATTCCTTAAAGAGCCTCACGGTTTTTCCCTGAGGAAGACGCACAATGACCCAAGAATATTCAAGTACCTCTCGTCGTCCTGAGAAATAGATTCAATTGTCTCCGCGTATTAATTACCAGGATCTAATTACCCTCTACCTTGGTTATTATACTAATTGCACGTTATCGCGAGTACCTCGAACGGCGAGAGGTGAGGCCGAGGGATTAGCGAGTCGGAGACATTGAAAATTGATAATCTTATGAATTATTCGAGCACGTTCCGCAGGAAGAAATCACGAGATGGACTGCGCGCTGTGGATGTTTCTGGAATCTTTACGAGTTGTTCGTCGAGGATGCTGCGCGCGAGAGGGATGATTCACGAGCGTCACGTACGTCTGCAATTTCATGGGAGAATCCTGGAAGCGCGTAAGGAGTGGATGAACGACGAGAGAGAAAAAGAGAGAGAGAGAGAGAGAGAGAGAAGGATCGAGACGAAAAAGGAGAGTAGAAAGGAAAAAACTTTCGGTAAAAGGATACCGCATGCGACAGGAAGGACAGGTGGAGTAGGTACAAAGGATAGTAGAAGCGGTGCGGCGCGGAGAGAAAAGAGAAACACAGAGAAATGTTTCCGCGCGAAAATCTCGGTGAAGGAGGAGAGCGAAGAAGAAAAAAAAAGAAATCTCCGGTGGGATTAACGCGAGTCGCTTTCTCTCCTCTCCTTTTCTTCGTCGAGCGCGCGAGAGCACTCTTTCGAGATCCTTTTCGCGTCTTCGCGGTCTGGCCCGCGGCCAAATGTCCTCATAGCTCGCGGTCCTGGTAAACGAGCACCTGAATTCTCTTTGTTCCCCGACTCTCTTCTCCTCCGAGTCTCTCCCGGGTACCGCGCTCTGAGGAAGTAACAAGGAGAGAGAATCGTGAGGATAGAGAGAGGAGGCGAAGTTCGTGGTAGCACGGAGAGACGAAAGTTCGACGCGTTCGTACGAATCCGATCCCGGTATGTAATAACGGGAACGGTAAACATCGTATTCTCTCGAGGACGCAAATATTATTTCGCGAGGGCTGCCACGCGGATTACAAGGGGCTGGAAGGGATGAGGGCGCGGTTCGTGTCCAAAGTAGAGCTCCTGGTCAGAACCGTGTTTTTAAATACACGGATACATGTGTGTCGTGCTACACGTTATATATAACACGGATAACCGCAGATACACGTGTAATTGATGTATACACGTGTACACGGGTAATCATAAGAAATTTTTATTCACAGCATCAAACATTATTACACAGCATTATTCACAGTGCCAAATTGTATGTATTTGCATGTATAGATATTTCTTGTATCTCTAAGACATTTTCTTTAAAAAAAATTAATTTCTTGTTTCCCATCTGAACCTGAATCGCACAATAAATTCTTCATATCTATTCGATAAAAGTCTTTTGATGAATAAAAGAAGGAAAAGAACATGCAGAAATGTTCTCGTCATTTTTGAAGTGTTCGTGAAGTAAATACACGTGTAGTAGGGGAAAGGTCCCTAAATTGGACAGGTCCCTAAGTTGGACCATACGTTTGTAAATAAATGTGTCAATTGTTTACTTGATTAATGTAATTTTTATGTTTTATATAACTTTATGTTTCATTAAACGTTCATTTTTAAACGTTCATTTTTATAATTAATTTAATTTAAAAGCGAGATAAAACAGATGGTCCAATTTAGGAGATACGCGGTCCAATTTAAGAAACGGATCTCCTAAATTGGACTTTCGAGACTACTTTCGAAATATGCATTTTTAATTTTTTGGGGAAGAATTAAGCAATTTCGATAAAATCATATGTTTACTACATATTCGTAGTACTTACAACTTTTTTTTCAGCTAATTCCGAAATAGGGTTATTGTTTTCTACGTCTCTTTGCTTAAGGGGTCCAATATAGGGACCTTTCCCCTACGTGTGTTCGTGTGTTACACGCGAGTACTCGATACACGTGTTTAAAAAGAAAAGAATTAAATACACGTGTAATAGAGGGCACTAGTCCAAAGTCGACGAGAGAGGAAAACGTTCGGAGAATATCTCGGAGTCTGGCCCGGTGAGATATCTCTCAGTGGCCAGACAGGATCGAGCGAGGGGCGGAGCAGGGCCAGAAACGCTTGTAAAATCTCTGGGAAAGTTGGCGCAAACGAAAAGGTGCGGGCCTGGACTCGCTTGCCGTCCGTTACCGTACGTTACCGTCTGTATACGTAACTGCCGCGGGCCACGTATGCGCGGCCCCCGAAACGAATTTCAACGGTAATGCGGGCTGCGTGCTTTAACGCGACATTATCGCGTAGCCCGCGGCCGAGGTAGAATTTAATAATGTCCACCTATCCGTGGCCATACCCCACCGTACCTCCGTGCGCCCAGCACGGGCTTCAGATTTGCACGGATTACGGAGATAAATGTTGCGCGTTTACCGATGAACCTAAGACCCCAGCCGAGTTTCCACGAACCTCTACGCTTTCCATCGCGCGCTTCTTCATCTCTTGCTATCTCGGTTCCGTCTCATCCTCTCCGGGCTCTCCAACCCTTCGTGTAACTCGGTCACGGCGCGAGCACAGGATTTACGGGGACTCTAAACCGAAATTACTTTACACTTCGCGCGTGGCGTTTATGGATGAGATGATACGAGAAGGAAATCCTCGTAGATTCGACTCGCGGTACCGTCGTGCACCGAGAACCAGGTGAGAGAACAGGGGTGAATGTATCGGTCCAGGTGTACCGCGGCAATGCGCGAGTTAACACGTTCACTGCCACTTGAACCTCGAAGTTTGGTGACTGTTTAGTTAGTTGTCTGAAGGGTTTATTAAATTTCCAAATACCTATTTTGATCTCGCTGCGAACTTAGGACTAATTAACCCTTTGACTACGGCAGACTTTGACAGGCACCGGCCGTACCGTACGGTAGGAATTCAGTCGCGACGTACATCGAGAACAGCGTAGTTTTTCGTTAGACACGCATTTCTGACGAAGTATAATAAAATATTCAAAATACTGAATTCTATTACATTGAACCAATATTATTTGTTTATTAATATTCTGCTTTAAATTGTTAGAGCACATACTAAAAAGTGAACATTAATTTTAAGCTTTTTTCGCAATATTTAATAATCTCATTTAATAATGTAATAACGCTCGTGGCAGTGAATCAAAATAGGTTAAACGAAATAGGCCTACATTACCACTATAGGCGCCTATATTACCATAAGAGCAATTATAAAATTATAAAACAGACGAAATTTGATCCGGACGCCTATTGGCGCCAATAGTACCAGCGGAGCAAAGGAAGTGAAGCGCCCATTGGCGCGTACAGTACCAGGAAGCCAACATGTTTCAGACGCCAATAGGCGCCAACAGTAGTCAAAGGGTTAATTAGAACTAATGACTGACAGCATTTAGGAGAGTTACATGCTATAAAAATGATCAAAAGCCTTAAAGGACTCTTTTTTTTTTTTTTAAAGTTTAACATTAGGTGAAGATGAAGGGGCCCCAAAAAGCGACCAAGGGCCCCCTCATCAACATAAAATGTACCTGGGAGCAAATGCCCCTTTACCATTTAGCAGAAAATATAAGTGTATACACTGAGAGAAAAGTATATGATATATCTAACTATAATGGCATAGTAACAAAATTATAGTTAAAAATATCAGATTTATGCTAAATGTTACCATAATGTCGGTAATAATTACGATAGAGGCATAGTATAACCAAGTATATTATGTTTTTACCCGCAATTATGGTTATTTCAATTAAAAATATAGTATGGTTGAAAATATATAATGGTAAAAAAAGTAACTATTTTATATAGTTAATATTACCAGAATATTTCACACATAGTGATAAAACTAACTATATTCACATAGCACATTTCACTATACATATGATAAGAAGAACAAAGGTAATAGTTAATAAAATAACCATTTGTATAAATCGTTTATTCTACTATATTTTCTATGGTTAAGTGAACTATAAAAATATGTTTGACGCCAAATTTAACTATAAAATATAGTGAGATTATAGTAAACCCAACCATTTTTTTCTCTCAGTGTAATTAGCAACCTAAAGTATAAGATACGAATATTTATAGCATGATCTGTAAAGAGGAAAAGATTGCAAAAAAACCTCTAGGAAGTCAAAAGCCTTAAAGGACTCCAGAGAGGAACTGGTTTTTATATCATCAGAGAGAGAGAGAGAGAGAGACACGATTACTTTCGAATATGTGGAATCACGTTTCTCGATTATAGTAGTCCACGCGCGCGATACCCAACGAGTATCGGTTACGAGTGCTCGCTCGAGCGGGCGAGCGATCGTGTAAGCGCGCAGATATCGATGTAAATGTTCTCTGGGTGTCGTCGCAGGCGAGGTACGGGACCATTGATGAATTCGTACATTGGCGATCGATCGGCCGAGTCCCGAATTTGGCGCGCGGCACACGTATGCGACATTCGTTCCGCGTCCTGGATATACGCGGCCCGGTAGCGAGAATAGAATGCCGGCTTTTACGTCGCGGAGCGTGCGTCATGTCGGGCCGAGGCGAGACGGTTAGATATGAGGGGTAAAACTGGACGACCGAGTGGGACGTGAGCGCGAGAAGATCGAGGATGATGCACCATAGGACAATTGAGATTTTTTCTTCTCAATTTCCTTTTTTACCACCCAACGAATATCAGCACCTGAAGTATTGCTCAAGATGAATATCGCGAAAAGGCACGAGATGTAGTGGAAAAAAAGAGTTCCAAAAATAGAAGAGCGTTAGTACGTTGGAGCGCAGTATTTTTTAACCCTTTGACTGCTAAAGACGTATATATACGCCTTCACAAGTGCATCAATATATACGAAAGGCGTAAATATACGCCCTCTGTATTTTTTTTTACTATAACTTACAGTAATAAAGGTGTTATAGTAAAAAAATAAAAGTAAAAGTATAACACCTTTATATTCAGTTACCGATTATTATTGAAGGAAAGCACAAATTAAGTTAAGTAAATTAAAATAGCTTAAAAAGTTACTTAAGATAAATAAAAAAGAATGGATATTTTTAATTAATTTGCCATTATTATTTTTTAAACCCTAAGAATGGTATCAAATTTCCGGGTACTGTTTTGGTCACTAGTCAGTGGACAACCAGTCGCAGCGACTGGCATGCGACAAACGTCCATATTGATGGATTCGTCCAAGAGCGCGCTACACTCAAAGAGTTAACAGACAAGCATTCTCAACTGCGTTGCTTTATTCGTTGAGAAAAAAATTTCCACGAGAACCGTGGTTTTTGAAAAAAATAAAGTACATTCGAGAACCGTGTAACTCTCCAACAGAGAAACCTCTGCGATAGTGCAAATTCACGGTCCCTTGTATTCTCGTGAAAAACACGTGCGGACAAGCGCCGATAAAGCGCCTGCTAATCCTCGCGCGCGTCGTGTTCGACGCGCTAGGAACACGCGCGTGCATAGATCCACGCACGCATCGATAGTCGCGTGACGTCACAGAGAGAAGCAGGACAAGAACGTCGCGCTTATTACGAGGACCTCCGCATTCGTTCCCTGGAGACGTGGTACATTTCCTTTCCACAGAAATAGAAGAGAAAATCGGTGAAAGGGTGACAAAGGAGGACGGAAGAGAAGACCAAAGGGCGCCTCTTGTCACGGAAACCGATACCAGAGGGAATTACGAATGTGGTACCTACGTATCCTAAAATCGAATCGACCTCTTTTAAAGGAGAAGGAGGAGGAGGAGCTATCACCGTTCGACACGCGCCCTTCTCACCTTTGTCCTTCAACCGAAGCATCTTCCGAATAACCGGAAACGCTCCCTTCTAAGGTACCAATCGCAAGATTCAAACATCAGTCACCGTTAAGAGGACACGACACTTCGTGATGCGCTCTTATCGGTGTCTCACATGCGCCCTTGTTGTCTTTGCCCTTTAACCGAAACATCCTCCGAATAACCGGAAACGCTCTGTTCTAAGGTACCAATCGCAAGATTCAAACATCAGTCACCGTTAAGAGTACGTGACACTTCGTGATGCGCTCTTATCGGTGTCTCACACGCGCCCTTCTCACCTTTGTCCTTCAACCGAAACATCCTCCGAATAACCGGAAACGCCCTGTTCTAAGGTACCAATCGCAAGATTCAAACATCAGTCACCGTTAAAAGGACACGACACTTCGTGATGCGCTCTTATCGGTGTCTCACATGCGCCCTTGTTGTCTTTGCCCTTTAACCGAAGCATCCTCCGAATAACCGGAAACGCACTGTTCTAAGGTACCAATCGCAAGATTCAAACATCAGTCACTGTTAAAAGGACACGACACTTCGTGATGCGCTCTTATCGGTGTCTCACATGCGCCCTTGTTTTATTTGTCCTTTAACCGAAGCATCCTCCGAATAACCGGAAACGCCCTGTTCTAAGGTACCAATCGCAAGATTCAAACATCAGTCACCGTTAAAAGGACACGACACTTCGTGATGCGCTCTTATCGGTGTTTCACATGCGCCCTTGTTGTCTTTGCCCTTTAACCGAAGCATCCTCCGAATAACCGGAAACGCCCTGTTCTAAGGTACCAATCGCAAGATTCAAACATCAGTCACCGTTAAAAGGACACGACAATTCGTGATGCGCTCTTATCGGTGTCTCACATGCGCCCTTGTTGTCTTTGCCCTTTAACCGAAGCATCCTCCGAATAACCGGAAACGCCCTGTTCTAAGGTACCAATCGCAAGATTCAAACATCAGTCACCGTTAAAAGGACACGACAATTCGTGATGCGCTCTTATCGGTGTCTCACATGCGCCCTTGTTGTCTTTGCCCTTTAACCGAAGCATCCTCCGAATAACCGGAAACGCCCTGTTCTAAGGTACCAATCGCAAGATTCAAACATCAGTCACCGTTAAAAGGACACGACACTTCGTGATACGCTCTTATCGGTGTTTCACATGCGCCCTTGTTGTCTTTGCCCTTTAACCGAAGCATCCTCCGAATAACCGGAAACGCCCTGTTCTAAGGTACCAATCGCAAGATTCAAACATCAGTCACCGTTAAAAGGACACGACACTTCGTGATGCGCTCTTATCGGTGTCTCACATGCGCCCTTGTTATATTTGTCCTTTAACCGAAGCATCCTCCGAATAACCGGAAACGCCCTGTTCTAAGGTACCAATCGCAAGATTCAAACATCAGTCACCGTTAAGAGGACGTGACACTTCGTGATGCGCTCTTATCGATGTCTCACATGCGCCCTTGTTCTCTTTGCCCTTTAACCGAACCATCCTCCAGAGAACCGGAAGCGCGCTCTTCCAAGGATACCAATCGTAGGATCTAGGTGTCAATCGCGTGGTTGAAAGGGCAGGGCGTATCGCGACGTTACAGGAGGGAGAGAGACACGTATCGACACATTCACCGGTGTCACCTGGACGAGCTTGACTAGGTGCCTCGAGAAACGGGGAGGAGATGAGAGGAGAGGAGAGGAGAGAAGAGGAGAGAAGAGAAGGGTGGAGAAGAGAAGAGAAGAGGAGAGGAGGAGAATACCCTGGAGAAGGAGAAGGAGGAAGAAAACGCTTGGAGGAAACATTCGAGTGGGTTTCTCGAGAAACGAGGAGTAGAGGAGAGGAATGAATGAATGAATGATATTTGTTTAGCTTTCTCAGCTATTTTGGTATACATCTTACACACTAGTTTAACATATCTATTGGTATAATATAGTCTTTCAACATGCGTTTAAATGTTGATAGTCTATCGCACTGCTTCAGTTCGGACGGCAAAGCGTTATACATCTGTATACACTCATAGGAGAGGAGAGGAGAGGAGAGAAGAGGAAAGAAGAGAAGAGAAGTGAAGAGAAGAAGAGAGAAGAGGAGAGAAAAGGAGAGGAGAAGAATATCCTGGAGAAGGACAAGGATGAGGAAAACGCTTGGAGGAAACATTCGAGTGGGTTCCTCGAGAAACGGGGAGTATAAGAGAGGAGACGAGAGGAGAGGAAAGAAGAGAAGAGAAGAGAAAAGAATAGAAGAAAAGAGAAAAGAAGAGAAGAGAAGAGAAAAGGAGAGGAGGAGAGTACCCTAGATAAAGAGAAGGGGGAGAAAAACGCTTGGAGGAAACATTCGAGTGGGTTCCTCGCAAAACAAGGAATAGAAGAGAGGAGACAAGAGGAGAGAAGAGAAGAGAACAGAAGAGAAGTGAAATGAAGTGAAGAGAAGTGAAGAGAAGTGAAGAGAAGTGAAGAGAAGTGAAGAGAAGAGGAGAGGAGAGAAAAAGAGAGGAGGAGAGTACCCTGGAGAAGAAGAAGGGGGAGGAAAACGCTTGGAGGAAACATTCGAGTGGGTTCCTCGCGAAACAAGGAATAGAAGAGAGGAGACAAGAGGAGAGAAGAGAAGAGAAGAGAAGAGAAGAGAAGTGAAATGAAGTGAAGAGAAGTGAAGAGAAGTGAAGAGAAGTGAAGAGAAGTGAAGAGAAGAGGAGAGGAGAGAAATGAAAGGAGGAGAGTACCCTGGAGAAGAAGAAGGGGGAGGAAAACGCTTGGAGGAAACATTCGAGTGGGTTCCTCGCGAAACAAGGAATAGAAGAGAGGAGACAAGAGGAGAGAAGAGAAGAGAAGAGAAGAGAAGAGAAGAGAAGTGAAATGAAGTGAAGAGAAGTGAAGAGAAGTGAAGAGAAGTGAAGAGAAGTGAAGAGAAGAGGAGAGGAGAGAAATGAAAGGAGGAGAGTACCCTGGAGAAGAAGAAGGGGGAGGAAAACGCTTGGAGGAAACATTCGAGTGGTAGCGCGCGGGCGGCCCTGGTAGCAGCTACGACGGTACGACGAATGCCACTCTGGGTACCCCACCAGCATCCACTCGACGACCTCGTTTCTACCCTTGCGAGATGGAGCACGAGAAGGAGGGAGTTGCTGTGCAAGAGAGAGAGAGAGAGAGAGAGAGAGAGAAACAGAGAGAAGAACGACGAAATCCCAGAGCGAGAGAGCGAGCGGAGAGGGATGCTACTCAATGCGCGGTATCGAGTATGCTAATCGCACGTACACGCTCCCTCGCGCGTCCGATTTATTGTGAGTGCCGCTCGTGCCGCGAGAGAGCTACTCTTACCCCTCCTCGAAACGCCAACGGATAGCATTCGATGCGCGCCCCAAGCGCGCGTGCCGCTTCCGTGACCAAATGTAGGACTAGACTTATGTATGCTCGTCGAAATAGGTCCAATTTAACGTTTTTCGGTGACGCCAAGAAGGGTAGACAGTGAGGGTGTAGATCGCACGTGCGGAATGTCTTCCTTGGTAATTTGAATAAGATTATTATTCGTATGGAACTTTTACTGCAAGGCGAATACACGTTAATTACGATTCAACGGTGCAATCGTGTCGTGTATCAGGTTAAGCAGAGACGCGTGGCCAATGGACAAGTAACCAAGATCCTTTAATATAGAACAAAGAAAGTACTTCACGAACCAATCACTTGTTTACCCTCCACCACGACAGCGACCACAAAACGAATCGTCATACCCTCTCCTTTAATTTCACAAGCCCACGTCCAACTTTCCACCTCCCAGCAATCTCTCTCGCTCTTTACTTTTCATCCGCAGACTCGCGAAGAAAAGGGAGAGCAACGATCGAGAGAGCGAAATTGTTTGAGATTTTCCAGATGGCGCGATGCGCCGTAACGGCGGTAACTGCGGATAATAGAGCGTTTCCGGGCACGATGAAAGGAAACGGAAAGTCGGAGAGGATGGAGCTTTTACCAGTGTTACACACAGCTGCGGGGGACATTTCGACTGCTGGATACAGCCAGGAGGTTGGACCATCGAAAATCTCCGACTGCAATTTCGTCGTACGCCACATTAATGCGAGAACGTTTAACACTTTGACTGCCACGCGATTTCTCGTCGCGCCACACATTGCATTTTTTTTGTATTTTTTTTTCTTTTTTTTTTGGTAATACATACAATATATGATCTTGCAAATGCTGTAAATTGCGGTTGCTTGTAAGTTGGGGTCACATATGACCATCATGGCAACGGTCTTGCATACAGGTCTGGAAACTCCTGAAATTTCGGTGGTAGGAGCTGATCCCCTTATCGACGATTTTTTTTTAATTTCAAAGTGGAGGCGTTGTGATCGCGAAAACTCAAGCCAATTCAAACAAACGAATTCCATTTTTGAAATCTGCATCCTCGATTTAGTAAAGAACACGGTCTTGTATACAGGTCTGAAAACGCACACAAATTTCAGTAGTGATATACCTGAAACCTTGTCATAGCTCCTCACTCAGTATTATTATTCTTATTTTTTTTTTTTTGTTAATACAATATATGATCTAGCAAGTGCTGTAAATTGCGGTTTATATAACAATCTTTTTAATGATTATTCTGAAGGTCACCGGTGACCATTATGGCGCCACAGAAAAAACAAGTCACGTATGATCATCGTGGCAGTCAAAGTGTTACAGTCGATTTATAAGAGTGTAAGGAAAGGGTGTGTGGAGGCGTGGAGGTCGTTGGCACGTGAGAAAGAAAATAAAGAGGAGGATAGCAGAAGGGGTGAAGCGGAAGCACGCGTAACGAGCTGGTCGTACAGGAATTTTGCCAATAACTTCCAAATTGCGAGAATTTTCGTATTATCGACGCGGTATCCGTTCCTGTTGCTCGACACGTTCGGTCCCTTCTCTCATTCCACGCACGCGCTCCAAGCCTGATAATTAATCGTCGAAGGAACAAAAATTTGCCAGGCCTTCCTTCTTCTCTTCCTCCTCCTCGTGGCGGTGTAACGCGGAGGTGATATACGAGACGCGAGAACGCGTGCTCTGCTAAGGGCGTGAGGAAAGAAGCGAGGAATGGAAGGCAATGCGGTTCGGCGAACGCGAAGGAACGCGGAAGTTGCTGTGAGAAGAGGTTGATGAAGAGAAGAGAAGAGAAAATGTGTGTGTAATACACGGTGTATACGTGTATAAAGTGACAGAACCGTGTCTAGAAACCAACACCAACCCCTAAAATCCGCCGATTGGAACGTATTAATCGCGCGGATCGATTTTATCTCCATTTATCTACCTCAAATCAATGAACACGGTCGTCAAATGAATTCGGCTAAAATAATTCAACGAGCGCGCTTTAAAACGACAATCACGAGGACGAAGAAGCACAAGTGGAGCGAATAAAAGGAAAGAAGGAAGTAAAAAGGATAAATAATAGAAGAAAAAGAAAACTGATGAAAGCTTTCGCACGAGGAGATAGCGTAAGAGGAGAGGGTAGAGAGAGAAAGAAGGACGAGAGAAAATAAATCTCTTAAGCCGGTGAGAGAGGGGGAGTGGAAAGCGGAAATTCGAATTAAACAAGAAGAATGACGAAGCGAATCGGCGAGGGAAGCAACAGCGCTCCCTGCAAAAGGCTCCATGGTGGTGCGGAATTTTCAATGAAAAAGAAACGAGAAGGAGGAGAGAGCGGGAAAGAAAAAATGCGAGAGAGAGAGAGAGAGAGAGAGGAGAAAGTGGAGATTCGAATTAAACCGGAAGAAGAGGAACGAAGCGCACAAGAGCACTCTCCCTGCTGGAGACTCCATGGTGACGTAAAATTTCTGCGAGAGAGAAAGAGTTTAAAAAGAAACGAGGAGAGAGAAAGAAAGAGAGAGTGATAGAGAGTGAGAGAAAGAGAGGAGAGAGAGAGAGAGAGAGAGAGAGAGAGAGAGAGAGAGAGAGATCCCCGGAAAGTGGTTGCAAATCAGCGGAGCCCAATGCTGCACGGGCCGCCGGGACGCGAATCCGCAGAATCGGCCTATTGTTCTTCCACGAACAATACTGTCATTGTGACGATGTGATTAAACCTTGAATAAATTTTCTATTACCCCACCCTCCCTTTCCCGGCCCTTGCCTTTCTTCCATCGCCCCCACGGTCGAGGCCCGACCCCGTCATCCTTTCCGCGCCGATTTACGACGCTGACGTTCATCTCTCGCTGGTACTGCAGAGCGGGCCACGAATTAGGAAGAAATTTTTTTTCACCCGATCCCGACAACGTGCCAGATTGATTTTAAATCTCGACCACTTGCCCGAGCGTATATGTATACGGCGTCGAAAAAGAGATTCATTCGTTCGAGCGAAGAGAAAGACGAGGTTTTTTACCTTTTTTTTTTATCATTTAGCATCTATAGCAGTGGTTCTTAACCGGTGTTCCGCGGACACGTTACAAGTGTTCCGCGAAATTATGAAAGCGTCAATGTAAAAATGCCATAATTTGGGCTTTAACACACCTTATTTTGTTAGTTTTATGATTTTAACTGTCTTAATAATGTTGGTGTTCCGCAAATTATTTTTCTGATCAAAAGTGCTCCGTGACTTTGAAAAGGTTAAGAACCACTGATCTATAGGTTAGACCAGGGGTCGGCAACCTGCGGCTCAATAGAATCATACTTGTGGCTCTTGAGTAGTTCAACCCCTTCCGGTAGAATGACGAGTCTAGTATCGTCATGCGACTAAAGTTACCGTTGAATGTGATAATTGATTTAGTTTAAACATTTCTAGTGTACTGAATTTAGCAACGCTTTTATTTTTTTTTAAATAGATGTTAAATGGTTAGTACATGCACAGTGGAGAAAAGAAACACAATTCGTCGTTTATCGACAGATCGCAATTCTACGAGCATGAGCTTATCACGCGTACAAACACCACTTATTCGCAAATTCGTTCTCCTTAATTTCCGAGTAAAATCTTACTCGGCAGGATTGTCGTTGGCCCTCGTAAAACAGTTAAGGAGGAGGGAGAGGTTTACAGTGCGAACGCGATGGAAATAATAAATTCGCCTGGCCAGGGAGGCAGATGTCTCGCGGGCTTTTATCTCGCGTACGAAGCTGCGTGGCGCGTGCTGGTAACGAGGCGACGCGAGAAGTAACTTACAATGTTTGCCGGTTTAGTGAAAATTTATTCTCACCGGCCCCCGTAGCGCGCCTCGCCCACTATTCAACCTTACGTTTTCCTTCCATCCCCTGCGGTTCATTTCTCGTGATATCACTTCGCAGGCTGAGTCATGTCACCGAAAAAGGAGCAAAATGAACATCAGTAAGTAAACTGAAAAAATTGTATTCTTAATAATTCATCTTAATAGATATTCTTAATAAATAAGAATACTTTCTTGTCAATATGATGGTTTTTGGAATATATTCTTAATAATCCATCTGAATGTCGCGACACAATGCATGTCGGTAGTCGGTTAGGTTACGTTGTATGTACATCGTGTGCGGCACATGTCGATGTTTTTATCTTGTTCCTCCTACATTTTGTGTACTGTATTATGCAAAAAGTATGAATAAAGAAGTGACGAAGTGGCTAGAAGAAGAGGATCTGGGCGATTTAATGGAGATATTTACAAATAATAGAAATTAGAGCTCCCGGTCAGAACCGTGTTTTAAACTACACGGGTACACGTGACACGTGTTGTCGTGCTACACGTTATATCTAACACGGATATCCGTAGATACACGTGTACACGAATAACTATAATAAATTTTTATCACAGCATCTTACATCTTGTGCCAAATTGTATGTACAGAGTGTTCTGAAGTGATACGCGGCAGTTGAACGGGTTGCCTATTCATAGATCTGCAGGCGCTCGCTCTGCTGACCGGCAAGAGACCGTGGAGGGTGACAGGCTGCCGGTCTGCTGGCGCTAGGTGGCATTGGAAAAAACCGCTTAATAGGCTATCGGTCGGTAAAGTGCATTTAATATCATTGAAGTGCAGTTAATATAAGGACGAGCCACAAGACGTGAGCATCAACCCCCCACCCCGTCCAGTGCCACCTACCGCCAGTAAACCGGCAGCTTGTCACCCTGCACGGTTTCTTACCGGTCAGCAGAGCGGGCGCCTGCAGATTTATGGATAGGCAACCCGTTTAACTGCCGCGTATCACTTCGGAACACTCTGCATTTGCATATATAGATATTTCTTCTATCTCTACGACACTTGTTTTATATTTCTTAGAAAAAAAATGTTCTCATAATTCTTGCAGTGTTCGTGAAATAAATACACGTGTAACACGTGTATTCGTGTATTACACGCGGGTACCCGATACACGTGTTTAAAAAAGAAAGAATTAAATACACGTGCACACGTGTATTCGTGTACACGTGTAATAGAGGGCACTAATAGAAATAGATGTGAATTGTAACTTTCCCTTGTGACTACATCTCTCAACCAATTCCGATTTCAAGATATGGATCATGTAATTTTGGACAATGTGAAGAGTGAAGCATCTCATTAAGAGTTTTGTTTCCAACAATTATATACGAAACATATCCATACAAATTGTTTACCAGACTATGTTAAGAATATCTGTTAAGAATATTTGATTAGAGGAATCTGTTTAGAACATTCTACTCTTAAATTAAGAAGGTCCTCTTGTTGCTTATTTTAGTGGGAAATATTCTAGACTTAAGTGGTAAATTCTTAAGATAAGAATACAATTTTTTCCGTGCACTGAGCAATCTACCGACGAGTCCAGACCGAACACCCTCTTAACCTACTAGCCGCAAAAAATCTCAAAAAAAAATTTTACATGAGTATGTTAAGAGTATCTGATAAGAATATCTGTTAAGAATATTTCATTAGAGGCATCTATTCAGAGCATTCTACTTTTAAATTAAGAAGATCCTCTTGTTGCTCATTTTAGTAAGAACACCGAGGAGAGATTGTTAAAGAGGGTCAGCGCCCGTGTATTTGGAGGGGCCGTTTTGCCTGGTCCCGGCGGATCCCGGAGATAATTGTAGTGCTCTATTCGATCAACCGTACTTATGGAATTGTAATGTAAGCTATGTTCCTTTGCTATGTAGTTACGCAAAAATGACGCTGAAAGCAGTGAAAATTTTCGGCCCCCCTAGACGCATAAGCGCTGACACTCTTTAACCCCTTGCCGTACTTTGACGAGTCTGACTCGTGATGAAGATTTTGGCACAAACATGAATATCACGAGTCAGACTCGTGAAGGGATAATCGGGCCAAACATGAATATCACGAGTCAGATTCGTGAAGAGATAGTCGGGCCAAACATAAACATCACAAGCCAGGCTCTTGTTTACTGCGTTTTGACGACTACCGATTACGCCCGAGTTTGGTCGAGCTAAATGGTACGACAAGGGGTTAACAATCTCTCCTCGGTGGTAAGAAACATTCCAGAATTAAGTGGTAAATTCTTAAGATGAGAATACAATTTTTTCAGTGTACGCAAATAAAACGGAGGTATTCGATTTCGGCATCGAGAAAAGCGCGAATTTTTTCCTGAAGTTCTAAACCTTGCGATCCAACCCTTTCCACGTGTTAGATCGCTCTGGAGGTCGAAGCTCAGCTTCGAACTGAATTATCTCGGGGATGGCGACGAATACACGCGGCTCGGAAATGTATTATGGAACTGGGCGCTGGTTGGTGGGAACGGTCGAGTACCGTGTAGCTCCGACAAAATAACGAGCCGCAAGCTCGAGAGGAGTAGAGAATTGGAGGATCAGCGTGCGGCATCGCAAGCGGCGTCACGCGGACGGACACGACAGTGTCCCTTTTTACACGAGACCGCATGAATGCAAATGCGGTCGTGACTCTCGTACGATCACTTCAAAAAGTCCACGTTCTCTCCTATCAAGTGCGATCCATCCTCTTTCTCTTTCTCTCTCTCTCTCAATTCTCTGTTTCTCCACCGATTCTCCATGACGCCCGGGCAGTGGCCATCCTGAATTTCGACGAAACCACCGAACCAATTCCAATCGAATATCCGATGCGCATACTAGACGGATATCTGCGAGTCGCCATCTTCTCTCCTTCCACTGCCCTTCACCACCAGTTCCAAGATTACTCGAAAGCTTGGAGAACGAAAATACAAGCTTCGTAGGCGCCTACGAAGGGCCGAACCAGAAACGAAGAATCGATATTTTAAAGAGCGCCTTAGAACCGTCGTGTTTGTCCACGGATGAATTTCCGATGGATGAAACTTAAACTGGGCTTCTCGCGAGCGCGTGAAACTCTCGGCGCGGACGTTACGCTCCTCCTTTCGACGCGCGCGTGGCGCATGAATGCAAATGTTCCTGGGAGAGTGGAGTGGTACGTGACTCGTGTGATGCTCGTGCCGCAGAAAAACCGCGCCGCGTATGCGCCACCGCATCCTGCATTGTGCATGCGTTCTAAAGTTCGGTTGGAACTACCCGAACCAATTCCAAGCTGAAGCATCCTTGCGCGGCTGGGCGCCGCACGTGCGGAGAGCGTTTTCCTGCTACGCGATGCTCGCCCTCCCACCATCTTTTAAATTATCGGGCTGCAGGAGAGGGAGGTCGAGGAAAATGCTGGAAAATTTGTTGGAAGGAGTGCATCGAACCCAGACCGGAAGTAAGACGGTGACTTAAGAAAAATTGCACGATTTACTCGCGTGGGTAGGATGTCTTTCGGGATAGTTCAAAATTGATTTTTATATGTTGTTTTATATGTTGTTAACACTAGAACTACCAAGGTGGTCAAAATGACTGGTCAACAAAAGGAGCTTCCATGTAAAAACAAAAGTAAATGGCAGCTCAGTGATAAAGTAAACGCTCTCTCTGTTAAAATGAGTGGTCAACAAAAGCAGTTTCCATACGAAAACGAAAATTGGTAGTTCTAATGTTAAAAAGAAGTTCTTGTGAAAAATTCACGCACTCGGTCATTTTGACTGGTCGGTACTTCTAGTGTTAATTTCGAAATCGAAAATAAAAAGGTCGGAAGTAAGACGGTGACTGAAGAAAAATTATAAGAATTACTCACGTGGGTAGGATGTCTCTTGGGATAATTCAAAATTGGTTTTCAAATATCATTTTTATAATTTCGAAATGGAAAATAACGAGACCGGAAATAAGACTGTGGCTTAAGAAATATTCCTCGAATTACTCACGTGGGCAGGATGTCTCTTGGGATAATCCAAAATTGGTTTTCAAATATCATTTTTATAATTTCGAAATGGAAAATAACGAGACCGGAAATAAGACTGTGGCTTAAGAAATATTCCTCGAATTATTCGCGTAGGTAGAGTGTCTTTAGGGATAATTCAAAATTGCTTTTCAAATATCAGTTTTATAATTTGAAAACCGAGAATACCGATACCGGAAATAAGACACTTGCTTAAAAATAAATTCCACGAATTAACCGCGTGTTTGGAAAGCCTCTCACGAATAATTCAGCATTGCTTTTCTAAGTTTTTTTGATTTTCCGTAGAATTCTTTTAGGCGTGCCCGATTAAAACGTACTTTCACCACCTCGATCAACGAACACGTGTTTCCGCGATCGAGCTACCTCGAATCACCTTTCACAAAAATCCCACGAACGTTCTCGATTTTTCACCGATTATTATTCCACGGCAAAGAGCCACCTCCGACTAGACGTCATCGGTGGCAAAGTGTTTCCGCATTACCCCCCGATGTCTCTCGCGAGAGCGGCTCTCGGTGCGCTGTATGGCGGCGCGCGTGTTTACGTCAAAGCGACTTCCGGCATCTTTTTTTCTTTTTTCACTCGATCCTCCTCGCTGTCGTCAACCGATCATAGGCTATTGGGCTGAGAAAAATCGGGTTAACACTGAATCTACGACACATTTTTCTTCATCCCACAGTTCACTATTTAAATCCGTGAAAACGACGCAACTGTAAACGACACTTAAGAGCGATCAAACACGAAGAAAGAAAGAAAGGAAAAAACAAAAACTAAAGAGATGCTAAGTCCTCGGAGCCATGGAAAATCAATCTTCCAAATTCGTCGATTCATCGTCCAATTAAACGGAGGATCGAGCCAAATTTGCTAAGCTCGAGCTTAAAGCGTGTCAAGGAACCTCCTCCTTGGCACGAGCGAACAAACGAAGCAAAGGGCCAAGGGTTAAAGACCCCTAACAGAAGGATACACCTGTTAACGCGACGAAGTCCATTTCACGTTCGACACCCATTCAATTTCTCCCCCAGGAGGTTTTAATCCTCTCTTATTGACGCGAGTCATTCGAGTATCTAGGTGGGAGGTACCCCAAAGCGAAAGACCGAAAGTCATTCTCTCGCAATTCTCCGTGCATGATATTATTAGGTGTGTGAATTAATTCGGTCCATCTGGCGATCAATTACTGTACTATATAGTTTTCTAACCTCCGATGTCTGCAAAAAGCTTTATATTGTAGTTTGACATCTGGCAACAATATTCAGTTAAAAAAAGTTTCGGTTTGTGATAATAACATTGTGTTTATCTGATTCGGAAATGTCTAAATTCGAGCCAGACAAGCATCATTTGCGGGAAGCTCTAATCTTCTGTTTTCATTTAAAGAAAACAGCCGCTGAAGCTCACCCAATGCTCGTAGAAGCTTATGGTGAAAGTGCTCCCACCGATAAATCATGCAGAGAATGGTTTCGACGTTTTTCGGACCAGCACTTCACTAATTATGACGAAATAGAGAAATGGCTCAATGAATGGATCGCTTCGAAAGACGAGTCGTTTTTTCGTCGTGGCATACGACAACTACCCGACAGATGGAAGAAAGTAATAGCAAGCGATGGCAAATACTTTGATTAGTCATTACTTTGTCATGTGCTTTCATAATAAAGTCTTTTTTGGAATACAAAAACGGACCGTATTAATTCACACACCTAATATATTAATTTCACGCGCGCCACTGGGGATGTGGTATCGCGTCGTAGAGTGCCTTCTGAAATTTCAGAAGTTCGAATATCGAGACCACCGGCCAGATGAGCCAGCCTGAGAAGTTTCCTTGAACGTGAGGAGCCAGTGGTGAAGGGACGAAGGAAAGGAGAAGGAGAAAAATGTGATGGAGAATATCAGCTCTAGTTCGTCTCTCTCTCTCTCTCTCTTCCTCTCTCTCTTCACGAGTAAAATACCGGTCGACACCTTCGTCGTAAAATTCACATTTTTTCCAGGTCGAGCGCCGGGGCCAACACCTAGCCGGGACACGTTTGTGCGCGCTCTATGTGCGCCGGCATCGATATTCACTCGGCATTTCCAACCGCACCATAAATAAAGCACAAAAGGATCATCCCCGATAATAGCGAAGCGAGACTTTCCCCACCTTCACCGGTCCGCCTTACGCGCTCGGCAACGACAGCGCAAAAAAGACGAGCTAGAAAAAGGTAGAACGAAGGAAAAGAACACGAGAGAGAAAGAAAGAAAGAGAGAGAAGAAACGCAACACGTTGCGCTTTTCAGCGCGATTACGCGCCCGGGGTGAAGACGAAAAGAGAGAAGAAGAGAGAAGGAGAAATACCGAGAACGTACCTGACAAAGCTTCTTTAAAGAGAAGAGCGAAAAAAATGTCAAAGACCGAGGCAGAAGAAATCTCAAGAGCGAGAAACTTGAAAGAGAAAAGTGAGACTCTGTGAAAAGGATCAGTCCGGAAGAATAATCGAGAAACGGACGTACGTGGTGGCACGCGGTCCCTCGCAGATCCTCTTCTGTCTTCCGTGCCAGCACTCATCCCTCCTTGTCCTCTCACACGGCACGAAGGAAGTACTCTCGTAGGGTAAACGCGCGAGGGTTTCTCACTGCGGTTGCATTCTCACAGTCGCCATCGTGGAAGGAGCACCACGAGAGCGGATAGGCTTCGTTCCTCGGTTGGATCGACGTAAAATCGGTATCTAGCGATCATCGTAGCACTCCGTCGAAGAGGCACTCGGATTCGCACCACCGCACCCTCACCCTTCCTTTGGCTGCGCTTCACCATCAGCAGCAGTACGCTTTGGGCTTCATCGACTCTTCGAACGGCGGAGCTGCTCCACCTTTGCTTCCAGCACCGATCGCATTCTCGCCTTAATGTGGATCGAGTAGTGCCAGCAAATGTGATCCCAGGTTAAAGGTATACCCAGAGTCGCGGTAGCGCGTGGTGCATAAGTTAATAGAAGGAGGGAGGGTGGAAAATGAGGGTGGAAGAGGTGGTGGTTGTTACGTGTGCGCGCTCGTGTGCGGTCGAAGCGTGGCGAACGAACGACCCGATGGATGAAGGAGGATGAAGGGTGAGGGTAGGTTGAAGAAGAGAAAGAAAGAAGAGTAGAGAGAGAAAAAGAGAGAGAGAGAGAGAGAGAAGGTGCCAAGAGGGTCGAGGCGTAGGTGACACCCTGGAGGACGAGGAACAGGACGGTCACTCGTGGGCCTCTTGAAGCTTGGGATAACGCGAGAGGGTAGAATCAAGTGAGGATATGAAAAAGAAGATTGGAGAAGAAGGAGTAAAAGAGAGAGAGAGAGAGAGAGAGGAAAAGTGACGAGAGAATGGAGAGATGCGTTCTTCCGACGATGGAAGCCGAAATACTGGCCCCCGGTCACTCACCGCGGTCGATAGAGAACGTTAGGGCTAGTTTTTTCCGTTTACCAACCGTGGACTCTCTTCGGTTCTCGCGAATTAAGTGAGCCAGACTCTTCGTCGAGGAAGCAGAGGATAGTCGCGTGCCACGAGTCACCCTCGAACGCACCTGAAGGGATGAGAGAGAGAAAAAAAAGGGGATGAGGGATGGACACAGAACCCGATCTCAAATTCTTCACACGTGCCACGACCCAACAGCGTTGGGATTTTACTCGGGCCCGGTAAAATCGTTCGCTCGCGCCTACTCGCACCGACGAATCTTTTTTTTCCACGAGGTGGAGGCGGCAGACAGCGACGAGTGCTCGCGCGAACGAGCCAGCCCGAGGGATGAAATCGCGAGTTCTCTTCGTTCACCGCGTCGCGATCACACGAACCGTCCGCCTCGCCGGATGAAGCGCGAATGAGGGGTTGGTCCTGCGCGATAGCGCTCTCACGCGGCCATACGGCAAACTGGCGAGCCAACCCCTAAAACCCCCGTGAGCTTTTCGAACTTCGAACACAAGCAACCACCCCCTACCGACGTCTCTTACGAGCGCCGACTCACCCCCGTTATTGGAATATATTGTTCTTTCTCTTGCTAGACTCTCTCCTTCGCCCTTTGAGCGGCATTCTCGCCGTTTCCCTTAGGGCTAATCGTTCACGCACCCTCTAGCACCGTTCTAACACTTCTTTTTTCTTTCATTCCTTTTTTTCTCTCTTCTCTTTCTTGTTTCTGCGTGTGTGTGTGTTCGTTTTTTTTTTCTTGGTCTTATGCTTTCCTCGTTAGTTCCTGTTCTGATTGTCTCTTCGTTGGGCCTAGGTTTATCGGTAGGTTGGAGGAATATGCGCGGACGGACTGGTTCTAGGGTTGTTTGTTTTCCATTTTTTTGGTTTTTTCTTTTTTATGTTTGGTTTACTTTTCTTCTCTACTTTTAGGTCATCTTGTTTCTTTTAAAGGGGTGAACGCAGCCTCGCAACATTTTTCTTTCAACTTCGTCTTGTTTCTTTTGTTTATCCAGTCTCTCTTTTTGAGTCTCTACTTCAGGTTTCGGTTTTTGTTTTTTCGTTACGCTTAAGCGCGCACGCACTCTCGGATCTTTCTTCTTCGTATTTGCTCGCTCTCTCTCTCTCTCTCTCGCTCTTTTTGTCTCCTTTCCATCTGTGTCATATACCCAAGTATATCCACCCCTCGCTTTCTGCGTGCCATAGCCGCTTACCCCTCTAGTGCGCTTTTTCTTCGTCCTAGCAGGCCAGAGAGGGCTGGAGAGACGAGAGGAACGATCGTGGCCGGAACGACCCCAGTGACACCCTACCATTCCCTAACCCTGCCTCTACCTCCTCGTCCTGCGACTCTCCACTTTCCATTGCTCGACCCACCTTTGACGGTTTAACCACCCACCCACGAAAAGAGAAGGAAGAGATGTCTCGAATAACAGCCGGATTCACGACGATAAATAAGAAAATTCAAAGCACGCAAAAATGAACGACAGGAAATCCCAGCAAAATTTGGGTAGTCACTCTAAAAAGTGTAACCAGTCGCCTTGACTGTTCTTTGGATTTTACACAGTTAGGTGTTATCGAGATACAATATATAAATTCAACTGTCTTTAGTCCACCCACGAAAAGAGAAGGAAGAGGTGCCTCGAGTATTAGCCAGATTCATGGCGATAAATAAGAAAATTCAAAGCAAACAAAAATGAACGACAGGAAATCCCAGCAAAATTTGAGTAGTCACTCTAAAAAGTGTAACCAGTCGCCTTGACTGTTCTTTGGATTTTACACAGTTAGGTGTTATCGAGATACAATATATAAATTAAACTTTCCCTAGTCCACCCACAAGAAGAGGTGCCTCGAGTATTAGCCAGATTCATGACGATAAATAAGAAAATTCAAAGCAAACAAAAATGAACGACAGGAAATCCCAGCAAAATTTGAGTAGTCACTCTAAAAAGTGTAACCAGTCGCCTTGACTGTTCTTTGGATTTTACACAGTTAGGTGTTATCGAGATACAATATATAAATTAAACTTTCCCTAGTCCACCCACAAGAAGAGGTGCCTCGAGTATTAGCCAGATTCATGACGATAAATAAGAAAATTCAAAGCACACAAAAATGAACGACAGGAAATCCCAGCAAAATTTCGGTAGTCACTCTAAAAAGTGTAACCGGTCGCCTTGACTGTTCTTCGGATTTTACACAGTTAGATGTTATCGAGATACAATATATAAATTCAACTTTCTTTAGTCCACCCACGAAAAGAGAAGGAAGAGGTGCCTCGAGTATTAGCCAGATTCATGGCGATAAATAAGAAAATTCAAAGCACGCAAAAATGAACGACAGGAAATCCCAGCAAAATTTCGGTAGTCACTCTAAAAAGTGTAACCAGTCGCCTTGACTGTTCTTTGGATTTTACACAGTTAGGTGTTATCGAGATACAATATATAAATTCAACTGTCTTTAGTCCACCCACGAAAAGAGAAGGAAGAGGTGCCTCGAGCAACAGTCGGATTCACGACGATAAATAAGAAAATTCAAAGCACACAAAAATGAACAGGAAATCCCAGCAAAATTTCGGTTCTCGTCCAAAAAAATGTAACCAATCGCCTTGACCATTCTTCGGATTTTACACAATTAAGTATTATCAAAGCACAATATATAAATTCAACTTTCCTCGTGTATCACTTTATCCTCTGGGCGCATGAAGATAAAAATCAAATTGACACTTGCAACCCGTGCTCGCGTATCAACTAACAGTTGGACCCTTAATATTTCCATTTGATTATCAATTACATCCATTGGTATCTCGTATGCTCATTAGACCTCGTACATCGTCTAACCACCTAAATCTTTCATCTCCACCTGCCTTTCGTATCCTCTCCTTCTAGCCACACTTCTCGATCTCTTCTCCTACTTCCAGACAACTTACACAAGTTACAGTCCTACAAGCGTCTATACCACCCTACAAAACAAAGCACCATAGAATCCTCGTGGTGCGAAGCAAAACTCATTGGAAGAATCAAATAAAAATCGCATACCTTCCCCGATTCTCGATATCCAAAGGATATTACGACTTCCAACAGTACCGCTCGTCGTGCTCGCTTATCGTCGCGATCAAGAATACCCTACTTCATGCCACGTTACGCGCCAGAGCTGACAAGATAACAGACTGTTTCCGCGGAACGTGGGCGTGTAAAGGTCGACGGGCATCGTCGAGATAGACGAGATGATTTGGGGGACGATCGTCGCATAGGACGGAGTAATTGTAATAGGTGGTGAACGACGAGTGTCCCAAGCCCTGGACACCGATAAGATCCACATAAACGATACTAACGATACTAACGATGGTAACGATACCAACGATACCAACGATAAGGACGCCTGGCGTCGCGTGTTCTTCGACACTCTCCATTTTATTACACCCTCTCTCGTCCATTCGACCGGAAACTTTCCCAATCGATTATGTTCTCAGGATTGTGCCCGACAGAACTGTTCGCCAATTTGTCGGAAGAGGATGGTCTATGATTACGAGCGTCTGGCGTGAAGCATTCGGACGATACGCAGGTAGTGGTCAACCCCTAACCACGCGAGAGCATCACGAGAAAGAATTTCGTTGATTTTCCACGCAATATCTCCCCGACGTCTCGTTTCGATCCACCCTACTCATTTTCCTCGCTATTCTTTCCCAATGAAGGGTGAGAGGGTGAAGTGGAGTAAGAAGAAACTCTGTAGTTTTTCTTTCCGATGATCTTCCACGTGCTCTGCTCTTTCTTGTTTCTTTCTGTGGGAAGGAACGAGTGAAGCTTAGGGGATGCGTGGATTTTCATTTTCAGGCTTATAAATAGCATTCGATGTTGCTTTTTTTTTTGTATTGGATTTGAGCACTGGCTCTCGACGAATTTCTTATTCTCGATAGCTTTCATCGTTCTTCTTCTTCAGGAAGAAGTACTATTGCACTGTCTTTTAAGAACAGATAGTACGGTTTGAGTTTTCTCTGCAAGTATCGTGAGTCGTTTCCTTAGGATACACTTCATCAGTGTGGAAAAATTTCGGAAGGTTCGGTCGAATGTTGGCTCGATACTGAATTAATAATTTGGAGTAGCTGTGGATTGGCACAGAACTTTCTATCGTGCGATTGTCTATAGATTGATGCGAGGTATCGTTGCACAGGGACGCGCACCTCGCAAAGTTTTAATGCGCCACGAGCCTTTGTACGCTAATGAACTTTACCTCCGATCTTTGGATTATCTTCCAAATTAATCTTCGCGGGGTTACTCGAGGCAAAAGGTAAACTCTTAACGAAGATAATAATACGTTCGTCGATGCACACTTGTGTATTTGCATTTTTATCCGTTTGCTTAATAATGTAAGAACGTGGCTGACTTTAATTTGCCGTAATTGCTCGGACGTGTAAACGCATGTTAAAGCGTGGCAAACATGACGCATTGCAAAGCCATTATGCTAATTACAGCGTAAATCTACCGTTTCATTATGTATTCTTCTGTTGTGTTTGTACTTCGATGCATTCGCATTCTTTGTTGTTGTTCGTAATAAGATACGGAATTGTTATACTCTTATTTATTGGCAGGCCGAGATACAGTGTTGTTTCGATAGTAATAGTGATAATTATTGCTCTTTCAAGCAATAAATTTGTGAACTTTGTTGCGAGTCAATGTTCGTGAGAGAAAAGCAAGAGTTCGGTTGAATTATTTTTTCAATAGCAAGCATTACTAATATCGTTTTTAGCGAACTGTTTCAAAGCATCGAGACTATCGAATGTCTCGAATTTTCGAGATGTCATCTACGTCGAATGGCGGGAAAATCTGAAGGACGAGTAAAGTGCAGAATTGCACAGAAAAGTATCTAAAGAGTAATATTCGTTTCGTGCATTCCGTATATTTATGATAGAATTGTGAGAATGTTTCAAATTGCAGATATTATTAACCGTACAGTGCATTAGAGTACGTGAAAATGAACTTTCCACGGTATTCTGATATTTAGTTAATGTAAACTTTCAACTGAATTTAACGAATCTCTTGCGAGGACGAATTCGTAACATTTACCGAAAATACTGGATCGCATGTAACATCACTGGAATGCATATGAGGTTGAAATTACACTGAAATTCAAGACCAGTTTTATTATTATTTTGCATATATTTACAATTTCTAGACTACACATTCATATGACCTTTGAGTATAGCTACATAAAGTTCCATACATAAATGTTTATAAAATACCGACAGATGTCTTACTATTAAGTCACATGCCGTTTAAAAAAATAGATGAAAAAATTACTATTCACTTAAGAAAACATGTTGAAGATCGTGACAAAGTAGATAAATATAATGAATTCGGTAATATTAAACTCTTTATTTTCCTTTATTTATATACATTATTCTTTAGTACAAAAGAGTTAATGCACGCACTGTTAATTAAACAATTTCAGGATGTGCTCGTGGAAATATTCTACGATCTGGTTGAATTTTGTAAAACATGAATTATGAATTCTTTTTTTTTTTTGCATTTTGTCTAGGGACATGACATACACCCGATATACTTACTATAATGCAAAGAGAACTTTTGTCATTCCAAGTTTGCATAAAAAGTATAAAACCTACCCATTCTATTCACTTTATGTGGGAAGCACACAACCTGATTTTGGTGTATCTGACTCTGAATCATTTCGCCCATACATGTTTTTCTATAATTTACCTAGAAACTGTATGTAACATATCCAAGAAGTAGCGATTTAGTTACAATTATCGACACATCAATTCTTTAGTTGAATGTGTTTCGGCATATTTTAATAAACATATTACTGAAACAAATTGCCGTCTTTAAATAAAATCTTTTGTGGCGGTAGCCACATCGGTTACATGACATACATTTTAAGTTTTCTGATTGTACTCTAACTATATGCATAAATTCCAAAATGTATTGCTACAATGAAATATAACTGTGCGATATATGTCTAAGTTTAAATATGTTCTCTGAGAAAATACAGTAGAAGAATTTCTGTTCATGGATTGAATACCTCTTCAACGTTCATCTTACACTAAAACAAAAAACTAATTTCAATGTGCAAATCCAAAACTAGAATGTCAATTATTATATTTTGCATAGGTTTGTGTACAAGACATTCTAGAATTCTATACATGATCTTATTTACATCTTATCTTGTTAATCAACAAAGATGTGTGCATCGGAAAATTATTTATTTGTAGTGTTTACAGAAAAGATATAGTAAACAAAGTCTTCCATCTCTTACTCACGCAAACAAACGTTTACGGCAATTTTTCCGGACAGGCCATTTCATATATTTAATTAATCAAAAGTCCTAGTATTTTTACAGCAAGCCAAAAATTTACCTGCTAATCTGCTTGTTCTGTCTTTAATAACAGAAAGAACTGAGTGGTGTTGTATGCTCTGAACATGATCGTAAATAAAGACAATCTTATTATACATGCATATTTTCTAATCTTAAATATAAACCAATATTGTGGCTTGTATTCGATACCACACTTAGAGATGCTAGTGCCATTTTTTTAAAAGATTAGCAGTGAAAATGGCTCCACTATCTCCTTATAAGAATTGTGAATACAGGACGAGTAAGACTACTTATTCCAATTCATAGTACTATCAACCATTTGTGAAAAAAATGAATTGAATATCATATGATGCATTGTTCATATGCTAACAATTACTTAGATAAATAAAAATATTATGTTAACACTAGTAAATTAAGTATGTACACACAATACACATTGTTCGATCATTGCTGGAGAGATGCTCAGAGTCACTGATTCACTTACCACCGAGCAATAGAACGTGCTTCATTCCCATCTAAGGAGAAGCCTACTATAAAAGGAATTGCTAATGTACTAACATTTCCAATGCATGATCAACTCCATAGTGTTTTCCTGTTAATAATCAAATATTACTTGTAAAAGCCAACATTTTTTACTAACGAAACAAATTAAATGAATAAAGGAGTTAATAAAGAATAAAAAAAAAGAAAACAATTTCATTGGGAGACAATGATAATGTAGAAACAATAAATGAATTCAACTCTCTTTTTAATTTTGTACTTACGCTGGTTTGGAACCCTTCGACGTAGTAGTGCTAGGTGGTTTCTTCTTACTATTCCGACACTTTCGCACATATGCTTCTATAAGATGAGCAATCTTTTTTGGGTTGATCTCGCCAGTTTTATTATGACATATCTAGACATATACCAAACATGTAACATTTATTTTATCGCGTACATTTTAGATACGCATAATTTTGAAAGTATTATATCCACCTTAGGCACTGCTTTACGCATTATATCCTTGTATTCTTCTTTTGTGACATGCTTTTTGGTATAATGTGGTTTTAATACTAATTTTACTTCTTCTACAACTCTTTCTTGCCTGTTCAGTTTCTTTAGGAACTAAATGCAAAAAATATGCGTGTAAACTTTAATGTCATACAAATTACAGATCTCGTAATTATATGAACATACCTTGTCCTTAACTTGCATTTCAACAGCAGAACTTGGAAGATCATCCAAAATTTGAAGTTGATTTTCATCCATTCGTACACCTACCTTAGGGTTGGTAGCTACAAATGCACACGAGCAATGTTCTTTAGTAATGTATAATGGATAAATCTAATTTGAAAATCACATTTGTTTTTATAGGGAAGCAACATTAAACGGATGAATACATACCTTTCTTCTTTTTATCCTTATCACCACCGCCGCCTTTCTTGCCCCTGCTTTTACTGTTTGTCGTTTTAGTTGGTGGCATTGCTCCAAATAATGCATCAAAAGCATCTTTTTTATCTGTTAGCTTACTGGGTTTGGGTGTACTATTTTTATTAACAGCTGCCACAGTTGTTATAGGAGAGCTATTGTAATTTGCAGGACTAGGAGGATCAAAAATGCTATCGCTCAAAGTTGATCCCGGTGAATAAGGCGACGACATATCAACTGTATCGTTTGTGATTTCAACGATAGCATCATTACCATTCTGTCCCATGGTCGAGCTGTTCTTATTTTGTGCTGATTTGGAAGCCCGTGCCATTGTTGACTTTGCAGAATTTGCAAATATGTTAGGAAGTTGTGGTCTGTCATTCGTACGTTGTTTCATTTGATTACTTGGTGAAATACGATTGGACTGCAAAGATATATTTCTTTTAAGATAAATATTTCTTTTTTGCAAAATATACTCTGCCTCTGCAATATACATTTAAAAACTAAGTAACCCTATAATGCAAAGGTATTGTTTAGAAATGTTCATTTCGGCAACGTCAAATAATGAATATCTTTACTCGATAGTAGTTAAGCTTAACTTTTGCCAAAGTATGTAATTTTACATTATACGTAGATCTATGAAATCCTAGCATTTATGATGTTGTAACTGTGCAAGTTCGAGATATTTTAGAACTTTTAATAATCTGAACTGAAACCAATTTGCGTAACCAACAGTACATACCTGTAAGAGGTTTCTCTGTGCAGCATTTGGCGTACTTGCATTAAAAACTGTACTTCTTTGCACCGCAGCTGCAACAGTTGCTAAAACAGGGTTGATAGTAGCAAATGGATTGGCTGTTGATTGCACATTCTGTTGGTTCTGCTGAACTTTTGGCGGACTACTGCACGACTGTATTACATCTGTCTGATTTTCTGCGACCGGAGATGCATCTCTCTTTGGCGATGCTCTTTTAATTGTAACCATAGATATTATTTTTGGTTTGTCAAGTTGTTTCTCTTGGCTTCCCTGATCTTGCTGTTGAATCGGTTCGTCTGGTAGCAACGTATTATCCACAGCATCATGTTTTCTAGGTGAATTTCGCTGATTTCTATCTCTCTCGTCGTTTGGTGTAGCTTCTTGGCTGGCGTCAGGTGTGGGTGATCTTGATTTAGTAGGATCAAATGGATCATACACATCGGGTGATGTTGGTGGCGATGAGGGAGGTTCAGGGGGAGTATTTGGACCTATTTTTAATCTCAGTTCTAATTCTTCTTGAGCTCTCATTTCTAATTCCTCATCTGCTCTTTCATCCATTTCTTCCTCTTCCTCTTCTAAGAGGGGGTTCATCATGGAAGGTCTTAAATTATTTGTCTGTTTGGTTATTGAGAATTTAATTTGCGGTTCTGGCGGCGTCTTTGGACCCTGTGAAACAAACTGCTCACGTGGTGGTGATGCCTGGGACAAGGGTGGACACTGTTCCGGTGTCGCAACTTCTTGTGCTTGCTTGTCATCGTCATCACTTAAAACAATTACATCCCTGGGAGACGGTGTTTGCTCTCTAAATGGAGATTGATCTAAATCGATAACAGCCACTGGTTTCTTAGTTGCTGCAATTTCCGCTGCCTTTGACTTCTTCTTTTTGTCCTTTTTAATCTTCGGCGATTTGGGTCTCTTGTCTTTCACCTTCTCTTTTTTTGATCTCTTCGCTGGCTCCGTTTGTGCTGGTTCCCTACGTCTACGCTTTATGGGTGCTATCAAAGGTATTGTTTCAGGTAATTCGGGTGCACCGGGTTGGTTCGTTTCATTATCTTTATTGAAACAAACACTAACTAAGATATTATCACCGCTCGCGAACACTTCTTTCAAAGGTGGAGGGGTTCTATTTCTCTTATTCTTTCTTCTTTTTTCAGATTCTTTAGATTTCTTACTTTCTTTTCTCCTTTCTTTCTTCTTCTTCTTTATCGCTTCTTTATTTGTTAATATAACGGTCAGATTTTTCGGGGGTACGGCCACATTATCTAAAACGGATGGTGGTGGAGACCACTCTCGGGACGCTATAGGTTCAGGCTGATTATGCGGCGGTGTTTTTGATCTGGATCTAGACCATGATGGTGTCCATTGAGCACTCCATGATTCGCGCTCTTCCCTTTCCCGTGAAAAGTGTTGATCATGATCAACTGCTTTTTCTGCAATCGGTTCCCAACTTCTATTACGTTCCCTTTCTCGTGAACAGGATCTACCTTTTGATCTTGATCTACTAAGAAGTTTTCTTTTACTGTGTTTCTTGTCACGTGACTTGGATGATCTCTTCGCTGATTTGGATCGTGATCTCTTACGATTTCTCGAACGACTTCGTGACTTGTACTTTTTAAGTTTCGCTTTTCTCCTACTACGAGATCTAGACAACGACCTTCTAGATCTTCGCCGTGGCGAGAGAGATCTTCGCTTTCGCGACAAGGACCTTGATCTTCTTCTGGAATTAGATCGCTTTCTTGACAGCGATCTCTTCCGCGATCCAGACCTTTTTCGCGGTGATTTACGACGTCCCCGAGACAATGACCTTCTGCGTGAAAGTGACCTACACGTTCTTGAATGAGACTGCCGATCTTTCGACCAAGATCGGCGTAACCTAACGCGAGATCTGCTCCTAGAGCGCAATCTTGAGTACGATCGACTTAATCTGTCTCTGGAGAGAGACATTTTACTGGACACACTTCTACTTCTCGATCTACTTCTTGATTTCTCCCTAATATCTCTGCCATACTCATCCTTCCTCGGTCTTGGTTTTTCAGCAACGATCTTTCTGACATCATATCTTGGTAATTCCTTCCTTTTTTCCTTCTTCTTTCCTACTTCCTTAGTTTTCTTCTTGTACTTTTCCTTCTCTTTCTCCTTTTCCTTGTCCTTATCCTTGTCCTTCTCCTTCTCTTTCTCCTTCTCCTTCTCCTTTTCCTTCTCCTTCGACTTGGATCGTTTATCTTTATCACGATACTGTCTTTCTTTTGTACTCTTTGAAATCTTTTTCCATGCAACTTGATTTTCAGATGCAATATTCTCCTTATCCTTCTCTGTATCTTTGCCCTTTTCTTTTTTCTCTTTCTTCTTCTTCTTCTTACTTTCATCGTCCTTATCCTTTACCTTTTCACTTTCAATCGGAGCTGCCTTATTTTCATCTACAATTTCTCCATCTTCCATTTCTTTCTCCTTTCGCAAACTTAATAAAGTTAATTCATCTTCAAAATTCATTGCTTCGTCTGTCTCTGATATTGCTTCGGTTCCCAAACCTGCATAGCCTACCGGAGTCCTACAATCGTCTAAATCATCATTCATTTTATCTTTTGTCGGTGTAATGGGCTCTAAGCCACTCTCATATGGCAATAAAGATTCACTTTGCGAGTTGTCCTCTTTCACAGGTAACTCATCCTTACAAGGAGTATAAGCACCATCAGATTCCCAAGTACATTGATTTATATTCTCCATAGAAGCATTTTGTGCAATGGTCTCGTCTTTTTCGATTGGAAAATGTTCCATTTCATCGTGCTCTTGAAAATCTCTTGTATGCTGGTGGGCCGAATTGTTGAAATCCTCATTATCACTAGATATTCTTGCACTATCGTCTTTATCATTTTCTGAATCGTTAACAGTGTTAATATCTTTTACGTTACCATGAATTTCAATTCCATCTGTGCATAGTTTATCTGCGTTAGTATCGTCGTGTAATACGAAACTTTTATACTCCTGCTTTTTTAATTTCTGCCACTCAGTTCCTTGAGTTTTTAAGCCCGAGCTCCATTGACTTACTGTAGATTTACTGACATCACTTTCGTCTAGGTCTTCTAAATTACATTCCATACTCAATTCATTACTATCTAATTTCTTAGGAGATGACTGAATGGTATCGGCGATCGATAAAATGGTATCAGAGCTCTTTTCTGTAATATCAATAACTGGCTGTGGTGAATAGTCACCTTTGTTTTCATCGTGTTCAGAGTCTTTGTCAAGAAATATGTCAGTGTCACTATCAACAAGTTTTACTTCTTGTTCATTGACTTTTTTATGCTGTGTTACCTGTTGACTGTCATTGCATTCTTGTTTATCAAATGGTTCAGTCCCTTCCTCTTGTACATCTGGTTTAGGTTGTTTATCTATATTTACAAGATCTCCCTCTTCTTCCTTTTGATCATCATTTTCAACATCTATTTGTTCTGTACTTTGCTCATTTGATTTTAAGTGATCTTGTGACTGGGCATCATTTTTTCTATCTTTTTTAACCTTTCCTTGATCAATGAATATATCACTATCAATTTTTTTCTCTTTCTCTGCATCATTTTTTGACAATTGTTTGTTGGCTTGTTTTCCTTCTTCTAAACTTTCTTCGTTTAATGATTTTGCTTCTGTTACTACTTCTTGCTGATTACTACTGACATTTTCGTCTAGATCATTATACAAATTACTCAATTTATTATTGATTTTCAATTTGTTTCCAATTTTAAATGTTATTTTTCCTCTGGAATCATGTAGAATTTTTTTCGGTGGTATTTTACTTAGTGTTTGTCGTTCTTTCTGCAAAGCTTCCACATAAGGATCTGAAGGTTCAGGTATATCTGCTAAATCACAGGCTTGAACATCTCCTACAATAATGTCATCATCATCGGGAATACTTGGTGGTAATGGCGGTGGCTCAAGAGGTCCAATTTGTTGTGATAATGCTTGTTCGGTATGTCTAGCTACATCCATAGTTAAGGATGAGTATATTGAAAAATTTGGACAATCTGCTTGAGAATCCTCTTCCTCATCATCATCGTATGCTGTCAAACGAATTGTGCCTGGTACATCTTGTGATATATTTTGCTGGGCAGAATGACATAAAGATGTTGTCGGTGGGAAGATAGGAGGTATTGGTGGTGGGTCTAAAGGTACCGGTATACTACAACTGTCTATATTGTTGCGAGATTTCTCAGCATCTTTCTCATGAGCGCTCTCATTACTGTCACTGTCAGCTGTAAAAGGATCATATTTATCGCCGCTTTGCAATTCTTTAACTGAATCTTCTTTTTGTGTATCATCGATAACCAAATCTTGATCACTGTCATTGTCCTTATCACTTTTTGAGTTCTCTTCAAAATCCAATAAACTTGATGGTGGCTCAGGAGGTGGCAACAAAGCCATCGATCCGTTATTACGACTTTCTTCCTGCATATCATAGTCAGGTTTGTTAGATGTTTCAATGTCACAATAAATGTCACAATCGTCACTATCCGGACGTAAAGCGGACGTAGAAATTGGATCTACCATATGTGAATTAAAAGTTGGTGTCTGCTCCCCCTGAAAGCCTCTAGATACATCTTCACTAAGATTCATTGGTGCGTTACTCTGCATGTGCTGTGGTCGTATTGCAGCAGGACCTACAGCAGCTGGGGCACCAGATGGACCTGGCATGTTTAATGGGCCTCTGGGCCTTACAAAACGATCAGGATGAGGAAAAGGAGGTCGCTCAAAGCCATCTGTGAAAGAGAAAGGTGGTCTTTCAGGAACAGGAAATCTATGCCTTTCATTGCGAAAATGTTGAGGATTTCTGTTTCTAAAAGGAGGACTACTGCCGAATGGAGGTGGCCCACAATGTTCAAAATTTGGATTGAAATATGCAGGTGGCCTGAAATCTCGATTGCCAAAACTGTCTCTTGAACCACTTCCGCCATAACTATGTCGACCACCGCTTGGTAGTGAATCCCTGCCACTGTAGTTATGGCTACCGTGGCTGTGTCGACTATTGTCACGATATCCGGCTCGAAAATTTCCTCTGTTTCCTCCATCACAGGGATTATTGTACATAGGTGCTTGAGTAATATCATTTGGATTAACATTAGATAAATCCAGCGGTGGCTCAATGTTTGAAGCAACTTCCTTTTCATTTGCAATCTCTGCTTTTTCTTTTTTCGGGCTTTCATTATTGTTAATGCTATGTTTATTCTCTTTTTCACCTTTATTTACAAATGTCGTACCGCCTGCCTGTAGTGTTATATCATTTTTTTTCTTTGAATGCCATACTTCTTGACTACTCATGATATTTCCTAAGATATCCACTACTTCTGGTTCATTTATTTCACTAATGGAATTAGCGATGCCTTTTAGAGACACATGTCGCCTGGTTGAAGAAATTGCTGACCTACGCTGGGTACTCACGATCAGGCCATTTTCGATTGCACACTCATATTCATCATCAGACCTAATTTAAAGAAAATCATTAATCGTCCTATCTGTTTACATATTTATTGTGTAAAGTATATAAAATTCTAATGCCAATTTTATTCTATTTAATTCTGAGTAGTTTATGCACTGTTATTCTATTGAAAAACGAATTTGAACTAATAAGTCTTATAAATATTAATATACTTTATCTACAATACATTCCGATGGATCTTAATTACTTACCCTGCCGGAAGATATTCGTCCAAACCAAGATTGTCACCAAAAAGACTAACTCGAGCTATGCCAGCATTATATCTTGATTGTACAATCTTACTTTTATCCGGCATAGGAATACGGTTTTTCATCTCTGGCATTAATTGTGGAACACCTTTCATTGGTTTCTTAATGCCTAATGTCTTAACCAATCTCTTTTTAACTGTACGAGTGTTAGCTAACTGACTTGCCAATGTCCGTGCACGCCGTCTCTGCTTTCTTTTCTGTAAAAAGTATTAAACGATAATTAAAAAAAAATGCAACATATTCAATAATAATTTCATTAATATGTATTGTGTATTTAATTGCTGCAAAGACACTTGATTTGATACACATGAATCAGATATTGCAGGTGTAACTGTTGAAGACTTTTTTATATTAGTACTATAAATACAAACTGATTTTAAATATAAATATATAATATAAATTACATGTTAAGGTAGGAACAAATATACTTATAACAATTATACTTAAATAAAAGCTATGTGTTTCGTCTTTACTTGCAGCGATGTCAAATAATACATTAGTAATTTTCTTTCCAATTTACATATGGTAATACTTGTCTGGTGATATCCAATATACAGTAAAATGCAACACTCTCTTCTTACAAAAACTTAAAACATCATAGTTTTAGTACATATTCAACAAAAAATAATAATTTTTTCAAAATCATTTTTTTAGTTGTAGTGAACAATATTCAGTTAGCACAAACTCTTTTATTTATTATTTGAAACTTCTATCAATCATGATTAAATTCTACAAACTTACTACTACATTATATTTTGTGAATGCCAAATATTTTCATCTTTTACATCACCGTAGCAATAAATTCTTTCCATCGTACTTGTTAAATATCCGTTGAGGAATTGTAAAATTAATTGGAATAAACAGCAATAATTTCTTGTAGAGACATAAGATTTAGTATTCCTTAAATTTTGAATGTATATATAGAATAATTAAAGTCAATTTACAGAAAATTGCATACAATTGCCTCAACGATGTTTTAATGCTTGGTAAAATATATTTATAATTATCATTGAATAAAAATTAAAAACTTTTATGAAATGTTACTTTTAAAAGCAAAGTAGTTTTAATAAATTTTGTTATTGAGTACAAAGTATGACATATACAAATTGTTAAATTGCATTAATAAAGTCAAATTCCTTAATGAATATAAGAAGTTACAATGAAGAGGTGCACGAAAAAAATATTTTGTCATGAAATATCGAACTACTAAAATGGAAGTATTCAATACCATATAATATGAATACCATATAATATGAATACCATAAATTAGTCAGTTTCACGTTCATGGCAGCTTATACTTGTTGAGTTAAGATGTACCAGGTACTTATTTAACCGTTCGAGTAATGCGCAATATTTCATACTGACAGCAAATGTTTCTGTTGTTCTCTGCTGTCTCTTGCACCCATAAAAAGTTAGAATGTCTTGTTAAGCACCTTGTCGCCACTCATTAACGGTTAAATAGTATGTGATTAATCACAAGATATGTTGTGTAGATTATATTATAGTACATTGTATGAGAAAATGTGTAGTGCTATAAAAAACTGTCTATATGTTCGATTAGTTAGGAGCACAGTGTGAAGCAGGTCTTAGAATTTCCAAAGTTAAAAGTCTGGCATGTTGAATTGAAGCAAAGTTGTGAAAAAAAGAAACGATCTAGTGAAAAAATTGTTTTATTCGTATAAATTAAGAACAATGAGAGGTACATGAAGAGATTCACTCTAGATTTGTTGGCATGAAAATGTTATGATGCGATCTAAGTATGATATAAAGAAACAAAAATTGAATTATGAAAAGTTATGATTGTGTAGCAAAACAAAATGTCACTTTAGGTTAGTATTTTGTTTGAGGAAAAATTAACAATATACCTTGCGCGATTTCTTTGTTCTTTTTTTACACTTCTTTCTTGAGGTTGATGATGCAACTTTAACATATGTAACAATTTCCTCTTCTTCTCCATTATCATTATATTCAGTGATACGCACTTCACGCACTAATGTGCTGCTTCTATTGGAGGTTCTCTTCATGCGCTTTTTTGTTGAACGTTTTGTGCTTTTTCCCTTAGTCTTGGTTTTGCAACTAGCACGAGAATCATTTTGTTTATACGAATTCGAAGAAGTGTGTGGAGAACGACTTCGACTATTATCACCCATGGAATCTAAACCAGACGATGTAGATGGCTGATTTGGATCAAATATTTGTTCTTGCACGTTTAATACATGATCGTGTATTTCACGTGCCCGATTGCGAATACTAGCACGGACACGCTCAGCTTGCCGAGTGCGAGGAATTATTCTAGGGAAAGCTGGACTTGTTTCATATGCAGCCCCTGTACGAGTACGTCCATATGAAACACCCAGACGCCTTGCTTCTTCCATAAGATCTGGGACTTCGTCTAAGTCAATTTCAATCTAAAAACGGAAAACCCTGGGTTATGTAATACTTATAATTTTTTCAATGTTCTTATCAAGTGCATTCAAAATTCTTTTTCTTTTATGTCAAACCATAAATTTTTTATATTCAATCGTAATAAACCTTCATGAATAAATGATAGCAATAGCATAATGTTATTATTTTTAATAAGTTGAATGTTCTTCTACATATTTTATGATGTTAATTTAATATATTGAATGCAATATCCAAGCAACAAAAATTATATTAACTTTTAAAGAACATAAGACAATGTAAATAACATTATTTGTAGTACAAAAACTAAACTCAGCTCAAATTTGGGCAAAATGAAGATATGTGAGAGGGAAGACAATTCCAGTAACTATTCTTCGTTAGTCAAATCTTATCATGTATTATATTCGTATATAACGTCAAATCTAGTGCTTTCTCTACAGAAACTAATTTCTAATATTTTCACCATTCACACAAAATCTATTTCAATGCCAGAGTACAACCTATAGCACTATAAAGAAAAATAAACAGGTTGTTTTTATTAATTGTCCTGATTAATACTAGATTTACAGAACATTTTCTATAAGCACGGTTACCCATTTAAAAGAGTCAAGTTGACTTGTTTCTGTAAATCTAGTCTCAAGTATGATACACTGTGCAAAAAAAAAGGAAATGTAACCAAGTCAAATATATATTCATATTATGTTTTGATATGCTTTTCATTTTGATCAAACACAATAAATAATCGATCGGTGCTTATATTGCTTTACTATTATCATTAAAAAAAAATTCTTACAGTTTCAGCATCGTTCTGATTGTTTTGAGAACATTCCGGACAGTACCATTCTTCCATTGGTACTTCACTCATAGGAGGTGTTAAACACTCCAAGTGATATCCAGAATCACATCCATCACAGAGCAACAGTCGATCTTCTCTATCACTTTGGTGACAAACTTCGCAAAAAGTTGGATCCTCTTGAACATGTTCGTCAATGCGCGGTATGACTTCAACAGGTAGATGTTTCACAATCTTAAATTAATATAAACATGATTACTTGAATTTACTAGTACCCATATAAGAACAGAACAGGAAATGACCACCATGCAACTGGACAAATGACATTTTAATAAACAGCTTAGAATGCTACCTTTCCTCCGTGTTCACTCCTAACATGGATAAATGTAAATGTTTGGCGATCTACAGGACAAGTATTAATATTCTTGCTCCACTCGATTAGACAGTCCAAACAAAAGCAGTGCTCACAAGATGAAGGAGTTGCGAGCTCCTGCTTTTTAAATGGCAGTAAACATATAGGACATTTTTCTAAGTGTTCATCACTATTATCACTGTCGACATCGGGGGCCGGTGTTGGAGTAAGAACAGGTTCACTGACTTTTTTATTTTTTGATTTGCCAAATGTTTTACGTTTCGCATTATTTTTACTAGTATCATTATCTAATTCTTCAGAACTGCTCCAGTCAGATTGCCACTCAGAACTAGTACTACTTTCATCTATAACGATACATAATGAGTACTTTAAAAATTTTCATCCTAAGATTTTATTAAGTACAACAAAATGTAGAATCGATCTACAAACCAAATTGCGTGGACCTATCGGCGTCTGACTCGCTGCTTGCCGACGATGTATCATCTTCGCTAATCACTCTCTGTAAGAAAGTATTGTTTCACATATCGTATAAAACTTGTCTTTTTAAAAATACAATTCCAGCAAAACAGTGATCTTAATAATTAGGGAAACCTTTTAAACTTACATAATTCTGTCTTCTAATTACAGGCCTAGGAACATCACTTTCTTCATCGCTGCTTTCAGCTTCACTGACAACTCTCTGAAATATTACACCACCGAATTTTAAAACTTTTATAATGCTGATGTCATTATATTTTAAATGTTTCATATACAATCACATGTAAATTATTATCTTGAGATTATTCAACTTAAGCATATTTACAGAATATTAATATATTAATTTATCATTATTTAGATGAGTTATACATCGTGTTAATTTCTACCTGTACGGAATAATAATTAGAGAGTACTATCAGTTACATCTATCAGTACATTATTGATATATATATGTATATATATATATATATATATATATAATGCTCTAAATTATCACATGTAAATTACTCAAATGTATCCACAGTTATGTTTTTAAATTAAGCATACCTTATTTAAAACAACATATACCCATTGTTTATTTAAAATATGCATTTTATAGAGAAATTTACTGGAGCAACTAAACTAAAATCCACTCACATATATTTTTTTTTTCCTTTGAGATCGCACAATAATTGATTCATCGCTGCTGTCGGAATCACTTATAATTCGTTTTTTGCGCTTATTTGCCTGGTAAGTATGATCGTTATCACTAGGCATTTTACTTTTTGAAAAAACTCATTCCCACTGCATTTCCCTTAAAAAGCTGGAAACAAAAATGTTTTATTCCTGTATTCGTCCCCGTGAGTACGACAAACATGGAGCGAAAGCATACATTATAGTATGCATTATAATGACAAAGTTAAGTTAGTCAGGAGTAATTAATTGAAAGAACAATCGATATTGCAAAATGGTTTACGTATATATAATTATTACACATATCATAATTTCAAACTTGAGAAACATATGTAAACAGAAGGCATATTATCATTTGCAATAAGACATCCGCCATACAAACTATTGACAAAATGTTAACAAGGTTATAATCTTTACTATAGTATATTTTTATTGCAAAGAAGTATTTTTGAATCATAAACCGCAAATATCATTGCTGCATTACAATTTCAATAATAGTTATCATTTGTAACAGTACCTATAAATAGTTATGCCAAGGTAATCAGTGGCAATTCATACATTTATAATAAATTTTTGTATGATATTTCCGTCCACTATATTAAGTCCCTTAGAAACTGCATACACTGGCTACGATCTCCTAGTGTTCACGGGAAAATTCTGTACATCTAGACGCAGAATTTGTAATCTCGATAAAAGATTCTAAAATTGTTATTCGCGAACAATACAGTTCAATGCCTCAAATTCGCTAATAACTTCACCTTCTCAGTTTGTATCAGGACTACAAACACAAATTGTACGAACACAACACAATTAATCCGACGTTCTGACACTTTCCAGGTACTATTGGCATACATTAATTTCGATTAAAAAGACGGTTCGGTTAAACTGCTGTATTCCCAGTAAATTTATGTACTACCATACTTTGACAAACTTTACAAATGTTGACAGGCGAGGGTACGCTTCCTATCGCAAACCTGCGGACATTTTGGCTCGCGACGCCGTTGCGACGTTGCGCTATTTCTTGTCTTAAAACAACTACAGTTCGACGATACGATGATGCATAATATTTTACAAAGCTAATAAAAATCATAATTAAGGAAGCTCTATACATTACCTAGGCTTCTATTAGAACAAATAAATGGATAGACAAATGGTTATAAAAATGTTACACGTAGTATTCATTCCGGAAATGACCGCCAGTTACTATTTTGACTACTATACCGCTTCCAAAATCGCTTACTTTTTTCGCAAATGCAATACTTCGACGCGTGTCACCTTAAAATAATATCTCGATGCAAAAATGACGCGTCGGCGTAGCCTACGAAATAATTAATAAGTCGCGCGAAACGACGGTAACGTTACATTCGTAAAAAAATAATGTCCATGCCGCAAGTAATGAGGCACAGTACAGCAATATTCCCGCCTCGTTCTTGAGCGATGCTGTGACACCCAAAGTACTCCATTAGTTCGAGCTTTAACCGTAAAAGCGTCACTGTCTTTTGCTAAAGAAAATCTGGCATCATGGGTCGTATGCACGCACCTGGGTAACGTAATAATATTTCAAATCGTCTAAATTATCCTGCATACGGTGAAAAGAAGAATTTTTTAGTCGTATTTTACAATTAGACATCTATAGACACCAAATATGGGGGTTATAAGTGAATATTGTAAATCGTCACCGTTATACGTTTTCTGGCCATGTGTCGGCCGTCTTGATATTTACCCTGTTTTCTTTCATTTTTAAAGCACCCCACTGTACTATGTATACCATAAATGAAATGCAACGGTGCACTAAATCATATTTTGGTAAACTTAACAGCTATGTCACTTACATCGTCTAAACCCGCAAATTTCAATAAACTTAACCTTTACTAGAGACATGTACTCATGTTGTCAACTACTGTACTTGTTCTAATCTAATATGCGTTCTATTTGTTATTATGACCGTAAAGCTACTGTTATTACCACAATGCAGCTACACGTTAAGATTTAACGTAAATTGAAAACTAGATATACGAAACGAAATTAAAAATTTGTAATATTAACATTGTCTTCTTCGCTGTTTTTAGAAAGGGTATATCCCAATCAGCTCTTCCGTATCGCAGAAGTGTACCCACATGGTTGAAACTAACACCAGAAGATTGTAAAGATCTTATTTACAAACTTGCAAAAAAAGGACACACCCCCTCTCAGATCGGTAAATTTACTTTGCTTTTTTTATAACTTTATTAATAAATCCGTTATTACGTGCAACAATTCGTTTGTGAATATTAGAAAAAATGGAACGGTACAATTAGGAATGTGCGAAAGACAAATTTGTTGACGTTTATATGGTTATTGTATTCATCTTTCCAAAATTCTACTTCACAATGATTTTTGACATGGAACGAACAATGAACAGTTCGTCGTTTAATTATAGGCGATCGCTGAGAATTGTACACTATAATTTAGAATATTTTTATAAATATACGCGATAAGTTTCATGGTGCAAATATACGCGATAATTTTTAGGTGTCATCCTTCGTGACTCTCATGGCGTGGCACAAGTCAGATTCCGCACAGGAAACAAAATACTTCGAATTGTGAAGAGTATGGGTTTGGCACCGGATCTACCCGAAGACTTATACCATTTGATTAAACGAGCTGTTGCCATTCGCAAACATTTGGAGCGAAACCGTAAAGACAAAGACAGCAAATTCCGCTTAATTCTTGTCGAATCCAGGATTCACAGGTTGGCACGTTATTACAAATCGAAGGGATCTCTTCCTCCAAACTGGAAATATGAAAGTTCAACGGCTAGTGCTCTCGTAGCCTAAGACATTTTAATACGTTAAATATTGTACATCAATAAACTTTCTTCTCTAAGGACGATATTCAATTACTATTTCCACTGATCCATTGTACCGATACATTCACATTTTTAAGTGCTCGCTCGAAGAACTAATATTTTCTCATCTCTCGCTAAAAAATGTCGCAATGCACATTTTTCATCTTTGACTAACATCCGAGTAACTAAAAACATATTAATCGTTCCTTTAAAAACATAAATTTCTTTAAACATCACGATATTACATTCTCCAAATACAAAAGTTAAACGATCTTAATATCACGACCCTAATAAATTTTACATCGAACAACAGTATCCGTGCAATCGTAAGTACTCGAAAAACACCCTACAGCCTCAAGTATATTACGCACAAATCTAAACTAAATACATTTTCTAGATGGAGTATAGGACAATACGGAGCATCTACGAAATTCATTACATTTAATCTTCGGCACTCTATCGGAACGGTCGCGCTAAAAAAAAAAAAATTAGGAAACAATCTAATGGAAAAGTTACTCCGCGACCAATTAATTTATTCTACAAAGAACATTCTACCAAATACGTGGATACTTGGTACTTCGAAACAGAACGGACGAGCACTCGAAGTGGATTCGATTGAGCTATAGGAAGACATAAGCGAGACGGAGGATCGTCGGGAGACAGTTCAGTGGCCCTCCTCCCTTTCATCGCGCAATACCTAAAGCAACCTAAAGGCTACCAGCTCCTTGTCCTATATCTGACGTCACGGGCGTAAGCAGAGCTAACGGGCGCATGCGCGACTGTTCACCAAGATGGTGAATGTCCTGTAACTCTCACTCACTACGAAGGCAAGGCTGTCTTGGCCTGTCTGCGGCGAGCAGTAAGCGGGACTGACGTTCGTGCACGGCCGAATAAAGACAGACGAAACTTCACAGTACCCTTTTCTCTCCCCGTATAGAAGGCTCGTGTAAGGAAGAATTATTTGCCGATGATAGTGACGTTTTGTGATCCAGTGCCATGTGAAAAGTCCATCACGGATAAATACGCGAGAAGCGATCGACTTTCGCCGATTATGGATAAGAGAGAGCTGCTACCGAGCGCGAGGGCCTTTGACATCTCCGAACCATATTGAAGGTGGAGGCGGACAAGCGCCGACCCCGAGAAGGCGCTGTCACTCGAAAGGTATGTAACGTGCCCACCATTTCGTACCTTCGCGCAGCATAACATATGGATACGAGTGGTGTCCAATCCAGAAGGAAGGATCACCGCGGTGGTGGCCACTTGTTGCATTTGGACGCAACTCGGTGGAAGAATCCGGGATCCTGCGATTTTTACGTTATAGACGTAAAGAGAAATGGAGAATTCCAAGCGGAGAGAGAGAGAGAGAGAGAGAGTAAAAGAGAGAGCGATTATCTAGGAAATTAGAAATTCTTTCGCCTGCAAATTGCCAGGCTCTCTTTCAACTATTAAAGTTCAGTTCGAACGACTTTTCTCAGTATTCGCGCGTAAGTCGGCCGCGAGCAAGTGGCATTCTCGCGCATTGTCTTCGCGGAGACATCGCGGAGGGGTTAGTTTCCTTTCGCCGAGGGATCGTCCGTTATTCTCGATCCTACGTCCAGCCGTAAACATCGAAAATCGATAGCATATGTCGTACAGCGCGCGCGCGCCACAGCCGATTGCGCGAGAATTAACTTTCGCGCTCTCAAATCGTGAAAGTTGCCGCTCTGCGTCGTTGCAACTGGCCGCGCTAGCTGACTTACTTCCGCGGGGGCCATTCTCTCCTGCTTTCCATCGAATGTCACTAAATAGCCAACGGATACTCTCGCGTTCCACGCGCGCCTTCAGCTGGAGCGTAGAACTCGTGAGGTATTATCGCGCTATAGGTTACACGGATCTCTGTCGGTCGCGTTGCGTGTGTGAGGAATGAGAGAGAAAGAAAGAGAGAGAGAGAGAAGACGATTGTACCGACACGAGAAACCCGTCCAAATGCGCTTGAGCTTTTCTTCGAACGGCATACTCCGTCGAAGTATGCTACACGTCCCCTTACAACTATCGGCGCGCGTGAGAAGCAACCACGGTCCTATATCCTGGACAATTGAATCAGAGACGTTGTGAAATATGGAATGTCCCCCGATCGGATGATTTTGAAAACTATTGGCCAATCGCGTGAGTCCCTCGCGATTCTCAGAATCGATGACTGTCCGTAGAATCCAACGGACGTTCTTTATCTCGCACCGAGACTCTCCATCTTCGACTTGTTTTCTTTTTCTCTCTCTCTTTCTCTTCGAATTATTATTTCTCCTTGACTCTCGTCTTGCTTTTCACGCGCATCGCGAGGTCACGGTACTGCGATCAAGAAGAAACCACAATCCGCGCGTTTATTAATACGAACGACCAAGTAGATACGATGCTCCTTCGCGCAAGGAGAATCGACCTACGTAGGACGGCCGTTATTTCAGATACCCTCGGGTAAAAGTATTTTGCCCAGCCCCGTTTACCAGGGTGAGCGGGTACCGCGAATGCCTGTCTACGCGTCCGAGCATAACCTGTTTCCATCCACTGCTGCTTGGAAATCCTCGCGGTTGCGCGCGTTGAAGTCCTCTCCTCCTCCTCCTCCTTCTTCTCCTCCTCTCTCGGAGAGTTGAGGGAAGCGAATGAGGAGAGATATAGATAAGAAGGGTAAGGAGACGGAGTTTTAGCGGGAGAAAGGGAGAGACAAGGATCGTGTACGAGGTCGGAGAGGGAGGAGAGGAAAGAAAGGCGCATATAGAGAGGGAGAGTACACTTGGTGAAGTGGTGGGAGGAGGGAGTAGTGACGAAGGAGATAAAGATAGAAGTGCGCGGACATGGTTAGGGAGTAAGGAGGAAGCGCGATGGAGAGACAAAGGAATGGAAAGAAAGGGAAAAGTGGTATGGCGCTAGAATAGAGAGAGAAAGAGTGTGTGTGTGTGTGTGAGAGAGAGAGAGAGAGAGAGAGAGAGAGAGAGAGAGACGAGACGACGAGAATATTTTCACGCGCTCACATGATGCCAGTGATAAAAAGGGACGGAGGAGTGGGGTGGACGTAAGAGAGGACGAGAGAGGAGAGAGGGACTGATGTACCGTACCCACTGCCAGGCTAGACGTCGCTTGCACATAGCCTTCGCATTCTTCGGAGAAGTGAAAGCCAACAGTTTCAGGGAAATTCTGACGTCTCCTATACGGTATAGGTGAATCGCGACGATGATGCTTCTCCTGCATTTATTGATTTTCAGGAAGAAGATACCGAAGCGGTCAACCGTGACAACGAGCGCGCGGTCGTTTATTCGTTATTGGGCGCGTTGTCATTTAGATACGCGTCGCCGTAATTTTATCGCTAAGCCAATTTCGTTGTTGGTATTTTCCTTTTTCTTCTTCTTCTATGGGATTATCGTTAACGTTGTGCCATTCTCGATTTTGCATCGTCATATGTAGATTTTATGGAGGATGGTCTTTCGCGTGTTTTAGATTGACACTATTCCTACCACGAGTGGTCAAATGACCGTATTTAAAATTTTCGTCAGAATTTCCTTTATACAACGTATCGCCTTTAAATTTGACTACCTTTTTTTAAATATTGAGAAATGTATTATATGCATATTTTAGGAAAAGTGAAATTGAAAGGCGATATTTGTACATAGGGAATTGTAATGGAAATTTTGAAAACGGCCATTTGACCGGTCGGTAGGAATAGTGTTAATGGAAGATAAAGAATTAGGGGAAATTTGGAGAACAGAACTCAACTGAGTGGGTTGAATCAGATTGAGACACGGAGGCTGTAGGAGTTGACATTTGTTGCGGATTTGATCGGTAGGAGTGAATTTTAAAGTAAGATTTTATTTGGCCATCGAGATGTTTTGGGGACGAACGATGGAATTTGGGAATATGGAATCCTGTTATGCTAACGGATTATTATTTTTAGAGAAGAAACCACGCGTGTGATTTACCTAAAAGAAACTGTCTAATATCTCTCGAATGTCTATATATTACATTAGCTCTGAATTATCGTCATACGATAATATCAAAGATATGATTATTCAGATTTGAAAGAGGAAACAGAGATGAGTACCGAGATACAGACGTTTAGAAAAACGGGTCGTGATTTATGCGAATGAAGAAATTCAAAATTCGTCGGTTAGGCACTGTCTTCACGAAATGAAAAGATTATTAGGAGGTGACCGCGTTGGAACGCATGATGCGTATGAAAGTACCACGCGCGGTAATGGTAGACGTGAACTCTTGTGAAAAAGTTGCTAAGCTCCGAGTGTATCGTGAGAATGTCACTGAAAATCGTTACACGCTACCGAGGCTGCCGTCTGACGTAGTAGTAGAGGTGGAAGAGAATGTTGATATTAAAGGTAAAAACGAATAAAGCAAGGAGGGAATAATGTAGGCGCTGAAAGTGAAGGTAGGCGAGAGGGAGAAGGCGCGCGAGCCTGTGACGCGCGACAGGAGGGAGAGCCGAAACTTACTAAATAGTAAAGAAAACCAAGAAACGTTCGACTAATAAGCACTAATGAAAATACAATCGTCCGTTACTATCATCGCCTTGTGGCTCGACCAACAGGTACAATATATTATGTAACGAACCTGTACAAGTGACATTTGTATTTGCCAGTTTTGTAGGGAACGATACGCGTACCTGTTTCGTGGCGAACTGTAATATGTCCCACTTTCTATTTCGCTAAAGCGACCGATACTAGCGACAGATTTTAGTTCGAGCCAGGTGTCTGGATGGAAAACTTTTTTCACTTGGCGCGTTCCTCTCTCGGATGGATCGGTGCTTTTGAAATTATCCGTCCTACACGACCGATTCAGTTTTCTTTTCGTAGCGGACTCTGTCTCAAAACTTGTTGCTTTAGAAATCCAATGGAAACTCACGATACAAGACTCATGACGCGTAGGAATCGGTTATTGAATAAGAAAATGTACAGATTCTCGTACAGTAATTAATTTCTAACGATACTCCTACGCGATGTATTTTCGAGGATGGACGAAAAATGGTATTCCTTTTAACGTTCGAAATCTGTCTCAATTTTCAGATCAAGCACGGAAGCGTAACATGGTATCGAGGCGGAAAATACTCTCCCGTTCAAGGGATAATTTAGTAGAGTCGCAATACGAGGAGCAAGAAGAAGAGGACGTTTGGTACAATTTGGACAAATTGTACAAGGTAAGTCTACGCGATGATCGTAAATTTTTCATCGAATAGTTAAACGTGTTCGCTAGATATTGTTCGTTGTAATGGATTAAAATACGATTAAAGTTCTACTGTATTGTATTGACTGATTTTTATCTCGTTTATAGGATCACATACAAGAGGTGTTAGACAAGTGGAACCAAATAGATGACGAAATTTGGGCAAAAGTTATCGTTTTTGAGAGAAATAGGCGTGTTGCAAAAGCGTATGCAAGAGCGCCGGTTCTTACGATAAATGGTTCAAATGATGGATTCGACGGATTTAGGTAATTATTTAGAGGTCAGAAAATATTGTTAGATAACCGTCCGTTAATATTTTTCACGATTAACATTGAATTCTATGGTTTCCTTTTTATCAATGGTTTTATTTAGTTTATAAACAACGAACGAAATCTCAAATTGCATTTGTTACAGGATAACAGAGATCTAATTATTACACATTTGATTAGTCTATATTTTGTTTGGGTAACACGTGCATACTTATCTTGTAATTCTCGCTTCAAATGCAGGATAGGACTTTGCGGTTTTGACAATCCCATGAGGGATCCAAAAACTGACGAAGCAAAACGTCACTTACATCAAGGAGTGAAAATTAAAATGGACGAGCAAGGAAATATACTCATAAAGAGATTATGTAAAAACAATGTATACATTAGGGCTACGAGTCAAGAAGATAATGCAATTGGTTCGGAAATAACACGAAATTCACAAGGTGCTCTCGAACATGAGAAACCAGGGAAGGTATGAATATTTCTTAGAAGGTGTTGACGAACTTTGTATGTGTTTCCTGGGAATTCAAGAAGCGTATTTTTTTCACAAATTTTGGAATGTAAAGCATGGTCCAATGTACAACTTATCCATCGTCATTTTACTGAAATATTATCTGAGTTACATATCTAAACAGAAAATGGTTCCAATCAAAGTTATGGAGTTCCGAGTATTCTGTAAAAATATGGCAATTTTTATTTAAAAATTTCACTTAAATATATATATTAACTTTTTTAATTACTATATGTAACAATATATGTGTTATTTTGAAACTTTCTATAACATGGCCAAAATTCGTCAAAATTCAGAATGGACAATTTATACAGATTCCTTGTTAGCTTGGACCAGGAAGATAATAAGATTTCTGGATAAAGGAATATTAATATGCTATTTTCAGTTATTTGATATGAATAAATTCCAAGTGAACTTGTCGCGAGAAACTCTGAGAGCTTATCCAGACAGACGGCGACTAGAAATGCAGTGCCTTAGTGCTATTATTTTCGTTCGAACTGAGACTGATTTATTACAATGTCCAGTATGGGTACTTATTGTTAATGTAGTTGGACTAGATATGTTGAAATCAAAACTTCCACCAGGTACTTCTTTCAACCTAGTAATATGCACAATTACGTAACTTATATCGAAGTCTCTTGCTACTAATGACTGTGCAAATAAGTGTTCCTTTAAAAGAATTCGTATATTAGTTTTAGCATTACAAAGACCTGTGGATATCAAGAACCGTCCTAGAATACCAATTCCTGATGAAGATCCATACAGCGTAGCTGGAGTATCTAGCTCTATAGGACCTAGTGAAATTAGTCAAGCAGATAGAAATTCGAGAGAACAAATTTATGGGCAGTCAACGAGTTACCAACAGCGTCGAGCGGAACGACCACCAAAACTTCCACCTAGAGAAAACCTTTACAGCCATGATATCCCCAAGGTTATTTATTACGTCAAAACAAACTAATTTTTTTTTAACCATCACATAACTCAATAGAACTCGAAGCATCATGGCAATGTAATATTGAAGCATTATTTGTTATTACAGCCTGATTATGATGACATAGAAGATGATTACACACGAGCAATAAAATTGCCAAGTATAGCAAATGAAGAAAAGAGAAGCAAAAATGACGATAAAAAGAAATATGGTATGAGAAAATTTATATCTGCGTTGCGGTAACTGTAAGATCGATGAATATTAGATAAGCTAATATGCGAGGCATATTTCAGATGACCCGTACTATTGTGGATTACGCGCTCGTGTCCCAAATTTTGTAAAAATGGCCAGAAATGGTCAGAGTAAAGTAGTTACTTCCAGAGGGCATACAAGACCTCAACCAGCTCCATCTTATATTGGTCCTGCATATTCTAGTGGTCAGTCCTCTCAAATATATGGCCATCATGTGCCTACAAACCGACCACCTATTATGTACCATGCTCGAAGTTTTGAAAGTGGACTTGGTAAATAATATATTTCAGAAATATATTAGCTAATTTAAAGCAGCGTAAAAATAAATATTCGATTGAACATTGATCCCTACCTCATTATTTCATTGTTGATATATTAAGTAATGCAGATTATACTCTACATAAATAAATATGTTAATTTCAGACTCGGATAATAGAGTTGAATCACCGTACAATCACATATATGGTAGACTGCCAATTCTAACTAGGGGTGTGATACCTCCAGCACCTCGTGCAATGTATATTGGAGAATGGGATTAAGTTAAAAAATATCTCCATGTTTGTACCTATAAATTGTATATTGTTAATATACTACATAAACGCTCATATTTTTATGCAAGTGCATAAGCTCGATTCTTTTGTATTTTGTACATAACATAAACCTTATAATGCCAAGAAATTTAATAAACATCATTATCGCAATGTTTTTGACCAAACAGAATATTAATAGATCCAAGCCATAAAAGATTTTACTTCTGCATAGTCGTTAAGTATAATGTCACGTTTCTAATACTAAAGAATTTTTTATATTTTTAACGTATCTTTTAGTAAACATAATCATAACTTTATTAATGGATTGTTATGACCACTTACATTCTTAGAATAAAGCAGTTTATCCAATTATAATTTGTGTAAATTAATTAAACATATTATGCTACATACAGTATTTAATTTGTCCAGTTTTTGTGCAGAGATATATTTGGTTTGATTCATATGGCAAAGTTGAATGGTCATGAAGGGCACACCTATAATTGGTTAGTAGCTAATCAACTATGTGATTTTTAACCAATCAACGTAAAAGATCATCTTGCAAATTGTTTACTTTCGAAATATAAAGAAAATAATTGCGCATTTAATCATTGTAACGGGCATTCTAATTTTTTTTTTTATACAATGAGATCTGTTAAATAAGCAATAAAATATATTTGCATCTAAAGCTACTTTACGAATTCATAAAACACATTTTTGTGTGATGTAATCGGAGTTATAAAGTACAAATGTTCCGCGATCACTGCCACGTGTCAACAATTTCTTCTGATTTTATTGGCAAATGAAAATCTTTTCCACAGACTGTTAATAAAGTTTAACGACCTGTAAAGGATATTTTATTCTTGAAATTGTACGCATTTTATTTGTTACATCGGTAAATAAGTTATATTCAATTTTCAAGTGCAATCTTTCGATAAATATAAATATTAGTTGTGTCACCGAGGAGAGATTGTTGAAGAAGGTCAGCGCTTATGCGTCTAGAGAGGCCGCAAATTTTCACCGTGTTGAGCGCCACTTTGGAGTAACTACATGGCAAAGCAACACAGTTTACATTACAACTCCATAAGTACGGTTGATCGAGTAGAGCACTACAATTATCTTCGGAACCCGGCAAATCAGCCCCACCAAATACACAGGCGGTGACCCTCTTTAACGATCTCTCTTCGGTGGTTGTGTCGACCACTACAGTTGCATTAAGTGGAATGGGAGATGTTGAGAAAGTATAAAAGAGCACGAGCAATGAACGAATACGGCTTCTGAGGGGCAGCTTCAATTTGGGATTGTTGGTATTGTTTTTCGTCCGATTGACAATACGAATTATCCTGCAATGGCCCTCAGCCAAACTAGTGTGGTGAGTAAAGGAGAAACTGTGACAATTCCGAAAGAAATATGACTATGATGACGGAATGCGTAACATTGTTCTTTCAACTAATTTGTCATGGTTACTTCGGAGCACAATGATTTAAAACCGATGATGTTATCAAGTTTTTTCGCAACCAAATTGCACCATTCCTAACATGTTAGTCCTCTTTAGCTTGTTATCAATTAAATATAAGTCTTATAAATTTACTATGTAGGGTTATCTTGTTGACAATCCAACATTGAAATAATAGCGACCGTAACTACATTTACCTGCCAATAGAAACGATTGTCTACTTTATGAGAACTATTATTTTACGCTTGACTTACTCAACGCCGTACTTTCTTTTACCAATATTAAACATCAATTTTCGATAGGTTAATCTTGTAGATGTATAGCCGCAACCTTGTAACTATGATTTCCTCCAATTAATGTATAACATGGAGTGTGCGCTAAATTGTGCACGGTTAGAGTATATCTTCATAGTATCTTATTAATGAATAAATTGACATTGTATTAATTCGATGATTTACGTTGTCGATATACAATAACGATGACCTTAACATTACGTATGAATAAAATAAGTAATATTTAGATACTCCTCGTAATAGTATCTTCCTTACGATTTAAATCTCGTAATATTGTATTCTTAGCATAAATACTCCTTCGTATATTTAACGAATTAGATATTATAATTTATCGTACTACTAGTTCTAGTCGAAACTATTTTTCATGCTTTCCTTTATTCCGCAGCTGAAATTATACAACACTGTGATAGAAGACGTAATAGCAGGCGTACGCGAGTCGTTTATAGATGAAGGTGTGGACGAGCAGGTTTTACAAGAACTTAAACAAATATGGGAAACAAAGTTACTCTCCAGTAAAGCTGTAGAGCTAAAACCGGAACCGCAGCTTCCGCAGCTGAATACGTACAAGGTTGTACCTGTCAGTAAAGGTATAAATATAAATTTGTATAAGTTATTCTCTCCGGCCTTTTTGTAAAGCATAACTTTAGTTCTGCAGCCTACATACAAAATCATTCTGTGCAATCATTTGCAGGAAATACAGTACAGCAACCCCAGCAAGTACAGCAGCAGCAGCAACAGCCGCAACCGCAACCACAGCCTCAGCAACAACAACCGCAACCGCAACAGCAGCAACAGCAAGTACCAACCTCGCAACCACAATCCCAACCACAAACGCAGCCACAGTCACACGCACATACAGGCCCACCATTACAACAACATTCAAATGCGCCAGTTCAGCAAGTAGTAACTACACCAACTGCTGTGCTCAATCGTCAAGTACCAATCCAAATTACTTTACCCCCTCAACCTGCTGTGGGTGATGGCTCCCAACGTGTTTTGACGATTCAAGTTCCTGCATCTGCTATTCAAGGTAATATGGACGTGCATAAACATAGTCGCAGTTAGTCGCCATTTAAACTAACAAAATGTAGAACATTAATCTGGAAGTAATAATTAAAGAGCTAATTGTTTCTAGGAAACCAATTGCATACCATCTTGACTGGTCCAATAATATCCGCTGCAATGGGTTTACCTATTGATTTAGCAACTACATTGTTACAGCAACATGTAAATTCTACATTACAAGGACAAGCAACACTGGCACCACTTCAAGTGAATCAACCTCTTCAGGTTGTCACGCAGAGTACAAATAATGTGGCTATGCAACGTACTGTTCAGGGTCAGGTATGGTAGTGATCGCACTAAAGTTATATTTTATAATGTCGTAACATCCTTCCTTTTTCACTAACAGCAAAGCAATATAGCGCAGTTGGATGGGCCGTTAGGAGATTCGTCGGACGATGATGAAGAAGAGGAAGAAGAGGATAACGACGATGATGATGAAGATCTTGATGATAAGGAGGAGGAAGAGAATGATGAAGCAGCTGCACGAGAGGAGGTTCTTAAAAATTTATTTTTATTCATAATAAAATATAAATAGCACTTGCAGAATGTGTTATACAAATACTTGATGGAGGTTGATTTTGTCATACTAACTTTTATTATTCTCAAAGTTGTAATTCAAATAATTTAGAATTGCTTTTACATAGGAACCTTTAAATTCTGAAGATGATGTCTCAGACGATGATCCTGCTGATCTTTTTGACACAGATAACGTAGTAGTGTGTCAGTATGATAAGGTGACATAAAACTATTTAAAAATTGAATTTGAAAGCACATTCGATTACTATTGTACTATTTAAATTTATTTCCAGATTACAAGGAGTAGAAACAAATGGAAATTTTATTTAAAAGATGGTATAATGAATTTAAGTGGGAAAGATTACGTATTCCAAAAGGCAAATGGTGATGCTGAATGGTAACTTTGCACGTGATGCTGTTTGGATGGATAAAGGTTGTCTGCAGTAATCTTACATAGAGAAAACTGCATCTTGAGGCAGGTTAATAATGTGTTCATGTGAAGTTGTGTTTAAAGTTTAAACACTGGACAGCAGCAGCAGCCTCTGTGATGGTTTCATTCATTGTGTGACAATGTTGCAGTCCAAACGGAAGTCAGCAGGGGAATAATGTCAGAGCACCAAAATATATAATGTCCCACTGGAAACTTTTGAACAGGATATAATTTTGATTATATCTTTATTGTTTCCTTTAGATAGATAGAAATTTATAATTATTGTGTTACAGAAAAGCCTTCCATAATTTGTTATATATCCCTTTTACATTACTCTCCTTATTCCCTCGTAACTACCCCGTGCAACAGAAGCCGAAGAATAAAGATGGCTGTTAATATATATTGGCCAAAAAATAAGGCTTGAGTGCCTAATTTTTGTAAAATAACATTAAAATTGCGCCTACTTTACCGATGTCTACCCAATGTGAAAATACTAGACAAAATCAGCATGAAGATAGATATATTTGATATAGACTTAACTGGTTTGCATTCTATTTGTCATCTTATCTTTAAATTTTGTTTGTATATAAAAACACTGATTATATAAGGACCCATAATAATTCTTACGATTAAAGATTTCTTATCGTTGGAAAAAATCCAGGATTTATAGTTGATTACTATAGATAAAAATAGTCCACTGAAAGGTCAATTTATTGGTTAGAATTTTCCAGTATCTCAACAATCCCTATCATCAGAATTATCTTTAATTACTTTAACCAAGTGTATATATATACATATACATATGTATGAATGTATGTGTATACATATGTATATATGTTAAAATCTCGGACTCTGAACTTTTTCACATGAAGCAAGTGTACATATATGAAGAAATTGCAAATTACAAATAATGTGATGCTTTTAAAAATAAATGTGTCTTATGCTGTTATAAAAGTTGCCGATATGGTCATTATAAGGCCACTATTGATCCTGCTATATTTGTTTGTTATAAATTTCTAGGTGCACGATGAGCAAAATATAAACACAGTTCCTAGCGACTGACAATTTAAAAATTAGTTTTTAAATTACAATAATAATAATGTTTTACACCGAAGAACATCCTATATAAATTGATAAAGCTAGCAACCTGAAAATTTGGATAACGTTCTTTAATGGTAGAAGGCTGCGAGTATATCTTAGTTCGCGAAGTACTAAAATCACTTACGTGTAAAGGTTTTTGTTTCAATACCTGTAATTAAAAGGCTAGTAATTTATATACTGTGAAACTACTGCAGAATATTTGATTGTATAGTAATCATATAAAGTGTACTTAGTAATGGGATCAAGAGCCTTAGCATTGTATCGATACACCAAGAATTTTTTTAAGTTTAGCGATAGGACTGATTAACTCATGCATAATATCAATACCTCATAGAAGTAATTTTGATTCCTTGCAAATAAGAATAAATGTTTTACAGTAACACATTACTTTTATAACTGTCCGTGGATGAATAATATAAACTATAATAATCACTATAAGAATTTTTCATAACATATTTATACAATTTTACATAATTATGTGAACATATAATTTATTTTAAGGTAATGATGATACAGCATTAAGCATCTTCCAAATATTTCTTTTTATTGACGTTATGTAATAAATAATTATTTAAAAAATTGACTTGTAAAATCGAAGAATGCCTTTTTATTGAGATAGAATTCTAGGTTCTTAGAAGGCAGTTGTCTAGAGATAGATATGAATAATTTCAGTGCATTAAAAAACTTTCCTTGAATGCTTTTAAATACTTAACATGTGTATAATTTTAGCATCTAAGAGATTTGTGTTAATAATATTTTTCCCTTTCATTGCTTTTGTGCAATTACGGATTTGTGGAGTTTTGTAGCTGTTACTTGAGTTCTTTATGATAAACTGAAAATAATGTTAATTATTTTTGCGATTTTACAATTACTAGTGGCATTAATATTGTGGTAACATATTTAATTTATCAATTCCCATTGTAACAAATTTATATGTAGAAATATACATATTGTATAACACATAATGCATTATTGTTACGGACAATTCATACACATACATTGAAAAATAATCTTGAATTGGAGTATAAAATAGGTCAGGTATAAATAATATTATATATGCCAATTAAAAAGATGAATCATGCCCAAGGGGACATATTGCAATAATTATGACAATTTCATTGTCTAGAGCTAAAATTGAACAAAGTGACATGTATATTACAATTACCTTCCAAATAATGCAAAGGATTATTTAACAGCACGTTATTTAATAATTAGGAATTTACATAATATGTCTATAATAATCACCCATACAAACTTAAAAGAAAATCTGACCATAACTATGTCCCCAACCATGTTTATTTTCGATTAAGTTTTAGTGCTATTTTACACATACCACTATCTTACACATTAATTTCCATATACAAAAATAACAAAACATAGCTGTCTAATCACTACCAATTACCTGTATATACAGATCATCATTAGAATGAGATTATATATTAAAATCAGTGTGTTGTTACCTTGATTTCGTGTGGTACACTTTTATCGAAGCTATTATGCTCTGTGTATTTGACATCAATTACACATAGTTCAAGTCTGTTTCTTTGTTAGCTGGCCTACTACATTTACATAATTAAATGGTATCAGTCCAACATTCACACCATCGGTTGCTCTCCACCACCCTGAGCTATTTTTAGGTTGTAAAGATTGTGGTGCCAACCATATTTTTTGACCGACCCGTAAACTTAATTCCTCGTTCGACGTTGCAACAAAATCATACAAAACTGTAGCACTATATACTGGCTCTTCATATGAAAACCATTCTTTTGGATCTGTACCTGAAAATAGTAATTAATATGAAATGTATAAAATATACACAAAATACTATACATGTTATGCTTGAAAATAATAAGCTGAAGGATATTCTGTTTTAGTGTCAAAAGAATTTTAAGTTTTAGTGTACTACATACATACAGTTTTTTACTATTTTACTTACAATTCGATTTGATTTGTTTTACATTGCTCGATATTTTGTGTATCAAATATGGAACAGCTACAAATGCACCGAAGAGCAAAAGACCAGGCCAGGCCGTTGAAGAGATCTTTCCTACAGTAATAGCTTCAGTTCCTGTAGTTTTCCATACTTCTTCGTGAATAGGATTTTCACTTCTCATACCTGACATATAAGGAAACAAAGTCTACATAGCTAAATCTTGTAATTTATAGTCTATCATTTCTTAGACAAACATAGAAATGTATAAGAAATATCAAGACAGATATTTTCTTTGCTAAAATTGACCGTAACAATATTTTTAGCATCACTGCACGGTAACTTACCAAGTGCATACATAAGCTTATTGCATATCCATTTTAACAAACGGATCAACGTAAGAGTACTCAATAATTGTCCAATAGTGGTACGCAGTCTTGTTATATTTTCTGCAACGCTTAAAACTGCTCTTACAGAGCTCGTCATTGCAAAATGTGTAGATTCCAACATCATTGTAATCGATGAAAATGTTTGCAGAACCGATTCTACCAGATGCAAGGTCGACCTAGTGCTTTCTTCTGCATATTGAAAAATCCTGCAAATTCAGTATTTACTTTCAATTTGATATCATTATTAAAATACCATATCAAAAATGTTTCCGCGAAATTACAATTATTCGTACAATTGTAATTACTTATGTGTACTATTGCAAACGCACCTGGATTCGGGACCGTTGGGTCCATTCATGTTACCATAATTATTAAATACGGATGTACCCGAGTATGGTGAGTAACCATTAAACGGTCCATAACTTCCGTATCCTCTGTTATAATAATTATTGCCATATCCATAATTGCCATAATAATTGGACCCTAAGGAGGATCGATAATCAACATTTCCAGAGTAGGTTTGGAGTCCTTGACGAGGTGGTAAAGGAGGTGGTGTCGTGGTTTGAACATTGGGTGTGGGTTGACCGCCGAATGTTGGTTGTATGCTCGGTGTACTGTTAAATGAATTTGTGAAATTTCTAAAGATCATCTCCGATGTGTGCGTTTACATATAAACTACATTCCATAGAATCTAGACAATTAATATAACACAAGGATATTCGCTGCAACAATAACAAAATTTACAACGAAGTACGACTAGGTAGAAGATTTTTTCTCAGAATAAATGCCGTTATTCTTGGTACAGAGTTTCGTCTGTATAAAGAGAATACTAAAAAATTATAGCGTATTCGGCAATGTACGAATCTCATAACGAATTATTAGAATTGGACATTGGCACCCTTGACCATACCTCGTTAAAACGGACGATGCATTTTTTAGCTGATTGCCGTTAAGTATATTTATATTCTCCGATGCCATTCCTCCAATTTCGAACTAAATAGTTAGCTTATTTCTTCACATACATCACTTTGTCGAACCTTAAAATGCTGCACGTTCACAACACAGGTTTCTTGCTCAAAGTTCACAGTCGTTTAAATCAAGTTTAAATAATCTTTTTTCATTGTAGTCAAAGTTCACTTCAGTTCGAATCGATGCTCTCTCTTCCGTGCTCTATTCCAACGATCTGTCTTTTTTTCTTGTCATAAATACTATTACGCATGTGCAGGTATTAACCAGCTTAAAATCTGTAATAAATGAAGCGTAATGTAGGGGTACCCTCGTCCGATACGGTTATCAAGTTGAATGTTAGAGTCGTAAGTTTTCTTTTTAAAGTGACAGCAAGCGCACTACACCTGTAATCTGGAATTTGCATTCCAAAGTAGCGTGCAAAGGTTTCGTACTAACATCAATTAGCATCGCGCTCATTTCAGAAACAACCATCCACACCCATTTCTATTTAGCTCCCCAATTTTACGAACCTGCATTTTTTCTGCCGAAAGAGCTCATAGGTCGCAGCACAAGGATGCTGATAGCCACCAATCAAAAGGCACCGCGATCCTCGTAAAGTCGCTATCATACTCTCACTTCTTGTCTATCTATCTTGTCAGCTTGAAATATATAGCAGTACACGAATGCTATATACAAATGAAGTATTATTTCCCCTTTTTTCTTATCTGCGTTATCGAAATAAACAGCAATTAAATATGGCGAATATGTACCAAATGAATATCACGAAGTTTGCTACTGTTTGGTACTAACCTCACAGAGGGATCTGCCTATCTCTCTACGATTCAATTCAATTCAATTCTACCGGCGTGTTTTGATGTAGAGTTGTGTAGAGTATACGCAAGTATATGCGAAAGGCAGCTAAAGGTTATAAAGAATGACAAACACGAAAATACTGACAAATCTGCCTGTTTCTAAAATAATTCGGTTATCAAAATTGTTTCCGCCGATTAATATTCTTCCACATAAAGTTGTTCCACAAGACGTAGACTCGTCTACACATTGTTATAAGGCATGTTATAACCTCTTTACCGTATAACTTCAATTATTGCGTTTGAATTTACGGATCATTTATGAAATGAACGAAGGGACATTTGTTGCGGAACCTACGTCCGTTTATGTTGATGTCGTAAAAAGAATAATGTTATGTCGTATGATAAATTATGATACAGATAGCGAGAGGATTGTTATCAAAAAATATTCAGTGCTCGAGAGCAAGATATAAAAGACCGTAAAATTATTTTAATGTATGGACATGTATGCTATGTTCTAATAGTATGACATTTAAAATTCAGCAATTACTGGAGTATGGATATATCAGGTCACCTAATGTAGGCATGCACACTCTTCTCCCTCTTGGAATACGAGTATTGGATAAGTTAAAAAGTCTAGTCGATAATGAAATGACAAAAATTGGAGCGCAAAAGATACTGTTGCCATCGTTAACGAGTTCAGAGTTATGGAAAAGGACTAACAGATATAACACGGCCAATACAGAACTCTTCATAATGAGGGATAGAAACAAGCGAGAATATATCCTAGGTCCGGTGAGTATTTTATAATAAAGTAATAATTAACAAAGAATTCCATCAGAATGTGTAATCTTTTACAGACATATGAAGAAGCAATCTGTGAGTTATTAAAGTCGGTGGGACGTATCTCTGAAAAAGCGTTACCTATTAGATTATATCAAATTTCCAGAAAATGGAGGGACGAGATAAAACCTCGCCTAGGTTTCCTGCGTAGTAAAGAATTTATTATGAAAGATTTGTATACATTCGATGATTCCTTGGACAATGCGGAATACACTTACGACTTAGTATGTAAAGCTTATGACAATATATTTCAACAACTTGGTATAAATTTTATAAAAGGTTAGCAGTATTCATTAAAATAACAGAAACAAAGCAATCACATTTCCTACGTTCTGGATCGTTTCAGCTGTTGGTGACACAGGCACTATCGGCGGTGCAATGTCTCACGAGTATCATTATGTATGCGATGTTGGAGAAGATATCGTTCTCGAATGTTCATCGTGTAATAAGTACATGAATAAAAATATTTGTAAAGAATCTGTATGTACTGAATGCGGAAATGCATTTATCGAACACACTACTATAGAGGTAACATTACAGTGGTCCATAACTAATGGAAGTCATGTTCATATTGAGATTTCAATTTTATATTCAAATTTTGTTTGTAATATTCATGATTGTAATATTATATTTAAGGTTGGCCATGTGTTTCTTTTGAATACTTTGTATTCAGAGCAGTTAAATGCATTTTATCAAGATACCAGTGCCAAGTCTTCGATACCTCTTGCAATGGGATGCTATGGGCTTGGGCTAACTCGCATTATGGCCGCAGCAGTTCAAATTTTATCAACCAGCGATGGATTAAGGTGGCCTAAATGTATAGCACCGTATACAGTTTGCATCATTCCACCAAAAGTAAGTACTTTATATTTACAATTGCTTTGTGCAGTAATCAGCACCACGATTCTTTCGTTGCAGGCTGGAAGTAAAGAGGAGCCTGGTGCCAAATACATTGATCATATAGTAAAAACTTTATACCAATTAAATATAGATGCTATAATTGACGACAGAATAAATACTACAATTGGAAAGCGTTTAATACATGCATACTGCATCGGTTATGCTTATGCGGTTGTTATAGGCAAATCTGCAGTTAAACAAACGCCATTATTCGAAATTATTGATTTGCGAACTTCAGAAAAATTGGAAGTACCCTTAGAAGGTATAAGCGACTATTTTAATGAAGAAAAGTGCAGGGTAAATATTGCGCCATAGCTATGAATGAAGTGGATTTAGAAATAAGGCGGTATGATTTTGTATGGTAGCAGTATGGTTTGATGGAGTACAATATTCCGTAGACACATGCTATGTGTGTTTGCATAATAAAAATATGTATAATTAAAAGGAATTTTACTTATATAGTATATGGGAGAACTATATAGTATGCATCTCCTTAATTCTCCAGCTTTACTTTTATTTTGTGATATGCATTACATAGCAATCCACGTAAATTCCAAATATTTTTAAAACTTTCAGGTTGAACATTATATGCTGCGTCGACAGCCTTTGCCCAGATTTCTGTTTCTTTCTGTCCTTTGTTAACAGGAAGATCTATGCTCCACAATGTCCAACTCCAGTAACGTCCTTCTTTCGCTGTGTCATCCTCCATTAAGTCTGCTGTGTGCCATGTGTTGCCTTGGTCATTTGTTATGTCAACTCGTACGATCTTTCGACCTCCCCCTGACCATGCGTATCCTGCAGGAAATTAATGGATACAATGAATTATCAAGGGAAGTAAAGTATTATACACGAGCTTATACCTTTAACAGGTATTTTTCCATCCTTTATTTTTACTCTTTCTAAGTTCACTGGATCACATATAGCAGATATTACAGGCATTTCTTGTATGGCAGGTGATTTAGAAAAATCAACGGTATCCCAGTCTGTACTAGGAGAAAACCCTTTATAATCTCCCTGTTGCCATTGAGATTGACTTTCTTCTTTTGAAACTGTAATTTTACCTGTAATATTCAATACAATAATTTAAATATTTTCATATACTTCTACTTATATACGTTTTTAAAATTGTTATCACATACCAAGCCATTTTACACTTCTCGCACCGACAACACCCGGTACTATTACTCGTATTGGAAAGCCATGATCTCTGGGAATAGGTTGTCCATTCATTTCATATGCTAAAATGACATCTGCTCTGGGATCCATTGCTTTACTAATAGGAATACTAGCACCATACGGAGAACCAGACGGATCTAAATCCAATCCGTCAAACTAATGGGAACATTAAGTAAACTAGATAATATTTAGTAAAAGTTATTTTACTCATTTTGAAATCGATATGTATTACACATACTTGCACATGTTCATAATCATTTTCATTTACTCCCAAGTCTTTAAGGATGTCACATAGTCGAGCACCACTCCAAACGGCATTTCCTATAGCACCCACCCCCCAACTCAAGCCCTTTAAACTTTTCTCCTGACAAGAAACTTCTGATTACTCTTCATCCTCTACACTTTCCAATAAAAGAGTTTTTATAGAAAATAATAAGTTTACCTTATAAATCTGGACTCTACTCTACAACATATATCAATGTATATTGTACCTGTGCCATTTCTGACCGTCTATTTCCTCCACACATTACAGCACCTGTGATTGTATACTTTGGATATTTTTTTACTGCTTCATAATCGACTGTTTTTTTTGTTACGTCTCCTACAGCTATTTCTACACTGTAATCTTCTAAATCAATTAGGGGGACGGGAAGATGATTTCTAACATAAAAGAATTCTCTAAAACATAGAACAAATTGCTATTACAGTATTGAAATTAACATTTTCATAAACTGAAATTTCTATTTTGAAACTTACGCTGGGGTGTGAAAGCTGTCTACTAACATTGAAGATGGAGGTTCGGCGCAATAAGGTTTATGTCCGTTAACTTTTAAAGCTTTATGGCGAACGGGATCAGCTACATAAGGATCAGTAAGATCGCTCTTATTTGAATCAGCATCTTCTAGCGATATGTTGCCAATTCTCATTGATTCAAGTAACTCATATATTTGTGGCGTATTGTGATTAGCAAAGATACTCCAAAATGGTTCTATCATACTCCCAGCGGCCATTATTATTTTAGAAGGGCCACCAGGATGTTTCTCGATAAAATTCGTTATATCATATACTCCTTGCTTATATGTAACCCAAATGCCATCCTTCTTATTATCGTGTTTTCCTACTTCCTCCATCGTGTAAGTTTGCAAATCCTCTCTTATTTTTCCACAGGAGTTATTTTCCTTCGTGATAGCATGAACTTTTCGTGTCGAGGATGTATATAAATAATATATGCCTATGATCGACGAGACAATAATAATTGACTTGTATCTCGCATTATTCTCCGTTCCGTTGCAGTCGTCGAAAAAGTGCTGTTTTCTCGTATGATAGTTGCAATGTGTAACAGCGACGGCTTTTCCCAACATTCTCGACAATGTGAACTGACATCTGAAAGAAGGATTTACACATGTAAAAAAGAGTATAGCGTTTGAAATAAAATTGTAGAATAACGTATAATTGAAGAGTACCTTTGTCGTGTTATGTGGTAAAGTATCTTTGCTCGCAGAGTCATTGCTTGGATGGCTTGTTTTTGTAATATTAAATTTATTTAATGTTTAAAATAATACAACATAAATTGTTAACAGGTGTACCTGTGTTTACACTATTAATGTGCGCTCCGGTAAATTTAGCCGATTACGTTTAATTGTAAGAAAGACTCACGGTGTTTGGTGTCAAGGGATTATCACGTCCTCATTGTTTTAAACTGTTTCAAGCCTGATAAAATATTCACATGTACCGGCGGCTTATTCGATTCTACGTATTGTTGAAAGCCTACGTACACATTTAAACGTATCAGTAATCATGTACGGCGATTTTTCTATGATGGCGCCCTGTCAACGCCGTATGCACACATTTTCCTGATTGTACACGTTGTCTTATTTACTTACCGATATTTTTAACATTTCCTTTATAAACTCACAAAGAGCCTGTTTACTTGTGCTAAGATTCGGACTGACAGAAAAAGATACTTCGCGCTTGTCTTGTAAATTCCTGCACCATGCAGAAAAATATTCGGTTTATTGGTAAATATTCTTTTGTAGAGCGTATTTATCTGAATTCTTTCGATTGTGCCCTTTCTGTTACATAATAATTTTATCATACTTCCCCATAATCAGCCATATTAATCCAGATAATCACGTTGCGTGTAATATTGCAACATACTTAGGAACAGGAGGTTATAACATTACTTCCATTGTACTATATAAGTTTCATGATTTAACATATTGGTACTTAGTTTATTTAAAATTTACCAACTTCCCTTTGATTAATTTTAAATGAATGGAGGAAAATAATATTGGATAGTAGTAGAATAGAAAACCCGTGACTTTTAATTATATTATTAATAATTAATGATTTTAGGTAATGGACAAGAATAAATAAATTGTCATGACGATGGCTATGCGTAAGAGGAGCGGTTCTGGCTCCAAACGTCAACATAAAGGGAAACTCGTTCCCATCTATGAAAGTTTTTTCAAGGGAGAGGATCTAACAACATCCTATCCTAATTTTTGGAACGAATTGTTCTTAATCAAACCGATGGTTAGTTACATTAATTGATATAAAACCTTTCATTTTTCCTGACAGAATTTTAATGTAGGACAAATAAATTTTGCGTTATTTCACTATGCTTACATTCATAATTTTAAACACATCAGGAACCGCGATGTTTGGGTAGATTTCTTTGCGCTTAACATCTTCTCATCTGGAAAAAACAAACGTTTGCTAATGACGACCTATTAATATTATGAAAACACTACCAATTATTAAAAATATACTTTATGACTTCTTCCGTGTTTTGGTGAACATCCACGTCCTGGTGACTTAGACTTTTTTCTTCTTTTTTGTTGTACATACTCGTGCTCATCGTACGAGCTATCTAAGTTATCCGAAGACTCGGAAAGGTATTTGTCATCGTCATACTGCGATTCACGAGCAGCACTCGGTAGTTTCTTTTTGTTTTTACTACTCTTCTTACACCTAGCTGTACCAATGAAAGACAAGCGCAGCAGATATTTTTTATAAAGTTAAAAAATCTTATTGGTACAATTTTATAATAAGGTTGTTAAACCATCACTCACGTTTCTCTTGTATATCTTCGCATTCTAAATCATCTTCGAGACTACCTGGCAAAAATTTACACTTAAAATTAAACCATGCTTCACTAGTTTGTACTTTATACTTGAGACACTTTAATTGAAACCAGCATACTCTTCCATAGTATTTCGTTACTTCCCATGTTGGAAGAGTCTATTAAAATATTTAAGCATAAATGATTAAAATAAATTGACATTCATCTTCCAGGCGTATTGTAATAAACTAACTTACCTGAATTATTTTAGTGAGAAGTTTACCAACTACCATGATAATGCTTCAAAGTATATAAATTCATAACAAATGTATTACACGAATTTTATACATTTAACTCAAAAGTCAACTTTGCATCGAAGTACTTTGTGTCTTTTACATGATTTCATAAAATTTACTAAAAATGTAAAATTATAATGCGTTATAAATTTGTCACTGCCAGGAAACCATCAGTTATGGCCTTCTCCTGTTGAAAAAACAGAAGACATTGTGAGAAAACAATTATAAAGACTTTTGTCTACTACGTGGTTTCATAAATTGCCTTTTGCTTTCATACGCGTCAACTATTTATTGTAAAAATTTCGTTTTTATTAATGTTTTAGGTTCCTCATATTGAAAGTGAAATTCTTCATATGACAGGTGAACAATTGAATGCTACCAGAGAGAACTTAAATGCATTAGTATGTCATTGTGTAGACACGTTAGTCGATGAACATCCATTTAGAGTAGTGTACGCATTGCAAACTTTAGCAGCTGTTATCCAGTCAATGTATAAAAAAGCTAGTCAAGGTGATTGCGGATTCAATTTAATAGACATTCTAGTGGGATTTGATTCTGCGGAACAAAGAATGACAACTTTAATGCAACATTGTAATAATTTTTTGACAGGTAAGAATAACAATAGAAACACAGATGAACAGTTGTTTAATAATATTAAAATCAAGAGAGTTCATTATTGAATGTTGTTGATGTATAGAATAATAAGTTCCTATACCGTCGATTAACATATCTTATGCACCTTTTTAATATAGATTAAAAGAAATTACTGTTTTCACATTGTCGATTGCAGGTGAATATCCTGATAGTTTAAAAGCATTATGTTTGAAATTGTTACTAATTATTGTAACTGGTATGGATAATGTCAGTCAGAATACATTACTGGAGTATGTGATGCTTAATAGTGTATTTGAATCTCTGGTTCAAGTAAGTGTTACAAAATTTATGTTCATACCTTCAAACTATGAAGAATGTATTTGACTTGAGTCATTATTTCACAAAGACATATAAACATAAGCTAAATTACATACTTAGTCATATACATTGATATAAAATATAGAATTTATACAATATTAAATCGCAAATAATAATTTATCTAATTTTCATATGCAGTTATTGAAAGATACAACTGCTAGAAATCGTCATGGTCATGATGCAGTATTGCTGTTAACGCTTCTAGTCAACTACAGAAAGCATGAAAGTGCAAATCCTTATATTGTCAAATTATCGATCCTAGATGACGAGCTGGCTCTCAATGGTTATGGACAAGTAATATCAAGTTCCTTGACTGAATTTTGCAGGCAATTTGCTCAACAGAGAGCAGGTATGGATCAAGATTCATAAAGGCTTGTATATTCCTGTGTCAATGAAACAGCTATAAGAAATATCTAATGCAGATTTAAGTTGTAGAATTTTGACATTATTAGAATCCGATGTATGGTACAAGAAGTATTTCAAAGTACTGTGCATTTTAGAAATACAAGCATCATGGCTCTCATCTTTAACTAGTATAGTCGGCAGTATGTTTGTTGGGGAAGAAGAGGCAAAAACACAACAAGTTCGGGCAAATAATGCCTTACTGTTAGCACTTTACGAGGCTACACATTTAAATCGTAATTTCGTAACTACATTGGCATATACACAAACTGATACAAGTGCACCACCATCGCCAAATAACACTTTAGGTCCAAATGCCGTAGCACCCGGATCTCAACCTCCAGATGTTATGGCTCAACCGTTTAATTTGTTAGCTACATTTTTGCAATACTGGTAAGATTGATAAATGATATATAAATATATTTTTATCCATACAATATACACAATACTGTTGCAGTTCGATAGTTATGCAAGTGATCAGAACAGAGGCAATAATGAATAATGTCAAACTCTGTTTCTTAATACTAAGTTGTATAGCGGAGGATCAATATGCAAACAGTTTGATGCATGACGCTAATTTATCATTCAGGGTGCAATTACATAGGGTGCCTATGCACCACAGAAAATTACACGATAAAGCTGCACCGGCTCAACCTTTGGCAGCTACATTATTAGGTATAAATATTTTTACAGATGTCCTATTAGTAGTTACTTTGCCGCATTACAAAATGATATATATTTAGATTTACTCGTTGAATTTGTAACATCTCACATGATGAAGAAATTTCCTCTTGAACTCTATCATCAATGTATTGGAGTCCTTCAAAGGTTGCTCTGTTATCAAAAAAGATGTAGAGTTAGACTTGGATACCAGTGGCGAGATCTTTGGACAGCATTGATTAATCTTCTCAAATTTCTTACAACGCACGAAAGTCACCTTGTCAAAAAAATGAATATTTTCCCTTTGGCCATTCAGGTAATAAAAAATAAAAAAAGGTTACTTAATAAAGAAACTTCTAATTTTACAATCTGAAACAAATCTGCAATTTTGTACTTATTACATAGGTCGTAAATATTTTGAATTTATTCATTACATACGGGGATACATTTCTGTCTTCACCGAGCAGCTATGACGAATTATTTTATGAAATAATACGAATGAGACTTATTTTTACAAATCTTAACGCTATGGGTAAGTAAGATATCTTATACGAGAACATATACAGTATTAACAACAGTGAAATTTTTTCAGCGCTGAGGTATTCAACTAGTGAATCCTATGAATATAAAGAGCACGCTTTGAAATTAACCAACTCTCTTGTGAATATGAGAGACATAGTGAATCATTTTCCACCTAAAATAGCTGCTTGGTTAGCTAGTGAGAGTTTATCAACACCAACGGAGCAGCAAATTTTGGCAATTATTATACAGAATTATGACAGCCTCACATTAAAATTACAGGATAATTTAGATCAATATGAAAGATATTCGGAGAAGCCTAATCATACATCATTTTTCGAAGAAATGGTACTTACGCAATACGGATCTATATACTTTAATAATGATCTATTGTTGACAGAATCATACATTGCTCTTTGCTTTCTAGGTAACAGGAGTTGTTACAGATACGCGGGGTGCAATAGATCTCAGCGGACTAGACACTCAAGCAATTTTGCAAGAACTTTCTAATATTTCCTAACACAAACAGGCTATATATTATTAGTGATGATGATTCTATTAATATGTTGTACTTTTTTACGTGTATATTGTCTATACTAAATGGAGAAATCGTATTATAATGACTTGAATAATTGCAAGGGCAGTAAAGCTTCAGTATCGAGTTTATTACACTTTCTCGAGTGTTTACAAGATGCCATTTACAAAACTTGAATAACAAACATATTAATATTGTCCGATACTGTAGTTATCTTTGTGGTAACTGTTTTTGTAATTTACATTGACAAACTTATTTATACAGCATTACATATTTGGCAGGTATTAAAAATGTTTGGTATTACAAAATGTGTAATATCATTATGTTAGCAAATCAAAACAACACAGCCTATAGAAAATTTTATATTACGTAAAAAAAGTTAAAAATTCATGTCAAACTCAGGTAAATTTTTCTTCTATATACAATTTTATAATGAAATAGAGCATTAAAGCTTGTACAGAGCTATGTACCAAATTCTTTCATGTTTTGTCATTGCGTGGAGCAAAGTGATGATATAATATAATTTATTATACATAACATCGTGTTACGCTTGATTTTCTTTTAGGCATGCCTTTGATTGCTGCTTGTTAAGCATAGCAATTCCAGCTTTAGACTGATTTTTTCTGTTAAGCTCTTTACTGATAAAATCCCCGATATTAACTACTTCATCCAAGTTTACGCCAGTTTCCAAACCTTGCCCATTTAAAAAATATAATAAATCTTCAGTTGCTATATTTCCTGAAGCACCAGCAGCATATGGACATCCTCCAAGTCCAGCAACCGATGAATCAAATACTCGCACTCCTTCTTCCAACCCTGCATATATATTAGCTAGTGCTTGGCCATATGTATCATGACAGTGAAGTGCAAATTCCTTCATGTTGCAAGATGATGTATGTTTTATTTCATTTAAGACAGTTTTAATTTTCTTAGGTGTGCCAACACCAATTGTATCTCCTAGAGAAATTTCATAACATCCAATATTCAACATAATAGCTGCCAAGCTTGCTACCATTTTTGGATTAATATCACCTTCATATGGACAGCCAACGATGCAAGATATATACCCTCTAACTTTTACATTGTGTCGAATTGCTTCTTTCGTGACTGCAGTAAAATTTGTTATACTTTCGCTTATGGAACAATTAGTGTTCTTTTTAGAAAATGATTCTGAAGCTGATCCAAAAACAGCTATTTCTTTTACACCAACGCATAATGCAGTTTCTAAACCTTTTAAATTTGGCACAAGAACAGGATACGATACGTCAGATTTTTTTTTAATTTCTTGAAACACTTCAGTATTATCTGCCATTTGCGGAACCCATTTGGGTGATACAAAACTTGTTACTTCTATGGTTTTTAATCCAACTTCTGATAATCTGTTAATGAAATTAACTTTAGTACTTTTTGGAACGATCTGCTTTTCATTCTGTAACCCATCTCGTGGACCAACTTCAACAATTCTTACAAAATCACTGTATGACCTGGTACTTGTAAAAGTCATACCGACCTTTGGACGAAACTTTGCTAAATGTAACGCATTTTTCAATACCAATCTCATGATTGTATAATTTACACTGTGGATAATTTTTAAAGAATAATTCACTATCTACTATATACAAATCATATGTAGTACTTATTGGTACAGAAATTTCAAACTGTATGCAGAATTTTATGTCATTCACTCTGGAAAAAAATAATAAACAATAAGGAATACGCAATCGTGATATACTTATCATAATTTATTATTTAAGAGAAAATTTTATCATATAAATATATAACCTTATTGGACCTGTTTCTTTATTCTCTTATTATGTATTTCGCAAACGTAAGATACATCACACATATGGTTTACTGATAAAGCATCACAAATCAGAGAATTTTGCACTTTATTGACAAAATACATAATTCAATACAAAAGAACATACTGTTAAATACTATCAAGATACACTTCTTTTATGAGAAAGTACACTCATCTTCCATGTTCTAAATATCAGCTTTATTCTATGCAAATTGTATATTGTAAATAAAATATAAAGGAGGTATATAGTATGTACATTGCAGTCAGTTTATAAAACACACTATCACTGTTACATGACCGAACAACATATAGGTAATATGTTCAGAAGAAGTGATTTGCTACAGGAATTTTCGATAAACTGATGTCATGTGGATATTTCATCATTTAATAATTAATATATTCAAGAAAGGTTAAATTAAAACAAGTATTCAAAGAAATTGAATAAGCGCAAAATACACAAAGTGGATTAACAAAAAACAAACGAAATATAAAACCCTCCTTTTATTGAATATTTGTTTATATCGTTTGAACATTTAAATATCTCTAGTAACATATAAAAGCAATACACTCTCCGTTAATAGAGGTTAAGTAAGTGACCAGGTTGTCCCACATAACATGCTTTTATAAGCACTGGTAAAAATCGGTAGTCTTGTATGTATTTTAAAACAAGTATCACATTTGTACATTTAAAATAAGTGCTAAATTTGACATTTATTTTTCACATAGAGGCAATATAATAGTCCTTATAGCCTCTAAATCACTAAAATTGTACTTTGTTTACTAATCAGTAAACAAGTAACTTTTTGTACGGTGAATATGTTGGTCAGTGGCTCTTACGATTAACACATTGAATGCCATGCTAATTTTATATACATTGTCCGTGGCGCCATGCCATTCACGTTTTTTTTTTTAACTCTAAGTAGTATTTATTAGAGGTAAATAGACGCGTACAATCATTTTTTAATGATTTTACTGGGGGCGATCGGTGACCGGCATGGCATTCAATGTGTTACGTTTCCTTGTCAGATACTCTATTTGGTTGTCAATGTTCTTAAAGTATTGGATTTATTGTAAAAAATAAAATATTTTGTAATATACAAATCTAAGCAAAGTATAAATATCTTATCTGGATGAAGCTTTTTTGGCAAAGTCATTGACTATTGCATATCTGCTCCATAGTTGCTATAGCTATATTGATTTATTCACATCCTCAAAGTTAAGTCAATAGTGTTCACAAATAAATCATTCTAGATATCTATTCAAAGATCCCAAAACCTAAGTCAAGGTCACAACTGGAAGCGAAATGGAGGGATGTGTACCCTTCGTTAGTCCAAGCATTTATATTAGCTCCTTTATTAATAAGGGTTTCTACGATATCCAATATACCACTTTGGGTAGCACAATGTAACGGCGTCTTTCCCTTTTCATCAGTAACATGAATATTAGCACCTTTTTCTATAAGGAGCTTATACACGTCCAACTGCCCTTTTTCAATGGCATATTCTAAAGGTGTGTTAGCTTGATAAACACAGTTAACGTTAGTACCATCATCATTGACTAACGCTTCAACACTATCTTTTTGATTATTTTCAATTGCTAGCCACAAAGCCGCTTGACTATTGTCATCCATGATATTGATGGCTGGCTGTTGACTACACAAATTATTCACACTTTCTTTATGATATTCAACAGCAATCGTTCAGCACACTGTCTGTCCAACTAACGTGGATATCAGTTTATATAGCGACTTGACACGACATGATAGCTAGTCTGCTAATCAAACAGATTAGATTGAGGAACTGTTATGTACAACTCTGTGTGACTTACGGTTGCGTTCAATTGCATGCAATAATACAACTTTCAGGTTCAAAATTTCAAACAGTTTTGAATTGTGCAAACCTTATGCCCTAACAATAAGTAGGAGGCGCTGGCATCGCTAAAATATATCGAATTGGGGATGATCTATCAAATCTAGATCTCCACTTATCCGAAATCTCACGGTTTTAACCGTTTGAGCATTGTTGTCAATCTTTGGTTTTTCATTAGTTGAAACGCTAGGTGCATGACGGTCTGGAGGTGCTCGGATCATTTTACAGAGGGAAATGACACAGCTTCCTCAAGATTAATTTTCGTTTAATGCAATTTGATGCGAATACTTTCCTACGAACTGTACGCGCGTGTAAAGCGCATTCATGCGGTTTCATTGACTTCCGTCAGTCATTTGTCCTCTCGATCTGTATGCGCGATGGATCATATGCGTGGTAAAGAAATGCGCGCGAACGCGCATCTTTTGAATACAAAATAGGAAAATGCGCTTACACGCTTAAGACACGCGTTGCGTGAACCCGCGTAAGATAGGTTCATCCCCCATTCACAGATTGACCACACGTTGTATGAGCGCCAATGGGCGCGTAATGCTTCGGAGCGAAAGTCAATTCGATAACCCCGCGCACATTTTACAAAGCTTAAATTCACTGTCATTAGGTGTCACTAGCATATGCGAGTTCTGCATATCTCTTTCTCACTGTAAAAAAAGAAGTTAAATTTGAAAAATACACCTTCGACCTGATTTTATTTTTGCCGAAAATGTAATTTCCATCACTTCTCCAGTAATCCTCTTAAATCCCGTTTAGTTTGTATTATCAGTGGCGCACGCCAATTTCGACATCCGTATCCGGTGATTTAACAAAACTTTGTACAAGGTTGCTTTCTTGCGACAATACGACAATTTTCACCGTTTACTTTGGAAAGATCTTAACCGTGGTAATATCTCTGTCGTAAAGAGTATATACCACCAGGTTTAGACAGTCACAATAGCAATAAGGCGAGAAATTAGCTATACATCTGTGACGTTTCGGCGTACGATAAAACGTGGAAGGGAGAACATGGCCACCGCCTGATGACGTTCATTCGCATGCACGATATCAAATGCTCCGAAAAACATCTGGTGGTCGTTGCTTACGGTGTTTTGGATAATCTTATTCGAGTGTACACGTGAATAAGTTTGTGAAAAGTGTCGAGCAAGATGATGAACATGTGGAAAGTGCGCGAATTGATGGATAAGGCGTAAGTTTATGGAACTTATTACCGCACACGGTATAACCTTGTGCTCACTTTTTTTCCACGCATTCCGCCTTACTTTCTCCAATACCGAATATCACTTTTTTCGATTGTCAACTAAGAGTATGGGATTCGATCTCACGGATAACTATGTAGTAATAGACACGGTATCTCCTTTTTAAGATGTACGCAATGCACCTGCGACGATGTGTTTTACGAGGAGCCAATTTGGGAGTTTTCGCGGCATTACATTTATTGCAGCTTTTTACAAATTATTGTCGAATCGCGTAATATGCGTTACCAATTGTTAGCAATAATCTGTACTGTAAAAAAATGCTGACACGGTTAACTATGAAAGAGTTGACCTTGACTGTAACGACTACAAAACGATAAAATAACCTAAAGGCGGAGATACTCTTATATAGTACGACACTGCGTAAACGATTAATAGTGATATAATTACAGTTTCTGGCTGTATAAAAGATTTACAATGAGACACATTGCTGTCTAACTTTTAGATTCGAATAAAATAACACTACATACGTGTATATCATATTGTGCCACAATATTGTGCTGTATGTACCTTTTATAGTAATTATCAACATTTGTCAAAGATAGAGTTTGAACATTTTGAGCAATAAAATTTCATGTAATAACATCTGCAAAATGTGCAACCATTTTCGATATTATCGATTATTTATAGTTTTCAAATTTTTTACTATATATCTGTATGCAAAGAAACGAGAGCATACAATATACTTTGTACAGCAAGAGTTTCATTTAATACTCCAGTTTATCCGAATACGTCAATTGTTACATTTTTTAAATAGACGAAAGTCAAATTAAATGCCTATGCACTTCTTTAAGCCCGTGTTATTTTGTGTAAATCCGTATAATTGCAGTTTACATTCTCATATAATTATCGGTATTTTCTTGGATTCGTCAAGTACATCTTATGTTTTATCTAAAGTACAAATTATGATTAATCACGGTATAAATCGTGCACGTGAGAGACAGGTTTTGAAAATTGGTTCTTGAAGAGAGACATAAGCAGTAGTTAAAATCAGCCATACTTGTTTACATTTAGATTACGAAGTTTAGCTCGTACCTGTTCTCACTATTTATTTCATCGTACCGATCTCCTATGTCACGTGCGCATTTAACTAAGTACACGTCTTTACGTTTCCCTTTGATCATCGTGTAAGAGTTCTCAGTATGCGGTTTCTCACGTGCGCACAATTCACAAATGATTTTCAACAATGATATTACAGAAAATTAAATCAAAATTAATGCTAAGCGCACGATAATTTTTTACGTAACCATTGGGTGTTTTCCCTTTGTTAATTTCCTGCTGTTCACACGTGTCGTGAATGTACGTCACAACGATATATATCAAATCGAGTAATCACGCTTGAATTAAATGAAAACTTGAATAAAACTTATCAATGGTGTTTAACCAAGATATCGATAGAAGAAAGTTTGAGACGTGCAGGCTTTCTTTTGAAGATCTACTAGTAATTCAGATCCAAGTTAAAGGGAAGCTTTTTTTAGAAATTTCGAAAAGAACTTAACGGACATCTTAGAAGACAAAACGTTCATTGACGTATAAAAGAAATAAAGAATGTTTTTATTTCAAATCTATACATGCGGACAATTTGCTTTTACATTCGCGTTGACACATTTTCGGAACTATGCCGTAAATTGTGTAAACGTAAAGTAAACTATAGCCTCGTGAATTGTATCGTATGCGGAAAAATGTCGGTGCTCTGATGTGTTTCTCGGTTCTACTCATTATCAGAATTTTATTCCGTCGGTCATGTATACACATTGCGCAATCAACAGGTGTACCCATAAATACGTGCTTCGGCGTATCGCACCGTTTTAAGTTGCAGTTAAAAATTATGCCGTATTGTTATGCAGTAGACGAGCCGATTTTTCCAAGATTATCGCGTTCTTTACGTTTGTAAAAAATCGAGCGGGACGAACGTCTTTCTGAACCACATTTTTCTTTTATATTTCAAGGACGAATGTTGTGATGAATTATACCGAAACTGAAGCCAAAGTTAGAGAAGCAACAAATGACGATGCGTGGGGCCCGACAGGTATAACATTACGATATAGTAAATCTAGTTTAGAATGATTTTAATCATACATTGTTGCAAATCCGTTTTGAATTTGCAAAACTAAATTTCGAATTGGACCGACGACGTTCGGTCGGAAAGAACGTGTTCCCTTGATGGAAATTTTCCGTGATTTGGGTCGTCGGTTAAACTTAATTTTATCGAGTGAATTGCTTTCAGGAGCAATGATGCAAGAACTTGCTCAAGCCACATTCACGTACGAACAATTTCCCGAGGTAATGTCCATGCTATGGAAAAGGATGCTGCAAGAAAACAAGCGAAATTGGCGACGAACATACAAGGTAAATGTTTTTTAAATAATCTAGTGCAATCTTCTGTTTAATTTGTGTAAATATTTGCATTAGGAAAATGTACTAAATAATGGAACAAGTTACAATTATGTTCGTTCTCAATATTTACGCTTCGTATGAATTTAAATGTCAATCTTAAATTCTTTCTTTTTTCACAAATCAATGTCTCTCATGTGGGTTATGTAAATAATATATTAATCTCTATTTTGTTTCAGTCATTGCTGCTACTGAATTATTTGGTTCGTAACGGATCTGAACGGGTTGTTACATCGTCGCGTGAACACATTTATGATTTAAGATCGTTAGAAAATTACACGTGCATCGATGAATTTGGAAAGGATCAAGGAATAAATATTAGGCATAAAGTCCGAGAGTTAATTGATTTCATTCAAGATGACGATAAACTAAGGGAAGAAAGAAAGAAAGCTAAGAAGAACAAAGATAAGTATGTCGGATTGTCAAGCGAAGCAATGGGAATGAGATTTGGCGGAGGAGATAGATGGACAGATAGCCCAAAATGGAAACCAAATATAGATACCTACAATGATTGGGATAGAGATAGTCGTGGTAAAGGTTTTGATGACGGTAATAACAGGTAACGATATATTCCTCCTTTTTATCTACTAAGTTTTTAACAATAATATTCTTAGTATTTCAATGTTTACTATCTACACTAGTGACGATGGAGAAAGAGAAGACTCCGATAATGATGCTCATCCTAGCCCAAAGCGAGGTAGTAGAGAATACAGGGATACAATGGAAACTGTAGATAGAGTAGGGAAAACTGTACAGGTTTCTACACCTACCAATATTTCACCAGCACGTGTAACAAGAACGATTAAGAAGGTAGATCTGGGAGCTGCTGCAAATTATGGGAAAGATCAGTCTAACGTATGTAGAAAAATTTAAAAAACATACTTAAATAATGATACAGAAAACAAAAATATATTTAAATATCGATCTTGAAATTTTTGCTGTAAGTTTCTATCCTAGAAGCACCAAATATCTGCAAACTAACTATCAGTGTGATTTTGCTTCCAGAATAGTACACATGGTCAACAACGTAATCGCTTATCATCGCCCATCATTCAACAAAAAAGTAAAAAAGATATCTTGAATGATATCTTTGATTCTCAAAATGAAAATAATGTCAAGTCAGTTATTGATAATGACGATGACTTTAATCCACGTGCAAATGCACAACTGTCGTCTGATCAGATGCAAAATGCAAATATTGACTTTGGTGACTTTACTAGTGCTTTTGGTAATATTAGTGTTAAATCAAAAGATAATACTGATGAATTTGCCGATTTTACATCAGCGTTCAATTCGTCTACACCATCACTTATAAATCCTATTACACCGAAGGGATCTGGGCAAGCGTCGTTAATGGGACTTGAAAACTCAATAACAGATAATGTAAATAATTCAATTATTACTAGTGAATACATAATATGCTTTCCTCTTTTAATAAATTTAATAACAGGCAACAATTTTCACAGAGTTCTAAAATCAGTGACAATATATTTAGCCCTGTACAAACGCAAATGCTCAGCAATCAGCCAGTATTAAATAATAATTCAGGTATAATTCTACTCCAAACATCAAGCTCAAACATAGGTATGTTGTACATTAAATACATGCAATATATTTTACAGCACCAGCTATCACAGATCTTTGGTCAGATCTACACAGCTTCAAGCAACCAAGCAACTCTAACAGTGGAAATTATTCAATTAGTATGAACACTACACCGCTAACATCACCCAATGTTCCAAGCGATCTTAATACAGGTAAATATTTCTGAGTAATTTACCTATAGTTTAATGCATCAATCGTGTACAAAGAATCGTTTCCAAGAACCTTGCACTTTGAAGTCTCAAGAGTATACTAGGAACTGAAATTATAATACTTACAAAAGTGCATGACGAAAGCGATATTAACCAATGTCTTTTTTATAATATGTGTGTTCGTTTTCAAACTAAAATGCAGGTTAATTAAATGCCAATTTTAGAAAAATAAATAACCTTGAGTAATACTAATTTATTTAGTGTTATAGTTGAACATGTGGCAAAAATGAGTAGAATTACTTATAACGAGTGAAGTAGATTATAAAGTATAGAAAATATTAGGTCGTCCCAACGTATTTCTTTCGCGACCTTTGCTTTACCAACTGTGTGCAGATTGCGACAATCTAGTATTTATAAGTAAAGGACTCTTTATTTACCTTGATTACATGAAATTCATTACAATATTTATTCCGTGCATGTTATTAATAAAATAGTGTACATGAGTTATTAAATCATGTACTTTATTTGAAGATAACGTAATGCCCCCAAGATAGACTTTCCTTACAGCTTCTGGGAAACACCATCGTACACCTATGAAGAGTCCATCAGAGATTGCAGCACATCGACTTTTGGAAACACTTTATTCCATGATAAGCATTAAAAGCCATGATAACTTGAAAACTATAAAGTCACATATTTCGAACTACATAATATATCTACCTGGCCATATTACACCACAAAAATATGTTGGTGTAGATTACGACACAGAAATTGATTATATGTTATATGGTAGAATTATGGAAAGCACAATTACCAAATTTGATCAGAATTGGCCCTTACACGGGAATGTATTAGATCCATTAATAAAAAAATTATTTGTCATAGATGGTGCACCGTTGCACTTACTGTTTGAGTCTCTAGTTACTCTAACAACTGCTTTAAAAGAGGCAACTGAAAGCAAGAAAATATCTGTGTTATCATTCATTTTACAAGAATTGGTAAAAAGTGATGCAGTGTTCTCAGGAATCTTAGATGCTTGTAAATGTCGAATACAATCAGCAATCCAACAAGAAGACTTTGAACAAGTTTGGTGCAATACTGTACAAATTTTGATTTCACTACCTAATCGTGTTGCTAATAAAGTGAAGCATAAATTACCCGACATTTTTGTACCACAAGTATATGCAGAGATTGTTACTTTTCATATTACGCGTGCAATATCGTTTATGATTATAGGATTGCAAAATGGATGTGACAACCCGAATATAAAAGTCCTTTCTACTTTCATAAGCAAATTTATACAAACTACAAATCTTCATTATTTGAAGTGCTTAGTATATATATTATCAGACTGGTGTAATGAAAGCAGAAATGGTGAAAAATGCTTCGTACAATGTATATTAAAAGAATTGGATACACCCAGCATTGAACGTATTGCACTATTGTTTTTACAGCATTGTGATAGTAAAGTTGGAGTACTTTGTATTTTTGGTAATTTAATAACCGATTCAAGTTGGAAATACATATTAACGACTAAGATTCCATTAATGACTTATTATCAAGATGAAAACTTAATGATAAATTTAATTTCATATCTATCACAATGTTCAAATGACAATTGCGTGTTGAAAGAAGTATTGATAAAGCTGTTAGATGTGTGGAGTGATAAAAGTGCATTAAATCATACCTCTGTAGAGCAACATATATACATTACGAAATTAATAATTTTGTCTGTAACATTTGTAAAGGAAGCGATCAATCAAAATTTGAAAGAGACTTGTCAAAGATTGCTCTTTTCAGGAATATCTGTACATCTTGAATCAACAAATGTAATGTTTCGGGGAATTGGTATGATTACAGGGGAAATAGTAACTGATGCTTTGAGTAAGATAGATAACGCACCAAATATAAAATTTGAATATGAAAGTATGCCTACAGATGTTTCAGATTTAATTGTATGTCTTAGGAAGTTAGCTGACTTGGGTAACAAAAATAAATCATCTCAATGTCGTTCGGTTGATTCTGAGTACAGTTTGGAAGATGCAAACTCAGATTTATTAGGTGATAAAAGAATTCATGATTTAGGACTTAAGTACAATCTCTTCTCGATTACACAATTAGATACAGTTTGCAAACAACAAGACAGTGTGCTTTACAGTATTAAAGTACCATCTGAAAAAGTGGCAACTGATACATGTGAAATGATGCAAAAAAGTAAGATAGAACTAGATAAAGGGGTTACAGAGACTAACTTAGATTTAGATAGTGATGATGATTTAACCCCATATGACTTGTCAAGCGATATCAAAACTTCTGAAAAACTACGACCTCTCTATTTACGCGATTTGCGTGATAATTTAATTAATGAGCAAACTGTAACAAATCCAGATATTTTTTTGGAATCATTACAAGTTGCAGAAGAATTAATATTGGCACAATTACCAACTGATGATATATCCTTTGGTATTGAGCTGTTACAAATTTTTTTTACACTCAAACAATCATCGTATGTTGAAAATTTTGAAATGTTGATCTTTAATGTATGTATAGCGATTGTAACTACATTTCCTAAAGAATGTGCAGAATATTTGTGTCATCAGCTTTATGCAGAAATGGGGCAATATTCTCTTAGTCAACAACTGTTATTTTTAGATATATTGGCAGAATCGGCTAGAAGACTGTCTAAAATTCCTGTAGAAAAAACTAAGCTAGACAACACGAAACAAATAGTTAAGAAGAAAGCACCCGAGAAAGCAGTCTCACTCTTCATCGACACTGAAAAGACAAAAAAATATCAAGTAATATGTACTAATGATGATTTTGACGATTTCTTAACTGTTTCCAATGTAAATATTGATTGGAGAGAAATTGTTGATCAGAGGATCGAATCAAATACAAAACGATTTGCCCATGCTGTGAAATTGTCAGAAACATTTGTAAATAAGTTTGCCAATGTAGCTTCGTACTTCTTCTATCCTTTAATATACGGTTTTGCACGTAAAGGAGCTTCTTTTCACTCTGGGCTAAAATCATTTGAAGATCAAGCAAACACGTTATTATTGCGGTTTCTTAAAACATTGTCTGCAATAGTCATTGCTGCTCAAAATTGTTTGGCAGTAACAAAAATGGGTAAAGAAGTACTGGACTTAACATGGACTTTAAAATATCATAATGAAGCGAAAGTGAGATTAGCTGTAATAGAAACTATTGCAGCAGTATTAATTGCTGTACCAAAGCAGACCTTAGTAACTGAATTACTTCAACCACTAACAGAAGTAAGACTGTGGTTGTTTGAAATATCTGAAAATGCTGTCACTGGTGATCATAACACAGAATGCAGAATTTTGGGTAGAAAAGTCCTGTCTTTAATTGATTTGATCGTTGCTTCGGATATTTAGTTTTTATTCAAATCTTAGAATAAAATTGTCCATTAAATATGGATGAGAAAGAAATATGTTCGTATGATTAGTATTAGTATATTGATAAGATTACATAATTTATAATACGTAATTATTTTTGAGTATGGTATGTTTTGATAGATTTTTCGAGACTGTAAACATTAGATGATAAGTCACAAAATATACTTTGCGCGTGATTTCTGCACATAGAGGACTAGGTGAACTTCATTTCATTGTCTTAGTTTTCAATGTTATTTTTTATAAGTGCCTGGCAATGGCAAATCATTAAATAAGAAAGTTGTATGTATTTTTGTAAAGCTTTATGTTAACGATGTATTGTCTTTGTATGCGATAAGAAATTAGTTAATGATTATGTGTATAAAATAAAAGGTAAAACAAAGTATTTTTTAAAAAGATAAGACAGTGGTGTGTACTAATATGCTTGCAATGTTTATAACGTCTAAGATGTATGAGGGATCATTCACCATTGATAACAATGTTTACAAAATTAGTTTATAAAGACTTTGTTTGAAAATGCACATGTTAGCTGTTATATTATTGCAAACTAAAATAGATGTCCTATTTAGGAACAAGTGGTTTATTGCCTGCCACAAGTCTTCTGACTCCCATATCTTCAACTGCTAAGACTCAAACATCAAACAATGCGTCTTCTCCACAAGTAGGCTCAACGTGGGCTGGAGCAGGATTAAATATTGACTATGACAATATTATGGGTAACAAGGGGAAGCAATCTGGTCCAGCACCGACAATGAATCAACTGGCTAGTAATAGCCCTCAACATCAAATAAAACCAATGGGTATGTATGTGTACTATTTTTTTTTGTCAACCGAAAAAACTAATGAAAATGCGTATGTTTAGAGGTAGATATAAACAGCGCACACTATTTTCTACCTACCTTAGTAATGTTATCCTCCAATAATGTAATATAAACGTAAAAGATATTCTACTTTCGTAGCGGCGCCCACACTAGGATATGTGTCACCCATGGTTCAATCGCAACAACACAAACAGCAACAAGCAAATCCATCTTTCTTTCCTGCATTTCAATGAGATCGATGTCACAATATAACTTAAAAGTGAGGAAAAGGACGAACACAGATATATGATAGTTCGAGGTTGAAATGAATTGAACCTTTCGCAGATGACCTATTTATTTAAAAGAACTGAAAATAAACATTCTATTTTCTTGGACTGAGCATGGTCTCTATCAATACAGGGTTCATCTTAAACTAATTGCCTATTGCCACGGGTTAATGTCGTCTTAAGTGATCGCTTGAGTGTATCCATTGGACCCGTGTGTTAATAAATTCTTAAAATGATAGAGATAATTAGCAAATTCTACATCATGTGTGAAGTGTAATGACAAAACTGTGATTCAGCAAAAATTTTTTTATATCTTACTACGAGTATTGTATAGTAGTATTCAACGACTCTCTTCGATTTGATTCCTAATAGGATACATACAGTCGTTGTAAAGAAAACGTAAAGAAATTGTAAATTTCATCTAAATACTCTATGGCAGCTTCATAGATTAAGTTTCAGTATTTACAGGATTTATAAATTGATGCGTGAAAGCAATCGACACATGTTTCTTGTAACATTCCGCATCACAGATGTTGCAGTTTGTGTAACAGGTGCAAATCAAACCACGATTTGCATTATATGTTTTATACATAATGTAAATTGAATTTTACGGTAAATCATGATTATGCCTTACCTGTACAATGTATGATAGGAATATGTATACAAGCACATGTTGCAAGCTCTTTGTAGCGAAGTGAAAATACGAAGAGCCTTTAGGTATTCTTTCAAAGTGATTAGAACGCAGAAAAATTATTAATGCACATAAAGAAAGTCTGACAAAGGCAAATAAAAGTTAAAAGTCTACAAACTTTCTATTGTGTATTAATATCAAGAAAATCTTGATCGTTAATTAAATAAGTATTGGATATTAACAATATGTGCTTCCCTATTATAACTACTTTTGCATGAAGCAATGCATAATCTAGTAATTATGCACAAATTCTTTAGTGGTGATAAACAGTAAAAGTGTTGCAACTTATCATTAACAATTTTGTCATCTACTAGATTCAAAAGCACAAAGTTGGTTAAAAAATGTTTTTACACTTTGCTGACAATTCCATCAGTGCAAATTTAATAACAATAATGTGCATTTACAACCCACTGTATATTGTTTAAGGACCCAATATTGTCATAGGAAAATAGGTATAATAAAATAGGCTATTCTTTAGATTGGATCGCTATTCTGAATTTTTGTAATATAGGTGCAAGAAGGAGAAGTTTTTAACTAAAATTTTCTTAATTGTTTATAATTCAAAATAAAAAGATGCATATCTTTTTCAATTGTATGTTAGTAGTTTCTAAAATATGAAGATAATTATTAGCCATTAAACATTTAATGCTACCATATATAAGTTACTTATACTTACTTTTATATGCAGTAAATGTTTATTAATAATTACACATAATGACTTTGCTGCATAATTTTACATTATACTACTGTATATTACTTTGATTTTTTTGGTTAAAAAAAGTAATTAAATATAAAGAAAGAAGGTACATGCAGTAAAAGTTCTTTAAACAATCAATTGCATTTGATAACATTCAATAGAGATAACCAATATAACAAGGTTCGTGTAACTTTACATATTGTGGAATCTCGTCTACAATACTGCAGCAAAGTTATTTTCTTGGTACAATTATGTATGAATATAAATTATTTGGTTGTCTGTTGCTTTTATAAAAGAAAGTATGATATTGCACTATGAATATTATCAGTTGTAGTAATCTACTGGTGATCTGTGGGGAACATATTGTTATTTTAGATATGCATCAGTTTCGAGCAGATATTATATGGTATTAATGAGCTGGTAACCAAATTTTATTTGGATGTCATATGTGAAGTAACTGTTATAGAAGTAATTGACGGGCTTTTATGCTTTCATCAGAGACTGAATCATGCAGTAAAGGAGAAATGTAATATCCTTTACATTTTCCATTATTTGAACATTTTTTATGGATTGAAGTATGTAAAATAGATTGGATTATACTTGAAAAGTATTAATATATATAAATATAATTAATGTACAAAGATGCAGGATTTTAGTCAATATAAATAAGTGCGGTCTTTCCATAAATGTATCCATGTAATGTTCTGTAGAAAAAGGTATCATTACTATTTAGAATTACAGAGGCCTTGTAGCATCGACATAGACTAAAATCACAAGAAAGATTGTGAAAATAATTTCACATTTTTCATCGATAAATGACCATTATTTTTACGATAAAATTCATATATACAGCATTTATATGAATTTTTAACTCAAATTAACTTTAGAAAGGCTATTTGAAATTATTTGAATGAAAGTGTTTAGTGTAGCTTTGTTCAAAACAGTTCGAGACTACTAATTTTGTAATCATATACAAATTTTAGAGAAGCATAGATTTGATTTATCTTATGAATACCATGGAAGTCGTTTATGGTACATGTCAATAAACTATTTTTAGTAATACACATCTTTTTCGATAGTTTGTATGTTGGATGTTATGTTATTCTATAATTTTATAATGACATTATTTTAACATGGATTTACAGTATATGAAGCAAAGCCCTAAAATTGTTTCTTGTAGTATACAATAATAATATGTTAACTGCGGCATTGATTTTATTGTTAAAATACTAATTATCAGCAATATATTTGTACCCATACATATCAATATTAATCATGCATGAAAGTGTGTGGAACATACATCCTGTAGGCTCATGTATGTAAAGAGAAAAATAGGAGCATTCCTGCTATTTCTGGCACATTATTCAAAACAGTAATGTTACGGTCCTATTATTATATACGCAATTGATAACCAATATCTCAGTTGCCAATTTTCGACTGAATCTTACATTAAAGTCGTTAACTGTAATTATTAATTGAAATATTTATGTTTATGTTACGGTTTTATCGTTATTAAATGCTCATTGGTGCTGGTGTTAATAAGAATTATTCAAACTATTTTTGTTTATCTTTCCTTCTCCCTCCTTTAAAGATAAATTGAGAAAGTATTTGAACACTTAGTTTATATATTAGATTAAATTACCGGTTATCCTTTATTTTAATTAGTGAATGCTGCATGTTGAATGCATTCAGAAATGGCAACAGTATTTTGTACTGCGTGTTAACAGTGCTTGTAAATTAATTCTTTCTTAAGAATTATAAATTATTATATTTATAGGGTATATAGTAGATTCATAAAAACTTCAATTGTGTAGACTATAAACATTACCTTCTTTTTTAATTACACAATTCAACTTAGAATAGTTTAATATTTCTGCTTTGCATGATATTCTTAAAATAGATAAGTTACATTGTGTTATATACAATTTTAAAATCTTAAAAAACGTATCATGTACTCTACTTATAAGTCCTGCAGATGTTAGTATTCTCTTTGGAATTAACTCTGGACACAGATAAATTACCAGCAGCAATATTTTGCAATTTTAATAAATACAGAGTTTTTGGAGTAGGAGTTGGGTAGGATTTATGGTAATTTAGTGTAACAAATTTTGAGAATTATGAAATGGAGGAAGGTTAATTGAAGAGTTTTAGCTTTTTACTGCAGTTCTATACAGAGATACAGGCAGAAATAAAGTATTACTGCAGTGGCCAAATCTAGTTCTGTTTTTAAATTTAATTAAAAATATAGTCCCTAAATAAAAAAAGTTATATCAGATTTGAAATTATATAGTATTAAAAGTTATCGTAACGACACTCTGGAAGAAATTTGTTTATTATAACTTATTTGTAGGTATAGTAAATTAATTGCAACACCTTCTCCTCTTAAAGCATTCGCTTAATGTACTTAAAAAGTAAATACGCGTAAGTATGAAGAATTTATACACATTGTTCATTCGTCTACTCCAAGGCTTTTAGATTTCTTTGATTTCCTTTTTTTGCCAGGTTCCTCTGCTTTATTCAGTTCATTCTCGCCGTTTTCAACACATCCATTGCTTTGACCATTTTGCAAAGTATCGCCGCTCTTCCTTTTTTTATCTTTTTTCTTTTTCTTCTTTGGAGATTCTTCTTCTATATTTGCAATTACTTGTGCGGCCTCCTCTAAAGCCTCTTTCATAACTTCTATATTTTTCTTAGGTACTTCACCTGTTTCATAAAACTTTAATCTGTCTTCCACTTGCTGACGAAGCTTTTCGCCAAAGATATTAGTTGGAGTGTCCGCGAAGCAATCGATTCGTGATGCAATGGAACATTTGTTTGCTAAGTACCTTGAAATTCTACCTTTGTTCTTCAGACCGGCACGTCCAATAAATGTGGAATGAAATAGCAGGCCATATTTTGGTGTGTTACCTTTGGTCTTTAGTGCTCTGAACAATGCTTTTTCCGCTCCTAAAATCTGGACTGTGGACGCAGGATATTTTGCCAGATTAGTAAGAGAACCGGCATGTGCGATAAGCCTCGCCCCTACTTGATCTCCTATTAAAGTAGCTAAGTTTGGAGCTACGCCAGCCATCTTAGATCTTAGATACTCTGATAACTGTTTTCTATAATCTGCCAATGCGACGACACGTCCTGCAAACATTTCAATATTCAACAGGTCAACGGGGCTAATATCCATTCCCATAGATGACTTAGACGCATCGATAATAGCTTGGGCCTTTGCACTGTCCATAACTACATCTTCTAGTGCATCTCTTTTGTCATCTGTGAGCTCTTTTCTGTTCTTAATTAGTTGCGCTACTTTTGCATACATGTAGTTCTCCGGAACAATTTTCACAAGCTCCGGAAAGTGATAGCTATACCATTCTCTGAAAATACGAAAACACAGATATAACATTATTTAGTATGTATACTGTTTACCGATACAGCCTCTTAAAACTTATCAAAGATATATATTCACCTTATGCGCATACTGAATGTGTTTACGTCTTTATCCAACTGATCTAACAATGCGATGCTTTGTATAATCATGTTATCTACACGATTGACATTAAACTTTACTTTAGCTCTGGAATAACTGTGACCTAATCCAAGTTGGGCGATTCCGGAACTTTTATTGGTAAAACCTTTCACCAAATTGTGAAAGTGAAAACGTATTCCTCTAAGAATTTCAGGAACTGCACCTGTGTAATCGCATTTTATATCTAATAGTTCTGTAATACTAGCACCAAGTTTTGGATCCGATACACCGAGTACGACTTTTTCCTTCTTGCTCGATTTTGGAACGGTGGAGTCCAAAAACAGCTGTAGATCTTCGGGCGCGATTCCCTCGGAAATACTATTTATGTTTTCTAATGCAGCTAATGCTGTTTTAAATGGTGAAAAGCCAACTAGCTTTACGATGCCATGAAAGCGTGACAAGTCCGTAACAGAAGCTTCGACCTGGGGTAATAACATTCCCAACTCTTCGAACTCTTTAACGCCGAACAGCGCATAGCCAGCGGCATGTTCGTACAAGACAAAAAGTTTTGCCTAAAGACACAGGGATAAACATTATTACAGTACGCTCTTTTTTTTTCAAAGCCATTATATCAAGTATAAATATTTTATTAACACTTTTCAATGTCTACTTGTCTCTATTCAGGCTCTATTTAAGATATCTACAAAAACTGCTAAATTCTAATTTGTATGTATAGTAATACAGAAATTGCTTTCAATCGCAATTACAACTTTTGCAAAGTAAACGCGTAAAAAGTGAGAACTCCGAAACTTTCAATTAGCAAAATCTCTGTACGTTATTCTGTGATCTCCGAAGAGAAATTATATTGTTATTTTCCCTTACCATCTTTATTGTTACCTATATTCCTTTTACTTTAACATCACAAGTACGGTACTTTTAAACACTGTCCGTTTGGTTAGGACGCGACCATGTGTACCGGATGCGTAAAAAAGAAAAATGGTGGCGTAGTACTATTTCCGTTCAAATATTTCATTGAAATCTCGTAGACTCGTCGACGTTACGAATTTTGAAATATTACACTTAACGTGCTTTAATATGAAAAACCGTAACATTCCACGTGTGTCGATTGTTTTCTTATAAAGAACCTTTAACCATTTTTAATTATTAAATAAATGCACATCAGCCATTGTGTAGTTCGTATAGGTGTACGCGGGTGAATATCGCATGTGACACTTATTTGTTGTATTCAGTGTATTAGTGGCAGGATTCGTCCAATTCAGACAGTTCATGACCTATATGTTTGTGTTTACTACTTGTATCGTAACCAAAAACGCGTGTAGTGGAAGCAGACTTTTGCAAAGTGACCTTAATTCTTCAACTTTTCATTCTTCATACGTGTTTTCCGATTGTATTCTTATTTGACTTTTACGTCTAACGAATTAGCGGTCACGAGTGCGAAAAAACATCAGTGACCGCAGGTTATGTTACACCTTTTGATTTATTAATCTCGTAAAGGTATAGTACCTACCATTTTGTAGAGAAATGGAATCGCGAACAGAGTTCAAGATCAAACAGCCACCAAATGATGCCATTTCCGCGGTGGAATTTGGACCAAATTCCACGCAATTTTTACTTGTATCGTCATGGGACAGTACGGTTCGTTTATACGATATTCACGCGAACACAATGAGGTTAAAGTACAATCACGATTTGCCGGTACTGGACGTGGCTTTTCAGGTAAAAATATTTCACACTTACAAGTGTGTTTCGTATCTAAGAAAAGTATGTTTACAGGATGCGGTACACGCTTACAGCGGAGGTCTTGGCAATACTTTAAAGATGTACGACATTAACAGTAATACCGGTATTTATGTTCTTTTCATAGTTCTCTTTTTTTTTGTGACGAAGCGACAAATTGGTATTACACGTCAGATATGTTTCTAACAGAGTCAGTAATGGGTACTCACGACAAACCTATCAGAAAGATCGAATATTGCGGCGCGGTTAATGCTATATTAACGGGTGGATGGGACGCAGCGGTCAAACTTTGGGACCCTAGGACGCCAACCTGCGTAGGAAGTTATTTACAGCCCGATGTAGTACTCGCTCTTTCGGTATGCGGAGATAAATTCGTAGTAGGCACTGCCAAAAGGAAAGTTTGTATTTGGGACCTCAGAAATATGGCTGGGATGTTTCAACGGCGTGAGAGTAGTTTGAAGTATCAGACCAGGTGTATAAAAGGATTTCCCAATGAACAGGTAAGATTGTTTTCGTAATAGGCTTTGCGACATTCGAATATTAATATAAGCATACACATGTGTACACGTTTCTCTGGTTGCTTTAGGGATATGTTCTAAGCAGCATAGAAGGTCGTGTCGCTGTCGAATACCTTGACACGACACCTGAAGCACAGAAAAAGAAATATGCATTTAAGTGTCACAGGATAAAGGAGAACAATGTGGAAAATATTTACCCAGTAAATGCTATTAGCTTCCATTCAACGTACAACACATTTGCAACTGGTGGTTCGGACGGTTATGTGAATATTTGGGATGGTTTTAACAAGAAACGCTTATGTCAATTTCATCGATACAATGCAGGCGTCGCAGCACTCAGTTTCAGTCACGATGGGTCTGTACTCGCTATAGGAGTGTCGTATTTAAATGAAGCTGAAATTCCTCCTGGTGGTAACGACGAGACGGAAATTTATATAAGATACGTGAACGATCAGGAGACTAAACCTAAGTAACACATTGTTATAGGGGAATTCAGTCTAGGTAAAGTACAATGATTACTTGAGCTTGTAAGTTAAACAATCACGATTTTACGGTGTAAATATTGAGGATTATTGCATTTTACATTTTTATATAATGGGAAGTCTCCTGCTAATGAGAATTCGCAATTAATTTATGAAATGATTAAGAACGATGCAACGTACTTTTGCATAAAGATATAATTTTAGGGACTGTTAGGCTAGTCATTTTGAATAAACTTTTCATTTTTAAAAAATAGTGTATCTTTTATTTAACACAGCGTATGTTGCACTCGATAGTGCTAATCGAATGGATAAGAAATTCTTTACGATGGTAATAAAACGTCAGTTCTCATCAGTAGATACAAATACTTTAACTTTCCTTTTTTAAAATAATAGATCGAATAAATAGACATCTTGTTTCGTAATTTCATTTTTGTAACAGTAAATAGTAAAATTCATAAAATTATTGCACATGTAACACTTTACATCTAAGCATGGGAGGAGTTATACGCATGTATAAATTCGGTAAAGTGAAGATTATGTTTCGTCAATTACATTTAGTAACTTTTTATGCGATAATAGTAGGAATAGATAACCTTCTTTCGAAGGGAAAAATTTTCTATGCGCGTAAGAATAACTTCTGCGCCGCATAATATTTAATGTACCATGCTTTGGAAATGTTGTCGTATTCAACAAAACTGGGAAGGAAAAACTGACAAAATATTTTGCAGCTTAGCTCGAAAGTTTTGCATGCGAATCAGATACAGCAGAGTAGATTTTGAAAGAAAACGAATTTCAGTTTCACCAAAGTGCTTGTACAAGACAGATTGTCCGATTAAGTTTGCCTTTTTCCACTCCATTTTGTACCGAACAGTTTCCAATCTGTACTTCTCCATTTATAACAACTTTACAGCTAATCATTTACAAACAATTGTGCTATTCCTTACAACTCTTCTATACATCATGATTATAAGATTATTGTCAGTCCGTTAAAATTACTTATAAAAAAGATCTCTAATATTACTTATAAAAACTAATTTCAGTCGGTTGACTGTGCAGTCAGCAATTCAAAGTACAAATAATTTTGGTCGCTTACGAAGGAAATATATCAAAATACTACGCGCGACGGTCCCTAAACAAGTTCCAAGCTACATTTACGCCTCTCTAAAATTTCCTCCATACGAACCGTACGATTTAGCTTGCGACGTGGTATTATCGGTAATACGCTAGCCAGTAATTAATTTAGAAAGCGATTCATTCCATTAAGCGAAAAAATGCACAAGGAAGAGAAACTGAAATTATTTGGTAATTGGTATATAATTGTGTAACATGCATATCTCTGAGTTCAACAACTTCTATATCTTCTTAATAGTATGTACATAATATTTAACAAATTTTTACTATTCTCTTTTGCCGCGAAAGTGGCCATCATCAACAACGTTCCTTATACAATTCAACTTCAACGTTTACCCTTCTCTCAACGGATTAATTCTTTTACATCTCGTTGGAATAATAGGATATAGGGCAATTTCTCCCTTGCTCACCTACCCAAGTCTCTCGTCCAAATCGTCTACCGATCATTACATTTATATACAATCGAGAGACTTGGACCTGCGAACGAGCTTCGTTGCACACACATTCCATTATCCGCCGCGCGCTCTCGCGCGGTCACTCTAAAGCGAGACTTTTCATTTCAGTTTTAGCCAATGATACATTAACAAATGACTTTTCTTAATATATCGCGTATAGTGTCATACGTAGCGAAACTGATTCCTACTGCCACCGGGCCTTTCACCCAGTTCATGCTGAGCCCCTTGAAAAAAGCCATTAGACCTTCTTGCCTAAAAATGGAAAATGGAATTGAAGAAGACCAGAGAGAGACATCCAGATTATAATTAAACGATATCGGAAGCCGTTGCGAATAAGGGTGCCAGGATAATTGTACGGAAAATCAAGAAATTAAATACTACGAAGTCTGACCTGTAAACACTTGCGATGGTCGAGCGAACCGTGTGGTAGTGTTCTCCTGTGATAGCCGATGTTTGCATTCTTCGTCTGACTATGTCCAGTGGATAACTACTCGTCTGGCTGACCGCTCCGGCGAGAGCACCACAGATCAACGATGACACTGCCATGAATCCGGGACTGTGCACCGTGTACACTGTTTATCGGCACGTGGTCAACGAACATGAAGGATATACACTTGAAAAGAACGCCGTCGGCGGACTCGTCACGAGAAAGACCCATTGTTTACGAGAGTAAGTAAAGAACCGGGCAAGATTAATCGTTTGAGTGCTAAACAAATTTTCTGAATACGAAAGTGTTTTGGGTGTGTATGAAAAAAAAAAAAATCATAAAAGTGGTAGTGAACTAATTATTAGATCACAAACATTGTGTTATTACAAAAAAAAAATATGAAAAAATAGGTTTTATTCGATTCATTCTCCTTTGATCTATTTCTTTGGAAGTATAGTAAGAAAATTTTAATTTGCTTAAATTTTTGTTGCAATAATGGTTTGCTGTACGAAGCGCGTGAAGAGCCCTCTTTTACGAATAGAGCAAATTACGTTTGATCTTCTAACTACTCTACCCCGTTTGTTACTGCATTCAAAATCAAAAATGCATCAATAGAGTCATCTTCCGGGCGATTTTCAAATAATTTATCATTACTGCTCTCACTAACAACTCGCAGTTGTAATATTTTTCTAGGGATAACGATATCACTACCGGTATCACTTTCATGGACACTAATATGCACATTCTCATCACTACTCAATTCTGAGTCAGTTTCAGGCCAAACATGTTCCAACATTATCCTACCGTTATTTAAATAACTGTTTTAGGATTTAAAAGAAGCAATTTTATACATTTATATTATTAAAATACACAGAAATCGTATGCTCAGCAAAAGTAACCAGTTTAAAGACACCCCAAAGTGATACTAATAAACAGGAGCGCTCCCAGCAATTTTGGCACAACACAAGAAGAGCTTCTCCGCACTCAAATGGTTAAGGAAACTAAAGAGCCCAAGCCCATCTCCAATTTTACATTCAACAAGTTCTATCCAGGTTAACAGAATAATTTTACCCAGTTTAACAAATTGAGCTGAGACCTGGTTGCACGAGTCGAACTTAAAAAAAATGAAGTCTCGCTCCATTTTTAAGTTCGATCCGTGCAACTGGGCCTGAGGTCTTTCTTATCGCGGGCACAGTCTCGCCACGACTGAATTTTTCGCGAATTAATCCCACTCACCGGCCATTACAGTCTTGAGGGACTCGTAGGTGAAGAAACTGAATCCGGCGTAAGGGATGACACCGAGAATGGTCGCGGTGAAGCCACGGTAGTAGGCCAACATCCCTTCCTGTCTGTAGATTCTGACGAAGGCTTGTCTCAGGGTTCTGTACTCGCTCTTCTGCGTTACCGCCATTCTGGCTCTGACCAAGTCCAAGGGGTACGTTAGTGCTTGAGAAGTTACCCCAGCGAGTGAGCCAGCCAACATTCTCTTGGCCGGATGGGTCCTGCGAATGGAAAACTATACGATTTCTTCTCTTCGAGATGAATCTCTTTCTTTCTTACGTCTCCAGGCTGTGCACGCCCAAGATCCTCTGCCATTGCTCGTGCGCCGTGAATTGTATGGCCGCGTAAGGCATTATCCTAGCCATGGTCGCGCTGTTGCCTCGCCACAGGCTCAGCAGGCCCTCCGCGTAGAAAGATCTTATTATGAATCTGGCAGCACCCTTCACCGAGTACGGTTCCTTCGATATTTGAAAGTTGATCTTGGTCCGATCGAGAGGTGCTATCGTAGTTTTTGCCAAAGCACCCGCCGCCGCGCCCGCCAGCAGGCTCGTCCAAACTCTTTGGGTGTTTGATATCTTGGCATTTCGTTCCGAATTTTCTCGCTGCTGTTCCTGCGGATCAAGGGATATCCCTTTTTAATAGTGTTAGAAGCAAATAAACAAAAGGTTCAAGTAGGATTGGAATATTGGTGGAAGGGTGTTCGTTGTCCGTCTAATGTTTTCTCCTTTGGTCAGAGTTTTTGTTTCGTTATGGTGGTGCTATTCGTGGAGTTTCTTGAATTGATCTTTGGTGGATTTTGAATACAATTGTGTTAAGGGGTTATATATACTTGGAAGCTTTGAGAAATCGATTTTTTTATTTTTCTACATCTGAAAGTCCAACGATTATTAAATGATTATTTTTGTAAAGTATTGAATTCGTCCGAGTAAAATTGAAAAAGTTATGCGATTTTAAAGAGTAGCACTTCCAGTAGGAATTATCGTAAGTTCAATCTTTGAACGTATTTTTGTAAAAACGACATTTTTCGTGCGGTGACCACGATTTTTCGGGATCCATTCAATCAAAATTGCACTTTACACGTAGTTTTTACACTGAAATACCCTCTTTCTGATCGTTCGGCTTTCTTTTTCGAAAATTATTTTTGGAGTTATGACTAAAAAAGCAGACTACGACATGAAACTTTGGGTTTGAATGGTCACCATTTTTTTCAGAATAAGTTTCATTCCGTTCTGAACGATCAGGTATACCTTTGTATACACTGTACCAAAAATGGACTTAATTTTCATTTTTTTCGAATAGAAAAATTCATACAGACTGCTGAAAATATCCATTAACTGTGGAATTTTTAATTTTAATTTTAATTTTTTATATCGAATGTTAAGTTTTTTTTTATTGTTCATGATCAAAAATATAAAAAATTTGGATTGACGTGTATACACGTCGAACACAGTTAACTGGTTAAATATTCATTTTTCCATGAAACACAATAAAAAGAAAATCCCAAAATCACCCATAATTTGAGGCCTTGCAGGTGTATATATATATAACTTCTTAAGAGTTCGTATTTTTGGTACGAAGGTTCTAGAGTTTTTTTATTCGGACTTCTAGCTCAATAGCCACGCCAGTATCCACCTATCTTGCTTACCGTTTGATCAGCTTCCGTAGGCGATGTTAGTGTTACGTTTGCCATGGGTGAGTGCTTCGTATTGCCTGGCAGAACGGTTTTCTGAATCTTCTCCAGGACTGTTTCAGTACCATCTACGGCGCCTCTTGTCACGTGTCCGCTCATCTCCTACGTGGGTCAACTTCTTCCTACACGGATCGACACTTCGGAGGCTCCGACGCCTCTCTCGGTCCCTTCCACCCCCCACAGAATGTTCTAAAAATCGTGAAAGAAAAATCGCACGCGGATATAAGTATGTCCAAGCTCGCGCAATTTGTCTTCTTCGAGTAAGGAACGGCATCGCGTTTTTCCTTATCTTTAAACACGTTCTACGGATAAGCGCGGAAGGAGAACGGAGGGAGAAGAAGGCAGAAGTCAATTGTGGGTCGGTAGAATTTACACTTGTGTAATATACATAAATTTACACCGATCGTACACTACGATTTCTTATCGATTAATTAGGACTTCTTAACGCTAAAACTCAACTTTGGAACGAAGAATAGGGAGGACAGTAGGACAAAGAATTTTGAAAACATTTTTACTAATTCTTTGGGTACGGATTTGTTTGAGAAGATTTTTTTTTGCGTTTGAAACAGTTTCAATTTTCTCAAAATAAATTCGTGATTTATAACTCAAGCAAAACAAGTGCTTGACGTTCTGACACGTCAAATGTACCCAAAGGGTTAATTAGTTTAAAGTACTTCTTCGAGGATGATCAGTTTTTCTCTACATGTGATACTAACGGTAAATGCGTACCATTTGACTTTAATGTTCTCAAGTATCGGAAGCGATTCATTTCAATGTTATAAATAATTATTGACCTTTACCACAGGCAGTCGATCATTGTCTGTTGATGATTTCCTCGTATCGTCGCAGTTTCTCCACCATTGTCTTGTCTACTCGTGAACAAAGTCGTTGAAGTGTTGTTCGAGCAAAGATAAAGATGAGCGCATAACACGCGTTAAGACCAGCCTGAGGCGAGTGTTGAAAAAAAATTTCAATGTCGCGCGTGACGGATTTCCTTCTTCATTAGTAAGGCACCCGCGCGAGCGAGGAATGAATTTGGCTCGTTTGAATGAGAAATCGCGTTGATAAAAAATATTCCGTGAATCTAGTGTTATGTTCTTCGAGTTAACGATTGCGTTATTTCCGTTGGCATGTTATTCATCGCCTCGAGAATGCAAGCCAATTCGCATTGGCTTTAGTCATGGAGTAAAGTACGATTAGTTGGTGCAAAGATCCTTTTCAAATGCCAAGTTCAACGAAGCAGTTTAAAGGATTTATTGCGCCGATAACGCGTAAGCTCCTTATCGCGTAAATGTGCCGATGTCATGCAATAAATTTTATGGTACAATGCCGATGATTGCTGAGCAATGAGAAAAGTAAACGTCTCGAATCTATCACTAGTACTATCCAGCCACGATGTACATTTGTTTCCATTCAAGAATTTAGGATAATAGGTATTTTAAAAACTGTGGTATTCTGATGGAAATTTAAAACCTCGTTCTAATTTAAATCTCTTTTACAGCGATGGTGCATTGAACTTTTAATCGGGATCTGTGGAAATAAATGATTAACAAGCTTGGAGAAACATCTAGTTTTAATTAAATCCACGTATACTCTGGTTCACTCGCAGAAAAACGTACGTGGAATTACACATTTTAATTTCGAAGCGCTTTTTTACTTACACTTCAGATAGAGAGTGAAAGTAGGAGCTGATAAAGTAAGGCGTTTTGGAGTCTACTCCGAAAAAATTTGTCATGCTTATTAAGGCTGACCTTTTGTTAATTTCTTGCGTTTAAATACACAAACAAAACCTAGATAAGATACAGATTAGTTCCATATCGCATTTAGTTCTCTATAGAGATAAAATTTCAATGCGCTATCATTATTATTATTACTATCGCTATTATTATTATTACAGTCGGAGAATTGGAGAATAGAGCAAAAGTACTCCTTTACCACGTTTCAAGCGCCGTTCGTTCGACGATTTCCTTATTACTACACAACGGACAGTTCGATATCGAAAATCTGATAAGCCGAGAATACTTTCGAAACACTATTTACAGAAGGTGCGATGCACACGATAAAATAGAAACGTTCCGCAGTCGCGCGTGGGATTACACGTAGTATATCCTGTGTTTATTTGTCTATATTTAGATGCACGATAACATCCTACGTGTATCCGCGTATCGGTCCAGAGAAACTTGCTTGGAAAAGCACAGTCATCCTTCTTCCAAAACATCAAGCCGCTCCAATGAGAAGCTCGTGACTGGGTAGTGGATCGATATTTATTTTGCATTTTTCCATTCAATCGACAAAACATGTCAATCGATTGGAAGCACTTAATCATCGTGCATTAGGACTTCGTGCGCATCGAATTAGATATTTCAGTATCGCAGCTTCATAAGGCTGTCCGCCTTACATAATTGCATATCGATGTATAAGAGGCAGAGTGGTACGAAAACAAATTCATGGTCGACCGGTTACGACAGTGGCACGTCACTATCCAACGCGCGACCAGTAGCCACTATCTCTGAATAAACCGCTTGTAAACGAGATCTCGTTTGGCTAATTACACAATGCGCCACGCCAGAGTTTACTCATTAACACACTCTAGCGTGACGCATGCACCGCGAATGACACAATTTACAAGTACTTCAAAAACCTTGCCTGCCTTCTTATTGGCGTATGGGCCAGAAAATTGCGACGAACCGCGTGAACGGATTATCGATGGAAAACTGGCATAACGATGGCACACGTGTGTGTCGTTAAGGTGAAGGGACTCGTATCGAATTTCAAAGCTTCTTTATCCGAGGGTCGATTAACCGAGCGACTTAATAATCGGCCGATAAACTTTGTAATCCCTTAGAAACTGAGTGAGAAACGTTGGAAAGACACCGTCGGATCATGAAGAGAGCTTCTGCACGAATCTTCGCAGTACGATTCTCTTTAATTTACCGTGTGAACGTCTTACCTCCGTCAATCGTCCTTAAATCCAGCCAAATCGAATGGGACGAACCTCTCCCTCGGGCGCAGTGCGAATACGAGAAGAAACATTCGGCACTGATTACAACACTTTACATTATCTATTTATTCCGCCCTGTTTGCCACACGTAGGATTCGCGGACGCAAGCATAGAATGCTCCTATCCTCGCGATGATACGTCGTCTCGCGTTACGGTCGTCGCACTGGCTCGCTACTACGTTACAATTTGTTTTCTTTCCTCTGCTGTGCGGCGCCGAACGGTGACGTTGCATGCTCTCCCGCGAGCCTCCTGCATAGGTTATCGGATCGTCACCGAGGAACGTCTGTACGTGACCTTCAATCGCGCTTCGAGTTCCACCAAGTTCCACTTCTCGCGTAGATGGCGCCAGGTGATCTATTTGTGGAATATCTTGCGCGCCCAAATTCCATCTCTCGCTTCTTACGCGCTCCGACGTTCGTTGTGCGAACGATCGAGAATGACTCGCCGATTTTTTTTCTTTTTGGTTCGCTATTTTGCCACTGGTTTTCTAGCTTTTTCTTTGGTCGTTCTAAATTGAACGATCGTCGTGAAAGATGAACGAGTGGATGTAAGATTGCGAGAAATAAAAGGTTATCGTGATTTTTATCGCACCAGTCGAAACGTACGGAAGTAGGTGCAAGAGAATGCAGTATCTTGTGGGGTTGACGGCCTCGATAAGTGTGTTATCGATGGAGTGAGAATTGTGGCAGGAAGGTGGTGCCCTCTGCACATGTAAACTGGTGCTTTTAATTGGGTGGCTTTGAACTGTCGGCGCGAAGAGAAATACGCGATGTAGGGTGTAAGGTATCGTAAGGTTATTTTCAAATTTGTTTTCAGTCGTTTGTCGTTTTCGAAGTGTCTTCGGCCTTCTAAAATGTGCCGTGTATATGTCGATATATGGACCGTTTATTTTGAAAGTGGTGTAAGTCCATTTAAACAAAAAAAATGAACTAGTTGTAAATATAAAGTTTACACTAAATTAATCACAAATTATGTGATATCTCATTTTTCTTAAAAAATGGACTTACATCACTTTCAAAATAAACGGTCCATACATCTGGTACTTTGAGGTAGCACTGTAGAAGAGGTTACGTAAGTGCCACATTGTGAAAATTATTATCTTTGGAGTAATAATCGGTTGAATTGGATAAACGTATTTTTCTTGGTAAACAAGTATACCAAGGTGTAAAGGAAGTTAACTATTTTTAACGTGGAAATTTTAATAATTTCACAGTTACGTGTAATGTCTTAAATCCAATACTTGCAATGAAAATATTTTTTTCTTATTTTCTAATCGTTCAGCTTTATTATTGCAAAATTCTATATCTAAATTCTACTCTAACCTTTCGTCGATAGCATAAGTGAAATCAATGCGTATCAAATATCATTTTCATGTGCAACCCCATACGTGGAATATTACCACATGCTCTTTGTTTACGTTCTTGACTGTTTTTTTTTAAATTTGAATTGAATGAAATTGAGTGGATTCTAGCACCGTGCTTAAACCACAGGTCGCGCTACCGACACTTTCGAGCTAATGTCGATAACGTCGCGCGTGAAAGGTAACATTCGAAATTGAAAACAATTCTGATACTCGACCTACAGAAACAAGATAAATGTGCAATTTCTTTGGTACATATTTCTATCCTGAATCAACATTTTCCTTTTTTAGGCACGATCGTAAAGAGAGTGACTTATTTCTGAATATTATCGTTATTCAGCTTGATTTTTTTCCAAAGCTTTCTCTCTCTGATTTCTCAAAGCTCTTACTACTCCTTTAACCTCTTGACGCCCTTGGCCACATATGGACCGTTTATTTTGAAAGTGGTGTAAGTCCATTTAAAAAAAAAAAATTAACTAGTTGTAAATATAAAGTTTACACTAAATCACAAATTATGTGGTATCTCATTTTTCTTAAAAAATGGACTTACATCAGTTTCAAAATAAACGGTCCATATGTGCACATTTAGTTTCTCGTTAAACTGTATCTTTTCTACCGTAACACGCTTTGGTATTATTCTTTCCGCAAATTTTCCATTCCTGCCTCGTTCTCCGATCATTGTTAACGTTGTCGACGAATCGCCATTGCAAAGTGAATAAATCAACAATCGATGCCGACTTGATTCCAGCTTAAATAAATTCGTCCTTGAGGAGGTTTAAATTATTTGATTCATACGCTTGTTAGCACGGAAAATCTAATCATCTTTTTCCATCCACCTCTTCCTCTCGTCTCCTTTTCTTTCACCTCGCGCGGACCCGGGACCGTAATAAAGACCGGAGAAGGAAAAATAATGGTCGGGCATAACAGTCGGTGGGACATCGTTTAAACGACCCATTTGTATATAACAGGACGAAACGCCTCGTTCGGAGAAAATAGAAGACAGGGAGGTGAAAGAGAGGGTCCAGCTGCTGACCGCGGCGCGCGAGGATCCGGTCCGTTATCGACGGAATGTTAAAAGGCCGTTCCTTCGTCAACTTGGATTTATTCGAATTAAAACTGTACAGGGCCGTGCGCGTCACGGTGCTCGTAGTCCGATAATGGCCGCCGAGGGATCGCGCGTGAAATTTTGCAAAACGTGATAAATTACCCAAAGATTCTTATCCTTCTTGTTCGCGCTTTACAACGGTCCACGAAGCTCGTCGCTTAAATCTCTCGAATTCAAAACCATCCTTTCACCCTGCCACTCGATTATTAAGGACAAATCTTTCTCAATGAATATTTTACCAGATAATGTAAAAAGACATTTATCAGTGGTCTCGTGCGATTCAAATGGAAGTGTCAAGAGACTCTGTACGTTCTTTCTTGGGATTGTTTTTTTTAGATGTTTCTTGCATTCTCTTGTTCTCTGGGCCCCGGTTTGACTAGGGCCGTTCCTGGCCAAGCCGTTGCCCGGCATTGGTCTTTGCTTTATGCGGACACTTTATGCCTCCGATTGCGAGCGACACCGGAACGCTCTCAACTCCCCGAGAGAGCGCGCTGAATCGAGATCCCTTTTCCGATCGGCAAAACAACGAGAGCGGTTTAATTTAAAGGTTCTGAGAAGGAGCGGAGAACGTTCGCGCGCGCGCGCGCGCGCGTGCGACCGTTTCCCTCGCTCGTGTCTACCAAGCGACTTTTGCCAGCCGGTCAGCTGCCTTTTAATAATCGTGTTAAGGAGGACGAGCATTCTCGTAAACCGGGCACCGTCTTTATGCGCGGACTCCTTTATCGGTACGGCCACTAGGAGGGTTTCTCTCCTCTCGAGAGAAGCCACTATCCAGGAAAGTTCTCGGTACCGGTATCCTTTCGTCTTGCGTTGCGCTTCGATGCTGGAGCCTGTAAGTCGCGTCCAGAGTTGCAGAAATTTACGTTGTCCTTTGAGTGTAGAATAGGACGCAAATATTTTTGTTGGAAATGTACTGTTTTTTGGTATATCAATGTTTACGTTGTTTGTGGTGCGTTTCGTGCATGGTTGACGAGCGATGATTAAGAAATCGGTACGATGACATCGGTCAAAAAGAGACGATGCATATATTTACAAACGCGTGCACACGAGAATTACTTTGCGGCGCAAATCTCTTTGATGTTTGTCAAAAGCCGCGTCCAGACTTGTACACATTTACGTTGTCTTTTGAGCGTAGAATAGGACGCAAATATTTTTGTTGGAAATGCATAGTTTTTGGCATATAATTATTTACGTCGTTTGTGATGCGTTTGTGCTCAAGATGTTGACAAGCGATGAGCAGAAATCGGTCCAAGGAGAGACGACACATCTTTACAAACGTGTCCACCCTAGAATTACTTTGCGCCCCAAATCTCATTGATATTTGTCGAAAGCCGCGTCCAGACTTGCACACATTTATGTTGTGCATTGAATGTAGAATAGGATGCAAATATTTTTGCTGCAAATTCACAGTTTTTGCCACATAAATATTTACGACGTTCGTGGTGCGTTTGTGATCGAGACTTTCGTGCATTGTAGACAAGCAATGATAAGAAATCTACGATGCCGTCGTCTAAGGAGAGACGTCACACATCTTTACAAACGTGTCCATCCTAGAATTACTTTGCGCCCCAAATCTCTTTAATGTTTGTCAAAAGCTTCGTCCAGACTTGCACAAATTTACGTCGTGCGCGCCATTCGGCAAAAATTTCTGTGCGTTCTATCGAATTTAAGACAGGCTGGACGTGTGTGCCGCATAAGAGCACACGTACAAATTTTCGCCACATTCAACGCACAAGATCCGACGGTTTTTTGACAATCATCAAAGAGATTCACGCCGCAACGTAATTCTAACTTCTTTTGGAGATTGAAAGCTGCGTGGTTCGTCTGTGGACTGGTACCAGAATTTTACCAAAATTTCTCAAGTCCATCGAGATTTCCTTTTTTTAAGATGCCAGATTATAGGTATGTCTCTATTAAAATTCAAAAGTCTACTCCTACAACAGAAAAGGAGAAGTTCTCGTGAGAATATAAAACACCTTTGCCGGTAACCTTTCGACAGTCCTTCGTTACTCAGCTCTTAGTACCTATAACATCGACGAGCTCCAGTCACTTGGTACCGTTGCTTTCGTAGTCGAACGATTAATCTTCATTTTCCATTTTCTCTTCGCGTTTAGATGCAAGCGGGGTGCGAGAACGGAGTGCAAAGCGCTTGGAAGCATTTACGCGTGAGCGCAATTCGCGAATCGAATACACGAGAGGACGGTAGACACGGACCATTTTCTCGTAGCTCATAGAATCGTACGTACTACCTCGGTGGAGGTTACGGAGTCACGACATCAAGGGAGATGGGGGTCGAAAACAATTTAATGGCTGCAAATGGCAGTCTTGGGAAATTGGTGCTGCACAGACGGCGAAACGATTCTGAGAGTGGGAGGAGGCGAGGGAGCTTTCGAGGTGTGGGTGCCAAAGAAAGAGAGAGAGAGAGAGAGAGAGAGAGAGAGAGAGAGAGAGAGAAAGACAGAGAAGGAGAGAAAATACAATGCAACGAAGAGAACTCCTTGGCCCCGACGAGTCACTGCGGTCGCGCCAAACAACGACAAAGAGCCGCGGAGCTGCACGTGGAATCACGGTCTTTAAACGTTCCCGTAAAAAGGGCTGGACACGATTTACGTTTGATTATAGGCCACGTTCTCCTGGGTCAAAAGTCGGAACGAAATGACTATTGATACCGATGGGAGCGACCAGCTGAAGATTATAGGTAATGACTAATAATGCGGCTCGAATCGCCAAGCGGAATGGCCATTCTCCGCCGCGGCGCTCTAAAGGTCCTCTGGACCGAACAGACTTCGCGTTACTTCTTCTCTTTTCTCTCGTATCTCGCGCGCTTCGTTTGTCGAGGAATAGTCGGTGTCACTGGGTAATCCGCGTAATTGGGCACGATAAGGAAACCGGGAGAGAATTGGAGAAGCTCGTGAAAGAAAGGTCGTGTGTATTTGTGAAATGATTATTTTGGCAGAAATTGCGGTGATGTGTAAAATAGTCGATAAAGTATCGGTATATATTTGTGCGATCGTTATTTTGCGGTAATAGACAGTGACAATGACAATTCATTGCACTCTGAGACGAAGTCTCTTAAAGTACAAGAATTACATAAGCAGGGTCTCGTTAAATGCTTAAGAACTCAACAGGAGTAAGTATTACGAAACTTGTTCAATCGTGTAAGTAAACAGTGCACATTAGAAATAAACATATACTACATAATAAAGTGTATACAATAAAGATAAACGTAAAAAGAAAACACCAAGAAATACTTAAGTATAGCTGACAAAGTTAAGAAATGTGCAGGTCATAAAAGTGGATGAAGGGCCTTTCTTTGAAACACGTCCCAGAAGATTTGATCAGTAGCAGTGATACATAAAATGATCTATGAATATTGGCTCTTTGGCATCCGGTCCCAATTTTTTCCTAGACTTTCTTAAGTGTACAAGTCGTTTCGAAGGAGGAAAGAAATACGAGTTTTCGATTAAAATCGAATTCAAATTTCTCCGTCGTTCTTCTCACTCGCGCGTTGGTAGAGGTTTCTCTTTAGCATCGCCTCTGGAATTAATCCATTAGACTTTCTAAAAGTACGTGACAAAGGGGTGACAAAAGCCGAACGTTCGAGGATCCTTTGGTGCAGTCCGTCGTTCACCGATGATACACGATGCGCTTCCTTCCTCTCTCAATCGCATATTCCAAGATGGCCGACGCGCGGCGCTTATGCGCGCGCGAGAGAGCGGAGGCTGCGCCGCAAAAAAGAACGAGCGTAATAACGTAGTATCGCTAATGGCCGGGCAATTTCGCCGTGTGCGAGTGTGCTCTCTCTCTTAGTTCACTCTTTCTCTCTTCTCTCTCTCTTTTACTCTCTCTCTCTCTCTCTCTCTCTTTCCGCACCCTTCTCGTATTTCGTCCTCTTTGTCCGCTTTTTCATTTTTTCCTCCTCGTTTCTCCCTCCAATTGGCCGCGTCCACCCCCTCCCAGAAGAGGTTGGCATTTTGCCTCTCCTCTCTTTGAGTCTCTCGTTTGTCTCGCCTCGCTACCTTCAAAGCCAACGGATTACCAAAAGAGGTTCGGACTGGTACAGGATTCGCGAAGGTGCCCTTGGAATTGCCGGCAGGACGAGACGAGGACGTAAGCAAAATGGCGAAGGCGATTCCTCGCGCGGCAGAAGAACCAAGAGAGTTAGGGGATGGTTCTCTTTTTTTTTATCGTGTTTCTATTTTATCGACACGCGCGCGTCCTCGGTGGAAAAAAAAAATCCGATGACATAATTGAGAACGAGCGTTGACTACTATCAGAATGAAATTCGGTAAATAATGTATTACCAGCACGGTGGAGTTTCCTCTCAGGCGCGTGTCAGATCGTCGAAGAATTTTCCGGATGAGAGATACCTCGAGAAATAATTCTCCAGTTGCGCAGAGAAGATCGTTCGATCCTAATTGGACCCCTAATCTTATTCCAGCATCGCGAGTTCTAAGCATCTCCGACGATCTACCAACGGATGAATCTTGTCACGCGAATTACAGGAGCACCGAAGTGGTTCTCGATCTTATTGGAGACGCGAGAAGTCGCAAGAAATCCGAAGATAACCACCGTCGAGTAACCGAAGGCAATAATTTATTTCGTCAATTTGGCTCGCGGTATTAATTCGGGTAGAAACACTTGCACGCGCGAATATTGCGAAAATTCGCGGGTGTGCACTGAGAGAAAAAAAATGGTTGGGTTTACTATAATCTCACTGTATTTTATAGTTAAATTTGGCGTGAAACATATTTTTATAGTTCACTTAACCATACAAAATATAGTAGAATGGACGATTCATACAAATGGTTATATTATTGACTATTATCTTTGTTCTCGTTACCATACGTACAGTAAAGTGTGATATGTGAATACAGTTAGCTCTATCACTATGTATGAAATATTCTGGTAATATTAACTACATAAAATAGTTACTTTTCTTACCATTATATATTTTCAACTATACTACATATATTTTTAGTTGAAATAACCATAATTTTGGGTAAAAGCATAATACATTTGCTTATGCTATGCCTCTATCGTAATTATTACCGACATTATGGTAACATTTACCATGAACTTTGTTACTATGCCATTATAGTTAGATATATCATATACTTTTCTCTCAGTGTGGATTATCGCGGTAAAAGCGGAAAAAAGACGAAGTGCCGCGTAGAATAATTAATACCGGCGCTTGTTGTTTTTTTTTCGTTTGCCACGTAGCGAGTGTTATTCGCTCGTGAAAACTTTAAAAAGTTCGGTCGGCCTCTATTTTTCAGATAATCCGACGGAATATCGACAAGCCAATGAGTGACGGGGGGAATTTCTCTTCTCTTTGCCCGTGTCGTCCGCGTCCGCCGCCGCGTTTCCACTCCCATCGTTTGCTTCCGCGCCTGAAACGCGCAAGCCGATCCGGTGAAACGCGCGACGTTTGATCCGTTCCAGCATCCCCGTATATTTTTCCCCTACCCACGAGGAATATTTTATCTCTCGCGCCTCTATATTCGATTAACGCGTCCCACGAACGTGTCCATCCGAGGGGAATTTTTTTCATTTTACTCGCAGTTCGCACGAGCGTGCTGCTCTCCTTTTTCTTCTTTTTTTCTCTCTCTCTCTCTCTCGTCACCGGATAATAGGAAAAACAACGGTACACGTTGTTGCGTCGAACTCTCAATGCCGTAAGAGGGGTGTGCCGCGGGTTTTAAATTTGTCAGTAGCGAGCGCGAGGCTGTCCTCACGAGAATTTTTCGAGTCTTAAGGGGTTATATGCACCTGCAAGGCCTCAAATCATGGGTGATCTTGGGATTTTTTTTTTTTGTTTCATTATGTTTGAAAACTTTTATTTTCAGCAGTCTGTATGAATTTTTCCATTAGAAAAAAATGAAAACTAAGTCCATTTTTGGTATAGGATACTAAGGTCTGTTCTTCGAGAGGGGTGTCGCGGTGACCATTGCCATTTAAAATCATGGGGAATGTTTCTTTCTTTTCTTCATTCAAGTTTTCTTCGAATGAAAACTGATTAATGAAAAATGAAAACATTTTTCTTCACTGTACAAAGCTATTTCTGATCGTGCAGAATGGAAAAAAACTTATTCCGAAAAAAATGGTGACCATTCAAACCCAAAGTTCGAGTTTTTAGTCCGCTTTTTTAGTTAAGAAATAATTTATGAAAAATAAAACCGAACGATTAAGAAGAGGGTATTTCAGTGTAGAAGCTATGTGTAAAGTGCGAACAAATTTGGTTAAACGAATCCCGAAAAATCGTGGTCACTAGTTAACGGTGGAATTTTTTTTTTTAATTTTAATTTTTAGTTTTGATATCGAATGGTATTTTTTTTTATTGTTCATGATGAAAAATATAAAAAATTTTGATCGACGTGTATACACGTCGAACGCAGTTAAGTGGTTAAAGAGACTTGGAAAATTTTCCTTCAGGAAGATCAGCTCGCGCGAAGTTCGTTTTTGTAGTGGTTGGTTGGCGCCTTAGTTTGCGGTAGCAACCACGACGTTGGAGCTAACTGAAAGAAACATTTGGTGGCATGGATCATAAAAAAAAAGGAAGAACGGAGAGGAACTCGGGAGGAAACTTTATTCGCTTTACGACTTTGTAACGGAAGGTTGCCAGTGCATTATTCAATGGCTGCTCTAAATCGGCAGAATGTTTCTTTCAGTGGGTGTTTTTGTCTCGACGGCTTAAGTGGATCCTGGAACGGTCTTACCGGATCGTGGACGTCTCCGATGAACGTCCCTCGCTCACGGAGGAGTGGCGAGTGCGCGAATTTAAAAAAATCAGGGCCATGTTATTAACGGTCCCATTACTATCGCCGCGACGGTACCCAATTGAGCCACGCTTCTCGAGAAATTTCCTCTTCAGGATGCTTTTCTTCTATAACGGTTGCAATTTCTCGTTACTACTTGCGCTCGCCGCGCTAGATCCTCCGGAAATTTTTTCTCGAATGCAAGAAACCGGATAACCATGGTAGTCTTAATCTACGCTTGCCAAGACCAGTTAAGAGACACATGAATTTGACGTATCTCTTAATGAATATTTATAATTGTGGTACGTAACGAGGGTCGTGCTCTTTCAGAATAACCAAGTACCCGCTTTGTTTTTTAGATCTTACAAAAGATCTTCTTAGTAAGCCTATCTGAATAAAGAATCGCGATCGTTATGGGGGTTTGTTAAAAGAAAACATGTCATCTCGTCTTTATCCACTTGGTCGAATTGCTTCGTTCCAGAATTCATTCTTCGAGTCACCGAGTAAAAATTCTTCCTATAAACTCTTGGATCCTCTAGAGAGCTGCCTACTGTTGCCAATTCGGATGAGAGCAGGATGCTTCCCGAAATCCCAGCGTGGGTATTCGATAAACCATTCCGCGAGGAGACGAGAGCTCGTCCGTTTCAGTTTCGTTTACTTACTCCGCGCCGGTCTGCTAACAAAATAGCCCAGCTGCTGGGTTGTAAGCTGTAGAGCATCGCGGGAGTGTAACGCCGTGCAATCGTCCTGGCTACCTTCAGCTACCTACCTACACTCAGGACTGTAGCGATCGCGTGTCCTGCACCAGTCTACAATAAAGTATCTTGTGCCTCGCCTTCTTACACGCAAGAATTATCCGCTCGAATTAATCCACCTGAGAAATGGCGGAACATTTTAAATGTTACGAGGAAACACGATCATCCCAGCTCATCGTCGAGACTAGTTAATCTCTAAACTCACTTCCTCTTCTATTTATTTCGAGATCCGACGAATACTCGAAGACAATAGTAAATTTTTTTTAATTTCGAATATCAAGTGCCTACTCATTAGTACCTTTCCAAAACACTTTTTATTCCTCGAACGTAGGAACCTTTGTAAACAAGACTTTAAAAATCTCACGCATTTTTCCAAACAATATTCAACCGATCGATTAATCTCCACCATCGAAAGCATAAAAAATCCACGCATAAAGAACGGTTCAAAAACCAAAAAAATCCGTGACCTCGTCCGGACCTGATCCAGGGCGCCGTGAATTCTAGGCACGATCCTGGGATGCACGCTGCAAAGGAATACATATGTGGAGTTGCAGGGGCACATGCTCACAAACAAACGCACACAGGAGCACACAAAAACCTACCTGTATGGAGGCAGTCTGCTTACAAGCGGAGCTATTGCTATACTTGGGGCGCGATGCCGAGATTAAACCGTGCAGGCGCGATTACGATCCGGTAGTATCCGATTGGTCGCCGCTTCGACGAACGGCAGGGGCGGAGCAACCGTAATGAGTTTCTAGCTTAGTACTCTCTCCTGCTTCGCTCACAGTTTCACTCTCCTCTTCTCTCTCCTTTTTCGTCCCTCACGTCCCACGCGGCACCCTTCATCCAACCCCACCACGAGCAAAATTCCACCCCTCGTCCTGCACCCCTTAGCCATCCACGTACTCTCTCGCGCCCTTTCACTCGATCCCTACCATCCTTCCTTCTCCGTCCTTTCGTAGGCTCCTTTCTCCATTTCAACCACTTGGATCATATCTCTCTCTCTCTCTCTCTCTCTCTCTCTCTCTCTCTCCATCTTCCTTTCTGTGCTCCCTTCGCTCATGTGCCTATCCTACTCGCGCCAGGAGCAGATCCATGGTTTCTTCCTTTTTCTTCTACCACTGGCTGGTTTCTTCTCTCTTGCAACGTGGTCTGCGCGCGCGCCGACTCTCACACTCGAGTTTCTTCCTTCTTCTAAACAAGAAGAGCAAGGTACTCCTTGTTTAATACCTGGGTGGTTAGGGTTAGTCCATCTGTGTTTCTCTCGTACTCTCTTGCGCCCTTTCTCTCGATCCCTACCATCCTTCCTTCTCCGTCCTTTCGTAGGCTCCTTTTCTCCATTTCTACCACTTGGATCATCTTTCCCTCTCTTTCTCTCTCTCTCTCTCTCTCTCTCTCCAACTTCCTTTCTGTGCTCCCTTCGCTCCTGCGCCTATCTCACTCGCGCCAGGAGCAGATCCATGGTTTCTTCCTTTTTCTTCTAACACCGGCTGGTTTCTTCTCTCTTGCAACGTGGTCTGCGCGCGCGCCGACTCTCACACTTTAGTTTCTTCTTTCTTCCAAAGAAGAAGAGCAAGAAGTGCTCCTTGTTCAGTACTCTGGGTGGTTAGGGTTAGCCCATCTCTGTTTCTCGTGCTTTCTTCTCTCCTTTTCGCTTGGTCATCGTTCTTCATCCTCGTTTCTCGTTTACTACCTCACTCGCTCCTCTTTGTCTTGAGTTTACCCTGGTCTCTCTTGGTTTACAATGCTTCTACGGTCTCGCTCTTTCTCTCAGACCCACCACCACGAGCTTCGCTCCCTTCGTACCCGCCCTCGGACGCACTAGCAACTTTTTTCCGCGCCTCGTTTGTATCGCAACGTTTGCTCCCTCGCCGGCACGTCCCAGAGAAACCGGCCTCCAGTTTCTTGCACTCTCGATTTACGCGGTTGCATTTAAGCAGAGAGCGGTACCCTCATACGTTTCGTTCCGTTATCGATCCGCGCGCGTACCGATCGTCTGCCATTTTCCACGCTCTCCTTTACTCCTAGCCTCTTTATAATCTCTCTCACATTTCTCTATCTCCATCGCTCGTGAACTGGTAAAATGTAATTGGCACAGCTGCGACAGATAAAGCGAACTCGTGTATTAGTTCTTACTTTTAAATTCTTCACCGCGACCGTAAACCCACGTGGCTTGTAAAAGGCGAACAAATGTTCTCGAGTGAATCGGCCTTGAACCAAAGTTGGGCAACACCGCGGCGAGAGACTCCGTTTCCATTATAATATGTGTGTCAAGAAGTCTCATCTTCTGGACCGAGATTGCATGGAAAAGTATGGGTCCCGCGGTAGAATACGGCGATCAGGCCGCAAATACTTCTTACGTATCTTTTAACCTCCTCTTACGATAGCGTCTCGTTGTCTTCGAGAGGGATCTTGGGAAGTTTTGCGGGTAACGATAATTCCTAGTGAATCCGGGATTTGCGGTGCGGCCACCCTTGACTGAATGAAGTAACGCGGGCCCCGCGTTCCCGCTAGCCGCAACGAGATAATTCCGGCGTGGAATTGGCACGCCTCGCTTTTCCCTAGACAAGCTGAATTTCTCGGTAAGAGTGCCTCGTTAGGTAAGGTAGTCGTGCTTCTGCGTGCCAAGGTCCAAAGGATCTACCCTTCCAATTTGCGAATTTTATTAATCAACCCCCGAAATCGGCAATTGGATCGTCCCGTACTCCTTCTCCTTCCACTTCTCTTGCTCTCGCCATTAATATCCAGCGCCCTTTTACATAATATCCTGCGCGCCGACGCTTCACGTTACTCGCAATCCGAATTATTCGATCGTCGGTCCTGGCTATTACCGGACCGGCAGCACCACCTCCACCTTCTCACCGCCCTCGTTTCTACCTCTCTCTCCCAACGGACAACGGATACGATTTATTTCGAATAACGCGAGGTTAATTATTCCGGGTTATAATCAGACGGTGGATCGTGGATCGTCCCGACGCGCGGCGCCGGCCGGTGGTGGAATATTGCCGGGCAATTCGCGGGCAATTTGTAAAGTCGACACAATCATGCGGAGCTCGGGAGGGCCCCAGGCACATACCCACCATTAGTCCTCGCGTAGAACCTTTTGATACGCGGAGCTGGAGAAGATGAGCGTGGAAGGTAATCGGATGCGACTAGTCGTGCGTGGCTATTAAATCGCTTAGCTTCTTTTCCTTTTTCGTTACCTACCGCCAATCATTCGGACGATCTCGTCCTCTCTCCTACTCGTTCCTCTATCTTTACGTCTCGAAGGACCAGGTCGTGGAAGGAGAGAGGGAAAATTGAATCGCGAACGATGATGAGATCTGCGATGCATCATTGTGAATCGCGCGGTTGCCTTTCCTTTCTTAGCTGGATCGTTGTTCCACTAGCTCGAGGACGCTTTTGCCGATTGCCAGGGTGTTGCGTTAGATCTACTCTCGGTAGAATTGTTCTCGAGTTGCTGGTAACCAGTGACACGTTGGAGCTTGAAGGTGCAGCTGAAATTGATGAAAATTCTAGGCTCGCAAATTTTTGATGCATTGTTTTTCCGTACTATTAGTATTTATTGTCCAGCTGGCTGCAATGTGCGTGATTAGGTTTGTGTAAGGGACTCTTCGGGTCTATGCGTGCGACCGACAGCCTGGCAACAGGGTAGTTACTCTTTATTTTTCGAAGCGCGGACACGTATGCGGGTAAACCGAAAGATTGGAAAAAGGACTCGTGTTCAGTCAGTTTTGTTTGAGGCGAAGAGCTGGCGAGAGCCGATTAAAGCTGCATTTGTAAACTTTCGCCACCGTTGCGCCATCGTTGTTATTCGCAGCTGATGTAGGTACCGTTGTTGATTCTCATAGTAACTGTATTGTTTAACTTGCAGTAACTGCAACTGCGGTACAACGGTGGTGAAAGTTTATAAATCCAGCTTAACCCTTTGACTGCGAACAGAGCCTATAGGCGCTTATCCAGAGTCGATCTCTTAGGTCGACCAGAAATTTTTTAAGCGGTTATTGCCAGATCCTCAGTTATTGAGAACAGGGCCCATTTTTGTAATCGAACTTAATCAAATACATAAAATAAACTAATTTGGGTGTCTCCTTTTGATTAAAGCGAATCGATCGCTCACTCTCGCGGCTGTTGCACCTAAAGACGTGCAGATTGGCACGTTTTTCATTTCTGAACGATCCGCAGTCAAAAGATTAAAAGGATGAAAAGGGTTAAAACGCCATTAAAAGGGTCAAAAAGCCATTTTCCTAAAAGACGGCTTGATTATTCCTTGAGGCCTGCGTTTCGGTTATCCATCCTACATTTGCTCAGGATGAATTCATCGAGACGTCCTCATCATGTCTGAGAATATTGTTCACGACGAACAAGATGCACCTGGCATTAAAAACGCGCGAGCTTCACTCGTCCATTTACAATCGCAGCCCAGGAACCTCGCGGTTCTACTGTTCTCATCCCACGCTGTTCTGAAAATCGATGTCGACACGAGGAATGCGTGAAATATTTAGGGTGCTCCTCCTTACCACCGTTGCTTCTCTCCTTCGTTCTCCTTCCCGTTCCGTTCTCGTTTGTTCGCCGTTGTTGTTTACCTTAATACGAATGAGTCGGTATCCTTGTCGTCTCTGCATTCTTCATGAGCGAGGCGCGCGCGCGCCTCGCTTACGCTGGCGCGCCTAAAACCGACGTGAAAAACGCGCGACATTACCGCCCACCGACTTCTTCTCCTCGCTTCGAGGATATTCTCCTTGGTTTCGCGATCCTACCTTCCTCGTGCCCTCTTAAAACGAGACAACCGACTTTAGCCAACATACCTGGCACCGTTGCTCCGTACATCATCGGCCAGAGAGGCTAGAGATACTTGCGACCATCGATAATTATCGATAGTTGATTCCTAGACTATCGATTATTATCTATAGTTTTCGATAATTTTGAATATATTCGGGTTTTTAAATAAAATAATAATTATTCAAAGTTAGTATGAATTATCCAAAAAGATAAACCTAATATTGAAGAGTGAATAATTATTGAGTAATAACCTTAAAATTGGTCACAAATACAAATTTTTGCCAAATTCCTCAATCCGTTTTTGGTTTTTCAAAGAATAATAATTTTGTCCCTTATCTACCAAACTGAATCTTTTGTTTGCCTGTTTAAATATCTAGTTTATGCATAATTTTGCACAATGTTGAAATAAAAACGAATAATTTTCTATAAATTACTAAATATTTGTTGGTAACCAGCTGTTTTTGTTTAGAAATTCTGTCCAAACGACAGGCAACAAGAAAATTAATTTGTTTAAAATGAAAACACTTTGTCATTCCAAAGAAAAAAAAACGAAAAAATTCACTACTTAACCTATTTCATTGAGATTTAAAATGAAATAAATTTATATGACATTCACATGCGAGTAATAGACCGAGACATCTTTCGGAAATCGTCTTAAATGTCCCTTCAATTAAGAAACCAATGGCCAATGGAAAATCAAACTGAACTATCGAAAACTATCCATAATTGACTGTAAAACATCAACTGTTTTTCCAACTATCGATAATATTGATAGTACCATCGATAGTTATCTACCACTAATGAGCCCTTGCATAATTATTTACGAGGTGGAGCTCTCCGGTTGAATTCACGGGAGCTCGTCGCATGGATCCGATGATCGTAGGGTTGCGAAAAAGAAGCTTTTAATCGGGCCCCTTTTTCCTCGAAGAAGAGAAATTCCTTGGCAGGCGCATCCCGCTCATCCAATCTCGGACGAGGAGCCCGACGTTCCGAGGCTCGACACGGAGGAGAAGAGGGAACGTTAGGGGCAGCCGTAATCGCGTTAGATGCTTGTCTCGCCATCTTGCTCTCTGGTCACGTAGCGCCGTAAAACAAAGGAACATTGAGCGAGGCCTCCGGAACGGAGAATGCGCGCATTTAATATTTAATCCCTCATTATCGGCCCGAAGGCTGAGCTTTTGAGACAATTGGCAGTTTTACTGCCCAATAAGAATTCGCATGCAGGGCGGATCGTGGCTGCGGGTCTGGATGCTGGAGAAGTTGAACGCGTTCGCTCGAGCCCTCACGAGGATCGCAATATGGGAATAAAATTCGCGTCGCGTAGTCCTCCGATTCGGCGGAGCGTGTTAAAAATGGCACGAGCGACTGTCTTCGTCTTCCTCAATAATTCTTCAACATCGACGGGGCAACCTCTGAACAAAAATAGTCGTCCTTTCGAAATTTGCGTCGCGTGTTCGTTGCTTTCGGGCCGCGATAAAAATGCGAGTGATCGTCACTCACGTTCTACAATGTTGTTCTTAAAAATTCTTGCAAGGTATAATCCTTGTTGCTTCAAGTACTCTCTATTCTAAACTATCGTGAAAATCGTGCTACGTAATTAACAGATGCGGATTATGCTAACAAGAAGAATAGTGGTTCAGACCGCGATAAAAATGTGAGTGATCGTCACAGACGTTTTACAATGTTGTTCTTAAAAATTCTTGCAAGGTATAATCCTTGTTGCTTCAAGTACTCTCTATTCTAAACTATCGTGAAAATCGTGCTACGTAATTAACAGATGCGGATTATGCTAACAAGAAGAATAGTGGTTCAGACCGCGATAAAAATGTGAGTGATCGTCACAGACGTTCTACAATATTGTTCTTAAAAATTCTTGCAGGTATAATCCTTGTTGCTTCACGTACTCTCTCTATTCTAAATTATCGTGAAAATCGTGCTACGTAATTAACAGATGTGGATTATGCTAACAAGAAGAATAGTGATAAGCAATTTTTCGGATTTCGAATGAATATGCAGTACAATTCTATCATCTCCAAAAGAAACTTTTTCGCAACAATAACTCGTGTTACCGTCTTGTAAGTCTGCAGTGTAAGTAATTAATTAATCCGAGGTAATGGTCCTAGTAAAGCAAGGGAGAGGCTGATCGTCATGAACGATACCAATCGTTCGTTAGGTGCACCCTTGTTTATCAGCGTAAAATAATATTGCGGATCGAGGAGAACCTCCTGCTGTTCTCTCGACCGTGGTGGCTCTCCACCCGTTACTACGGCACTGTCCCTGACCCGAGAGACCTCCCCGTAATGAAATTAGAGTTCTCGCCGAGCGGGGCCGAGAGGTTCAACCGTGCAGCACATAGCCGTTGAAATATCACTGCTTTTGCAAAAGGTGGAACAACCATTCTGCTAGGTGGACGAGAGCGGGGAAGTGTAGGAGGGAGAAATAAGAGAGGAAGGTAGAAACGGAAGACACCATGATCGAGTACCGGACATACTGCGGTATAATGAAAACATGGCCGCCACTTGAAAATCCCCGATGGCACTGCTTTCAAGGGTGAACGAGACGAAAGTCATTCCCTTTCATACGAAAAGCGATGCCATTCCTCTACCTGTCTGTCGATTAAAAAAAAAAGAGAGAACTGCGAATTAGGGGTGTGCGAGTACTCGTAATTCACGAGTCGAGCCCAGACCGGTTCGCTTCCTCGAGCTGAGTCGAGCGTTCGAATTTTTCAAGTTACTCGAATCGGCGAACTGCTTGAAAAAAATTCGAACTACTCGAAAACTTCGATCAAGTCGAATATTCGAACTACTCGAATACATTCGAGCTACGCGAATATTATCGAACTACCCGAATATTATCGAACTGTAGCTCGAATGTATTCGGGTAGTTCGAATATTCGACCTATTCGAAGTTTTCGAGTAGTTCGAATTTTTTTCAAGCAGTTCGCTGATTCGAGTAACTTGAAAAATTCGAACGCTCGACTCGGCTCGATTTCTCAATTGTTACTTGACTCGAAATTCGAGTACCCGAATAAATCGAGTACTCGCACACCCCTACTACGAATGCACAGAATTTTCAGACACCAAGAAGAAACAATCGGAATTCGTTCGTCTTCTCGTCGGGTCGTTTCACAGGACGAATCTTCCGAGCTCGCATTCTCAGAATATTTAGAACAAGAATCTTCGATAAGGGACATCAGTCTTCTCTCGCGCTCCAGTGTCGAGGGCACACACGTTTTTTCTCGAGGCGAAATCACGTCGGCCGCACGTCCGTTCATCGATTATTTAATCGACCGTGGCCATTTTTACGTCCACTGGAAAGTGGTCGCCCCCTACTGGACTCGGAATCCCTGGACGATTGGCATCCCACCAGATCGAAATAAGATGGCAATAACCTTAGCTTTCGATTCTCGTGGTGGATCGGGCTGGTGTGGTTAGAAATTTTTCAGTTGCTCTCGCGCCTCTAAGTGTCTCTTGCAAAAGTAAAATGGCGGAGAAGGTGGTCGTTCTCGATTCTCGAAAAAGGGTAAAAAGAACCGCGCGCGAGAATAATAATAAAAAACAAGAGAACACAGTGGCGCTAGAGAACAGTTGCTTCGATAATCAACTCCTTAGCTTGTCTCTCTTTCTACGTTTAATTTCAATTAACTTCGAAGCGGCCACGTCTGGCGGTGTTTAATCCGATTCCGTGAGAGTGGTGAAGCCAGCTCGGGATAGTGTCTTCCGTTGAATTTCACGGCTGGACGAAATTAAATAGAATTTAATCTCGGGACGGTGCTCCGCACCCCGAGAGTGTCTCCATCGCACCCCGTAGCTTAGGAAGTCTGCTTTACGTCACACGTAACCACTTAGCGTATTGGAGTTTGATTTATTTTCCGCGCCCGAACTACCGCCTGGGGAGGGTGGCTACCCTCTGAATGGGCTCTATTGTATTTCTATTAAGTCTCGTTCTTTCGCCCCGTGACTCTTGGGGGTTCCACCACTGTTTCGCGATACGCTACTTTTCCCTCTTACGAGGATCGTACGTCTATCGTGCGCACTCGTATTCGTTCGCCACCCTTCGCCGAATAACAGCCGCTCTTGTCGTTGAAGCAGTTTGTAGAATGGCTTTTGTATCGGCTTTCTTGTCTAAGGAAGGAATTCACAAATACTTCTAATATTCGTCATCAGAAAATTCTGCATTTCGCACATAAACGTCAATCGACACTTTGTTTATTATTTTTAACAGTTCTCTTCTGCTTTTCTTTTCAATTTTAAAACAACGCAGCTAATTAATTAAGCCTAATCAAGATTCCAATTAATGTTCGGATGCATTCGTAGGAGAAGCAACTCGGGCTGGCTCTTCTCGGTTGATTTAGGAGAAGGAATCGCGAAGCTGGAAGGGATCGTCGTGTCGTAAATTCACCATAACGGATTAATTTCGTCGTGGCACGGGTGCGCGGGCGAATATTTATGTATCTCGGGATTCAATAGCGCGCCTACGGCGAATTTCGCTGCTACTTTCGACGCTCAACCCCTCCTTAATTTAATTACCATCGAACAATCGAAATGATAAACTAATCTAGAAACAATAACGCACCTCCTAGGAATTGTTATCGTTCTCCGCGTCGACGGAATTTCTCGAACGAGGAGAATGAAATCCTGCGAGACTTCATTGCTCGCACGGAATTAAATTCGATCGTGGACGCGCGTGCAATTATCTCGCGTCGGATAAACCAGGATCGCGTGAGTGTCTCGTTAGGTGGACGAGGGACGAGGAGGGGAAGGAAGAGAGACGAGAAAGCTTTGCGGAGGGCGCGAGGGACCTGCCGGCGGGAATTAAGCATTCTTTTATCTTCTTACGGCGCTTTACGGCGTGTCTCACTCTCGGGTTTACTCTTAATCAATCAAAAAATCATGAGGGAATGAATTAGGCAAGCCGGAGATCGCTGCGAGGGAATTTTCGATGGCCTGGGGCGTGAGCCTTTAACCATTTCGTGGTGGAAGGCCTCGATGGCCTCTCGCAGAAACACTTCTCAAAATCTTCATACGCTCTCGTAGAAATCCTCGTAATCACCTGAGAATTACGTTGAACATCCGCCGCGTAAGCCTACCCCGCCATTAACCCTGGGAAGGCTTCGTGCCGCGTCCCTTTCTTCTTTTAATTAACCGCCCCGCTGATGGTCCTAATTAGGCGCACAGTAGCGCATCTTTAGTGGCCGGTGATTAATACAGCCTCGATTATTATCCGTGTGTGAGAATTAATCGTAACTAGTTGATTAGCACCCGTGAGTATTGCGTAGTCGGTAAGGCGCTCTCGTTAGCGGAGAGAGATTAGACGTAAGATGTAAATTGGATCGGTAAGGATCGTGTGGATGTAAGGTAATGTCGATGCTGAAAATCATGAGAATCGATTGAATTGGGAAAACGATCTTCCGATCGCGAGGGATTAATAATTACACGAGCTACCAGATTGTAAATCGGATCGGTGAGGATCGCGTGGATGTAAAGCAATGTTGATGCTAAATATCATGAGAATCGATTGAATTGGGAAAACGATATTCCGATCGCGAAGAATTAATAATTACACGAGCTACGAGATTGTAAATTCGATCGGTAAGGATCGCGTGGATGTAAAGCAATGCCGATGCTGAAAATCATGAGAATCGATTGAATTGGGAAAACGATCTTCCGATCGCGAAGAATTAATAATTACATGAGCTACGAGATTGTAAATCGGATCGGTGAAGATCGCGTGGATGTAAAGCAATGTCGATGCTAAATATCATGAGAATCGATTGAATTGGGAAAACGATCTTCCGATCGCGAAGAATTAATAATTACACGAGCTACGAGATTGTAAATTCGATCGGTAAGGATCGCGTGGATGTAAAGCAATGTCGATGATGAAAATCGTGAGAATCGATTGAGTTGGAGAAACGATAAATGCGCGATCTTCCGATCGCGAGGAATTAATAATTGGACGAGCTACGAGATTGTAAATTGGATCGGTGAGGATCGCGTGGATGTAAAGCAATGTCGATGCTAAATATCATGAGAATCGATTGATTTGGGAAAACGATCTTCCGATCGCGAAGAATTAATAATTACACGAGCTACGAGATTGTAAATTCGATCGGTAAGGATCGCATAGATGTAAAGCAATGCCGATGCTAAATATCATGAGAATCGATTGAATTGAGAAAACGATCTTCCGATCGCGAGGGATTAATAATTAGACGAGCTACGAGTATGAGAGGAAATCGTAGAGGTGCTTAGGCTATCGGCTGCGATAAAAATGTGAAGGGGAGGAGACAATGCGGAGGATTGTTCTTTCGGAGGGAGGATGGCCGCGTCCCGGTGATAAACTCCTCAGTAGACGGAATACAGATCGAAAGTCTAGTGGGCTAACCGAGTTATCGCGGTCTCTCGCCGAGTTACTGCGGCCTCGTCCCCTCGTCCGCTTTTCTCCTCACCGTGCTGCGCCGTTCCGCCGCTTTTCCTCCATTTGGAAAATCCCTTGGCACTAAATAAATGTTTCACCCCGCGCGCTGTACATTTGTATGCGCCGCCGCCGCGAGGATGGCCAGCGGTATCGTACCGTATCGTAAGCTACCACCAAGCCATACTTTAAGATCTTCTCGAGTCCTTTCGATCCGACTCGCGCCATTTCGCGTACTCGCGCGCCCGAGAACAAGCCTCGAGCGGAAGAATGCGAGGAAGCTAGAAGCACGGTCGCTTCCGCTCCTCGTGAAACTTTCCTAAGATACCGTGAATCTTTCAGGATAATGCTCCTGTAATATCGGTGAACTCTCTCTTGGAAATCACTTGGCATTTTAGCGTCGATCTTCCAGAATTTTCTCGTCCACGATATCGAAGCAAGAATTTTATTAGTCTGTTATTGATTGTTGATTCTAATTGAGTTTCTTATTTTTGGGTCTCGAGGGTTAGGGAGGTAATTTTGTAATTTGTTTTTCGTTTTTTTTTTATATTACTTAGGGTATTAAAATAAAGAATACAATATCTCTTCTGGTTAATTTTAGTCATGCGGATTTTTAGGTTCTAGGGTAGAAAAGGGTCGATTAGAATTGATTTCAAGGCTTTCGTCAGGAAGTAGTTTACATTTGCGATTAGTCGAACGGTTTCTCGCCACGATTGGCTGACCGGTCACCAGGTCTCTTTCTTACTCTCCACGCCTCGGATACTCTCGTCGTTCGAGGATTTAACGCTCAATCGGTTCTCTTACAAAATAAGTCTCGAGTCATTATGGCGGCCGTTTCTGCGAGCACCGGAGCCAGCGAGGCTGTCGCAACTTTTCTGACGTAATCGACGTAACTTTTCTTAGTTTTCACGATCCCTTTTTTATCTCTTCTACGATCGTTTCCTATTCCTTCTATTCGTACGATCATACTACGCACTCGCGTTTAAAACTACTGCGATGCAATTGTAAAATTCTCCCCTGCCAATTTTCACCAACCGATGGTCTCCGAATATCTCACGGAGAGTTCGATGCCTCGTTAATTATAATCAGTATCGGTAAAATTAATAGGAGCATTATTTATCGAGCAATCTCCTCTCACCGAGCCATTCGACCCAGCTCATGAATAAATTACCCCTTCATCCCTTCTCTCAACTCACCCCTTTTATTTCCATCCGCTTAGTACCGCCATTTTACATCGGCTCGGGCCAATCGTAAACCTTCTCGCACTTTTCAACCACCTTTAAGAAGTCCGCGGCGAATCGTTTTGGCGCTTCGTTCCTTCGGAAGCACGACAAACTTCTTTCTCGGCCGTGAATCTTTGAAGAACGCGCGGACGACGAGAGGCTCGCAAACTCCCAGGATCTTACGGTCGACGCTCTCGATCGCGCGACCAACTTTAAGGCCTGAGACGGGGCGCCGCCGCGCCGTCGCGACGCGAGCGTCCCAGCCAATTCGAATCGGAAGTCCGCGGGGAGCAGGCCGGAAAGTTTCGTTCCATCTGGCGAATAGGCTCTCGCTCGAGTAATTCGGAGACACGTCGATCTTCCGTGCCGAGCTCCTCGGTATTCGTGCCGGCGGACGTCGCGGTTGAATCTTTTAGGGCTGGCGCGCGGAATGCTTGCTCTCGAACACCGAGAGATCCTGCTTCCTTCCGGATTGCACGTGAGATCTAGGTCGATCTTCCGAACGGTATAAATCCTCGTAGAAGGAAGAACAGGGAGGTAGAGAATCCTTATCCTTTGCCTTGTCGGAAGGATAATTATTTGCAGGGTAAAGGACTATTTGCACACGTCAGTGCCGTGTCATTTCAGTATCAGTGTTATCCGTGGTCGATCAGTGATGTCAATGCACACTCGTCCGTAGTATTAGGTGTACTAATGAATAATCCAATTTTCCGCACATTTAATTGTGCATTTTTTGAAAGAGTGTTAATTACTTAAATTTCAAAATAATCGTAGCCACTCCTATCTGCTTTGGAAGCTCTTTTTGCGCTTGTGCCGAATTTTCATCGAGCAGCTTCTCCAAATCATCGTTGTCGCACTTTTGTGCGCCTCCAGGGCGTTGTTTGTCGTTCAGACAGAAATCACCGCTTTTGAACCGCTTGAACCAAAATGCACATACATCGTACGATACAGTATCTTTTCCGAGGAAAGAACAAATTGATTTGCATGTCCTTGCTGAGGTTTTTCCTTGTTGGAATTCGTAGAGAATACAGGGTCGGATATGCTCATTATTCGTTGCCATTTCTGACGCTATTAAACCGAATATGTTTGAAAGTTATGTTAGGCTTTCCGGTGTACCAATTATCATTTTTAATAGCCATATGTCAACATTACATAACTGCAAAAGAGCGGGAAAATCAAATGATTTCAGAATTAATTTCTTAACTGCTTAAAAAAAATTGGATTATTCATTTGTACACCTAATATACAAACAGTGCTTGCAGTGAAATATCAGTGGAATGGCTTGTTTTAGCAATGAAGAATTGGCAATTGTCGCCATAACCCTAGATGAGGACGAGGAAAAGAACAGTTTAAATGAAAAGTGAAAATGGGAATACAAGGCATGGATGACACGACGAAGTGAAGGAGAATTTATTACTTTGTATCAGGAATTAGTAGACGATGCACAAACAGTTTTTGAATATTTTAGAATATCTCAGAATTGTTTCAATATATTGCTGAATAAAATAGAAAAACGTTTAATGAAACAAGACACGCACTGGAGAAAAGCAATTACCCCGAAGGAACGTTTAGCAGTATGTTTCCATGTATTTTTTATTTTTCTTGGAGCAACCAGAAAATCCCGTTAGCACTTCAGTGAAAATGTCGTAAAATATCGTTGCCGATCTATTTAACATTCACGTCCATTTGACACAAAGGCAACGATTCACTGATATTGATACTGAACTGACATGGTACTGATACTACTGACGTGTGTAAATAGTCCTTAATTCAGTGACTATGGTTTCTTGTTTGTTGCGCGGCTGGAGGATCTTGGAAGAGTAGTAATGTTTTCTTTTATACAGTTTCTAATTTTGTTTCTTTTTTTTTAGTTCTTAATATCGATTGTACTTTGTGTGATTGCTTTCGCTACAATCGGAATGATCGGTGATATAGTCGCGAGCCTCTTTATTATCGCACGTTAACTGTCCAATTGTCAATACCAATCTTCCTTCATTACCCTACGGTCCGTTAGAAAGTCACTAGCCAGGATTCGAAGTATCCCAACCTATTAAGGAGTCGTTAGTTCGAAAACTAGTCGAAGGAAGGAATTACCTCGTGTCCCGGGAAATCGTTTATTACCCGGCGGAACGATTTCGCGAAATTGTGCATTTTGCATATTGCCGTGCCTCGGCGTATTGCCGTGCGAGGATAGTCTAGTCTCGCGGTAAGATCGCTAAATAAATTAGTCGTAAACATCGTGGACCTCGTTGGCGACCGGCAGCCCGCATAAATTGCCACAATTTTCTTTCAATTTTACAGACCCATTTTACATTACTACACTCGTAATTCCCGCAGGGTAACGTCCTAGTCGACATCCGGATCAGAACGAGATTCAAATCAACACATTCTTACCGATCCAACGTCGCGACGTCCCCGTAAAACTTAACGAGTCCTCGGTGACTTGGAATCAGTGATCGAAAGTCACAGGAGAGACCAGAGAGGTGGATCCCTTCGAGCGGAAAAAGCAGATGGGCTTCGGTACGATGGGTGCACCCTTGCTACTGAATCGCTCCCGCACAGCAACCTGTAAGCGAGATCCGTGGCAACCCGATTTACATGGATCGTTTCGATAAATGAGCGTCAAGCAGGCGCACCGGCTGTTTACTCCCTCGAGCGTGCGAGCGAGTGGCCTCAGTCGAAAGCCAGGCGACAATATAATTTCACAACAAACCAATCGGCCGGAGGACCGTTGTCCGCACGTGCCCCTTCGCATCGACAAGTGGCCCCTGCCTCGCTGGTTCGCTCGCGGAGGGATTCGATCACTGGCAAAGAGCCGAGCCCTTGGTGGTCCAAGGGCCGAATTGGCGCTCCCTTCGTTTCCCTTTGCCAAGTGAGCGCGCGCCCTTTTCGGTCGCACGCCTCCGATCTCTCTGGGGACAGGCCACTCGAGTGAATGGAGAAGCTTCGCCTGTCCTTTTCTTCTTCTTTCTCTCTCTTGCTCGCGTTCTCGATGCTTCTGACCGTCTCCTTTCGGCTCTATGATTCTCAGATGTAGGAGGCCACGCGGTGTGCCTAACTAACGAAATTGATGTCTCTGTTTTGTATCTCGTTTGCGATGCGCGTGGGGGTTGGTGCAAGGGGTGCGAGCGAGATTGTTGAATGATCAGTGGATGGAGTGGTAGTAGCTCGTGAGCCTTGATTATCGTGGCGCTTGATCCTTGGGAAATTGGGGAAATATGTGTGGGTTTAATCGTGTTTCTAGAGTATGTGGATGGTGGAGGGAATTATGAAATAGTTGGTGGATCCTGTGAATGATTTTGTCTCGCTTGTTCCTGCTTCTTTCTTGGTTACGATGGGTTTAGTGGTTCGGAATTGATCGTTTTGAAGGACGAATGGCAAGCACGGATCAAGGTTGGTGCAAGGGGTGCAAGTGAGATTGTCGAATGATCAGTGGATGGAGTGGTAGCAGCTTGTGAGCCTTGATTATCGTGGCGCTTGATCCTTGGGAAATTGGAGAAATATGCGTGGGTTGAATCGTGTTTCTAGAGTACGGTTATGATGGAGAGAATTATGAAATAGTTGGAAGATCCTGTGAATGATTTTGCTTTGCTTGTTCGTGCTTGTTTCTTGGTTACGATGAGTTTAGTTGTTCGAAATTGATCGTTTTGAAGAGCGAATAGTAAGCATAGACCAGGAAGCACGGATCAGGGTTGGTACAAGGGGTGCAAATGAGATTGCCAAATAATCAGCGGATGGAGTAGTAGTAGCTTGTCAAACCCGTGGACCGGGCGCAAACCAAAGTCCAACAAACCTTCCTGCAGCTCAGTTCAGTAGCTTGTGAGCCTTGATTATCGTGACGCTTGATCCTTGGGAAATTGGAGAAATATGCGCAGGTTGAATCGTGTTTCTAGAGTACGTGGATGGTGGAGCGAATTATGAAACAGTTGGTCGATTCTGTGAATGATTTTTTGTTTCATTTGTTCCTGCTTCTTTCTTGGCTACTATGAGTTTGGCTGAATGAGTTTCTGAATGGATCGTTTTGAAGGGCGAATAGCAAGCATGGATCAGATAGCTCCCAGAAATCGGAGGGCGTGGTTAAGTTACGTTGGTTTTATTTATCGTTCATTTCACTTTGATGCTCGCAAAAGTTGGTTTATTCGAACGAAGTCAGCTTGTCGGTTTTCCACTCGTCTCGTGATGGTCCATCGAATAACATTACAGCTTGGCTTCATTTGCAAGGGGCTCTCTATCGATTTTCCACGAGTCTTTAGACGCTCGATCTTCCTGGAAAATCCTCACAGCTCAAGAAGTCTCTCGCGAATGTTGCAAACGATTTCGATCTAACTCTCAGCTTACATTGCTCGTTACACCTCGGTTTCATTTGCGAGAGGGTATCCTATCGGTTTTCCATCGGTGCGGCACTCGAGGCTTTTCCGGTGCCCGCAGGCGGCACCTACGCCAAGGAATTTCCATGAAGCGCACCTTCTCAATTATTCACCGTCGTCGGTGTTGCGTTACCAGATAAATATTCTCTCTGCGTAATGTGAGACTACATCAAGCGGCTTCCACGCGGCCGAGGATACGAAGATGCTCCGCCAACGATTAGCTGGCCGCCTGCGGTGCTTGTACTCGGGCACCAGGGAGCCATTTCACGAAGAAGAACGCTCCGAGGAGTGTTGTCCCTTAATTGAGACGCTTCTTTGCATCTGAGACTTCTTCGAGGGTTCTTAAAATTCGCAAGCAGGGTCCTAAAGCTCGTGGGGGACGCCTCGATACTTTCTCTTTCGCGCGAATTCATTTCCAGAGCGTCGATGAATGTATTCTTCTTCTTCATTTTTATTCTATTCACTTTTAAGAGCAGAATCGCGGTCTGGAAGAAATTTCCTTCGCTCGTGTCGAGAAGCCACGAGACTCGAGGGTCGATCCTACCGATTCCATCAACGCGTCCTTTCCTTTTTCTCTCACCAGGTGAAAAGCAACGTTCGTCGAAGCTTTGCATTTCCAGGTTTGAGATAGGGTCCATCTCGCGCGTCCCTGATAAAAGTCAGAGAGTTTTGAATAAAGGATGCACCCTTTCGAGGGTTACTTGTTCGTTCTCGATTTGCCACGTCGTCGCCACGTTTCTCCATCTCTACCCCTCCGCGTCTTTATCCGCATCGTTGCTCATTTTCCATTCTTTCAATTTCTCATTCGCCGTAGTCGAGAGGTAGATGTACCAATTTTACTCGCATCGAGTTTCTTTCTTCTCGTCGCTTCTCACGAAGAATCCAACGAACACGTTACAAAATTCCACTCCGACTTAACCGTCCAACTTAACAGCCACACGATCATTCCGGCACGACAAATTCCACGGATTCTCTCTCTCATCCCTCTCGCCTTTTCCCTTCTTGATCTCTCGAGCCGTGAAAAATCTCTCCCGCTTCTGGCGGTCGCGAGCGAAAATGCTCGTTCCCTCTCTCAGGAAGGGAAGCGCGCCGGGGTTTATACGGGGACTCGAAAGGGTAGGCATGAATTATTAGAGCGTCGGTGAAAACGTCTAAGTGACACGCGGATGCCTGACACCGAAATTGATCCTCGATCGGGACGCTCTCTTCTCGGGGCTCACCTCGAATCGTTCGCCAGTCTGGTGGGATAACCGTGGAAGGGGCTGCAGTTGGATTTTACGGGGTAGAGCTCGCGAGAAGGGAAGAGAAATCGCAGAGGGATGAAATCGGAGGGAGAAGGACACGACGGAGGTGGAAAGGTGCAGACGAGTGGGACAGAACTGGGAGGAACGAAGAGGAGAGGAGAGTTCCTTGCATAATTTCCGAGTGTTCGAAGGAATCGCATTAACCCACCCCTTTCGAGCACGGACTCTTCCTCCCTTTTTCTCTCCTTTGGTTTCTCCTTTCCAACTACTCGATCCAGCTAACAAATCGCTTCACGAATTCGTCGTTGTAGGCAGGGTCGTATAGTTGGGACGTTTTTTTCGTTTGATCGTTCGTTCGAGAACAAATGTGTCGATTGATGAGGAAAAATCGCGGAGGGCACGAGCAAGCGGAATGAAGAGGAGAGAAGAGTGCGTTGCATAATTTCCAAGTATTCGTAGGAATCGTGTTAACCCTTTACTTTCGAGCACGGACTCTTCCTACTTGTTTTCTCTCCTTTGGTTTCTCTTTTCCAACTATTCGATGCAGCTAACAAATCGCTTCGCGAATTCGTCATTGTCGGGAGTGGCGTAGAAGAGGTCGAACACCGGTGCATCGATTGGCAAGCATATCCTTAGAATTCTTTTTCCACGAAGAAATTGCTCGAGGTTCTGTTAACTGCAGCTTCTCCACGACGCGTTCTCAACTTCGCGAGGAAATTTTTAACGCTTACGTGGCAATATCCATTTGCCAGGCGTAACGTCGCTCGTCGCTTCCGAGTACGGTCGTTTCGAGAACCTTTATTTCCTTTTTCCCTTCGGTCTGGATCCTCTTCCCGTCGGCTCTTATATAAAAATTAGTATTCTCTTCAAATAATATTTAATCTCAGAATTCTCGCTTTCTCCTTCTCCACTTTTGTGCGCTCGTCATTAAAACAAATGCTTCGATGCTCTACTTTGTTTATTGTCCTTCCTCGTGCTTCGATTGGCAGTTTTCTGCCATCAGTTTTCTTCTCTGTATTTCTCTAGTTTTCTTCGTTTACATTCGTCGAACACGGATCACGCGTACGACGCGGAACTGCGTAATAGTACGTGGCCATTAGAAAAGTGTCGGCCATGGGAACATGGAGGAGGGAAAAGAAGGGAAAGGGACAGTAGGAATGGCCAGTAAACGGAGAGCGAATAATGCAAAAGGCCTGGCTAGTGCGAGCCTTAAACACCGCAGGCTCGCCTGTTACGTGCGCCACGAATCATTTTGTTGCCATTACCGACCCCGCACCACCGCAATGTTCATTGCGCAAACCTGCGTAGTCGCACGAACACACTGTACGTTACTGCCAAATTAATTGACTTCATCGAAACGCGGTACTGGCTCCTTCGTCGCTCTTAACTTCTTTCTGCTTTTTTCCTTTTTTTCTTCGTTATGCAACCCAGAGTAAGTATCCATCCTTCGTCGCTTTCATTTTCAAATACACCATTATTACGGTCCGTTAAATAAGCCAACCGGTCGATAATACACTTCTATCGATCCAAATTTTTCTTCCATTTCATAACGTCTCTCGTGGACTTTCGTTCTTAATAAACATCGTCGTAACATTATTTGTGTACGATTGGAGCCACGATCCAAATATTTCTCATGCGAACTATCTTCACTGTCGATAAATCACTGGATTAAATTCGAAATATCCTCGTATCTTCTTTATTCTCTTCTCGTGTCTGCTTAACATCACGGTCGCTCGATTCTTTCCTCCGTCTAATTTCTCACAAAAATCGCCACGCCTCCTTGGAACAGATCAGACATCCTTTCTACGTCCGCGCAATTCACTCGAACGGAGTCTGGGAGTAAAAGGAGAGTCGTGAGCGCGCGCGCGCGCGATCGTGGCCTAATGGAGCCTCTCGATTGGCCTCTTTACGTCCTGACATTTTCGCGTAATCGATGCTCGCCGTAACGATTAATGAGATCCCTCGGTGCGCCGCGCCTCGGTGGGAAGATTAGCTCTAATAGGAATAGAGACGGGATTATTATTTTAATGAGCCTTCACGGAGTCCGTGGTGTGTCCGCGTGCACTGTGTACACAAGCATCCATCGTCGAGTAACTCGGCGTGAGAGGACGATCGTCACGGCTAAACGTGGTAGATAGAAATTGAAATTCCATCGAATAAATTTCCTCCACCGTTCTCCGAGCCAATGTTCGGAGGACGACGAAATATCCTCGTTGCCGCGTCTCTTATTCAATATGGATAACAGCGGTGATATAAACCGGCACATCTTCAAATGACATTGAAGAGGAAGTGGTAGATGGCTTTCGATGCGTCTTCCTCCAGCTTGGCAACGAGACGCGTGTAGGGGAACCGTTGCTACATCTGTCAGCGCTGATGGACAACAGACGTTGATTAAAAGGATTAGGAAGCAGTAAGGGTGCGCGCGCGAGACTCCACGGAAATACGTAAAAGCGATTTTCCACGAGTATTCCTCCTTCGATCTCCGCCATCGAGACGGTAAAGAGAGACTCTCTCGTGCGAGATAAGAAGAAATGGCGATCCTCACCTTTTTCTCTCTCTCTCTCTCTCTCTCGTCTTTTCTTCTCCGCGAGAGGTATGCCGAGCAGTGAGGCGAATTGCTCGCGTAATTACCCAGCTCGGAGAGTGCGTTTGGCTCGGAGGATAATGAGACGGGACGGGCATCGACTACGAATCACGATAAGAAGAGTGAAACGCGAAGATGAATAATAGATATGGTTTGCGAAATGAGAGAGTGCAGGATGCGTTGGCTAAGGGAGGAGAAAAGGGCCGAGAGGCGTCGGTGAGGGAACGTGTGCTCGCCGTAATTAAGTCCCTTCGCATCTTCGACTGCGGCCACGCGGCGGTGCACGTCTCGGTTAACTTTGAGAAGGATGGCGAGGTGGGTCGACCATGTTACGATGGGCAGGGTAAACGGAGAGAGAAACGCGTCAGGTAGAAGAGGACCAAGAAGAAGAAGGAGGGAGGAGAATCAAGAGAAGAAGGAGGAAGAAGCAGAAGAAGAAGAAAGAGAACGAGGAGTTCTCCGGAGTCGAGGTGGAAAAAGGAAAGGCTAAAGAAGAAGAAGAAGAGTAAATGGCGAGAGGGACGGTGAAGCTTGAAGAGAGTGAAACGCTGCAGAGCCTAACGAAAGGAGGAGAGTAGGAGAGACTGTGGAGGTGGAGGCGGTGGCTGTGCCGATGGTGCTCGCGGAGGTGGTAGGGTACCGGTGGTGGTGGTGAACGTGGAGAGGGGGTTGGGAAGAAGGGAGTTAGAGAGAAAGAGGAGAAGGTAGTGCGGAGGCCTTGGAGTGGGAGGACGGTCGGTGGTGGTGGAAAAGGTGGAAAAAAAGAAGGCAGAACGATCGGGCAATAAATAATACAGGAGAAAAAGGCGATCGCCTGTGCAACATTCTGCTCAAATGTTAAATAGGTATCAATTTAGCTCGGACCAATGGACGGTCTCGTGGGCGTGACCGTTTGCGGACGGTACGGCCATTGGTCGATGGGGTAGGCGATGCCGAGGCGGACGTCGGGACGCCAGCCGGTGGCCCGCGACGCGACGTCGGTGCGCGGCCTTCGATACCTGTGGTAGGGATGAACCACCTGGTCTCATCGAGCCTGGCCTCACTAACGTCCCGTCTCTCTCTCGCGGCGATACCAACCCGGATTTCACGAACGGCTCGTGCCACGAGGCGCTCCTGCTAGACCTGCCAACCTGCGATACGCCTGCCCGTGCACCCGAGGAAGTCGCAATTTGTGGATTAAGCATTGGAACGTTGACCGCTTGAGCAGAGGACGAAGAAGAGGCCGTACAGGTTGCTGGAATCTTCTGCACCGCGAGGATCAACCTTGGCGAGGTGGAGGAAGAGGATTTTACGGGAGGGATGACATCGGGTTGCCGAAGGTGCAGACGGTGCTTTGATATTTGTTGCTTGGGTGTGCTTAGTTGAGTACGTTCTAAGTAGTGAATTGTTCATGAACTGAATCAAGTGACGAGAGGGTGCTTACGCAGGACGAGTTGTTGTCATTTAAATTGGAAGGTTTAGGGGTTCGCGGGAGTAGGTTGTGAACATTGGACCGATCGCGAGTCCCCAGTGCCACGTGGGAACTTTTTTCACGTACTAACACTCGCGCTTAGGACTGTGCTCGTTTCTAAGGATGTTTCGGTTTCTTTGAGAGAAGCTTTCGTTCGCGCGATCTCCATCGAAGATAGCGTTTAGAAGCAAGATGGCCGCCGTACCCCGGGGTGGGATCGAGGAAGTGGTCCTTGGTGCGAGCATCGTCAGTATCGGATAAGTGGTGGTGCACATGTCGACAGTCGGCGTCACGAGTGTCATTTTATCATTGATCCGAGGATTCAAATTAAAAGGCCGATCCTGAATAAGTGAGTGGAAGTACGATGTCGCGGAACTGTGCCGCTCGGTGCCACCAAGATTCTCAGTAAAAACTGTTCCGGGTCCGCTTCGACCATCTTCAACCTCCAAAACAACCCAAGAATCCAGCTTATAAAAATGTCCGAGCACGGAGACAGCGACATGGACGTCCAAGAGGAGATCAACGTAGATGACTCGGACTCTAGAAGCTGCAGCAGTCCACAGACGCACCCGATAAATCGTAGCAATCGTCAGATCTCCCAGGAGACCTCGGAATACTCAAACTCACCACCACCAAGCCAGACCAGTTCGAGAACTCTTCAGAACGAGACCTCTCCTCGAAGTCATCCCTTCAGTATAAGTCGCCTTCTAGGTGAGAGTCGGGCTCAGAGCACGAAGAGCCCATCTTCGGAGGACCTGGACAGCGATAAGGAGAGAAAGTGGTCGTGGGAGGAGGGCAACAATAATCGCGGATCAACAGCGATGATCATCGAGGATGGAAGGCGATCTTGGGGCCACGAAGCTGAGGAGAAACTCTCGGAGAAGGACGACGACGACACGGGTAGTACTCCGGAGACGCAAACCAACTCCTCGGTGTCCGCGATTCATTGTTCCACCGCGGCTGACCTGTTCGCGCCGTTCCGCCTATTCCCTGCGGGCTCAGGACTGATTTATACCGGTGGCGGGGTCATAAGGGTACCCGCGCACCGTCCGCCTGGTGCCAGCAGTGGCACGCCGACCGGCGGCATACCCGCGCAAGCACTCATACCTCCCTGGAACTCTCAAGCCCTTCAACACAGCCAGCAGCAGGCTGCAGCGGCTGGTCTCTATCGTGCGAGCTTGCTAGCTAACCTCGGGGCTCATCCGCTTCAGGCTCATCCCCATCTCAAGGATCGATTGGCAGGTATGAACTTGAATTTGATTAATTGTATTGATGCTTCTTTCATCGGTGGTTGAGATGGAACATCGTTAAGAGAGTTCTTGTAGGATTTGTTGATCTAGGGTTCACGCAGGTTAATTTCATCTAGTCTCATCACTTGTTTCGCATCTGAATAATGCTCACCTTCTGAATAGCTCGCGAACACTTGCTAGGGATCAGAGATTGCAAAGTGTTTGCGAGTTGTTTCATCGGTTGCCTATAACTTTCGTCGAAGGCTAATTCGCTGTGAACTTGTTCTTACGTCGACTCAATCGAATCAAGGTTTCACTACGAAGATAACGGAGTCATAAATTTCCTAGGACGACTAAAAATATTCGGCCTCGGAACAGACTTTGACCAAGGGGATTATCATCGTCCTTGGCAGATGTAAAACAAAATATTCGCTTTTCTCATATCTCTACTTTGTTCTCTACTCTTCTCAGTAGGCTCTTTCTTTGCCAGGCCCAAGAGTGGAGGAAGGACGCGGTCGGTGCTCGATGCTCGTTTTTTTTAATAAGATAAGACCAGGTCGTTACGTCGCAAGATATTGTTTCTCTTGGAGCCAGGAGTTTTGTCGGTTGGAAGGCAATTTGTCAAGGTGGTGGCCGCTTCGATAAAGCGACAAGGGTCCTCGTACCTCTTACTCGATGTTCGATTTGTTTACGCTCGTCTGACGAAGGCGACACCAGAAGAAGTTCCCGGATTTGTTTTTAATCTCTCGTACGACGAAGCTCGCTAAATTGTAATACCGAGATTGCTTCCTTTCCATGCTACACCGTACACAACCGCGCACGTCGCGCGTCTACGCGTCATCCTAGAAGGCTTTCAGCGACTCACGGTCGAATAAGACAATTTTCTGATTCATATAATAGCAGAGTTGAAATCACTCTGGGTGAGTCATCGCGCGTCGACCAAATTAACTTTCTCATCGCGTGGAATAGAAGAATGACACGGAGGACGTGTCGCGCGGATGAAGAGAATAAATTCCAAATTAGCTTTCCAATGAGCCAGCCCGCCACCTGGCATTGGTCCTGAGGTCGTACCTGGATAATCGGGCTGCGCCGGTGAGTTAACGCGACTAACAATTTCAACGTCCCTGAATCCTTTATATTCCCAGGGAAATTACGGGTGCACGAAATTCTGGCACTCGCCGGTCGCGTTCTCGAGGCTATTGCACGCGGTTTAGCCCGGACGGGATCGATAATTCAAGCGAATTGTCGAATCACCGTGAAGCGTCCATACATTATTCTCGGGTACTCGTGCTCGCGCGGATATTCGAATTCAATAGAGGCACGAGTGACGAAATCCATGCGAGACTCTCGGAGTTTCCCGCGGGCTAGCACCGATCGCTGCTGATTTCAATTTCGCTAATTGACGGTAGCGCTTGTGTATCTTTAGACGCCTCTGCTCTTCACGTACGCACGCGCACACTCGTGGACGCGTTACACGTCGTGTCTTCGATGTCATTAAGGAACCAGGCGCCGGCGCCGGCTCGGCCCAGTCTAATCGTATATAGACGATATCAATTATGAATTGTTCGTTAATGATGCAGTCGCGCCGTCGTCACGATCAGACCGGGACCGAAAATTCGTCCGAGTCGAGCGCCTGCGTCTGCACCGACGTTCTCGAGCGTTTCGCCGACTGATTGATGGACTGACCCCAAGCCGTGCTTCATTTCGTTAAAGAACATGGATCTCTTAAAAAGATTCACGAGACTTTTTCTCTTAACTACCTCGCATGTCAGAATTATTGCGCCGCGTGTACCTGCTCTTTATCGGCAAGTGCCAGGATATTGGCGAAGGAAAAAAGATAAAGTCACTGCCGAAGCCCGCGGGAAGCCTCGAAGTATCGTCGTGCGTTGAAAAGTCCGCGCGCGATTTCGTTTCTGCGAATCGAGGAAGCAATGGGTCGGACGAGTGGAGATGAGAGAGGGAGAGAAATTTTGGAGAAAAGGTGAGAAGGGACGAGAGAGAGATAGAGGGTGAAACGGGGCTACGTGCAAAATACGTAATTAGCGTCCACGAGTTCGCAAGAGGGATATATTCCGAGGCTCGATTGCTCCGAACGTTTTTCGTGCAGGTAATGAAAGCTGGCCATTACTTTTGCGTGGCGCTCGAGCAAAATGTATTTGGCCCTTGCGCGCCGGGCACAACATTGCTCCTCCGCGATTATATTCGACTGGGGATGGGGTAAGGACGATTGCCGCGAGCAGAGACACGCCAGCCAGTGTCGGGCTTGCCAATTGCGAGGCCAGAGTGTAATTCTCCTTTTACCGCTTCCCATTGTACGATTTTCCGGCTCGCCATTTCTCTCTCTCTCTTTTTCTCTGTCTCTCTCTTTCTCTCGAGGATCTTCACCGAGCCATCTCGGCTTCGTCGAAAATGGCTTTTCGACGGATATCTTAAAAATTGATAGGTAGAGCTTGGGCAGCGACTTAAGCGGTCTTTTCTATTATGAGACCTCGCGAACCGTGGATACGTTTGTATACACGTTGGACCAACGTTTGACTGGGATCTCGCCTTGAGCTAGAGAGAAGGAGCCAAGAAGACCGTCGATAACGATCGAAATAAACCGAGCGAGCGATCGTTTTCGGACGATTTACAGGGAACGCATTAGCAGAGACACTTCCTACGAAAGAGATGATTTCGCTCGCTTCTCCCCCGCTTCTCCTAAGCTTCTTAGGGATACTTACGTCGGAGATTAGGCTCTCGAACGGTTAAGAGAAATCTTAACTGTGGCAATTACCGCGAAACTTGTTCTATAAAATTTCGCCAAGGCTGCTGCTGCTGGTGCCCTCGGAACCGGCAAACTACCGGTTTAGTTGGGCGCGCTCGCGGGAAGGAGTTGTCTGCGCGCGGGAGGGACGCCTCCGAGCAATTTACGTTCAGAGAAACAATTTTCACCGAGGGGGTTTGACACGAGGACGGTTTCTCTAATTGTAATGCCGAAAACTGCTGACCGGCTCTACCTCACAGGCGGTAGCCGAGTTACGCCACTGATACACCAGTTCGATGGAGCAGGCTTCGGAGCGGATTCTGCGAACCCTTTTGAAGCTAGTTACGCGAGCATAGTTGCTTATGATCCTACAAATTCTTGTCGCGCTTGAATCGGGTGTCTTAACTTGGCTATTGGTACCTCGAATCAATACAGTGAGCATCCGCGAATAGTTTGGACCTCGTTTAACTCTTTGGGGCACGGTAGTATTAAAAATGTCCCATCTCTTTGATGCGCAACTATGCATGGTAGATTATTTGACCCACCTCGAAATATTGCAACAGCTACGTACGCACAGCTTCATATTTAGTCTTACTTACGTAAAGCAATTGGTGATACCATCAATAAATGTTATAAATCTGTTCAATTGCGTTGGCAAGTTTCAACATACCAGTACAGGTTCGTCAAGTGAAAGTTTTTATTGCGACAATCTTTTTTTCCTGGTTTTATGCGAACATTTCTGCGCAACATGGGTCTATTGTATTTTCTCAAATCCCGTGCCCGAAAGAGTGGGTGAGGGTTTCAGTGTCCGATTATAAATGATCAAAATAGGTGTTTGAAAGTTTAATTAACGCTTTGGTTAACGAAACAGTCACGAAGATACAAGGTGACGTGATAGTGAATGGGTTAACGCAGAATATAATTTGTTTCGACGGAGCTAGAGTTTCCTTAGCGCTGTTAGCCGAGCGCGGCCGAAGCGAGATAGCGCGCGCATCCTTGCTCGTTCGAATTTTAAAAGACTGTGTTTTGAAGGCACGTCAGGTGTGACTGCTCCCTCGGAACTGGCCGGCTCGCTGGCCTCTCATAAAAGGGGCCAACAATTTCGTTCTCGCTGACCAGCCCAGTAGTTGAACGCTGGTTGCGAGTAACGTTCCAAAGCTCTCCGAGGATATTAGCAACTGCGGCGATAGTGATCCATGATGTTATTAAAAATAATGCCGACGTTCCATTGTCCGTGTTCTTCGAAGCTTACCACAGGTGCACTTTTGCGGAAGAAATGTAGTGGTCTCGTGAATGCTTTCGCAAGGTAACGTTTTTCCGCGAACCCTCGGCGTTATCTAAATTTCTCTCTCCACCTGTGCTCGTAAACTCGATGGAAATAAAGTGGCGTCGGTTAGGCAGCGGGCCCTGACGATGTCTTAAAATTAATAGATGGAATTAAAGAGAACATCTTCGATTAAATCGACGCGGATTCCAGTAACGCATGTGAACCGGCTATCGCGAGTCGCCTTCGAGTTCGCGTAAATTAGCGTAAAGTCGGATGGCCGATTAATACGTCGAAAGAAGCGCGCTGGAGGCTGTAAATTTATCAATTAAATCGCGCCATCTCCATTGCCGACGAGGAGCGCACCGCGACCGCATATGCGGGCCTCGATCGACTCTCTTCGCGCGTTTATTGGGAACGCCACTTTACTCGCGCGTCGATACTTCCAAACGACACGGGCTATTCGACGCGATCTGCAACCGGTTCCGCGAGTGCGCGAGAGAACAAAGACGAGAGGGGAGAAGCACCGTCGAGAAAATCGCAGAAAGAGATTGGGAAGGTGTGAAGAATCAAACGATGATTTTCGTAAGAAAGATAATTGCAGAAAAAAGAGAGGAGATTTTTTTGTCCGCGTGTTATTCCACTGCTTTATTTCGACGAAGACAACGGAGAAGAGTCATGGTAGAGTTATTAAAAAAGGGTAAGAGGAGACTGAGCAGAGGATGCTGACGAAGGCACGATTTTCGCGCTATCAACTCTGTCGAGAAAATCGCAGAAACATATTGGGAAGGTGTGAAGAATCAAATGATGATTTTCGTAGAAAAGATAATTGCAGAAAAAAGAGAGGAGATTTTTTTGTCCGCGTGTTATTCCACGACTTTATTTCGACGAACACAACGGAGAAGAGTCATGGTAGAGTTATTGAAAAAAGGGTAAGAGGAGACTTGGCAGAGGATGCTGACGAAGGCACGATTTTCGCGCTATCAACTCTGTCGAGAAAATCGCAGAAACATATTGGGAAGGTGTGAAGAATCAAATGATGATTTTCGTAGGAAAGATAATTGCAGAGAGAAGAGAGGAGATTTTTTTGTCCGCGTGTTATTCCACTGCTTTATTTCGACGAAGACCACGGAGAAGAATCATTGTAGAGTTATTGAAAAAAGGATAAGAGGAGACTTTGCAGAGGATGCTGGCGGAGGCACGATTTTCGCGCTATCGACTCTGTCGAGAAAATCGCAGAGAGAGATTGGTAAAGTGTGAAGAATCAAACGATCATTTTCGTAGGAAAGATAATTGCAGAAAAAAGACAGGAGTTTTTTTTGTCCGCGTGTTATTCCACTGCTTTATTTCGACGAAGACAACGGAGAAGAATCATGGTAGAGTTATTGAAAAAAGGGTAAGAGGAGACTTGGCAGAGGATGCTGACGGAGGCACGATTTTCGCGGAAGCAAGTCTTACATTTTATTCCACTACTTCATCATCGTCCTCGTACCATTACCATAACGATATCGTCAGACTGAATTCTCAAGTATCCACGCAAGAGAAAAACATACAGCTCCAACCACGCACGCGGCGGGTATTCTACGACAGCTTACACTCCTTCCTTCTTATCCAAGTACATCATCGTCCTGTGTTCACAGTCTTCATCACAAGTCCACTTCGTTAAAACGATCTGCGCCAATTCTCCGTTTAACTCTGCCCTCACGAAATCCATCGAGTCACTTAATCTTGGTCGAACGTAATGCTACCGTAATTCTTCTGAAAATTGCCGCGCAAGGAGCTCGGTCCGGCACGCATGCGTAAACTCGTAGCAGCTCACTTGGACGTCTTCGAAGAGGACGCGTGACACAAATTGCAAAGTCGATCTCTTCATCTGTTTACTCGAGCGCGGATCGTTGCCGAGATCGATGGCAATGGAGAACGACCGAAAGAATGCGATGCAAATACGAGAGGCGCGCACGCTCGATGATGACCCAAGGAGGAAGCTCGTCCCGAAAGCTTTCGGCTCGGTATCCTCGGTGCGTCCAAGAGCGGATACCTTTCTCTCCCACACTCACGACCTCGTCTCTCCCTTTTTCTTCTCCTCGAAAGAGGAGAGCGTCTCGAAGACGCGCCTGGAGAGGTCTGGCCGCGGGCCGAAGATAACCGGGTACCGGGAACAGAGAAAAAAGGCATCGCGTGACCGAAACCTGAAAACCAGAATTCGCTGCCGCTGCTGCAACGGCTTTGAGAAAGAGACGGAAAGCGAGAGGGTCGAAGGGAGAGTGTCGAGACGAGGAGAGGAAAGATGAGAGGGAGGAAGAGGAGACATCGTGTTGTACGTACTCGTGGAATCTCGTGCGTGTGTTCGAGCGTATAGTTGCGGCTCCAATACGCGCCGGCTCGCGTGCCCGTTTTCAAATATCGCTCGCGCGAAGATGCGCGCGTGAAAGCGAGAGTTTGACGGCACTCGCGCGAGTAAATCAAGTCGGGCATGTGTGCTACGTGCTACGCACCCACGTAAGCAGATGCGCGCGTGCGTGTTTATCTGTTTCGACGCGTTTCCTTTACACGCGCTTTTAATCGCTTCGGGCGGTTTCCGCTTGTCGAACAAATTATCCCCTACCTTTAGCAACCTACCGAATCCTGGGTACGCGAGCGACTTTGTCGTTTCTTGAACGACGACGATGAGGCGCGTTCTCACGAGTCAGGTTTAGTTCGTCGATTTTAGTTGTCCAAGAAAAGTGGAATAAGACTTGAATCAGTTTTTGTTCAGACGTTTCGATAGAGACTGATCAACTGTTTCAGTTTTAAAATGTCGTCGAAGGCAGTCGAGCGCGGAGTTGTACAGATATGCACGCGATGGCACGACGTGGTTAAGAGTAAATTTGACAGTCCATTGAGGTTCCAATGTTTTAAGGTATGTTTCAACTTGAAACCAATTCGTGATGACTCATCACTTGAACGACAAAAATTTGACTGGATCAAACTTTCCTTGATCAACTCTACTGAAAAAACCTTCTCATTACAGTTTTCATTCAACTTTTGTTCATCAACTACAATCGGTCAATTAAACTTGACTCGCGAGAACGCGTCTTTAGACGATGTAGAACGCAACAGAATTTTTCCAACCAGTTTTACTCGCGCGTTCAAACGTTTACTTCATAATGAAACAATGCTATCTTAATCGTTGGAGGATCCTATTACCTGCCAATCGGTCGCGTGGCCCAAGCGTCGATATTAGAACCTGCCACGAATCTCGGAAGCCAGAAGCCCCTTCTGGATTTAGGTTCTCCACAGTAGCCGTCGGTGGTTTTAAATTTCTTGCCTCTCAGCGTACGAACCGCCGCCGTCGGAGGCAGAGAACGTCGGCGGCGGCCGAGAAAACGTTTCTCGGTATTCGCCGCGCATAATTTCTACTCGTGGCTCTGCTTACGCCGTGTTATTAGCGCTAGGCGAGCATTTCATTTTTCGGATCGCCTCGGCTCTCCTCCTCGCGGAAATCCTCGAGGAGAGAAGGCGATTGACCCTTCTAGGTTCGCGCGAAAGGCCGCGACGATGATCCTCGCGAGGTTTCACGGTGTAGAGAGGGCAGATGAGAAAATTAGACGCGCGAGAATGAACCGCGAGTCGATTAGAAACTAACACGAAGAACCGTTCGACGATGACAAGATTCTCCATGGTCTGACTTCCTTTTTTTTTCACCTGTGCCTTTCCGATAGGTGTCATTACCACGATTCCAGGTGTCATTAGTGGATCGGTGGATCATTTTGATAACGATACACTTATTCGTATCGTTACACCGTATTCGTCGCCTTTCCTGTTACGCATTAACGAGCCGAGGGCGGTAGAACCCTTCCCGGAAATCGTCCCGCTTTTTCATCCACGATACTGCCAGCATGAGCTCACGCAGTTTTATTCTACGCATTTATTTATCTCCAGTGGAAGTTATTTTATGTATCGTTGATAGTCGCAATTAGCTTACGAGCGCTGTTTACCGCTGCTCGACGTTGCGTGCAGACCATTCTGGATTTTCCGTTCAGGCTGGTCAGACCGTTTAATAATCATTTTCGCAGGGTTACGGAGGTATATTGCATGTGCGAAACTGTTTAGCGCGTCGATATTATCGGGACAGATAAGACTTAATTGGAAATTCTGTTGGATAATAGAGCTCGATGTAAATTGGAAATTATTCAGCGCATCGTACACCCCGTGGAATTTCTTTTTCGGTTCGTTTTCACCGTGGAAGTTTCTTCGTTTCATCAGCATTGTTCAGACTTCGCTCAACAATGTCGGATTCTACAACGATCGTATTCGTCGAATCGTTCGCGTTCGTCGACATCCCATTCAAACGCCGGAAGCAATCGATCAGAATTTCGAGACGCGTTTGATTGGCCACAGTTCTTTCCTAGCCATCGGTGAGCCGGTGGTTAAAGAAGGTACAAAGTGTTTCCGGAAGCGCGCCATTATTCGTCTTGCATAACGCGACAGAGTGTCGGACCCGTTCTCGGTATTCGGTATCGCGAAGTATTTTACATCTGCGCTAGTAAATCGTCTATTTCCGCGAGGAAGGTTCTTGCGGGGGAAGGTTCGTTCACACGAATCCTACGGATACGTGGACGCCGATAAGAGACTCTGCCGACTGGCATCAGGTAAGCGCGACAAAGTAGTAATTTTCCTTACTCGAAGACCCGTTTTGCTCTTTTTTTCTTTTTCATGCGAGCACTCGGAACGTTTGAGAATTAACGTTGTGTTACAAAACTAGCGTCTAATTGGCACACACCTGAGGCTTCTTTAACGTTGATCGACATCTCGACGAGGGAAAAAGATAATTGCGAAGAGTATATCACCGTCGTCGATTGCGGTTACCTTGCCGTGAACTGATCGTGACAGAGATCAGGTGATACGAAATCAGGTGAATTTTCTTATTAAATACGGCGCGCTTGTAAATTGTCCGGGCGAAGATAGTTCGTAATTGATGAGCGATGATATCTAGGTGAGGGTGACGAATAGACACGAGCGAATAATTTGAGGATCGGTGTAATCGGCGCGTGTAAATCTTTCGTTTCGTCACTTGCTCCGCATTGCCTCGTTTCAAGCGCGGTGGAATAAAAAGTGTCAATCTCTTGTCACTTTTCAGGCAAAAGCTTGGCGAACGATTATACTGGCCAAGAGATTTTGACTTTTTTTTCAGCCCATGAAATGACTTTTGCTAATTGCGAAAGAGTGCACCTACGAACGTGCATTTTTAATACGTGAGAGGCGAAAAGGAGAATTTGGCTTTGTTTGAGTTCACGTAAAAATATCGTAAAATGCCGGAGATATTAACGAGGGATTTCTGTTTTTTTTTTGTTATTGAAAAGCAGAGGTTTAATCTATTATACTGATCAACAACTTTGACTTTTGCTACTTTCGAAAGAGTATCTAACCCTTAAAAGTCTTGTTTTTCAATTTTTTCCTATAGATGAACATCTTAGGAGCATTTAAAATCTAACACGAAGTTAAAATCTGAAAAATTCACAAAGTTATAATTTTTTTAACAGATCAGTGCTCTAGAAAATAATGCTCGCTATAAGTAAAGTTAAATCGTGCCTAGGGTTTTTTGTTCAGCTATAGGAAAGAAAATAATAAAAAGTTGAAAAAGAAGATTTTCACCGTGGGGTAGCTTCTTCAGGAAGAAAATACAGTCAAATCTTATTATTCAAATCCAAAACAACTTCGAGCTAACCCGAAGTTGGGATTAGCCTGAAAATACACGCTTATATCTACTCCTTCGAAATTAGTAAAGTCATTTCATGGGTAAAAACCTTGTTGACCAGTGCTATCGCAGTTTTTTTCCCAATAACGAATCTTTATTCTACCTAGTCGCGCAGTTTTTCAATCAACCCGAATGAAATTGCAGCGAAACCCGTAACGAGGACAATAGCTCGAGTATCGCGAGGTAGAAAACTCACCAAGTTATTTCTAATGGCGTCCTCGTGCTTGGCCAAACGGAGGGCAATTTTTAATAGAGCCGGCAAAAGCATCGCGTGCCTTTACGATGCGAGTAAAATATCGATAATGCGCTCGCAATGTAACAACGCGCCACAGATACGAAGTAGTCGTCCAGCAGTTCTTACGTCCTATCGACTAATCGGCCCGACTTTAATTACCACTTTGTTTTATCCAATGAGCGTACCCGCATTTTAACGATCATAAACGATAACGACGGGTACCCTGCTTGCTCGGACTCCTCACAAATACCTCCTTCACCAAGCACTTTAGAAAAAAACACCAGATGGCCTCGTCACTCGGACTCGTTGCCCTAGACACTATTCAAAAACTCATTTCACCTTAAGATCCTCTTTTACTTACTCGCGAAATTTTTATACGTGATTCGCGAAACCATCGAATCTAGATTGACTTTCGTCCAAGTGTACACTGAAAAAATTGTATTCTCATCTTAAGAATTTGCCACATAAGTTTAGAATATTTCCTACTAAAATAAGCAACAAGAGGATCTTCTTAATTTAAAAGTAGAATGTTCTAAACAGATTCCTCTAATCAAATATTCTTATCAGATATTCTTAACAAAGCCTGGCAAAAAATTTCTATGGATATATTTCGTATATAATTATTGGAAACAAAACTCTTAATGAGATGCTTCACTCTTTATATTATCGAAAATTACATTATTCACACCTTGAAATCTGAATTGGTTGAGAAATGTAGTCACAAGAGAAAGTTATTATTTATCTATTATTTGTAAATATCTCCGTTAATTCGCCCAAATCCTCTTCTTCTAGCCACTTCGTCATTTCTTTATCCATACATTTTGCACAACACAGCACACAAAATAATATAGTACTCAAAATCACGCAGAATTGCAAGAGGAACAAGATACAGGCATCGACGTGTGCCGCACGCGACGTGTAACCTAACTTAACCGAATAATGACACGCATTGTGTCGCGACATTTAGATGGATTATTAAGAATATAATCGAAAAACCGTCATATCGATCAGAAAATATTCTTATCTATTAAGAATATTTATTAAGATGAATTATTAAGTTCGTATTTTAACCTTGAGAGGGCCGGAAAATCTATATATAGACGCTTTAGAGAAACTCATGTAAACATACACAAACTTTCACAGGACGTATTTATAAATATTTCCTGTGGAAGTAATTGAAAAAAAGTTAAAAAAATTGTTTATTTAAAAAACGTAAATAATAAATATCTTACGAATAAATATCTAAATATTCTACGGTTTTTATGGTATCAATAGCAGCAACTTCCGGTTTCAACCGGAAAAAGCAGCATTTGCCCTCCTTGAAACCTTACAACTTTTATGTTATATATTTTTTGTTTTTTTTTTCATTTTTTTTCTAAAATATTCCACTATGGCTCAACTTGTATATACATGCACAAAATATTCAATTTATATTTTGTATCTCAATATTATCAGAACAGTATAACCAAGAACAGTATAACCTCTTTCACCCTCAAATGACCTTCAGGACTCACTTTAGCTCACTAAAAGTATCTATCTGAACATAAAATTTCCTACCCTTTTCAATTCCGAAGTAAAAAATGAGACTTCCAATTTTTATAAAAGTTGACCTTCAAATGACATTCGAAAATGTCCTTGGAGTCAAAATCGACCTTACCATCGTTTTCAGCAATCACAGAAACCTACAGAAACTCATTTTTTGCGAATTTAAGAATTTTGAATTTTTCGCTACCGTTGAGGGCTGGAAAGTCTATATTGTATAGACGCTATGGGTGATCGGCACTTTGTATAGATTACATACAAGATATAAACACAATATTTTAAAATTTTCTACAGGGGTTAAAGCTCATCAAATCCCGGCCCTCTAAAGGTTAAGAATACAATTTTTTCAATGTATGAAAGAAGAGGAACGTTCGAGGTGAGCGCGAATCGCTGCTTATCGTGGCGCGAGAAGGCGTTTCCCTAGAAACAATAATTATTCAAACCGGTATTACGTAGTAATTAATCCGGAGGCAGATTAGTGCCGGGCAACGGCAACGGTGGGCGTTGACTGATCGAGTTAGCGTTGAGTTAGGGATTTCTCTGCTCGAGGTTGGCAGCGGCCCCACGGTAAAGGTCGGTTACGCTCGTCCATCATCACCCCCTCGCCAGCTTTTGCGGAACGTGGAGGAGCCGCGACGGAACTTGCGGGACGGAGGATGGAGGAGAAAACCGAATGGAACGAGAGACCGAAGGTTGAGGGAGGAAGGAGATGGAGGGTCGAAGACTGAACGACGAGAGTTACATAATTAACGCGACTTCGGTTTAATTTTGCTGCGCACAATTAGCATGCCGCGAGAGGTCTGCCTTACAGGAGCTTCTTGGCTGGTGCCATCTTGTGACTAAAAGGTTCGCCTTGAAAAGTGTTTCGCGAGGGACGCGCCGATTTACTCGACTGTATTCGCACAGTCATCTCATTGTGAGTTTCTTGTTCGTTCCTTTTTATTTCCTCAGAAATGAAGTGTCCTAGAGCAGCGAAAGATACAATGTGTGGTAGGGACGACGATTGATTTGTTATTGAATGTTAGACTAGCGACACGGGAATTATTATTCTCCATTCGATATTTCGAAAGATGAATTTATCGTATAACGTTTTACGATCATTGATAAACGTGCATTGCGCATTCTACCGGTATTATAGGATTACTTTTTGCGAGCACTGCTCGCTTCACCAGTAATTTGGGCATCGATTCTCGAGGGTGCTCTTACCGTAATTGTTCCCTCCATAATTGTCTTCGTCCAGACGATTGCCAACAATTTGCATTTCTCTCTCGTAAACCACATCGGCATCGTAAGAAATACTCCACAGTAATTTCTCCGCTACGTCGTCAACTCGTTATTCTCTACGAAAAAAAAAAAAAAAAATATCAATGTTACCAGACTCGAAACTACTCCCAACAGAGAAGTCGATTAATCCCCATTGACTCGCACCCCTCGTACCACGGCGAAACAAAACGAAAAAAAGTCCATTCCACGTGACACGTGCAGCCGACAGAGCAAAAAAAAATCGCTCGTCCGTCTCGTCGAAACCTCCCTGGGGGAATTGAAAAAATGGATGCGAGAATTTTGACGCGCTAACGAACGGTGCACGAGTATTACGCACCGGTGTGCCATTAACCGTCCGCTTGATCTCTCCACCCCGACGAATTCGATGCAAAATGGCGAAAAAAAAAGAAACATTTGCATAGCAGAAAGTGCGCGCGACCCTCGAAGGGTCGATCGAGAGGGATGGAAGAGAAATGAAAGGAAAGAAAAAAAAAGGAGACAACTGAAAAACACGTTGAACGTGAAATGCAAGAGAAAATCGGGCGCGCGAGCGCACATCCGAGCCCTTTCCACCGTCTGGTCCCGAGGGAAGCTCCGAAAAAAGCTCGAACGCAAATCTTTTGACCCTGTGGACCTCTCGTGGCGGTTGGAATCGGCGCCGACGATACTTTTTGACCCAACGCCCCATGCCGTTGGGACGCACCGTGCGCCGGCAACGGCGCCAACGTCAACGGCAAGCGCGCCAGCTTCCGGGTGTGTATCATTCGCGATTTTTTTTTTCCTCTCCGGTCTCTGGAGAAATCGCGGGATTTTCCTGGCCCAGGTCTCCTCGCGCACGTCAAAGCGAATTTTGGTGGAGGTCGAGCCGCGGTCCGGATGTTCCTATGATCTTCGGCAACTCGAGGGATGTAGTTGCGGGGTTGTTTGAGCGGTGGAAGGTGCTCGGACCATGAAGAGTTTTCAGAGTTATCGCTCTTCGAGTGTTGTCTCTCGAGAGTTGTATTCACATATTTTCCTTATTCTTACTTCTCTTCCTCATCTTTTTCTTCCCCCTTTCACCTATTCTCTTTAATTCTTGCATAAAGTTTGCGGGTTTTTTTGCAATTCTTCCCGCTCGTATCACATTTCTCGCCGGATCTATTACTCTCTAGTCCAGTGGTTCTTAACCTGTGGTCCGTCAGAATACAAGAAGTGGTCCGCGCGTTGAAAAGGGCTGTTATACATGCTCGTATTCAATATCATCGCTTTAAGTAACATTAGCCCCATAATTTCGCAATTAGTAAAGCAAATGCAGGCCCAAATATCCCATTGAAAATGCTAACTACGAGGAGGTCCCTGAAGAAAATGAGTTTTACTTACAATTAGTGGTCTCTGGACAATAAAAGGTTAAGAACCACTGCTCTAGTCGGTAACACCGTCCTTTACTTTATTTTGATTGGTACAGGGCCTAAGGCTTCCAGGAACTTTCCAGTCCTACTTCATTGGCAAAAAAAAAGAGTCTTTCGAGAGTTGTTTTCTTACTTAATTCGCGACGTTTTATTGCAAAATTTGCGGAATCTCTTTAAGAATGCCCTTTAACGCGAGATATTTAACCTCTTCAGGGATGAATTTATTTAAGCTGGAATCAAGTCGGCATCGATTGTTAATATATTCACTCGCAATGGCGATTCGTCGATAACGTTAACAATGATCGGAGAACAAAGCAGGAATGGAAGATTTGCGGAAAGAATAATACTTTTAATTTTAATACTAGAAAGAACTATATCTTTTCTATCGTAACCCACGCGTGTTGCGGTAGAAAAGATATAGTTTAACGAGAAACTAAATGTCCACATATGTGGCCAAGGGCGTCAAGAGGTCAGTTAAAGATCAAATTATTTGTTAACCCTTTGTCCTTCGAGAGGTGACTATCGCTCACCACTTACTTTGGTGCGGCAGATCGTACGGTGATACTGGTCATAATTTGGGTTGACACGATATGTCGAGCAACCGCAATATTTATCTGCGTTTCATTCCTTTTGAAACTGGAAGCGTTGTGCAATATATGTATATTTTATATATTTTATGCACAGTATTTTATACACAATGTTTCGAGACGTTCGTTTTATACACAATGAGTGTCATTTGAAGGTCACACCAAGGTCACCGTCAATTTCTTAAATAGAACTCCCTATTTTTTTTATAGCATATTCTTGTAACGTATCTCAAGAGTTTTCCAAAACACTGTAATAAAGTATTTCTCCCTCGCAAGCACATTTTGAAATCGAAAGCAATTTTCGAAAAATTGTCAAAGGGTTAATTATACGCGCCAGAAGAAACACATCGTCGATTTGGTCTCGTTGAATTCACATTAGAACAAGCTTCTTATTTTATTTCGAGCTCGCCTGCAGCTTCGCTTCTTTCGAAGCAACGTATTAGAAGTGGTACGAGAATTCGCGCGACTGGCGTCATCAACATTTCATTCGTTCGAAAAATTGTCTTCGGTGGTTGCTGGACGTTCTAGGGGGTTGGGCACTGCTCGGAAGACGGAGATACGAGGGACACGAACGTAAACTCTGGCCTAAGTGGTTAATAGATCCGCGACGTAAAAGCCCACGAAAAAGCGAGGCCCCTGCGAACGCGCGCTTGTTGGGTGGTGTGTGCGGTGCGGCTGGTGCTCCTGCTGGCCCGTGGAACACGCGCGCTCGCTCGCGCGGTTACGATACATTTAGAATATATACGATGGCGCCTGCGGCGCCGCGAGCCCTCGGGGGTAACTTTGAATAATGCAGCGGATTCGCTCATATTTAAAGTGGCTACGAGAAACGAGCTCGAGGTACAAGAGAGAGTAAGAGAGTAAGAGAGGACACAGGCGGACGGCAAAACGCTTCGCGGTAAGGATAAAATCTACTTTACCGGTCTGCAGATTATCCCATGTCGTGCAAGAACTTTTAATTAGGAGGTGCTGGGCCCACGAAAGCGGCTCGCGTTGAAGGGAGAGCCACCGAGGGTATGACCAAATTTCGTAAAGGAAATTACGTACTGGAATATCGAGATGTTCCACGCATGTAGAGCGTATCCTCATTTCCCTCTCTTTTTCTCATTAACGCTTAACACGCACCGAAGCTACCCCCCAGTGGCACAATTTCCGTGGAAATGAAATCTCAAGAGTAGGTGCTGTGCTCACCTGCTTCAACATTTCCATCTGTATTCGATTTTAAAGTATTTCAGCGACAACTTAATTTATTAAGACCGAGGAGCTTAAGGGGGTATTGTACTCTAGATACAAGTTTTCAAGATGATTTTTGTGAATTAATTGTGCAAAAACGGTTAAATAAACGATTCTTGTTTGATTTTATTCTTTAGACATGTGGTTATCGTTCGGAGCTCTAATAAATAATTTGAAAAAAAACTGACAAAATGGCGGCGCTTGAGAGAAAATATTTTGATTTTCACTAAAAAATTTCACTTAGCGCGGTCCGAAAAAAATAGTAATTGTAAACGGATATAAAAGTTGGAGGTCCGAACGATAACCACATGTCTAAAGAATAAAATAAAACAAGAATCGTTTATTTCAAATGACGAGAACGACCGCAATCACCACGCCCCGATAGAAACGAAATTTCGCGATACGATCTGTATGTTTATATACCTATATTTCGCACAGTTTGCTATAAAAAGTGATATAAAAATTTCAGGTGTTACTTTAAATATGAATACGTATGAACACAAAACTTGAGATCAGTAGGTTTAACCGTTTTTGTGCAATTAATTCACAAAAATCACCTTGAAAACGGGTATCTAGAGTACAATACCCCCTTAAGGTAACGAGATTATAATTAAAGTTAATGGAGCGCTATCGATCTTACGCCGTCCCATTTAATTCTTTCACTTTCGAAGGCCGTGCGCTGGGCTCTCGGAGGAAACGGTTGGGCGGTAAGGCGCGAGACGCGAAGAGTATTCGAGTATCGAGTTTTATCGAGAGTCAGGAGAGCACGGAGGGAAGCTGCCTCGAGGGGTGTTGCTTAATTTTATGCGATTTTTTATCGACGCCTCGTAATATCGATAATGTAAGCCACCAGTGGCTCCCACACTCTCCTCAACCCCTCCACCGACCCACGCTCGCGCTCGTACGTAGGTCGAAGGGTGGTTTATATCAAGTTATAGAGTTTGAGAAATGATCGGCGCTCACGAGTCTCGTATCTTTTTTCTCATCCTCCTGCTACACCCTCCTACCTCCCATTTTTTCCACCTCCTTCCTTCTTTCGTCCTCCTCGGCTCCGAGAAAGGCCTCACCTCTCGGTTACAGGGCTCGCGGAGCTTTTATTTGAAAACTACCAGACGCTCGGAACTTAACGCCCGAGCCCATTGGGATGGCCTTCCTCCTTCTTCCAAGGATCCACCCTGGAGGATCGTAGGAAAGCGCGAATTTATGCGTTTTACGCAAGCTTTTGCCACTTCTTCGTGGTAGAGTAGCACGCTCGGTGCTTTAATTATTCCACTGATCGGTCTCCGTTGATTTTATCGTTACGCGCCAGACTTCACGGTGCCTTTTAGAGAAGTGGAATTCACGAGAGAAATACTTCCATCGATTGTCCCACTCGAGCCTATTTCTCGCGTCTCTTATTGTTAGTAGGCGTTAAACTTTATTCTTCGGCAATTTTCCGGGAAAAGTCTTAAAGCCAGTCGAAAGGATTGCTCGACTGGCTCTTAGCTTCCACCCTTACGGCAATTTTCTCGATTGGGCCGTGCGCGCGCGTATCGGCCCAACGCCGCTACATTCCTGGAAACGTTTAGATTTCATTTCCCTAGTTAAGTACTGACAAAGCACCTACCGGCGCTCGCTCCCATTACAGTAACGGGCGGGCGTAGTTATGCCCGCGCTTTTGCAGCCTCCGCTTGTGAGCGGACGAGCGCGCCTGGGCGTGTTGCTAAGCCCCGCCGTTCAACCGCGCGCGCTTCCACGAAAGACTTTAATTATGTAAAGGGCCATTCGATTCCATTTCGGTGCCGGTGTTGCGGCCGGTGTGCAATTTCGGATCGTTTCGCCCGCTGCTCGTCCTTCGGATAATATAGATTTTCCCGCGGAGGCCTAGGAATTTTCGCGAGGACATTTGTGGAATTTAATGCAGATCGATTTCTAACACTGTTTTATCGTCTACGTGGATTCTTTGAAATTATGTAAATTGAATACCATCGTGCCTCGAGCATTCGGCATTTATTGGTTTCTAGGATTTTTGTATTCGTTTGATTCTGTGTTCGTTAAGCACGAACAAATAGTTAACACTTTGACTGCCACGTTGATTTTCCATGGATGACTCGTGGCGTTTGTATTTTTTTTGTTAACGCATGATGTTTTGAAGCGCTAGAAATTGCGATTGGTATAATCATTCTTTTAATGATTTTTCTGGAGGTCATCGGTGACCACCGTGGTTGGTCACATATGACCATCATGTCAGTCGAAGTGTTAGGATATGACTTTTTAACACTATTTCTACCAAAGACAGCTTCATCAAATTGTATTTTAAATTTATTTTCCAAGTTGAATCATTTTTCCACAATCACTTTTTTCACTATTCGTATATTAGTTATTAAATTAATTTAGCGGCACTCTTTTCTTGCAACTCATCCTGGACCCAAAAAGACATCTCTTGGTCGAAATACGTATACACAAAATCCCGGTAGAAATAGTGTTAAAGTGCTGTAAATTGCGATTACTATAATCATTCTTTTAATGATTTTTCTGGAGGTCACCGATGACCATCGTGGTCGGTCACATACATATAACCATCATGTGAATCAAAGTCTTAACCGCGTTTGTTCATTGCATAGACGAAAAGCGTCTAGTGACAGCTAGCAAAATTTCTTCATGATTTCCGTGGAGCAATCTTTTCGTCGTGAATCGTAATCGATATCCGCACCGATACGCATCCTAACAGTCACGATGCTCGATTCTCCGTACGAGGTACTCACACTCAACAATCGAAATGACACGCAAACGATTCTCAGTCGCGGATAATTTTCCCTCGTGCAAATCGGTCTGCCATTAGAAGGTTTGGCGAAGAGTGTAACGGTTCTGAAGACTTTTACAACGAGACAAAGTGACGGGGGTAAGGAGCGAGCGAGCACTCGTGTGAGCGAACGGAGAAGGCGCGAAAGAGGGTAGAAGGCAGTTCCTTTCACACCGCGCGCTCTACACGTGTTTTCCACGCTACCAATGTTTCACAGCCAAGTGCAATTGAGAACCACGAGAGTCTATAATAATTACGTAGAGCAGATGGAAGAGAAGGAAAGGAAAAGGTGTAGGATATGAAGAAGATGAGAGAGAATGGCATTGTCTAACGTTCGGTGGTTGGAATTGTGCGAAGGAGGAGAAGAGAGAAGTACGGCCAATGAAGTTGAGCGATTGACTGAGAAAAGAAAGAAACGAGATGCATTTGGAAATTTCGCGAGGAAGGTCCGAAGGATTGGAAAGTTCGTGAAGGAAAAAAAGAATATGAGAATGGAGAACGCGAATGAAGCAGAGAATTCGATAAGAAGGAAGATAAAAAGGAACAACTGTTTAGACAGAATTAGAAACATACGGAGAGCGCGGAGTTGAGTTAGAAATCGAAGTGGAATGAGGATTGTAAGTGGCGGGGTGGCCCAGAGGGTAATTTCATAGAGGAGAAATGCCTTTTCTTCGAAGCCCTTTAAGAGCTATTTGAGACCGTCTGCCATGTTGGTTAAATTGCGCCGTCCTCGTATAACAACGTCGTGGCCCTTGTAAATTCGGAAGCGTGGAACTTCCTCGGTAATTCTTTACAGCGTACGTCCAATCGTAAAGACGAGATGTCGAAGAAACTCGGACCGTTCCGGTTCCACCTGAAATTGCATCCTGAATGAGATCGTTACGAGTGGTGCAAGGACGAGTGCCCTAGTTCTGTTGAAAAAATCGATTGTAACAATCGTTGTAACATTCAGAAACTAATTCTTATTGCTTCGGAATTTGTCATCACCGAGTAATTAATTTCAAGCAAATTTTTTAATACGAATCATAAAGATCATTAGCAGTGACATTGTTAAAAAACTGATCGGGTCCTTCGCGCACTTTACCGTAAAGAAATAATTCTGGAGATGATTTTGCTGATAGGTTTAAGTGTTCGACAATTTTCCGAGCACACGTCTCTCACGTACCGTGCAGTTTAAAAAAACTGAGCTGACGAAACTCAGTCGGGGGTGCCAGCGATATTCCATTGAAATATTTCGTCACGAATCGAGAGTAGGAGAGCAACCGGAGGGACGATCCTCCAAGTGCAGCTCGCGCGTTCCGTGCGCGCTCGAGCGGACGGCAGTTTCAGTGTCGTAGTCAGAAATCCACGCTCTGCAGAAAACAATTTACTTTGAAGGCCACAAACTCCATTACCCGAGCGGAGACGTGCTCCCGGCGAAATAATGACTTTCTCTGGCACGCTGTCACAGTCCGCGGCCCCGTTGCATCATCAAAATGATTCTAGGCTGACTCATTCTCGGCCGTGGGGTGCTGAGGTACTCTTGGCTGAGCAAGAGGGAAGAGGTAGAGGACCGAGAAGGTTTGCTACCGGCAAAGGTTATGTCTCAAGCTCAGTAGGTCACCGAAGACGAAACCGGGCGCACAATCTCTTTCGCGAATGGCGAGCATTTGCGAAATCTGAGGATGCAACCCTCCATAGCGCGCGTCAATGAGACCAGCAAATATTTCTCGTGCTCGTGACACGCGCCGCTTCTACGAATCTTTGAGATTAACAGATCGAGCAATTACACCGGCCAAGAAATTTTGACTTTTTTCTCTGCCCATGAAATGACTTTTGCTAATTTCGAAAGAGTACCTATAAACGTGTACTTTAAGACTAATCATAACTTGTATAAGATTTCTAATTCCAACGAATAATAAGATTTGACTGTATTTTCTTCGTTAAGAAGCAACCTCACGGTAAAAATCTCGCTTTTCAGTTTTTCATTAGTTTCTTTCCTGTAACTGAACACTCTTAGGAGCACGTAAAACCCAAATGAAAGGTAAAATCTCAAAAATTCACAACGTTATCATTTTTCGAATGGATCAATGCGCTAAGAAATACTCGTTATTCGTAAAGTTAAATCGTGCCTGGAGTTCTCCCAGACTGTAAATAGGTTTTTATTATTTTCTTTCGCAGATAATTATTTCGTTAGCTAGGAAACTAATAAATTTTTACCTTCCTCGGGTTGATAGTCGAATTCCAATTGCAAGAGGGAAATTCTCGCGTTGATCAGAGAGTCAGCGAGAATGGACAACATTTTATCCACTCTCCGAAACTTTTCACCCCCTCTCTCTACTGCTCGCACGCCTTTTATTTATGCCGGCCATTTTGCGGCTACGGCTCGCCATCTTGTTTTTACGAGCAGCCCCGCGCGAGTTCTTCGAGGTAGTCTCTAGTGGCGTACAACCCCCGCCTTTCTCACCCCTCTCGTGTTCGTTGCGGTACTCGCATGCAGATGCGGCGAGACCCTCCTTCATTCTTGCTGGACCGATCGACCAACCCGATTCGAGAAAATTTTATCGAGCGTTTTAGTCGTTCGGCGACCTTAAGGGAAATTTTCTCCAAGGGAGAAGAAACTAAACCTTCCGAGCGTTGGAGACCTTTTTCCACGAACTTTACGCCCCCTTACTTCTCATTGTTTCACCTTCGCGAATGCCTTAGGATTTACGAGCTTGGCGAACAAAGCGCTCGCAATTAGTTCTCGTTTCGCGGTTGCAACAGCGATCCTATCTCACGGCTTTTTGTCCTTTTATTCTTTTTCTTACGCCGAATGCCACGAAGTAGTCAAACCGTGAACGATTATGCATCTCGTCGTTTAAATTATTCATCGTCCACCTCGTTGCCGGTCGAGTAACTTTGCATTCTTTCTTGTCGGCGATCTGTCGGCCTTTGGAAAAAATCGTGTACACGTCGATCTTAGTTTCTTAATTCATCGTATCCGTGGCACGTGCCAGGGTAGAAATTTTCATCGTAGAAATTCGAGTGCCAGGATAAACGCTCGAACCGCAAAGGATCTTCGGGCGGCCGGGATAATTTTTGTTCGATCTGAAATTATTACGACGCCACGAAGCAATAGGAAGAAGATAAGGAAGATCTGTCGGCTTTTGGAAAAAATCGTGTACGCGTCGATCTTAGTTTCCTAATACATCGTATCTGTGGCGTGTGGCAGGGTAGAAGTTTTGATCAAATTCCTGAAATTCAAGTCCCTGAAACTCCTTGATATTCAAGTGCCAGATTAAATGCTCGAACCGCAAAGGATCTTCGGGCGGCCGGGATAATTTTTGTTCGATCTGAAATTATTACGACGCCACAAACCAATAGGAAGAAGATAAGGAAGATCTGTCGGCTTTTGGAAAAAATCGTGTACGCGTCGATCTTAGTTTCTTAATTCATCGTATTTGTGGCGCGTGGTAGGGTAGAAGTTTTGATCAAATTCCTGAAATTTAAGTCCCTGAAACTCCTTCAAATTCAAGTGCCAAGTTAAACGCTCGAACCGCAAAGGATCTTCGAGCGGTCCGGATAATGTTTGTTCGACCTGAAAATGGCCTGGTGGTAAGACACCTTTTCGTTCGCCAGTTTTGGTCTGTGTGCGACATCGATGAACCAGACGGCAGAAGGTTCGAGGCAGAGCCAGACTGTCGTTGGACACGCCAACGACGGAAGTGGGCTCACCACGCGAGATATTTCGACGCCACGAAGCAATAGGAAGATTAGGAAGATCTGTCGGCTTTTGGAAAAAATCGTGTGCACGTCGATCTTATAGTTTCTTAATTCATTGTATCCGTGGTACGTGCTAGGATAGAAATTTTCATCGTAGAAATTCCAGTGCCAGGTTAAACGCTCGAACTGCAAAGGATCTTCGAGCGGTCCGGATAATGTTTGTTCGACCTGAAAGTGGCTCCGTGGTAAGACACCTTTTGGTTCGCCAGTTTTGGTCTGTCTGCGACATCGATGAACCAGACGGCAGAAGGTTCGAGGCAGAGCCAGACTGTCGTTGGACACGCCAACGACGGAAGTGGGCTCACCACACGAGATATTTCGACGCCACGAAGCAATAGGAAGATAAGGAAGATCTGTCGGCTTTTGGAAAAAATCGTGTGCACGTCGATCTTATAGAGTCTTAATTCATTGTATCCGTGGTACGTGCTAGGATAGAAATTTTCATCGTAGAAATTCCAGTGCCAGGTTAAACGCTCGAACTGCAAAGGATCTTCGAGCGGTCCGGATAATGTTTGTTCGACCTGAAAGTGGCTCCGTGGTAAGACACCTTTTGGTTCGCCAGTTTTGGTCTGTCTGCGACATCGATGAACCAGACGGCAGAAGGTTCGAGGCAGAGTCAGACTGTCGTTAGACACGCCAACGACGGAAGTGGGCTCACCACGCGAGATATTACGACGCCACGAAGCAATAGGAAGATAAGGGAGATCGTCCCGTGGCTCTCCACTTGGAAGCCGTCTCGAGCAAACAAACAAATCGAGACGCAGCCGTAAGAGAATAACTCGTTCTCACCGATAGCGCGGCGTAATCGAGAATCCGTTTGCTATCTGAAAACAATATTTTCCAAGCGACTTCTGTCTACTTTCCAGCAGTGCTTCAGGAACGAGCTGCGGTACCCAAGGGACTTTTCTAAATCCTTTTCTATCACGATCTGCGCTTATCTCTGGGCCTCATCGCTCGCTTCGCGGTCAGCTCGTTTTCCAACAGGCGTGCGTTTAATTACGTCGAACGATGTTCCGCTAATAAGTTTACACGGTGTCGCATCACGCCTCTTACTACTTCCTACGCTCATCTCCGTTCCACTCGCGGTAGACACTCTCTCGTCTGGATAGATTTTACGTGAAACGCGCAACGGCCGTGCGAGGCGAGCCGTGACGGCACGAGTAATTGGCGAGGCACATTTAAATGTCAGATTAGAAATGTGTACGCGGCTTTAATCGCTCCGGCTAATTAACAGTCCGCGTTGGGCCTTATCACTGCGCGACGAGTGACTTATGACCGACAACCGGCAAACTAATTGATTTCGCAAATCTCTCGATCCATAGGCCAGATCTCGCTATCCTACTGCTCGTAAGAGTGTCTCTGTTGTTGTTCGTCCCACTCTCTGTGCGTTTTGTAAAAATTTATTGTATCACATCGGCGGATCGCTTTTTGACATTCAAATTAAATGCCTATGTGGCTTGAAAGGAACTTTGAATGCCTTAGTACGAGCCATACGGTTGGTTTCGTTGCTTCTGACGATTGTTTAGCCTTGGACAAATTTTCCACCGGGTTGATCTACGATTCTACGTAGTTCGAGACTTTCGTAAAGTCACACGAGAAATTATGATTCTGCTATGAATGCATTATTTAACTCGAACTTTACTAATATTCAGCTTGGAAGATTGAAATGAAGAATAATCGTTAATTGTATGGTGCGTGTCGAAAGCAAACGCAGCTCCATTCTAGCTCCATTTATTGTTAGGATTTCTACCGTTTTCAGAAATGTTTCTTTCTTCCGATTCATCCAGATGCGAGAATTCTGTGGCGTATAATTCGTTCGAGATGCTTTTAACTATATCTCGTAGAGACTGGAGCTATTTCTCTCTTTTGTCCGGAGAAACACGCGCATGAGCGTCCAGTCGTTTCGCGATAATAATTACGAATGAATTACCGGAGGGAGAGCTAGGACGAATGGCCGTGCCGGTACGGAGCGCGATAATGTAACGGGGCATTATTATGGGCTGGTAAGCGATTATCGTTCTAATAAGCGAGTGATGCAAGGAGCCCCCCTCGGACTGGGAGAGAAAGAGCGATGGTGGTGGGAACGCCTTCGGATAGTACTGTGAGAAAAGTCCGCTCGAGAATTTATTCTAACTGCATTTGAATGTTATGTCTTGTACGGTGGAATGGATAGGCCATGTCAGTTTTATACCGTTCGTTTAATTAGTTAATTAATTCGTTGAACTAGGGTCGGAGAGAGAACGATCGGCAGAGAATAATGGGAGGAAAATGCGCTCTAACGTTTGTACTTTTTTCTCAATTTTTCGTACGTATCCAATAATCAGTAATATTAATTGGATTTTTTGGATCTAGGCAAATTAATCTGCGAATTGTTTGTCATTATTATAAGTACACGTGACGTCGCATTCGTATATTTGCCAAAGCGGTTTGACGTTTGTACTTTTTTCTTAATTTTTCATACGGATCCAATAATTAGTAATATTAATTGGTACGGTTTTCTCAATGCGCTGATAATTTTTTGGATCTAGTCAAGTTAATCTGCGAATTGTTTGTCATTGTTATAAGTACACGTGACGTCGCATTTGTATATTTACCAAGGCGGTCTGACGTTTGTACTTTTTTCTCAATTTTTCATACGGATCCCATAATTAGTAATATTAATTGGAACGGTGTTTTCAATGCGCGGATAATTTTTTGGATCTAGTCAAGTTAATCTGCGAATTGTTTATCATTATTATAAGTACACGTGACGTCGTATACTTACCAAGACTCCTTTTCCAAGGGAAAATTTCGCGTGTTTCTGTTTCCGTAGAGGAGTGTCTGGGGCCGACACGCAGGGTCGGTGTGGCGAGTTAAGGTGCCAGGACGGAGAGTGGGTGGAAAATGGATAGACCTTCCGTGGAGGAGGACCCGTGTCGGCGACATTCGACGAACGTAGGAGGACGATAATGGGACAATATCCGGCTGATGGCCCTTTACCCTTTAACGATGACTCTTCTGCGGCTTCTCCGCAGAACCCACGTGCTCCGAAAACAAAAGGGGATGAATTAACTTTAAAATCCTGAAACGCACTCACAATCCACTCATTAAACAACGAACAATTGTCTAATTATAATCTAAAAAAAGACTGTCCTCTTTTAACCCTTTGACTGCTAAGAGTGTATATATACGCCTTCACAAGTCCATCGTATATATTTATACGAAAGGCGTATATGTACGCCCTCACAAATCCATAAATATATACAAAAGGCGTAAATATACGCCCTCTGTATATTTAATTTATTTGCCATTATTATTTTTTAAACCCTAAGAATGGTATCAAATTTCCGGGTACTGGTTTGGTCACTAGTCAGTGGACAACCAGTCGCAGCGACTGACATGCTAAAAACGCGCTCCGTCCACATTGATGGATTCGTTCGAGAGCGTGCCTCAGTCAAAGGGTTAAAAAAGTAATTCGGTGAAGCTGAAGAACGTCTTCTTCGAATCTTAGCGCGGTAGCTGAGATTATTTGGTTAGTGTCTTCGTGAAAACGGAGAGAAATGGAGGGCGGGCTGATTTAATTTCGCTTAGGGCGCGTTTAGTGGCAAAACGATTGAGATGGGCGCGCGGGACGGGACTTGTGGACCATTCGCGCTTATCGGGCGCAATTTCGAGCCTTGGAGAAGGGTGGAATGATATTTCTGGATAAGGGCGGGGCCTAGCTGGATAGGACAGGGACCTCCCGCGGCTGCCACCAAGAGGGATGGCTAATAGGGTAATATTCGCCTGATGGCCGTTTACCCTTTAACGATGATTCCTCGGTTTCGGACGCGCTACCTGCGAGCGGCGTGCTCGTAGCGGAAAGAGAGAAAATTGGAGGAAGCAGAGAGAAAGAGAGAGAGAGAGAGAGAGAGAGAGAGAGAGAGAGCACCGTTACGCGTCAAATTTAATTCCGCCCCTTTTCCGCCATCGTTCCTCATTCAGGCGTACGCTCGACTTCAGGAAAATCGTTATCATTTCACTAACTCGATTTCCGTTAGAGAGTGCGCGATTGGTTTACGAGCATTTTATTAGACGCGACTGCCGTTTCACGAGCGAATCGCCACCAGCAGGAATTCCGGTGCCACCTTTATAATTCCAATTCTCGCGTAACAGTTTCACTCGTGACGAAATTTCTAAGCATCCTCTTCACGCTCTTCGACGGTATCGTTCGCGTTTCAATTCACCGCGTTTGGCTCACGTGTTCCCCGCTAAATGTCGTTTAAATGCACGCGATCCTTCAATTCGCATAGACACACGAGGCAGGTAATAAGTGGGTCTGGTGAGAGGGGCCGAAAGGTGGAGGTGCACTCGTTCCGTTCGTGCGGAGAAATCAAAAGCTCGAACGGCGACAGGCTCTTAAGCGTTGCTCGTACCGATCGAATAAGGATTAAGGAGAAATCGCTAAAAGAGAAGGCTTCTGTGAAATAAAAAACATCGATCTTCCATTCTATACACATTCGTGAAGGAACATCTGGAGGCGGATGGTTTAGATTCTGTGTTTTTCGCAGATCTTTCTCTTTATCAAAATTTCTCATCAGGGCGTTTACGCGACGAAGCGCGTATCATAGCATCCTCGACAAGAGGACGAAGGATGGAATCCGTGTTTTTTTTTCACGCACAGCCAACCATCTGAATTTTGCACAGCCGGCGTGCTTAATCAAGTACTCAACACTGGGCCGCACAGTGAACGTAAACAAGGCTCGTTCGTTTCATCGCCGCAATCCCTTCTCATTACGCATGCTAACGTATACTTACTTCGCATTAAGCACGATTTCTAGCCTTCCACGTGTCTCTTTAGCCGCTACACCGGGATTCCGGATAATTTAGTCGAGTCCGATAATCGTGGCTACGCTACGTCGAGACTCCGGACGATAAGGAGGCAGAAAGACAGTGGCGAGTGAAAAACAAGAGGGACTTAACGAGCCAACAGGCCACCTCACGCCGTAAATTCGATTTAATTTCACTCTTTCCTCCTCTCGATCCCTTCCGCATCGTCTCCTCGAATTAATCGACAGGGTCCTTCGCCACGTTAGAAGCGCTCTCCACGTTTCACTTACTTCTCAATTACAGCCTCCGTAGCGATAAAGCATCTCGAATCAATCTTTCACGAGGTTATAGTTTCGCTAGCGCTCTTAAAGGCGAATTAATCGTTTCACCGAATCGCCTGCACGCGCGCACGATCCCTCGTCATTACGATTAACATTCGAGCGATCGTTAAAATGTGATCTTAAACGCGCGCTCGAGCTGCGCCGATTTAGACATCCTCTCGAGTTTGTCCATGAAAAGCACTCTGGGCAAGAGGGCGGAGTGAAGATCCGCCGCTGGAATACCGCAGGGCCTGCCGACGGTGGTGGCGCGTCTTTGTCTCCTCGTAATACGACGAGTCGAGATATTACGACGATTGTCAGGTGCTTTGAACGCTCGTGGGGGCCTTAACTTTTGCGGTTTGCTCCTCTCCGAGGCCTTTGTTGAATTCACCGGCGTGGAAGTCATTAAGCCTCCGTGGCCACAAAATCGGCGCTGCTCCGGAGAACGGCGCACCACGACGTCTTCTTCCTTCCCTTTCATCCCTCGAACCGCAGTACTTTTTTCTGCAGCCCTTCCTTCAATTGATTTGCGAATCTAGGCAGTTTTGGGATTTTCTAGGAGCAATGGTGGGGCTAGAGTGAGGTCTGACGACGACTTCTTCGTTTCTCTTTGGCTCTAGAGATGTAGGATTTTTTTCTGCAGCCCTTTGTTTAATTGATTTGCGAATCTAGGGAGTTTTTGGATTTTCTAGGAGCAATGGTAAGGCTACGGAGAATGCTCAAGACGTCTTCTTTGTTTTTTTGGCCCTGGAGCCGTAGGATTTTTTTCTGGAGCCCTTTGTTTAATTGATTTGCGAGTCTAGGGAGTTTTTGGATTTTCTAGGAGCAATGGTAGGGCTAGGGAGAATGCTCAAGACGTCTTCTTCGTTTCTTTTTGGCCTTTGAGTCGTAGGATTTTTTTCTGGAGCCCTTCGTTTAATTGATTTACGAGTCTATAGAGTTTTTGGATTTTGCTGAAGACGTCTTCTTCGTTTCTCTTTGGCTCTGGAGCCGTAGGATTTTTTTCTGGAGCCCTTTGTTCAATTGATTCGCGAATTTAGGGAGTTTTTGGATTTTCTAGGAGCAATGGTGGGGTTAGGGAAAATCCTGAAGACGTCATCTTCGTTTCTCTTTGGCCCTGGAGATGTAGGATTTTTTCTGGAACCCTTCGTTTAATTGATTTACGAGTCTAGAGAGTTTTTGGATTTTGCTGAAGACGTCTTCTTTGTTTTTTTTTGGCCCTGGAGCTGTAGGATTTATTTTCTGGAGCTCTTCGTTTAATTGATTTGCGAGTCTAGGGAGTTTTTGGATTTTTTAGGGACAACAATGGGGCTAGAGTGACGTCTGACGACGTTTTAATCGTTTTTCTTTGGCCCTGGAGACGTAGGATTTTTTCTGGAGTCTTTCGTTTAATTGATTTCATTGAAGACGTCTTCTTCGTTTCTCTTTGGCGCTGGAGCCGTAGGATAGTCTCTGAAACCCTTTGTTTAATTAATCGTCAAACTAGAAAACTTTGCATCTTCTAGGAGAAACGGTGGAAGTAGGCAGAGGCCCGACGACGTCTCCTTCATCGTTTTAAACTGCGAAACCGCATAATTTTCATTCCGAAGTCCTTCATTCGATCGTCGAAGTAGGAACATTTCGACTGCTGCTCAATGAATCTTGGAAATTTGCATCCACCATCCTGGAATATTCTACTTACGACTTTACTACGCGCACGTAAAAACGAGGAAAAGGGTCGTTGACAAATGTTCGCCGAGCTCATTGCCGGTTTCTAATCTGGCGTGACGACACGTCTACAATGTAATGCACCGGGTCCTGCGCGGCAACGTGATAATTATTATAACATAGAACGAACCTCGAGGCTTGGCTTCTATTAGCGTGTCGATCGACTGATTTATTCCCTCTGCCGTCGTCTAAACGAATCCTCAGCTCGCGAACGCGGCCTATTAAGACGAGATAAATCCATGCGGGCGAGTGCGTGCCCAGGAACATTATGTTCGCCGTTCCGCGTTGTTAATAGCGAGGGCAATAATTACTAAGCGATAGGGCGGCGCGTCTCGATAATGAAATCTCGAACGAGTTCACCTCGAGGACACGAGAATTTGCCTATGGAAGGAAACGGCGGTTGAGTGCTTCCCCTTCTCGTTGGATAAGAGCTTTATTTTTCTTTCACTTCGACTCACCTCGTCTCTATTACCTGTCTCTAGGCACGTGACTAATGGAAGCCACGCCAGGCGATATCTACTTTAACTGTAACTTTATTAATATCCCATCGTCGCACGATGCACCTGCCGAGTAAATTCAACGAGCTGGCTCGCGATATAATTTTACGACGATTCCAGGTGAGATAGGATCCAACCGTGTCCCGTGCTCTCGTTTTCTTTTTAACCAGACCGTTGTTTTAGTGACTTCTTCACCGTTCTCGGTTATACGCGAATGGACGTTGAATCTTTGGCTTCTCTTTCTCGGAACTTCGATGGGTGCTTCTTATTTTTCAGCTTGCACTAATTAGCAACGTGCCTTCCTCTTCTTCCTTCGAGAATGTCAGAAGATTTTCGAAAGGACGTTCAGGAATAGTCAAAGCTTGTAGCTCGAAGTAACACTGCTGTCTAATCCGAATGGTCGGGACATTAGCTTCCAAATGTTCTCCCTTCCATCTTCTCGCACGAGTTCTGGACACCAGATTATTTCGAAAGTTTCACCGAAGCTTATCGAGTTTTCCCTGGCGTCTTATCGCGGCGTGGTCACTTCTTTAAACGAACCTGAGAAAATTCCTTGGGATCTTTAAAAGGACGTCGCGCGAAAGTCCAAAGTCGGATCGAGGCGCGTCATGGTGAGGACCCGCGCCGAAGTAACGCGACTCTCATCCTCGTCGCATTATTTCATGGCGATAACGGAAGGAGAGAAGTGAAACTCGAGGTGGACTTAATTGCGCCCCACCTTCTACCATTGGTCGAGAACGAGTAAAGGTAAACGGTACCGGATGACGCAACGTCAACAAGAATGCCGTTATCCGCTCTGGGTCCCCGCGTGGCCCAAAGATCCTCCTTCGTTATCAGCGCGTCCTTTCACGCTCTTTTATTTTCCTGGCCTTTTTCAGTAGCCGGAGCATTCCCCAGACGGATCGGTCATCCCTACCAGAACAGGACGCCGCCTAAGAGGAAGAAGCCGAGGACGAGCTTCACGAGGCTGCAGGTCGCCGAGCTTGAGAAGCGTTTTCACAAGCAGAAGTATTTGGCATCGGCGGAGAGGGCGGCCCTGGCCAAGTCACTGAAGATGACCGACGGACAGGTCAAGACGTGGTTTCAGAACAGGAGGACCAAGTGGAGGTGAGCCAATTCTCTTCAAATCGAATTAATTTACTTTGCTTTACGGAGTAAGATTGTTTTGTAATTTCGTTTGGCTACTGGATCAAGTACGCGAAACAGTTCACAGTTAGGAGTGAGATAAGCAATGTGGCACTTTGAGATTCTTCGTGATGTTAAGAATTTGTGCTCTGGTTTTGGAGAGGACTCCATAAAGAAAGTCTCTCTTGGTGTTGAGAAGGTGATGTTAAGAATTATCGTTTCGCTTGCCACGAGACTCCACGAAAAAGATTTCAAGGTTCACATGGATGGAGAATGGGCAAGTGCTGCGTGTTGAACACGATCTTAAGAATCATCGTCTCATTTTCATGAGGTTCTTCAAAGAAAATCTCGAGGTTCCTTTAGATGGAGAATGAGCCAACGCTCGGTGTTGAACACGATCTTAAGAATCGTCGTCTCATTTTCATGAGGTTCTTCAAAGAAAATGTCGAGGTTCGTTTAGATGGAGAATGAGCCAATGCTCGATGTTGAACACGATCTTAAGAATCGTCGTCTCAGTTCCACGAGACGTTTTATAGAAAACCTCGAGGTTTCTTTAGATGGAGAATGAGCGAACGCTCGTTGTTGAACACGATCTTAAGAATCGTCGTCTCATTCTCATGAGGTTCTTCAAAGAAAATCTCGAGGTTCGTTTAGATGGAGAATGAGCGAACGCTCGTTGTTGAACACGATCTTAAGAATCGTCGTCTCATTCTCATGAGGTTCTTCAAAGAAAATCTCGAGGTTCGTTTAGATGGAGAATGAGCCAACGCTCGGTGTTGAACACGATCTTAAGAATCGTCGTCTCATTTTCATGAGGTTCTTCAAAGAAAATCTCGAGGTTCCTTTAGATGGAGAATGAGCCAACGCTCGGTGTTGAACACGATCTTAAGAATCGTCGTCTCAGTTCCACGAGACGTTTTATAGAAAACCTCGAGGTTTCTTTAGATGGAGAATGAGCCAACGCTCGTTGTTGAACACGATCTTAAGAATCGTCGTCTCATTTTCATGAGGTTCTTCAAAGAAAATCTCGAGGTTCCTTTAGATGGCGAATGAGCCAACGCTCGTTGTTGAACACGGTCTTAAGAATCGTCGTCTCAGTTCCACGAGACGTTTTAAAGAAAACCTCGAGGTTTCTTTAGATGGAGAATGAGCGAACGCTCGTTGTTGAACACGATCTTAAGAATCGTCGTCTCATTCTCATGAGGTTCTTCAAAGAAAATCTCGAGGTTCCTTTAGATGGAGAATGAGCCAACGCTCGGTGTTGAACACGATCTTAAGAATCGTCGTCTCATTTTCATGAGGTTCTTCAAAGAAAATGTCGAGGTTCGTTTAGATGGAGAATGAGCCAATGCTCGATGTTGAACACGATCTTAAGAATCGTCGTCTCATTTTCATGAGGTTCTTCAAAGAAAATCTCGAGGTTCCTTTAGATGGAGAATGAGCCAACGCTCGGTGTTGAACACGATCTTAAGAATCGTCGTCTCATTTTCATGAGGTTCTTCAAAGAAAATCTCGAGGTTCCTTTAGATGGCGAATGAGCCAACGCTCGTTGTTGAACACGGTCTTAAGAATCGTCGTCTCAGTTCCACGAGACGTTTTAAAGAAAACCTCGAGGTTTCTTTAGATGGAGAATGAGCGAACGCTCGTTGTTGAACACGATCTTAAGAATCGTCGTCTCATTCTCATGAGGTTCTTCAAAGAAAATCTCGAGGTTCGTTTAGATGGAGAATGAGCCAACGCTCGGTGTTGAACACGATCTTAAGAATCGTCGTCTCATTTTCATGAGGTTCTTCAAAGAAAATCTCGAGGTTCCTTTAGATGGAGAATGAGCCAACGCTCGGTGTTGAACACGATCTTAAGAATCGTCGTCTCAGTTCCACGAGACGTTTTATAGAAAACCTCGAGGTTTCTTTAGATGGAGAATGAGCCAACGCTCGTTGTTGAACACGATCTTAAGAATCGTCGTCTCAGTTCCACGAGACGTTTTAAAGAAAACCTCGAGGTTCCTTTAGATGGAGAATGAGCCAACGCTCGTTGTTGAACACGATCTTAAGAATCGTCGTCTCATTTTCATGAGGTTCTTCAAAGAAAATCTCGAGGTTCCTTTAGATGGAGAATGAGCCAACGCTCGTTGTTGAACACGATCTTAAGAATCGTCGTCTCAGTTCCACGAGACGTTTTAAAGAAAACCTCGAGGTTCCTTTAGATGGAGAATGAGCCAACGCTCGTTGTTGAACACGATCTTAAGAATCGTCGTCTCATTTTCATGAGGTTCTTCAAAGAAAATCTCGAGGTTCCTTTAGATGGAGAATGAGCCAACGCTCAGTGTTGAACGTCGATGGACGGTAAGGAGCCAGTGGAGAGATGAGGCAAGGGGTTTGGAGGATACCTCGTGGTCCGGAATGTTAATAGCGCGTTAAGCCGCGTCCACGGCTTGTATATCTGCTGGGACGCATTGGGAGTCGAATGTATGGAGTCTCTTCAAGATAAGGAAGGACGAAAAACACGTCATTTAGATAAAAGGGGGTGGCTCGGGGGCTGGCTGGTTGGCTCAGGGCCCCACCGGCTTGGCCTCTCCAATGCTCAGGGCCGTCTCTGAGCCGAGCTGGGCCCGACGACATTCCCGACGACAGTTTCTCACCAATCTTAAATTTCCTCTTTTCTCTTCGAGCCTGCAGTGCCTTCTCCTCTTCGTTCTTCCGTTCCTTAAGCTTCCACTCTTTCCGAGATCGCGCTCTTCTCCCTTCTGCGGAGCCGATAGCTCGCGCCAGACTGGCACGAGGAGCCCTTGGAACGTGGACTCCACGAGAATCCTTGGGTGGCTTCTACGAAGGCTCCATCCGATAAAGAGGAGTTTCTGGAGAACGAAGGAGAACGGTGACTGAGACAGCTAGAAGGAATCTCGTGAGTGAGGAGAATCTTTGAACAGTAGGATTCTTGGTCTCGATAAGAATCGTAGAAGTGTATTTTACTCCGGGATATTTTCGTGTCTTCCACATCTTGCCTCTTGCTTTGATTTTAAAATATTGTTAATTAAATCATCGAGAAATCTACATTTACTTTGTTACGGTATCTAAAATTGTCTGAGAATCCTACGAAGTATTGGCCACAGTCTAAGTTAAGTAAATAGACAAAGTCGCAACATTTTCTACAATTCTACGACGAATATCGTGCAACTTCGATGAACGGTAAAAAATCTTCTTCGTCCTCGCGAGCATCTTCTCGTCTCTCGCAGTCTCTTCTCGTCTTCAACCTTATCCTGGAAAGGTTTTTCCTCGCGAAACTCGGGAATAGAAGTGGACGCGCGGAGGTCGCGAGGCGGAATAGTCCCGCGAGCAGCTGCGTTTAAAGTAACGAGATGACTGTAGAGCCCGAGACGAGATAACACGGCCTCAATAATTCAGCCACCTAACAGCTTAGCCCTGTCCCGTACATAATGTAGTCTCCTGCCTCCCTCTACGCTTACACTCCCTCATCCAGCCCCTGTTTTGACTGTCGAACCTTCAATCCCCTTCCACCCTCCTTCCACGGGGGTTGAAATCTTCCTCTCCTCTTTCTCCACCTTCCTCTTCATTCTCCACCCTCCGTTCGAGCCACGCGCCATTTCGGTCTCCCGAGTGAGAGCCTCGAAGCTTCTTGGCTTTTAAACTGTCAAAGGCTCGAATCCGCCCGCTCGAATAGCCCGCTTCGATCTCCGCTTCGGTCTCCGACCCCTGCGATTCGCGTCGTTAAACATTCATCGCCACCCTGTGTACGACCACGCCGGTAAACTGCTCGAACACGAATCGAGCCGAAGCCGAAGAAGGAAGGAAGGATTTGTGTCCTGCGAATCGAGCCTCGTCCCACGGCCGCTGAGGATCCTCGTGGAATGGCCATTTTTGTGCATGGCTTGTGGAAAGACGAGTGTAACGCAAGAACGAGGTTGAAGTGAGAACAGTGGAGAACGCGGAAGGCTCGCGAGAAGCTTTTTTACAGGCGTATTCTAGGATTGTTTTTAGGCATGACTGTAAAGGGAGCGATTTATTAGTCTTGAGATTCCAGTTTTGCTGGTCGACCGATTTTAAGAAGACGCGTGTGGAATATTTTATCGACGACAGCAATGTTCATTTGTCTTTTGCGATTAAAATCTTATCCTCGATAGTTCGTTTATAATAATTGAACTAAAGTATTCGGTTATGAGAACGGTTAAGTTTGCCGGCTGGCCATTTATCGCATTGCTGTTCGGCTGCCGCCGCACAGTGGTCGAAATGCTCGATTTAACTGTGCAAAAGTCCAACTTCAAGTAGGAAGATTTCGCACAAATTTTCTTTTTTTCTAATACAGATGTAGTCACTGATTACAGCAGCAAAGATAAAAGTACCACGTGGGCCTTAGATAAGAGTCGGCACCTCAGCAAATACGAAATTCCATACCGGCAATATTTCGGAAATGCATTTGTGTTATTATAATTTATGTATAAAATTTATGTTAGTATTTAAAATACTAACCTATCAGGTGAATGCAAGTAGGATGCATTCTTTGTCACATATGCTAGTTTATCGTGTACAGAAGTGACAGAGTAATATTGTAGAAATATCTCATTAAACGATGCATTAAATGATTCTCATTACACAGATACTACTAATCAGAGGCATAATTCGCAATGTTGTATTTCTGCAACAGTATGCATTAAAGGGTTAAGAACGATTCTATATAAAACACGTGTTTTTGTTTGATCCATTACGTTTCGAGAGTTACCGAAGAATATTTAGGTTTCTGTAAAAATTGCACGATGAAAGGATTCACGTCGCTCGCAGGTGCGCGGTGGCGGAGAAGGCCATTAGATAAATTTCACGATCGAAGTAATTTGCCGAACACATTTTGAATCACACCTCCGCTTGCGGACTTAATTCGGCCGGTTAAATTGAATTTCTGGCTCTCGCTCTTTCTCATTCTCTCTCCTCGGGAGTTCGTGGCCCGCGACTCGTCCCCTATCTCACCCTCGTGCGTTTCGCGGAAAATCGCGTACGTATAAACGATAAGAGTAATGCGTCCCATGTTGCGAGGGAGAAGGAGAGAGAGAGATAGACAAAGAGAGAGAGAGAGAGAGAGAGAGAGAGAGAGAGAGAGAAGGAGAGAGAGAGAGAGAGAGAGAGAATACGGTTAAAGCGAAAGCAAGCGTGGCCGGCGAAATGGTGGTTGTGGGGTGTCGAGACGGGGGTGGAAGGGACGACCAAGGGCTGGCGGTGGCCGCGTAGGGGACTGCAAAATGTAATCGGCACGGCGCCCTCAATTATTAATTGCTAACCGCGTTAATTACTTGCACGGGCGTAGGCGCACCTGTCACTGCCGCAACGGCGTAGCCGCAACGAATGGACCCAGAGCTTTTGCCGGTGGAGAAAAGCAGTCGAAATTGTTTAATAAAAGTGTCTCAGTTCGCTCAATGTTAATTCGAATAACGGACAAAATTCATCGTACTTCGAGAGAAACCTTCGAAGAAGGAAACGAATGAAATCGTCGTGAGGATCTTCGAAGTTTGAAATCATTTTTCAGGAACGCTCTTATACATTGTTTTCGGGACACGTAAAAATAGGTTTTTCGTAAACTGCGAGTAGAGCGCGGTTCACGTAGTTATACGTTTTTTTATAAATGGCTGGTAGAATACTATACGGGTTAATAATGTTTGTTGTTGCACTTTTTCATACATACTCTTACGAAGTACAAGCAAACACAAAACAACAGGTTAAAATGTTCACTTTTAATTTTGATCTTTTATCGATTTATACAGAAAGTACCTTTATTTTTTATAATCACGATGAAGAATACGTTCTAAGATAAGAAAGTACTTAGAAGTTTAATGAAAAAATTCAAAGCCTCTTTAAATTTACAGTGATTTCTTTGTAACAATAAAATTCACGCACATTTTTCAAAAAATTACTCACTCCATCCATACACCGGCACGAAACGCTCGACCAATGTGTCAAGTTCACGGACCCACCAATAACTAGGCACTATATTAACCCTTTGCACTCGAGGCCTTTTTCGGAAATTTCTTTCGATTTCAAAGTGTACTCGCGAGGGAAACATATTTTATTAGAGTATTTCGGAAAGCTCTCGAGATAAGCTACAAGAATATGCTATGAAAAATACGGAGTCCTATTTAAAAAAAATTAACAGTGACCTTCGCGTTGTCTTTAAATGACTCTGTAAGGTCAAATCATTTCCACCAGTTAACAGCCACTTTCAATCCATACAACTATTATCTGAAACATTTTTTTATTTAACGCACCGTTTCGCCGATATTTGAATATATTATTAGAAATGGGACACCCTGTATATAAGATATATAAAATGCGTCATTTTATAATTTAGAAGGTTATATATATTGTAGAACACTTCCAGTTTCAAAAGAAATCAAGCGCAGATAAGTATCGCCGTTACTCGACGTATCGCGTCAACTCAAATGGTGACCGGTGTCACCGTTCGAGTTGTTCCAACAAAGTAAGTGGTGATCGAGAGTCACCTCTCGAGTGCAAAGGGTTAAAAGCGAGAGACGTGATGAAATTTACAAAAGAAAGAAAGTTTTCCGGGAAAACTACGAAAAACTCGCACCATCCGTACATCTCTCCTCCACGTGGAGGTAAATTTTCGAATCGCGTGAGCAACAACTACTTCAGGAGAAACCACTATCTCTTGTTAGGAGCCGAGAGGAAGGAGAAGAACGGTGGCGCCGTGGGGACCGATTCGGGACATTTTAGGAGGAGGTAGAGAGAAAATTACAGGAAGGTGCCTCCACGGCGCGGCTAGGACCCGCGCGCTAAGGGAGACAAAAAAACGTGAGGAGCGACAGGGCGGAAGGACGCGAGTGAGAGTAGACGAGAAGAGGTGATCGAAGAAGCTTTGGCCGAAGTGAGAGGACGCGACACTCGGTAGGAACCACCGCGCTTCGTAATTCGACGAACGAGGAGACACACGCTCGAAACGAGAAGAGCCACCGGTCTTTAGTGGTGCCGCACGCAGCGCACGGTTGAAGAAACCAGTCGAGAATTACAAGGATCGTCGATGGAAAACGTCGAAATACTCTCGCCACTTCTCTCTTTCCACCACATGCGATACCTTTTCACAAGGTACACCTCTCGCTTCTCTTCTCCGCCCACTTCCGTCCTTCATCTCTCGAATCGCTCCCGAGGCACTTGCGACAGGTCACCGAGACGAGAGTAAATCACAAGAGGATCTTCGAGAATCGGTATTGGTGGTAATTGCTTGTCGTGACTGAATTTACTTTGCGGTACCTGATCTCCGACGAAGCGTTTTCACCGGTTAATTGGAAGTTTGGAATATCGTGGGGTTTATATGGGACCTCATGGGTGTTGACGAAGCTTGAGCATTTTTTCTCTCTCGCGTTTTCTTCGATTCTTCGTGCCAGACGGTTTTCTGAAGACTTTCCGTTCAGACCGTCTCACGTTTTACAATTGCATTGTTTAATTTCTAGTGTACGGTTTGCAATGATCAAAATCCTAAAATAGTGCAAACATCATAATTACCAAGAAAAGAGTATATAGTTTAAGACGCACAAGACAACGAAGCAGTAAATTTATTTTTCTAGAAAATAGTTTAACAAATGCCTGGCTGTTCATTACTCTACCGATCCAGTTCTTGGCGTGAATGAAAAGTTTACGAAAGCGTGCACGCCCCACGCGACACGGAACCTGTTAAATAATGAAAATGGTGAATCCTTTGATGAACCAAATTCCATGTCGTGGGTAGATCTTTAACCCATTGCCGCAAACGACGGCTATTGCCGTCCATTTTTTTGGCGATATGTAGGCAAACCACGGCTATAAAAAGTTGTGGCTACGAAAAGTGTGCGGCAATGGGTTAAGGATTGACTTCGCTCGAATCGGAAGCGTAGGTACGATAAAATGATTGCATTTCTTCAATAATCGAATCTTACGTTGTCCTCGAGGAAGAGGACGATGGAAGGGGAGAATGGAGGACGCGCCATGGCAATCCGCGGAGATAAACAAAGGTAGAACGAAACCATTTAATTACCGTGGACCTGAGATTAACTCTAATGGAACGACGGTGTTTCGTGGCTCGTATAGAGCAGCCCGCAGCCGCCGATTGGCTCCCGCGTTATCCTACCTGGCGCCTACCGGGCTGAATAACTTTTGAGTTTAATTGTTGGCGTGCTTTTATCGTCACTCGGCCTCTGGAACACACACGGCGCAAGAGGGGACCAAGAGACGCGAGGATCCGACTTGGTCGTCGAGAGATTCCAAGAGAGTCGGCCAGCAGACGGAAAAGAAGCTTGTTAAAGTAGTAATAAAATGTTCCTGAATTCGCACTTACTTTAACCACGATTACGCGGATGGAGGATCCTGATAATTGAGCGGTTAACGTTCAATTAATTAATATCCCGTGTTTGGACGGTTCCAGTAAGATGGAAAGGACGATAAGAGTGAGAAGAGCGTGGAGTCGAGGGCGTTGCCTTATTTTTGAAGCGTCCAGACCTGTCGAATCATTCGTGAACCTAAATGAGATTGTTTTTCTCGAATAGCTCGCGCGAAACTCTTCGAAACTGAGAGACCAGGAGACCGTGATCGTTTTCATGCTGATCGAAGAAAAAAATTGACAATTTCCTGGAGCAAAGGGTGCCGTGCGGCTTCTATCAACGTTTCCAACGCGAGTCGGCCAGCAGACGGAGAAGAAGCTTGTTAAAGTAGTAATAAAATGTTCCTGGATTCGTACTTACTTTAACCACGATTACGCGGATGGAGGATCCTGATAATTGAGCGGTTAACGTTCAATTAATTAATATCCCGTGTTTGGACGGTTCCAGTAAGATGGAAAGGACGATAAGAGCGAGAAGAGCGTGGTGTCGAGGGCGTTGCCTTAATTTTTGAAGCGTCCAGACCTGTCGAATCATTCGTGAACCTAAATGAGATTGTTATTCTCGAATAGCTCGCGCGAAACTCTTCGAAACTGAGAGACCAGGAGACCGTGATTGTTTTCATGCTGATCGAAGAAAAAAATTGACAATTTCCTGGAGCAGAGGGTGCCGTGCGGCTTCTATCGACGTTTCCAACGCGAGTCGGCCAGCAGACGGAGAAGAAGTTTGTTAAAGTAGTAATAAAATGTTCCTGAATTCGCACTTACTTTAACCACGATTACGCGGATGGAGGATCCTGATAATTGAGCGGTTAACGTTCAATTAATTAATATCCTGTGTTTGGACGGTTCCAGTAAGATGGAAAGGACGATAAGAGTGAGAAGAGCGTGGAGTCGAGGGCGTTGCCTTAATTTTTGAAGCGTCCAGACCTGTCGAATCATTCGTGAACCTAAATGAGATTGTTATTCTCGAATAGCTCGCGCGAAACTCTTCGAAACTGAGAGACCAGGAGACCGTGATCGTTTTCATGCTGATCGAAGAAAAAAATTGACAATTTCCTGGAGCGGAGAGTGCCGTGCGGCTTCTATCGACGTTTCCAACGCGAGTCGGCCATTTTGTGGTTCACTAATAGACTTAACGCTAGAAAACAGACACCCCCTGGTGCCACCCCTAGGCGGTGGCGGAGCGAGCGCGCGCGCGCCACCGACGAATCGAATTAACTTTATTACGTTTGTCTTCTGTTTTCCGCCCCAACAACCGCCAGTCCCTATTCGAGCAGCCCTCCTCATGCCATCCTCTCGCTACCCCTACCAATTCTCCAAGTGTCGCGGCACCGTTCTCTCTCCAACTGGCACACTTCTTGGCCACGAGCCAAAAGCGATGGGCTGTTTTCCAGGACGCGTCGGTAGAAGCAATGCTCCCGAAAAAGCTAGGACGAACTTGCGGACTCTATTATTGGGCGTAGCTCGTCCTAAAGTGGATTCGTCTTTGGTAAATTATGATTAAATAAGACGATTTTGAAATTACGTTCGATTCACTAATGACTGCCGATCGCGAGTTAATAACTCATCGGTCAAATGAGCCTGATGCTAAAAACCTGCTGTAAACTGTAGTCGGTTCTAGGCTTGTTAGGTGATTGTTTTTGCAAAGCAGCTTTCGGAAAGCCAAGAATGCAGAAGAATCCTGATCGGTAAATTCTGCGATCTCTATTTCATAAGAATCCTTGATTTTTTTTGCTTACAGGCGGCAGACCGCGGAGGAGAGAGAAGCCGAGAGGCAGGCAGCGAATAGGCTGATAATGTCGATGCAGGCTGAAGCATTGGGAAAAGTGGCCTACACGACGGCAGTCTCGAGTCATCCGGCAGGAGCAGGAGTGCCCAGTTTGGATAGGCAACAGGGTCCAACGGCTCTGACCCATCCGGTGGGTCAGTGGGCCTCACCTTACGGTCCGCCACAGCCCCTGGCCGAGTCGATATGCTGAACCCTGCCGTTGGTGATTGGAACTAGGCGGGAGATCCTCATGGAATGGACCTGAGCGTGCAGGGTGCATTTGTCCAAGTGCATTTAATTGCTCGACAAATTTTCTAGAGACTTCGTAGAGCAACGCATGTGAGAGACAAAGTGAGAGAGACTCTTTCAGTGATCCATAAATTCTACGATCTACAAATGACTGCGTCTTTTCTAAGGATCTTGAGATTCATTCTTCTTATGGACACGAATCTCGAGTTCCTTCGCTATGAAACAGGAAACGGCTAGGGTCTATCGCACAGTTCGACGACCCCGCAATGAGTGTAGGCTCCTTACGTCTCCCTTAAAAGAATTTCAGACTCGATACTTCAAACTTCCTAAAGAATGTACATACTTCGCGTCGAGGTGAGCAAGGCGAATGTGTCTTCTTCCTCGATTTTAGGACTCGTACAGTTTGTATTCGTGCGGCCTCCGTTGAAAATAGTTAAACGCTTCGATCATCGGGCCGACGATTTTCCGTCTTCTACGGAAACGTGGATCGGCGCACACGGGCGGTCAGAGGCACCTTTATCGTCCCCGTTGGACATACTCGGCGTGTAAATACTCCACTTTAAGGGAACTATTCGTCATTCGCGAACTTCTGTCTCCTCGTAACGATTACGAAACCATTCCGCGTTCGTTCCTCGCCACCTCTTGCGCCAGCTGCGCGTCTAAGGAAGAACGCGCGCCACTGTAAGTATTTATTTTTACGCATTAGGCTTATAGAATTTGGAGGGAGAGACGGTGCGCGAGATATTATTATTGTACGCAATGCTAATTGGGCCACGAGCGTTCTGTACACCCTCGGCCACTCCACCCGCATAAATCGATTAAGACGATTAATTCTAGGCTTTAAGGCTCCAATCGTAACTATTTGATTATAGCGAACGATGTGATGTTATGTACCTATGTGTAACATTGTATATACGAGATGAAAAGATAAAAGGAAAATCAATCAAATCAGCTTGAACTATTCATGCCGACTCGATTCGCGTCTAATTCGGATTCTCTTCTTGGAAAGGATGTATTTTAGGTGCTGGAGAAGCGTGGCGTACAACGGACAGAACAAAAAATCTTCGATTCAGTCCCGAATTCGAAGCTGTCCCAGTCGAATGGATTTATCGCAGTCTGTCGGCGAGAACTTTGCGAAGACACTCGCAATCGCGAGCCCAATCGAATACCGTGGTAAAAATAAAACGAGCGGGACAATCCGGTCGCTTAAACTCGGTACAATGTAATTGGCGTATTTACGGAATTGGTCCTCTCTCGGTATTCCTTTCTCGAACGACCCTGGGCTATTCTTCTCGTCACTTGACCTTTTCTACCTACCGAAATCTCGAGCACGAAGTAACGACGAAAATTAATAGCGACTTCATATTCGATCTGTTTATTTACTTATACAGCTTGAACGTTAGCAAATGGAGCAGCTCAACCGGTACTCGGTGAAACGAGGCGAGCCTTGGAATGGGATAAAGTCGAAGAAAATTCCTTGGAGCTGACGCCTTTAATCCACGATTATCTCTGGAAGGAAGAAGCCGTTGGAAATGTTCAGTAACAGGAAGAAATGTTTCAGTGGCATCAGAAGCGTGCCTGGAACAAGTGGAGAATGTTCACGCGTGAGAAGGCGCGCACGAGACGGGTCCGAAGGAGCGTGAAGAAATTTTCTGGACCGATCGGTTTGGCTTCTAATCTGCTTCTAACCACGTCCGGTAAAGGTAGAAGACGCTAGACACCTTTCTGCGGTCGTTTCCTCTTCCTACTTTGTCCTTGCCTCTCCTCGTCCCCACAGGAACGACGAAACTTTGCGTAGAACCTTCCTGCACCTCTTCTTCTACCGGATGTGGCCGCGTTTACTGCCTATAATTGTAGAGAAGTCGCGCGCCGGCGACGACCACGACGCCGACGTCGAGACACCCAATTATTTCGGGGACAAATGCCCACCGGGAGTGGAGAGAAGAAGGAGGCAGAGAAAAAGTGGCGCGTCCTGTGATAGATGAGGTAGAAATAAGAGTAAAGATTCTTCTTGTTTTGCGCATAAATGATTTCTCTTTGATATCTTAGCAAGAAACGAATATAGAATGTTTCATCTAGGGTGAAGCCAGCGTTACCACTGTTTTTCAGGTCAAAAGTCTCCATATCAGAATAGCTTGTGGGTTGAAGATGTCAACAATACCCTGAATTTTATTTGCAATATTTCGAGCTACGGTTTTACGTTTTTTTTGTGTGATATATTAAACAATACATATTATCCAATTGTTTGATGATATACATATACATATATAACTGCAAATGCTGCCACGCTTGCAAATCAAAATAATTTAAGGTCAAGAAAGCCTCACCCTAGATGGAACACCCTGTACTCATGGGTAGAAGCTTCGGGTATGTAAATGACCAATGAATGCTTCTCAAATCTTAACACTATTCCTACCATGACCGGTCAAATGACCGTTTTTAATATTTCGTTTAGAATTTACTATATACAACGTAACTACATCGTGTTTAAATTTCACGACTTTTCCGAAAGTATTGAAAAATGTATTATACGTATATTTTAGAAAAAGTCGTGAAATTTAAAGGCGATGCAATTACGTCGTATGTAGGAAATTGACCGGTCGGTAGGAACATTGTTAAATGATCAAGATCGATCGGAGCCACGTTTTTATCCCGCGATGAAATCTTTCCGATTAAAGGGAAACTTTTTCTTTACACGTTCGTTTATCCGTAATTTGAGGTACGCTGGGCGGGCGACTTTCGGTTTCCAATCGGACGTGAATCAGCCGAAAGATGCATCGGCGAGCCCTGTAATCTGACGGTCGTATTAAGAAGAGGAGAGCTCCGTTTCTGTCTCCTCTTCTCCTCTTTCTCTCAGTTGTGGTTTTTCTAGTTTTCAGTATAGACAGCGAGAACCAATTACCTCTTGGGCTCTGCCGAGGACCTCGGCCCGAAAACGTCTTCGTCTTCGTAACCCGCAAATCATGACATTCACCGCAAGGAACCTTTCATCGGTGTCTTCTCTCTCTCTCTCTCTCTCTCTCTCTCTCTCTCTCTCACACACACACACACACACACACACATTTACTCTCTTCATTCCTCTTACTCTCTCCCTTTATCTTCTCCGATTTTCCACCCCACCGCAGACTAAGTTGTCTCTCAATCCTATCGTAACCTGTCGTCGAACACGGATTGAACAACGCGTTACGTTGACAGAAGTGCATCGTGGCTCTTCGGAATTTTGCGAAACTTACGTCTCACCATTCTCGTGGTCATCCGTAAAAGAGAATACTTTTCCATTCGACTCCATTCTTCCAGTGGATCACGCGCAAGGCTCAGAATGCCAAACCAAAATGACCGAAATTGTCATATCCCCTTTTCGAATCTTTCTCTCTTCCATTCTCCTTCTCTTTTCTTATCCTCTCTGTCGTTATTGTGTTTATACTACCGCCACAATCACCCCACGCTTTCACTCTCCCTATCGTCTTTTGTCCATTCACTAGCAACCCCAGCCACGTTCCCTTACCTTCTCTCCCTCGTGTCCCTTGAAATTAATCTACGATCATGCACATTTGACACGCGAACTCCACGATTCTCTCTCGTTCTCTATTCTCTCCTACTGCTCTCGATACGCAAGCGCTCTGTGCACGAGGGGGTGGCTTCTGCACGAAGAGAAGGGTGAGAGACGGTGGAAGGGGCTGCGCGTGGTACGAATTAAAAACTAATCCAATATTAGCTTCGTTCTCCCGCCACGGTGCGATACGCGATGTTCAACAATTATTTCCTGTTGTATCGTCGCACCCCACACGCTCTCTGCCATTCGTCCTCTCCAATTCTCATCTCTCTCTCTCTTTCTCTCTCTTTTTCTCCAACCCCTACTCGGCAACATACGAAACGGCCCCGCCGCAAGCGTACGTTTCTCTGCGCGCAAGTGACAAGCGCCTACGTATCTATGCGCGAGGAGACGCCTTTAGAAAATCATGAGAGAGCTCGCGCGCGCGCGATATTTACACGACTGGCGCAAATTTATTGTGATTGCGTTTTACGCGAGGCGGCAAAGCCCATCTGCCGTGGAGCGATGCGTGGGCGTGCTTTTTTCTCGATGGAGGTGAAGCCGAGAGAGAAGAGAGAAGAGAGAGAGAGAGAGAAAGAAGGGTACAGAAATGTAGTGGTCCTTCCGGTGGGGATAAACAAAAATGGACGAGGACAATTTATAGGCGCGCGCGGCGCGCCGATTGAGAGCGGACACGACGAGGAGGAAGAATGAAAGGGATGGAAATTCGATGGATAAAAAACAGTGAGTCACACTTATGGAAATTGATAGTTCCGATGAAAAATAAATCCACCGATTGCGCGACGTCGATTTCGGCCCCGATTCTCTCGCGAAAATATTTTCAGCTGAATATTCGCACGCGCCACTACCGGATATTGCTTTTTCCCTCGGGATTTATGCAGCAGTATCGTTTCGATAGTCATGGTCCGATTCGAAATAATTGCTGTTGCTCGACGAATCCGTTGCAAAGAAATCAAAATGAAACAAGTCACATGCGTCGAGGCCAGTAATGCTCTCGTTTGACTTGTGCCAGCACTTTTCGACATTATCGTGGATGGAGTAATTGGTATTACTTTTGGTGTGGGCATCTAAGGAGAAAGATTCGTCCTGAAAGTTCGAGGACCAGTTTGGGTGGGCCGCACGAACGCCAACAAAGTTTCGAAACGATCAATTTCAGTGGTGGCCACTAATTGCAAGAGCGGCGTGCATTTCGTAAAACGCAGGATCTAATTGCAAGCGCCGTCCTTGGCCACTTTGTCGTTTCCTGGCCCATAAAAATAATCTCTCTCCTCTTTTCTGCGGCTTCTTTGGTTCTCGGTAAACATCTTCCTCTCGCAGCTTCCCCATTTCCGATCGTTTGTGGTTCTTTCGGCTGCGCCAGGTAGAACGAGCGAACACACGTTCCAATAAAACGCTTCTTTAGTTTCGTTCCTTCCTAGACGTGGAGGAGGAAGCGCCTGACCCTTCGTCGCACGCTTATTCTCTCATTTCCGGTGAGAAGGGAGATAGAAAGAGAGAGAGAGATAGAGAGCCTGGCTCTACCTCGTTACAGTGCCGATGGCGATGCTTCGACTAACGGTCGTTCTTCTTCGTGACTGTGTTCAAGAAAATGAACGTTCCTTCAATTTTAGGCTCGTTGAACGTTATAAAGTAGATGGACGTAACAGGCCTGAATGCTGTAATTCAAGGGAGAAAGAATATCCGTTAAACGCTTCTAGAGAAATGATCGAGTAGAAGGGTTTCTTCTTGGATAGTAGCCTTGGCAAGTAGAATAAGCGAACCGTGAATATTTCGGATATTGCAGAACAAAAGGGATATCGATTTCTCGATTATCATATGGAGGTCGTCTTTCTCGATTATTATTACATAGAGGTCATTCTTCGCATGTAACCATTTCTCTATCCTTCCACTCCTCTTATTATTGGGTCTATGCTAGTGCCCTCTATTGCACGTGTATTTAATTCTTTCTTTTTTAAACGCGTGTATCGGGTACTCGCGTGTAATACACGAATACACGTACTACACGTGTATTTATTTAAAGAACACTTAAAAAATTATGAGAAAATTTGTTTTCTAAGAAATATAAAGAAAAGTGTCGTAGAGATACAAGAAATATTTATATATGCAAATACATACAATTTGGCACAAGATGTAAGATGCTGTGATAAAAATTTCTTATAGTTATCCGTGTTAGATATAACGTGTAGCACGACAACACGTGTCACGTGTACCAGTGTATTTTAAAACACGGTTCTGACCAGGAGTTCTAGTTTATGCATAATCCTCGTAGCGAGAATTGAGTACATTCCTGTCGGAATTTCGCTACGGAATTGTACATAGACCCAATACATTCTTCACATCCTTCTTCATAATTTCTTACTCGAAACAGTTTAAACGAGCAGAAGAGGTTCCGCTTAAAAAATCGAAATCATTTCGTGCCGCGGAGCGTGAATAATGAAGCGAACGCAGGACGGTGACGCCACCCACCTAGCCACGCAACCGAAATTGTTCTCGTCAAACGATTTCCCGCCTCGGCTTTTCCGTTCTCTCCCTTCCTTTTTCCACTCGCGAGCCACGACTGTCGCGCGACAAACGACAGGCGACAGACGACAGGCACGAAAAAGGCGAGACGGTTCCTGATCCGCGGGACGGCTACCATTTAGGATGATTGCCCGATTTTATGTATTTATACGGAAGCTTTTCGTGTTCTCTCGCGCACCATCCTCGCCTTCCTTCCCTTCTCTCGTATTCCGATCGTGTACTTCCCTTCTGGAAACGCGCGAGACGCCACCGTGTGCGATCTCAAAGCCAAAGAAATTTCGAGAGAACTCTTATTCGCGTAATTTTTCTTCCTCTTCCTCAATTTCTCTTCTTTTCTCGTACGAGCTCGTGCACGACGTGAAACGATATTACGTGTGAGTGCCGTTTTCCAGTTCTTATCTCCTCGGAAACACGCGTCCGATTGGAAGATACACGGAAATAGTGAATTTTCTTATATTCTTTGTTGTTTCGCATTGGTAATACGCACGAGAGGTTTCTTATATTCACCTTTCTTTCTACGGAAACACGTGAGAAGGGGGTGTGAGATCGGTGAATTCTTAACACTATTCCTACCACGACCGGTCAAATGACCGTTTTTAAAATTTCGTTTAGAATTTCCTATATACAACGTAATTGCATCGCTTTCAAATTTCACGATTTTTCCTAAATTATTGAAGAATCTATTATACGTATATTTTAGAAAAAATCATGAAATTTAAAGGCGATGCAATTACGTTGTACATAGGAAATTCTAATCGAAATGTTAAAAATGGTCATTTGATCGGTCGGTAGGAATAGTGTTAAATTCGCGACGTTTACCGTCTATGCGTAGAAGAGGAAATTGAGAATCGTGAATTTTACAAAGTTCGAAGGATCGTTTTGAATCCCGTTGTTTAGAACGCATTTGGTTCGGCGTGCGAGTATTGACGTCACACGTATCATTTCCCGAAATGGCCAATTTTACCCTGCGAGTTACACGAGTGGAGAGGGACAGAGTGGTGAGAGAGAGTGCGAGAATGCTATTGTTGAAATCAATTAGAGAAATGGAAAATTGGAATGGCACTGTTGGGACGAGAACTGAGGTGGGGTAGAGGGGTCCAGAGATAATGAGATTATCAATGTTTCAGTGCTCCCCGGGCTCTCTTATTGTCAGCGCGGAAATAAACGTGGCTTCGATGTCGTCCGTGATTTTAGTGGCCGATTTTAGAATAGAATCGCGCCAGGGGGATGGGAGTCGCGCGAACTTTCTCGTCGCTCCATCGACGCGTGAACCTGCGATAAAGGTTTTTCGATTTTCACGAGGTAATCGAACCTGGAACATTCCGTAGATCTAAAAATACAACGGTAATTACGATACGAATTTGGACAGTGATTGCGCAAAAAGCACTCTTGCGCCGAGAGAAAAAAATGGTTGGGATTACTATAATCTTACTATATTTTATAGTTAAATTTGGCGTGAAACATTTTTTTATAGTTCACTTAACCATAGAAAATATAGTAGAATGAACGATTTATACAAATGGTTATATTATTAACTATTACCTTTGTTCTTGTTATCATATGTACAGTAAAATGTAATATGTGAATATAGTCAGTTCTATCACTATGTATGAAATATTCTGGTAATATTAACTACATAAAATAGTTACTTTTCTTACCATTATATATTTTCAACTATACTACATATATTTTTAGTCGAAATAACCATAATTTTGGGTAAAAACATAATACATTTGCTTATGCTATGCCTCTATCGTAATTATTACCGACATTATGGTAACATTTACCATGAATTTTGTTACTATGCCATTATAGTTAGATATATCATATACTTTTCTCTCGGTGTGGTGTCTTGAGACTGGAATAATTTACAGGATCCTGATGATTCTTTCGCAATTATAATTTTAGCCTCCGACGGTGCATATTGAGCAACGCATTTCGCAAGTGATTCACAAATAAACTAGACTCGTGACATTCGAAATTGATTGGAAGGAGCGCGCGAGGTTTCACGCTTGGGCCACGACGTCGAGTCATCAAGCTGGGTGGCGTTTAAGTAGCCTCGATCTCGTTAATATCTCGTTGCTCAGCTGGATCGGGTAACTTGGCAGTCGCGTTTGTAACGCGAGGCATTTGGTGCGGCTTGGTTCGCTTATTCTCGTGGGTATTGATACCAGGGGCAGGCCATTCTTTGGGACACGTGCTGGTGAGTGCGCACACGTTACACCGTCGGATACGAGGGGGTGCTGGTAATTCGGTGGAGACGAAAATGAGAGATAGAGAGAGAAAGAGAGTGCGCGCAAGAGAGAGAGACAGAGAGAGAGAGAGAAAGCGAGCATGGTCCCATAGTTACGCGAGCGACGTTTCAATATTTAATGCGATTAAACTCATTTCGTCCCGCCTCCCCGTAATTGGCTCGTGATTAACAGCCAAGTTTTAAGTGCATTAGACGTGCTCGATGCCTGAGCGTATCGCGCGAATATATCCTCTAATAATTCTTGGAGAGCCTCTTCGCTTAGATTCCACCCACGAATCCCTGTTCCGTGTGACAAAAACTCCAAATTCGACCAATCTCTTCCGCGTACTCTCGATCGATAAGAGCGGTGTGACGAGCAAATTGTTTGGAGTAAGGTCACTTTTATTCGCTCGACCAATTATCCTGACGCGTCCTCCATTCGGCTCGGTCCGAGAATTTCACGAAGGAACACTTTCACTCGGAGAATTTCCTTTTAATGCCTATCGGCCTGGGCCCGCTTCGACCGTGATAACGATCCGCGAGGTAGATAAGAAGCTTGCCAGAAAAATGATGTATCATTAAGCGTCCGAATTATGGGTTCCTTTATCGCGCTTGTGCTCCATTCCGCACCTGTCCATGTATTAAATTTATCGGAGCATCTTTGAGGGATGTTTAACGGAAGTGTCCGACGAAAGGTTCGATCTTTTCTACCGCACGGATCGGTGCGCCTGGAGGCGTCACGTCCTCATCCGTCGGTATACACTGAGAGAAACGTACATGATATATCTAACTATAATAGCATAGTAACAAAATTATAGTTGGAAATATCATATTTATGGTAAATGTTACCATGATGTCGGTAATAATTACGATAGAGGCATAGTATAACCAACTATATTATGTTTTTACCAAAAATTATGGTTATTTCAACTAAAAATATAGTACGGTTGAAAATATATAATGGTAAGAGAAGTAACTATTTTATATAGTTAATATTACCAGAATATTTCGTACATAGTGATAGAACTAACTATAGTCACATAGCACATTTTACTATGCATATGGTAACAAGAACGAAGGTAACAGTTAATAATATAACCATTTGTACAAATCGTTCATTCTACTATCTTTTGTATGGTTAAGTGAACTATAAAAATATGTTTCACGCCAAATCTAACTATAAAATATAGTGAGATTATAGTAAACCCAACCATTTTTTTCTCTCAGTGTAGAATCATCAGAAACATAGAATTTGTCATTTACCGTGAAAATGATTTTTTTAAAGAGACCCTTCTCGATCTATCCTAGGTCTAGGATTAGGTCACTCTTCATACGCACGTAGTTTGCAAAAATCTGAAATTAATCGACTGATTTTCATTCTACGACCAATGGCAAGCTGTTAGAGGTTCCTCGACGAAGTTGGAGGGTCTCCGAAATTTGACGTGTGAGGTGCCTTGAGGAGTAATCCATGGACTCAACGGGTGTCTCCGTTGGCCAGGGTTTCACTCCATCTTCCGTTGACAGAGAAAATCCCCCACGGCGAGTAGCGGCGAGTTACAGGCGCGTCGGTCCTTCGACCACCACCGCGAACTATCCTATCGGCCTTCCGTCCAATTAGGCCCGAAGGAAAACTTAATTAAGCCTCGTACCAGCCTCAACGAAAACTGGACGTGGACCGTCGAAATCGAACAGATCGATAATTAATCGATCGCAATTTCCTCGTGAATTTTTCAGAGCGCCAAACGGAGCGATTTTTCAGGCGAAATTTAAGGATGAAGTCGGGTATCGTAACGAGGAGATTCATTTCTTTGTTCACTTTATTTCGACCATTCGACTAATACGCCAGAGTTTCGGGACAAGTATCAGAGAAGATTTCTTTTCAGTTGTTCATTTCCGTGATGGCTCCTGGTTGAAATTGGTCGGTCTGATAGATCCTCGGGGAATTCTTCTTCGGTGCGCCCAGAAGTTCATATGGAAGCGCGTAGAGCTGCGACATAATGTTCATGAGTTTTCTTATTTGTTTTAAAAGGTTTGTTGGTTTTTCTTTCTTACTTGATCGTTGCGACAAGCTTGCAGGAGCATTCTCAGCTTTTGCAGCTCGTAATTCGTGGGGATTTTAGCTCCTTCGCCGACGGAAGGTGCGATCGGTGAGTTGAATTGAAGTTCCTTGGATGCTACTTCGTTCACGGAAGCGTCCGCGCGTTTTCCATTCGTCCAACCATGGCTGTATTGGAAAGTTTGGCAGACCACGGTGTTGATGGCGATCGACAGAAGGAGGAAAATCGAAGCTGTGCTGTAGAACATCTAGAAAAAATCACGTGGGTGTTTGTTCTTGAAAATTTTTAGAGTGATTTTTAATACATTGCGTGTGAGAGACGTGTAGAAGAAATCACGTGGGTTTTTGTTCTTGAAAATTTTCTTGAGTGCCGTACGCGATGTGTTAACCCTTTAACTATTTATGTCGAGTATGCTCGACATAAAGATAAAAAAAATTACATTTCTGTCATTCAAAGCATCAACTGTAACTTTTCTCCTGAAGAAGGGTAAATAAGAAACAATGGACTTAATTGAAAAATAATTAAGCAGGCGGAAGAAGTTTTTCGAGACAAAACTAGACAGTCAAAGGGTTAAGAAGAATCTTTTTCAGATTTTTATTTCACAGAAATATCCTGCAGAGAATCGAGCCGATGGCTAATGTTACTACGAGCTTTCGGATATTTATAAAATGTATCTGCTAATTGTGTTTCTTAGTCGCACTAAACCCCGACAAATATTTTTCACAGTTCCTGTTATCGATTTCCGAAGAATCACCATCCTCGTTAATTCTGTTTCGCCAATCTGTTCGCCCGTCGGGCATTTTCTTGCGAATATTTTTCATCCACGATTCACCGGCAGGAAGGAAGAAGCTGAGGAAGGAGCGGAGAGGTGGAGTCTCGGTTTGTCGGCACGAGGTATTTGCCATCGCAAAACAATAGCCAGTCAGTCGCAGCACTTGGAACCGTCATGGCTGACTTGGCGAATCAACGATCCGTTCGAAGAGACGCAACTTAAGATTGCTAGACCGCGATTGCTTCTCTTCCTCTCTCTTCCTCTCGTCAATACCTTCCTCGATACTTGTCAGTAATCTCTATTCCTTTTACTTCTCTTAAAATATAAATATCAAGCATCCTGCAGGTATACGGGTAGAGCTGCAAACGGATCGTTGAACATTCTAGCGAATGCAGCTGTCCATCGACACATCCTATTGTGCTTCGTAAATTTATTCGAACGACTTCTCCCAGCATTTAATCACCTACAAAAATCCAGAACTCCTTTGCTCTCTAACAATACCAAGTATCTTAACGAACAATTCTTTTCCATCGTGAAGCAAGAGTAGAACGAGAGAAAGATCTCTGCCATTTTCCAAATCTTGCTGGAGCCCACGAGAATACCAAAAGAGAATGTCTCCTTTGCTCTCTAACAATACCAAGTATCTTCACGAAAAATTCTTTTCCATCGTGAAGAAAGAGTAGAACGAGAGAAAGATCTCTGCCATTTTCCAAATCTTGCTGGAGCCCACGAGAATACCAAAAGAGAATGCCTCCTTTGCTCTCTAACAATACCAAGTATCTTCACGAAAAATTCTTTTCCATCGTGAAGAAAGAGTAGAACGAGATAAAGATCTCTGTCATTTTCCAAATCTTGCTGGAGCCCACGAGAATACCAGAAGAGAATGCCTCCTTTGCTCTCTAAGAGTACCAAGCATCATAACAAAAAAATCTTGTCCATCGTGAAGAAAGAGTAGAACGAAAGAAAGATTCTTGACATTTTCCAAATCTTGCTGGAGCCCATGAGAATACCAGAAGTTCTTTTCTATCGTGAAGCAAGAGTAGAACGAGAGAAAGATCACTGCCATTTTCCAAATCTTGCTGGAGCCCACGAGAATACCAGAAGAGAATGCCTCGATAATTTTAAAATCCGTCCTCCTCCTCCTCCTCCACCACCACCGTGTGCATCTTGCGAGGAGGCTGAGGGAGGGCCCGACGCGATCTCTTCCGTCCCGGAGCGTGCTAATTTTAAAGGATCCATTAACACTACGCGCGTCCCCGGTCATTAAGATAAGAGTAAGTGCTACTAAGTGTCCCGCGGATAAGGGACGTGACCAGCATCTCTGTTGCATAGAGAGTCTCGTGTCCCTTCTTCCTTACGGAGCGAAGGAGAGCACCGGGTGCCGCCAAGCGGAGCGAAAAAGGAGCCAACGAGGCGGTCCGCCACTCGCCATTGTTTCCGATTATAAAGATCCACGAGGGTCCTTCGTCGGCGATTTACAATCTTATAAAACTGCTCGGAGAACGAGCTTTGAGAACCGTGCGCAGAAATACCTACTACCTCCTTTACCTCTCTACCGTCCGACAAATTCTCAAGAACGCGCTCAAACAGTTCAGCAAAATTGTTCGGGCTAGCTTGGATGACGACACGCGGTCGCCTTAATAAAATTTCTCATGGAGGAGATCCAGCGCCTCTTGCGCAGCCTTTCAGCCCACAATTTTCCGTTCCGTAGTAGGGCGAGCCAATTTGTCCGTTTCGCAATCCATTTACCATGCCCGACTACCCGCACGCTCTCCCTCGAGTATCTTTCTTACGAATCCACGGGTCCCATTAAGTGTCATTTTGGTATATTGATATTTCCATTACCGGTTTGCGAGTCCACCTTCTCCCCTCGCTTCCTCGTAGCAATCGCTCGTTTACCCCGACGCGTTTCTTCCTCTCGTTCGCGCGGATCATTTGGAATGGTTCGTTTTCTATTACGGAATCGTGTTACGAGCGGCTCTTACCGACTTTCGTTTGCTAGTTCAGGTGGTGGTAGGATCGTTGGATTTTTGCTGGATCTCATTCTTTGATAGGTGGCGATACTCGTCGATCGGCAAATTACACTTTACATTTCGATTGGGAAACTGTTCTTATCAGTGTGATTTACGGTTTATTCGCGAGCAGTTCCTGCCGCGCCATCTGTGAGAAGTTCGCTTTGGGTTTTACCACGAAGTTTGTATGGTTTTGCTGTGAGCACAGGGATGCGGTGCGTAGGAGTCGGTAAATGTGCGGTTGGTAAGGGACATTTGTTGATATTGTAGGATAGATTCAGTGAGAAGTAACGAGATTTGGATTTAAAGAAGATCGTCGTACCTTGTTTTACGATTTCGTGCGCTTGAGAGCGTTAGAAGAGTCCCTGAGGTTCGTTCGGGATGAAGGTCTGCAGTGCACTGGGGTTGGTTTGTCGTAGGAGCGCCTTTTATAAGGTAACCCCTTTCATAATTACCCATAATCGCTTCTAGGTTATTATATGTGAAAATACCCTAATTTCCGCGAGACGTAACATTGCGAACTTTTGGCAGCTCCGACACAATGCACCCGGTCGTTAAGGACTAATTACAATTAGGGACATTGTGAGGAAATTTTCTCGTAGAAAAGAAATTTCCATTCACACCGTTCACGCGAGTAATTTCAGCGTAGGAAGATTAATACAGGTAGGTTGCTAGAAAACTAAATTCTCCATCCACCTAAAGTATATTTTCTAAGGTTTTATCCTTGGTCAATCTCTCGAGTTTCATTTACTACAAAATCTCTTGCAGATCCAACGTAAGCTGACACTACAATTATTCGCATTGTACATAAAATCCCACGTCTCTCACTAGCCATCGAAAATTCTTCAAAAATAACTTTGGGCCACGATCAACATCTGCAATTCTACATATAATAAGTCACTCCCTTTACGGTCGTGCCTAAAAATCAATTCTTACTTCTTCCAAACTTCATTCCATCCGTCAAAATCCCCTCGCACCTCTACTTTATCCACCGAATCCCGAAAATAATTCAAATTCCTTCTAACGAGATTCAAAAGATGGCGCGGTGATCTCGTCGCGAGGCAACGTCACGTCGGCCATTACGTACATGCGCGCGCGCATGCGCCTTAGGATCCTGCGCCGTTACAGACTGCCTTGAGTCAGTCTCACGGACGCGCGATTCCAGTCGTACGCGTATTTTCGGCTATGTACGTGGCCTGGTGATCGGAGAACGGGCGGTACGTGTTCGATCACGGGAGAAAAGAGTTTCCGTCGTGCGAAGTCGCGTCCAGGAGCGGCCGAACGTGGTCCCGCATTGGACGAGCTTCACGCTTAAGGTCGCGGTGACACGTTCGGTATGTCGCAAGTTCTTTGGACGAACGAGGCGCAGTGACGAGCACTCGGCCGTCTGCTCGCGCGAGCCAAGATCCTCGCCCACCGTACCATGGAGTCGATCAGAAAATGGTTCTACAGGCCTAAAGTAAGTGTCTCGAGTGTGTAACCGTCCAAGGTACCTGCAGATTTCTCTTTCCTAAGTTTGTCATTCGCCGTCCTTCTCGTTCCGTCTCGTTCCTGTTTCCTCGTTTGGCTCACTCCATCCTACTCTCTTACCGTGCTACCCCGCTCCTCTCTTTCTCTCCTCCTTCCGCAGAGCCACGATCTCCCTTTCTCTTTCCCTGGCTCTCGTGCACAGCACCCGCGTACTCTCTTCGTTAGGAACGGCGGTGGTGATCGAACGCGTGCGCTCCTTCTTTTTTCCTCGTCCCTACGTCCCGTCTGCTCGTCCGTCTCGTCGTTTCTCCTCCTCCTCCACCACCACCTCGTCCTCCTCGTCGTGCTTCGAGGGACCTGCGCGCTGTTGCCACCTGTTTCGTGAAAATTCGCACGTTCGTTTCGGCTACCTTTTTTTTTTTATTATTCCTCTGCTCTCACGTTCCTTGTTTCTTTGTTGTTCTTTTATTCTTCTTTATTGTAGGTTCTCGTAATCTTTTCGATAGGCTATGCTCGAGCATGAGAATAAGCGCGCGTTCGAAAACTCGTGCTTTGTTTTGCGTTACGAGATTACACGGCGCATTGATGGATCGTCGCGACTAGTACGTGTGCGCATTGGCGCACGGTGGCGCGTCGTACGCACTCTCGTTCGGCCTACTGTGTTTCGTTCTCTTTCTTTCGGCTTCAAGTACGCGTGTTAGTAATCGTTGTGATTTTTTTTGTTCGCTTTATCTCTCGTTCACAGGCCATTGGACGAGGAAGCGTCCATGATCGAATGCTTCTACGACGATCAGCTGATGCGGAAGCGCCGTAGTATTTGATTCGCGTTCGCTTCTACGCTACGACGTGCATGAGAAATTAGAGGGCTGGTAGGGTTGGAATTGTTTTTTTCTTGAGAAAAGAAGCTGTCTTTTTTTAGAAGACAGTTGGTAATATTTAATTTAGGCTGTGTTCCGAAATTCATTGCCAGTACTGAAAATCTTTAGTATACGTGACAGAAACTATAAACACTCCAGTACTAGCAGTGAATATCGAAACATAGCCTTACAATTGCTCATATTGTGTGCAGACGTTACGAGTTAATCGATGAAGAAGAATTTTTTCTTTTTGGGAGAAGAGGCTGATTTTTTTCGTCGAAGATGTATAACAATACCAAGTGTTTTTATTTATCGGGTAGTAGGTAATCGGAGTTTACGTGATTATCGAATCGTTGCTACTGTTTGATTCGTGTTCGCTGTTATTTGCATGCGTGAGAAGCCAGTCGATTGAGAATCATTTCAATACCGGGATTCTGTAACTCCATAACGACAAATGTCGATATCGTTATCCATCGATATCGATGATTATCGCAAAAGGTTATTCGCTAACTAGTAGTCAACGACAATTCTCGATAATCTAAATCGTTACATTCCGAAAAGCGTCGAAGCCAGCAAACTTTGGACAATTCTGTACTGAGGGAACGATGTTTAGTTACATGATATAATTATACCCTAACCCTAACCTTTTGCGATAATCATCGATATCGATGGATAACGATAACGATACGGAGTTACAGAATCCCGGTACTGAACTGTTTTCTTATTGGTGAACGAGGCTGCTCCGTTATTATTTTTTATTAGGATTAAGCGATCGGTGGATTGTCACGTGGATGTCACTTTTTTCCTTCGAATTCTCCTCCACGAAAATCTCGGCACGTTGCTTTCGGTGTGTGTGCGTGGCGCGCGTCATCGGCTCGGTCGCATCGACGCGACGAGGTGGAAAGGTGCGCGCGCGCGCGTCCGGTGTGCGCGAAAGAAGCAACGGAGGAGGGAAATGTGGAAGGGAGCGAGGGAGTTGGAAGAAGCGAATTTTAATCGACGCTTCGAGCGGTTCGCCGCGCGCTTCCGCGTTGTTTCACGAGCATCGTAACGAGTAGGGTCTGCTGCGTGACTCTTTTTCTCTTTTCGTCTTTTTGTTTCAGCGTCTCTCAAATTTTAGGCTCTCTTGAATTGTTCCTATTAACACTTTGACTGCCACGGTGATCACATGTGACCGCAACTCGTTTTTCCTGTGGCTCCGCGGTGGCTACAGGAAAATCATTTAAAAAAAATGATTATACCAACCGCAATTTACAACACTTTAAAGGATCATATATTAAAAAAAAAAGAAAACAATAAAATGCAAAGCTTAGCAGTTAAAGTGTTCACCAATTGGCGCACGCGACAATTTTCTGGAGATATGTAAGCAAGTTGCCACTGTAGCTGTCAGTTTTTCTGAGTACAAAAAGGCTTGATAAACAAATTGTGGTTAGAGCCGCCTTGAGTTTTCCTGGAAAATTCTTCTACTGCAGTAACAAACCATTCATTAAAAAAGAAAAACTGCATTTGTGCACACGATTTTAAAAGTACACGCGTGTGACAGTGGGTTACGGATTAACAATTCAGCTCTCACGATAACAATACCTATACGATTAACCGAGAAATACTTACATTTGAAATAATTCTCTTACCTTAATATCGTTATTATTATCTTTACCGAGAAAATCAAATAGTATGATTTACTCGAGATTCCCTGTATTTGGAGTATTGTTCGAAAATTTTCTGCGTATCCTTGGAAATGTTTTTTTTTTAACCTTTTGCACTATGAGATTAAATTTCATACAGTTAATAAAACAAATTAGTGAGAAGCAGTTTTATTTAAAGAATACTTTAAAATTATGTGTACCTACATAAAAGTCTTGTATTATACACTCCTCAGCATAATAATATTAGTCTTTCTTATCAAATGTTCAAACGCAATCGCATTGAATTGCGCATCAAACTTTCGTGAAACTTGCGGCAAGGAAATCACTTTTGCATGCACGAGATCCTATTAGAAACTACCATATTTAAAAAAAAAATACAAAGAACAATGAACTAAATATTCGTATCTCGATATTATACATTCCTTATGAGCAATCATTAATGAAGCATTAAATTTTACATAACTGCAGGCAATTATTTCATACCCAACGTGTAATATCAAAACCGGATAAATTAAATCAAACGTGGCCGAGAACAAACTATGAAAACAATTATGGCGCAAAGGGTTAATATCTTTAGGGGCTTTGAGAAACCCTGCTCGATTTTACAAGCACGAGCGTGTCCACGTATCACGGCAATTACCCGTCTAATAATACGACGAATACATCACTGTATTAAAGCGTAGGTAATAGTTCGCGAGGTACGGTAGTTGGGTCAGGGGTGGCTGCCACGATTCGCTTCTTCCCTTCGGCCAACCAACTACCTCCCACGGGAACGGTCCACTTTGGCGAGCGAAGGTTAAACTGAAATTCGATTGGGCCGAAATTCATTGTCGAGCAGCGAATCGTGTGTGATTCATCGCGAATTTGGTCGAACGGTTGCGACTACGTGTCTCCTAGCGCGATATCGCGTGACAATAATGCCGCGGTAAAGCCGCTACTTTAACCGCGATAACAAAAGTGACTTCTACGAAGGAGTATTCGGTCTCTCGCGATAAACTAGCCGTTCCGAAAAAAACTTGCGAAGAAATATTTCGACGAAACGAGAGCTCCGAGACGATTGGATGTGTTTCACGGAAGGATTTTATTTTAACCCCTTGACTACGGCAGACTTTGATACGTACCGGCCATACCATACGGCAGGAATTGAGTTACGATGGCACTCAGAACGTCGAACTTTTGGGTAGGGATGCATTTGTGTGAAAACATATTTCAATAATCAAAAAACTGAATTTCACTACATGAAGACAAAGTTAAACATTTTCTTATTCGAATATTTAATTCTAGGGATAAAACAAGAAAATAACTGTAAAGTTTAAATTTAAATTGTGGGATGAAGCGATTATTGTCTTTTTTGATTTTTCGCTAATATTTAAATATTTATATAGCAGGTGACCATCGGCATATGTACCAGTGAAATTGGCATTAACTCTTGTCTAACTGAGATAAGATTTATGAGAATAAATATCGAAATAATTTTCGAGACGCCTATAGGCGCCCTCCGTGTCAGGGAGCCTAACTTCCTCGAGCGCCTATAGGCGCTCTCAGTGTCACAAACGCAAAATTTCTAAGCGCCTATAGGCGCCCACCGTAGTCAAGGGGTTAATAGAAGATTCAAGGTTTTTTTCTTTAGGCACGACTGTAAAAGGAGTGAGTTATTTTTTCTACTTTGATAAAAGATTCTTTATTGGAAGAAAGCTTCGGCTTTTCTCCGTGGAGAACGCGCCGATCGGAGTAAGGTACTTAGGAATCGCTCGAGTGATATATATTCAGCAAACTCGACGGTCGATTTTCAGCTATGCTCCTTCTTGTCATTATACGAATTTCAGGACAGTGGAACGCGGTCTGTCGGTAATTAAATTAAGCGGAGCGTGGAATTAGATTAAATAGCGCTTTACGAAGGTGGACGGACAATTGCGTGGAATTGAACGAGGGTTCAAATTCTGTTGGTAATTTTCTGTTGGATGAAAATTGTTTAAAAAAATTCCATCTGCGTTCTGTTAACATGCACGTACACGTGATGAAAGTACGAGTTGTGAAATTTTTTATTCGGACCATGTGACCAACAGCGCTTTCTCTCTCTCTCTCTCTCTCTCTCTCTCTCTCTCTTTGATTTTTTTATTTATTTATTCTCTACATAGTTGTTGTCAGTTAAGTTAAGTTTAGTCTAATTATTATCTAATGTTTTTATTCTCGTATGGATTTTCTGTCAGGTTCATAGGGAACGTTGTCTCCGAATATTTAATAAATCTATCTATCTATCTCTTTCTCTCGTTGAAACCTGTTATAAAAGGATCTCTCATCGAAACACTAATCGTGCGACGATCGAGTACATTTTATCGGTAATTAAATGCAACTCGTAAACACATCTAGCCTTTTACACACTTCACCACGTTATCAGATGCACGGCAGTCGGGAAGAAGAAATTATTCTCTCGAATCACGCTCCAAAAACCAGCACGAGGAAATTCTCCGTGTGGAGAGCAATCTCACGACGATCGAACACGGTTCTTACCGGGTAATTAAATTAGACTTGAGACCCGTCTAGCCTTCTACGAAGGTGGATGCGCGATCGCGTATGTTGCGCGATCGCGTACGGAGACGCAAATTATCCTGTTGAGCGCGAGACGACGCGTGCACGCGATATTCTTGCGGTTCGCGCGCAAGTGAGCTCGACTACCTGCAGGATCGACACGCACGGCGATCGACTCGAGCAACGAGAGACGCCGTGCGGTTTTTTCTTTCTCGTGTTCTCGCAGAAAAATTCAGGAAGGCTTCGGTACTTCTCGTTCGAACTCGTTGAAAAGAGGATTAAATTCTTGGGACGAGCTTGCTTAGGGTGGAAGCGCAACGGAAAGAAGGTAGAAAGATCGTTAATTCCACTTGCCATGCGATTATTCAAGCAAACTAAGCTTGCAACGAGAAATAGAAAGAAAAGGCGGTCGTGGGTCGTAGATCGAGTTCGTCCATATTCAAATGAATTATTATGCAAACGAATAGTAATTACGTTATACCAAAAGTTTCTTTAAATTGTGCGCAGGTCGAGCGGGAGGATAATGCGAAATTAAACGGATTTTGATAATTGATATTATTGAAGATTTGTTACACAAGTAAACAAGGTTTTTGCTCGTGAAGTGAGTTTTGCTAAATTCGAAAGAGTAGATATAAACGTGTATTTTAAGACTAATTCCGACTAATTCTAACTTCGGGTTAGCTCGAGGTTCTTTTGGATTTGAATAATAAGATTAGACTGCATTCTCTTCATTAAGAAGCAACTCCACTGTAAAAATCTTGTTTTTAAATTTTTTATTGTTTTTTGCCTATAGCTGAATATCTTAGGAGCATTTAAAAGCCAACGTGAAGTTAAGATGTAAGAAATTCACAAAGTTTTAATTTTATTCATGGATCAATACGCTAGAAAATAATATTCACTATACGTAAACTTAAATCGTGTCTGGGGAAAGTTACTATAACGAGTATTTACTGGTGCATTGATCCATTGAAAAAATTACAACTGTGTCAATTTTTCACTTCGCGTTGAGTTTTAAATGCTCTTAAGATGTTCGATTATACGAAAGAAGTAGTAAAAAATAGAAAAACAAGATTTTCACCCAGGAATTGTTTCTTAATGAAGAAAATACAGTCGAATCTTATCATTCAAATCCAAAAGAACCTCGAGCCAACGCGAATTTACTATAAGTCTTTAAGACACACGTTTATATCTACTCTTTTGAAATTACCGAAAATCATTTCACGAGCAGAAAAAAAAGTCGAAAATTCATTGGCCAGTGTTATTGCCATCGAAACGGAGCGTAGGATTAAAGCGAGATAAAACTTCGTGTGGCCGTGAGAACGCGGTGGCATTGATACAAAATCTGAATCCAATCAAGCAACGAAAACAAGCAGAAGGACGAGGCTGGTCGAACGTTCGAAACTGAGTAGGGCGTGGGTGCACGCGTACGCTGCGTGCTTGGTCGTGACGAGGCGAGCAAAAGGGCGAGGGACTGGCCGTACGAAGGGCATGTGGGGCGCCCATGTGAGACGCCTGATCAGAGAAGAGGAGAGACACGCTCGAAAGAGACGAGGGTCGAGCTGTTATTTCGGCTGACTCATTTCTCCGTGGAGATTCTCTTGGTCGGACCGACTAGTTGAAGCCAAGCGTAAGAATAATCGATAATAATCTCGAAAGCTTCGTCGATCCACCTTTCAAGACCTGTGTGAACCTGGCACCGGACTTTACGATACCAAAATTTTTTTTTTGCGATCGAAAGAGCATCGTTTGTACCCGTTTGTACCTCCATTGTTTTCGTTTGTACCTCGAAGGGTTCAGAGATACAGAATTTTCCAAATTTTCCTGGCACCCGACTTTGACATCGAAATTTTTTTTTCACAATCGAAAGAGCATCGTTTGTACCTCTTTTCTTTTCGTTTGTATCTCAAAGGGTTCGGAGATAGAGATACTACAAAAATTTACAAGAGGCTCGGTCTTCTTATGGAGACTGATCTAGAAAGGCCTCACTACGCCTTCCAATTTCAACTATTGATTCAGTTGGTTTATAGCAAATAAAACAAATATAGCAAATATAACAAATAAGGCAAATCAACCAATAATCGAAACTTGATTTCGCTCTCTTGTGAGGTTCTCTCTCTACGTAGATGAATGTCCATAAGCAGACTGAGCCTCTTGTGAATTTTTGAAGTATCTCTATCTCCGAACCCTTTGAGATACAAATGAAAAGAAAAGAGGTACAAACGATGCTCTTTCGATTGCAAAAAAAAATTTCGATATCTTAAAGTCGGGTTCACACAGGTCCTTCCAAGGATCTTTTTTCAGTGTACCTGAAGAGGCGCGCGAGGCGACACGCGCGCGCAAGAGAATTTTAAAACGAGGGAAACGAACCCGGCTCCGGCTAAAATTAAACGGCGCTAGGGATCAAAGAGAAAGGGGTCATTGATTTTCGACGATCTTTTGCGCGCCGTTAAAGGGTAGAGAGGACGACGAACGGAGTACTCGCGTGGAGTTCTGGGCTCGCCCATTCACGAGGACGCCTATTCGAACTTCCACGAGCGTGCGAGTGATACCAGCCATGCGAAACGAGGCCGAAGACTTCGCATTATTCCTCCACTCGTTGTCGTCGTTCTGGTACGCGGCGCTCCCCGCGAGAGTTCATTATTTTTTCTCTCAACCGTGGCTTTGACCGCGAGGCGATGGAGATTTGAATTTTTAAGGGAGAAAGAATAGTTTTTACGGATCTTTGAGCATTTACTGGACCTTGGCGCGACGAATCCGAGGGTCGTGATTAATTAAGCGTAATTAATCCTATTTGGGACCTTGCGCGATACGTATGCGCTTATTTCTCAATCGTGGCTTTAACCGCGAGGCGATTGAGATTTAAATTTTTAACACTGTTTCTACTAAAGGTGTCAAAAGACACTTTCTCAAATTGTATTTTAAATTTGTTTTCCAAGTTAAATCATTTTTCTTCAATTAATTCTTTCACTATTCGTATATTAGTTGTTAAATTAATTTAGCGGTATCATTTTCATGCAGCTCATTACGGATCCACAAAGACACCTCTTGGTCGAGATAGTGTTAAGGCAGAAAGAATAGTTTTTTCGGATCTTTGAGTATTTACTGGACCTTGGCGCGACGAATCCGAGGGTCGTGATTAATTAAGCGTAATTAATCCTATTTGAGACTTTGCACGATACGCATGCGCTTATTTTTCAATCGTGGCTTTAACCGCGAGGCGATTGAGATTTAAATTTTTAACACTATTTTTACTAAAGGTGTCAAAAGACACTTTCTCAAATTGTATTTTAAATTTGTTTTCCGAGTTAAATCATTTTCCTTCAATTAATTCTTTCACTATTCGTATATTAGTTGTTAAATTAATTTAGCGGTGTCATTTTCATGCAGCTCATTACGGATCCACAAAGACACCTCTTGGTCGAGATAGTGTTAAGGCAGAAAGAATAGTTTTTTCGGATCATTGAGTATTTATTGGACCTTGGCGCGATGAATCCGAGGGTCGTGATTACTTAAGCATAATTAATTCTATTTGAGACCTTGCGTGATACGTATGCGCTTATTTCTCAATCGTGGCTTCGACCGCGAGGTGATGGCGATTTTAATTTTTAAGAGAAAAAGAATAGTTTTTTCGGATCTTTGAGTATTTATGGGACCTTGGTGCCACGAATCCGAAGGTTGTAATTAATCAGGTAATTAATTAAACGTAATTAATCCTATTTGAGACTTTGGGCGATGCATATGCGTTTAATCGTTCGACCCTGCCGGGCGCAATGTGGGGTTCACTTATCCGACCGTTTACCGGAGCATTTGTAAATACGGCAATTTATCGTACCGCTAAACGATCTCGGTGCGTGCTTACGTACAATTCTCTTATCCGCGGTAGTAATTGCATACTTGGATCTTCCACGCGGGAGACAATGAAGAGAAGAAGAATTGAAGAAGCGCTCGTGAAAGGGTCGTCCGATCGCATGCAAAAAAGGAGCTAGACGGAGGTTTGCAGAATTTCATGCGAATTATCGCGTGTTTTATTATTAGGAATGATTAATCTCCGAATTATTACTCATCGCGATAATTGTTCCGCGGAAATAACGCGCGTGGTGGGTCATAGAGATTGAGATACAGATATGCGAATTATTCGAATCTGAATCTCAATGTGTATATACACATGTATAAATAATAATACAAGGTGTCTTACCCGATATTGACATGTTGATTTACATGAATATTATCATCCGTAGCGGAAAATGTTTTAGATAGAATTTGAATGGTTTTGAGGGGCGCATATTCCGATGGTATTATTTTTTTCGAGACTGGACGCGTGAAGGTCATTAGTTTATACTTTATACAAATAAAAGTACAATACTTTTATAAGTATTTTTTTTAAACATTAAAATTTTGTTAAACAATATTTTTAAAGTAATTAGTCATTACTTTATACAAATAAAAGTACAATATATACATTTAAAACAGTGTTATTAATTCACTGTAAACTTGTAAACTTCTGTAAACTTTGTAAACTTGAAACAGGAGTGTCACAAATTTGGAGTTTAAACCGCATTTTCCGCCAAATCCTGAAAGGCCGAATACTTTTCCGGCGAGATTTGAATTCAGCGGGTCAGAATCTATAAAACCACTTTTGTAGAAACTTAAAAAAAGGATTCAGTTCCATTTTATAATAAAAAAACCGCGAAGTTGGACCAATTTGTCATTTTTGACAGCAATTTTCGAGGTTAAATCGCGTTTGCGATGCTTTCTCCTTATGTTTCCCTTACTCTGCAACATCTTAACTGTAACCTCGAAAAAGATGCATGTCTTTATCTTATTTCTATCGAGAGATTTTTCATTTTGACACAAGAATGAGCAGTTTGTTCCAGTGTCGCGTCGCACGGAGTAAGACAACGGATGGGACGCGATCGAACACAATTACGGGCTCGGTGGTAATTGGACGCGCGCACGTTATCACGGTGACTCACGAAGCGGTGCGTAGAACCTTACGAGACTTATCTCACCTTCGCGCGGCACGTCGAACGAAAGCGACAAATACGTCTTTTCAATTGGCGCGTCCTCGTCGGCCTTTGACTCGTCGCGCGAGTCTTCTGCTCCGCGGTAACGCGCTCCGAAACGCACCGAGGATCTCCAGCGCTCGCGCTAATTCGTCCCGCCATTAACATTTATACGACGGTGTACTCTTGCAATTATCGCGGCGCAGATCGCACGGAGCTCATTTTTTCTACTTCTCCGTCTTCTTTTCCTCTTCTTCCATCGGTAGACCAATCGACCGTGCGCTTCTTCAAGTCTGCCTAGCTCCCTCCTCTCACTTAATCTGAAATAAACAAATAATTTCGATTTTTCCGCTGCAGTCCTTAAGAGAAATATCGACATTATCCGAACGTGGAAGCGCATAAATCATGGATTCATCGTATATAATTTAATCGAGGATATTATATACTTTTCAAGGAATTTTAACACTATTCCTACCACGACCGGTCAAACCGTTTTTAAAATGTTGTTTAGAATTTCCTATATACAACGTAATTGTATCGCTTTTGAATTTCACTTTTCCTAAAATATTGAAAAATGTATTATACGTATATCTTAGAAAAAGTCCTGAAATTTAAAGGCGATGCAATTACGTTGTATATAGGAAATTCTAATGGAAATGTTAAAAATGGTCATTTCACCGGTCGGTAGGAATAGTGTTAGGCCTAGCGCACACGCATCGATTTCGATCGTACGGAAAAATATCGTGCAATCAAATTCTTTTAGTGGAACAAAGAAGAGCACAGCACGCTCCTATGCTTTTCTTTGTTCCACTGAAAGAATTGGATCGCACGATATTTTTCCGTACGATCGAAATCGATGCGTGTGCGCTGGGCCTAAAGGATAATTATACTTTTGCACCAAGGGAGAAGTCCTGTAAGAACTGCAGTGCAAAAATTGAGATTACCTGAATGTGAGAGCGCATAATTAACTCATAATTCCTATGTATATATAGGAATATATATATTTATATATAATAGATATATAATTATATAATATATATAATATATTTTATATATATAGATATATATATATATCTTTTTAATATCTTGTTATTTGTTGATGGGGGACTGACTTGCCGTCTACCTAGCTCCCTCCCATACGCACACACACATACAAAATACACGTAGTGCAAAATTTTAGCTGTGCATTTTCGAAGAGCGCATAAATAGCGCATAATTCTATAACTTTACTGTTCATTCGAGATTAAATGGAGGGGGCTCAGCTAGGTAGACGTCGCTTCTTCGACGAGAAGAAGACGATAAAGAGAGAAGAGTACCGATAGCGTGGTGCGTACTTAACGTCGTAGAACGTCGTTGAATTTACAATGATGCGTATTTGTTTTTTTCTTAACGAGCGAACCTCTCGCCTGAGTGAAAGCGACGCGACGCGTCGGGACGTCACGCTTGACGTATTTCGAGAGCAAACACGAGGAAGGTAGGACGACTTTTCGCAATGATGCGCGCGGCTGGTTGACGACGAAAATGAAAAGTCGTTCGTTAAGCGTGGAAGCATGAGTCGAGGACGATCGGAAGAGAGAAGGAAGAAGGTCCCTTGGATCTACTGTGCCGTTTCGTGATTTCTTTCTTTGTTTGCCTGCTTTCTCCTTCGAGCTTCGAATCGAAGAGGTTCGTCCTTGCCGCGAGCGCAATCGACATGCGGAACTGTCCACGCGCTTTCCCGCGCGCGCCTGCTAATTGGCATTCGGCCCGTCGCGCTTCCCTTTGACGATCCGCGCGCCCGTGCGCGGCAGATTTGAATTCGTTAACACTGTCACTGCCACGCAGACTTTCCATGGATGGCCCGTGGCCACTTTGCATTCTTTGGTGCTTTTTTTTTGAAATCGTATGATTTTATAAGTGCTGCAAATTGCGGTTGGTATAGTCATTTCTTTAATGATTTTTGTGGAGGTCATCGGTGATCATCGTGACGCCACAGGAAAAACCGTGGCCGGTCACATATGAGGATTATGGCAGTCAAAGTGTTAATATACGATCTTTTAAAGTACAGTAAATTGCGATTATTTTAATCATTATTTTAATGATTTTTCTGAATGTCACCGGTGATCACCGTGGTGTCACAAAAGAAACCGTGGCCGGTTATATATGATCATCGTGGCAGTCAAAGTATTAACATATGATCTTTTAGAGTGTTGTAAATTGCGATTGGTATCATCATTATTTTAATTATTCTTTTCGAGGTCATCGGTGATCATCGTGACATCACAGGAAAAACCGTGGCTGGTCACATATAATCATCACCGCAGTCAAAGTATTAACATATGATCTTTCAAAGTGTTATAAATTGCGATTACTATAATCATTATTTTAATGATTTTTCTGAATGTCACCGGTGATCATCGTGGCGCCAGAAGAGAAACATGACCATCACAGTCAAAGTGTTAAACCGTCCTTTCGATCGTCACCGTCGATTTCTTTCGACTTCTCTAGCGTCGAAGAAGCGACGAATGTGTCCCGCTAACAGAAGTATCTTCGTTCATAAATATTTCATTTACGTTTTCGAGTAGTGTTTCACGCACCTACTACTACTACTACTACTACTACTCGCTGTTATCGACCTTCGCAGCGATGCGTTATTATACTTCGTTGTTTTTTTCTCTTTTCTTCACTGAACACTTGTCACACGCATGACGTGTGTCCGCGAATTCTTATTTTTCACGCGGTTCTTATCGCGCTCCGATACGTTTCGCACCGCGGCGCGCACCGCGTTACCGCACCGCGTCGTCACGGCGATCGATACTCGCGCGAGCGAAAAGCCACCGGTGGCTGCTGCTCGCGTACACGCTCGCTCCACCGCGAGATATCGCGCGCGCGCCCGTGAGAGAGTGATGAAGAGAAGAGAAGAGAAGAGGAGAGAAGAGAAGAGGAGTGGGATGTGGTTGAAATCCTGCCTGAAGGCTTTTTGGAAGTCTGCCACGTAAGCGTCGCGGTGCCCGGGAGAACTTATCGACTTCATTCATGCGGATACCGCGGCGGTAGCGTACGCCACGAGATCGTTCAATTCGCGAAAACGTTATCGTAGGCTTTGGCGTGGCGTGAAGATGGACGTGGACTTGAACTTTGCGTACGTCCATCGAGCGTTCTTTGTTGCTGCCTTTCTTTTTCCTTTGGAATTGATTAGCGAGGTGAAGAGCGTTCGATGATTCTTTCAGGTGAATTTTATCGTTGGAGAATAAATAGCGGGACTGATCGAAATTTTGTCATTTTGCGAGAAAAATGCAGTGGTCATATGGTTGCTCAATTTGTGTAGGAATGCTTTTGTAGTTTCTAGGATAGCGTGAAGATGGATTTGGACTTGAATTTCGCGACCATCAATCGAACGTTCTTTGTTGCTTTGTTTTTTTAGGTGTTAATCAGATGAATTTTCCAGGAGAATTTTCTGGTTGGAGAATAAATAACGGGTTTGATAGAAATTTTTTCATTTTGCGAAAAAAATTCTGCGGTCGCATCGTCCGCTCAATTTGTAGGAACGCTATTGTAATTATTAGTGTAGCGTGAAGATGGATTTGGACTTGAATTTCGCGATCATCAATCGAGCGTTCTTTGTTGCTTCTTTTTTTAGGAATTAATTAGTAAGGTGGAGAGCGGTTGGTGAATTTTCTAGGAGAATTTTATCGTTGGAGAATAAATAACGGGTTTGATAGAAATTTTTTCATTTTGCGAAAAAAATTCTGCGGGCGCATAGTCCGCTCAATTTGTAGGAACGCTATTGTAATTTTTAGTGCAGCGTGAAGATGGATTTGGACCTGACTTTCGCGACCATCATTTGAGCATTCTTTGTTGCTTCTTTTTTAGGAATTAATTAGTAAGGTGGAGAGCGGTTGGTGAATTTTCTAGGAGAATTTTATCGTTGGAAAATAAATAACGGGTTTGATAGAAATTTTTTCATTTTGCAAAAAAAATTCTGTGGTCGCATGGTCCGCTCAATTTGTAGGAACGCTATTGTAATTTTTAGTGTAGCGTGAAGATGGATTTGGACCTGAATTTCGCCACCATCATTCGAGCATTCTTTGTTGCTTCTTTTTTAGGAATTAATTAGTGAGGTGGAGAGAGGTTGGTGAATTTTTTAGGAGAATTTTATCGTTGGAGAATAAATAACGGGTTTGATAGAAATTTTTTCATTTTGCGACAAAAATTCTGTGGTCGCATGGCCCGCTCAATTTGTAGGCACACTATTATAAGTTTTAGTTTAGCGCGAAGGTGGCCCTTGAACTTGAATTTCGCGACCATCAATCGGGCACCCGTTGTCATTCTTATTTTTCCGGTAATTAACTGGTAATTAATTAGCGAGTTTTCCATGAGAATTTTATCGTTGGAAAATAAATAGCGAGATTGATCGAAATATTGCCATTTTGCGAGAAAAATACTGCGGTCACGCGGTCGTGGCATTTATCGGGTAATATGAAAAAATAAGTAAATGGCACGTACGTGTCAGCGTTTCCGAGAGAGGGGTTAAAAGGTCGTTGTGCTTCGATAGGTTGGCTATCGTACGTGTAACGCGCCGGAAGGTAGATCGGTGCTCATAGGCTCGACGAAAAATTTCATCGTGAGCGACTGTAATTCGGAATGGTTAAAGTATAATTCACACATTTTATTATTCCGCTCGTATGCAACGTGAAGTGACCTTTCGCCCACCGTCTATGTTAATTCGCCATTTGTTTGCTTTCTCTGTTGTTTTTTTCCTCTTGGGGTACAGTTGAGGTTCGAGCCTTGGAGAAATACTGATTGTGAGCGAAGGTGTGGCACGTTGTAATATGTCGCGTACTTCTCTATAATTCGCATAATGCGCCTCAGGTGATACGTGAAATTCGTAGTAAAATTAATATCCATTAAAGAGACCCTGACACGAGCAAAGAAGTGTCCGGCGAAGATTGTAAATTCGATTGGTCATCGGTGAAAATATTCACCCTACTTGATATCTTATCAGAAGCAGATGGAATGTGCTCGTGAGATTAACACTTTCATGTGTTAATACTTTGATGATCATATGTGCTATGATGGTCATATGTGACCGGCCACAATGGTCACCGTTGACCTCCAGAAAAATCATTAAAAAAATGACTATCCTAATCGCAATTTACAGCACTTATAAAATCATACGTTGATAAAAAAAAGCACAGAAGGAATGCAAAGTATGGCGCCACGGGCCATCCATGGAAAATCAACGTGGCAGTCAAAGTGTTAATACACTGAGAAAAAAGAAACTGATAACTCAACAAAATGCGTTTAGTTGGTTATGAATTAATTAGTTCAAATATTAAATATATTCGAGTCAAAGACACTGTAGTTATCACAAAATTATTTTACTTGGCTCAACGCGACATTTCTTTAGATTCACTAATATTTGCTTTTTAGTTGAAAGAACTAATATTTGTTTAAATCAACAGTTTTTTTTTTCTCAGTGTAGAATTACTTTGCGTTGGACATTGTCTGATTTTTCTATCGACTTAGCAACTCGAGATTTTGTTAACAAGAAAACGAACATATTCGTTGTCAAATAAACTTTTCACTCGGTGTGTCGTTTGAATGGACCACACCGACGTTCATAAACTCGTCTTCCCTCGTTTCCACACCTTGAGGCTTAGCCTTCGCCTCGGTGTACAATGCGTTCACACGAATGTCTCTTGACGCGGAAGCTTTGGGTAGGGGAAAATCTATGGGTCGATCTATAAGCGGTCGTGACGTACAACGATGTCCAACGACGTCGTCGTCGTCAACGACGCGTCGGCGTCGCGAGGATGCGAAACGAGCACGCGTGCCCTGCGCACGCGAGCTCGGCTCACATGCACGCATGCACACCCGAGCAAGCCGTGTCATCATTGTGACTCATTTCTTACACGTGAGTCTATACACGCACAGACACTGTGAGAGAGGAGGAGCCGATACACTCGTTCGTGACGATAAACCGAAGACCTAGGAGGTCTCTCTATTTTTTTGCAGATTCTTATTTATTACTTGCGAATATGTGTAAAGAGAACTCGTACATCCTCTCATGTAGGTAAGCTTGAAATTCGGTCGAGGATGGGTTTATAGAAAAATTGCACGTGTACCAAAGTTTGTTCTAAATTTGAAAGCGTTGACGAAAATTAAAATTTAAAATTGTGGACTCAATAATTACTTAGCTCGAGTTTGCGTTAGAAGGGTCAGAAAAGAATCTAGTCTGATTTCTACGTTAGAATGTTCTATAAAATAAAAAACGCGTACTTCCTCGTATTCTTAATATAATTTTCCACAATTAGGCTTTATTGGATCTCTCTAAAATGCGTTGTTCCAAATTTCTTACACGCGAGTCTTTACACGCAGTGACACTGTTAAAGAGCAGGAGCCAATACACTCGTTGGTGACGATAAACCGAAGACCTAGGAGGTTTCTCTATTTTTTTGCAGATTCTTATTTATTACTTGCGAATATGTGTAAAGAGAACTCGTACATCCTCTCATGTAGGTAGGCTTGAAATTCGGTCGAGGATGGGTTTATAGAAAAATTGCACGTGTACCAAAATTTGTTCTAAATTTGAAAGCGTTGACGAAAATTAAAATTTAAAATTGTGGACTCAATAATTACTTATTGTTAGCTCGAGTTTGCGTTAGAAGGGTCAGAAAAGAATCTAGTCTCATTTCTACGTTAGAATGTTCTATAAAATAAAAAACGCGTACTTCCTCGTATTAATATAATTTTCCACAATTAGGCTTTATTGGATCTCTCTAAAATTCGTTGTTCCAAATTTCTTACACGCGAGTCTTTACACGCAGTGACACTGTTAAAGAGGAGGAGCCAATACACTCGTTGGTGACGATAAACCGAAGACCTAGGAGGTTTCTCTATTTTTTTGCAGATTCTTATTTATTACTTGCGAATATGTGTAAAGAGAACACGTACATCCTATTCTGTAGGTTGGCTTGAAATTTGGAAGGGTTGACGAAAATTAAAATTTAAAATTGTCGACTCAATAATTACTTAGCTCGAGTTTGCGTTAGAAGGCACGGAAAATGATCTAATCTTATTTCTACATTAGAACGTTCTATAAAATAAAAACGCGTACTTCCTCGTATTCTTAATATAATTTTCCACAATTAGGCTTCATTCGAGCTCTCTAAAATTCGTTCTTCCAAATGGAGCCCGCTCTCTTTCTTTCTTTCGAAATCGAGATTCAGTGGACTGAAAACGAGCGCAACGCTTATTCTCGTCCTCTATCCGCGAAGGAGCGAACGAAGAGTAGCTTTGAACTCGAACCTCCGATTCCTCGATAATCGAGCGGTCGAATGGGAAAAATGCGCACGTGCCTGCGCTAGACGACGAAGCGGTGCTCATCGCTTACTTACGATTTCTCCTTATCTTCCTTTTCACTTCGTTACGACACCTCTCTTTAAACGCGAAACTATCACCGTCCATTAACGCGATTCCGTAACCACTTCCAGTGACAAGTCCCGTGCGAAATTTTAAATGACAAAAAAGAGACGCGCATCTTGCGACGGTATTTTTTAATAAATATAATTAGAATAGTCTCCGGTTCGTCGTCAATTTATTAAAACAATTCGCATTCCAAAGATAAATAAATAAATGTATGTGGACGAATAAGTAAGTAGAACTATGAATATATAGGCGATTGACACACGTGAATTAAAGTATGAGAGAGTACAATCGAGATATATAATTTGGCCCACAAAGCCCTTTTTATTTATTGAGGACAGAGCTTATCTTATATGTGAGAGATAGAGAGTTGTCGTCGAAGATGTAGAGGCCGTAGACTTATAATGGGTTCGGGAGAGCCTCGTCCTTTTAGTCTTTCTTGATCAAACGTTGGGCTTCTAGTTGCGATTGGTTATCGTCATCCTTGCGGTTTCGGTTTTGATCTCCTTCCTTCCTTATTTCTCTCTCTTTTTCTCTTTCTCTCCCTTTCTCTATCTATCTCTCTTCTCTGTGTCACGCTTGCCTATCAATAGGCGCACCTACATATTCCTTACAATCTCGATCCTCTCAAATTTCTCTCGAAGATCAACGAACGAAAGGATTCCACTCGAGCGCAAGTACGATCGTGTTATTCGCCATTCGCAGATTTCTCCTTGTTGATCCTCTTTGCGCGACTAACGCAACAAAGTATCTCGTTGCTCGTGCGCTATCTGTATCGATTGCTTATCGATAGTTGTTTTCCGCTCACCGTCAACAAACGAGCGCGCGAATGACGGTGCCGTAGTTGCTCGCGCGTGGATACAAGTGGTTGATACGTGTGTTAAGCTGTTATATACATACGGGCGCCCCAGATCGGAGTATAACATGGGACCGAAGGAGGATCCGATTACGCGCACCGCCGTGGTATAGTTTCGTGAAAATGTAATTATCGATGCGAACGCCACCGCGAGTAGCGCGACGGTAGACAAGCGGATAGCGAAAAGCTCATTATCATCGTTACTCGGCCCGTGGTTAGTGGATCGTGGGTCCTGTTTTAACCGGTGTGAACCTAGCACCCAATTTTAAAACATTGAAATTTTTGTTTCAGTCGAAAGAGGTTCGTTTGTACTAGAGCTCCCGGTCAGAACCGTGTTTTAAGGCAGGCGTCCACATTTTCGCATCGTAAGTATCGGACGCATCGCATCAAACGGATCGTAGTATTCTTTGTATAGAAAACAATACAAGTGCGTATGCGTGTGCGTAATACGGGTAGATTCGTGCGATCCGTACGATGCGGATCAGAGGACGCACTTGTATTGTTTTCTATACAAAGAATACTACGATCCGTTTGATGCGATGCGTCCGATACTTACGATGCGAAAATGTGGACGTCTGCCTTTAAACTACACGGGTACACGTGACACGTGTTGTCGTGCTACACGTTATATCTAACACGGATATCCGTAGATACACGTGTACACGAATAACTATAATAAATTTTTATCACAGCATCTTACATCTTGTGCCAAATTGTATGTATTTGCATATATAGATATTTCTTCTATCTCTACGACACTTTTTTTATATTTCTTAGAAAAAAAGTGTTCTCATAATTCTTGAAGTGTTCGTGAAATAAATACACGTGCACACGTGTATTCGTGTACACGTGTAATAGAGGGCACTAGTTTGTACCCGTGTGCACCTCCCTTGTTTTCGTTTGTACCTGAAAGGGTTTAGAGATTCAGAATTTTCAACATTTTCGTGGCATCCGACTTAAAGACATCGGAAGTTTTTGTTGTCTCAGTCGAAGGAGGTTCGTTTGTACCCACGTGTATATCCCTTGTTTTCGTTTGTACCTCAAAGGGTTCAGAGACACGGAATTTTCAAAATTTTCCTGGTACCTGACTTTAAGATATCGAATTTCTTTTTGCAATTGAAAGAGTATCGTTCGTATCCGTTTGTACCTCTTTTCTTTTCGTTTGTACCTCAAACGATTCGGAGCTATATCTATCGAAATATCAAGATTCATCTATTTAGAAAGCCTCACTACGCCCACAAGTTTAGATTATTGGTTTATTTCGTTAATTTGCTTTATTTGCTTCATAAATCAAATAAACCAATAATTCATAGGGTTAAACTTAGGCTTGGTTTTTGGCTGCTGGAATTGTTGACTTCTTCAATTTTACACGGAATAGTATTCAGAGGTTAATACAATGGAATGAGATTTGTTCGAGCGGGCATTGAATAGAGGTTTAATACGTTCGTCGTCACGTCACTCATGTTTCGGCGACAGTTTCTGTGCCTGATTACAAACGATCAAAATAGGTATTTGGAAGTACAATTAACACATTATATAGTTATCTAAACAGTCGCAAAAATTCAAGGTGATTGGACGACTAACGTGTTAAAAGTGTTATTCTCGAGGCTTTGTTATCAGCTTTGACTAATCGTTGTAATTTTAGTTAGGCGTGCATAATTTTGTAGGTAGTGTCATTGTGTTGTAATTACTGTGAATGCCAGGGCCATTAGATTGGGCATGAACCTACCGCGCACAGCATCAAGGAACAGTCATTATTATAGTAGTTATTATTACTCCAGCCGTCTTGATTTTACTCAGGATTCAATTAGCCAATTAGTACAATCTTATTTTTCGCTACCGCCCTTGCAACTCCATATCATATGCGACAATTTTACAAAATTACTTCTACAGACATAAAAATTCCAATTTCTGTCCTACATTACTATTTCAATCGGGCAAGATCTAAGATTGACTTGCTTCATTTATTCGTGCTAAATTTATGCTTATATACTCGTACATGTGTATATTAATAAATATCTACGCTTTAAGTATCTGATCTGTAATCGGAACAGGCTTCAAAGAAATCTCAATGTTTCCACGAAGTTTCGTCTTAACACTTTGGGGTACGAGATTTTAGAAAATAAAATACCATGTTGCGCAGAAATTTTCACATAAAAGTAGGAGAAAAAGATTGTCGCAATGAAAACTTCCGCTTGACGAACCTGTACTGGTATGTTAAAACTTGCCAACACAAGTGAACACATTTGTAACGTTTATTAATGGTATTACCAAGTGCTTTACATAAGTAAGACTAAATAAACCTACGTGCACGTAAGTATTTGTACGAATATTTCGAGGTTGGTTAAAGAATGTCCCACCATAGCACATCAAAAAGGTGGGACAGTTTTAATATCACCGTGCTCCAAAGAGTTAACCGACGGATCCTTTGTTTTTCCGGAAATTAAAATGCACAAGCTAGCATGACGAGTATACAATTGAAACGAGTGTCCAATCGTGTCTAAAAGTCGGACGTAAATAATAGGACGTAAAGGTGAATCGAGAGGACCGCGCGAGCTCGTAGAGGACTCTAAAAACCTCGGCGCGAAAACTTTTGCCGACGATTAGAGGTGACTTCAAAATCAACATTGGAAACCAGTGCTTAGAAAGCGTATCGTGGTTTCTAGCGGCACAGCAACACGGCCTGGCTTAAGATACCTTGGCTCATGTCAGCGTTACACTGTACGCGCGCAAAATCTGGAGTATTTCGTCGCGCGAGAAATCAGACGAGGTTTCCCTTTGTATGGAAAAAAAGCCGCGCGTGCGATAAGGCGCGTGAGAATGGGACGAGATAGAATGCGAGGATAAAACGGAATCGATCCCTCGTTCGTGCGAGATTCGAGAAAAGATGGAATAAACGTGAATTCTCCTAATTCTTTTTTTCACACGAAAAACTCCTCGTTATCGAAGCGACGTGGTTAACGTGAAAGAACTCTTTTCTCGGGTGAGTTACGCTCGAGAGATACGAAATTATTTTTACTCGCTCGGCAGTAATCGCTAAAATACTTCCCAATTCATCGTAACCGTAAAACGTAAGAGAAAATGACGAATGATAGAGAATAATTAACTGTGTGCCTTCTTATGTCGAGGGTGGCTTGACATCGCGTTTCTTATCCCAAACCTCAATGTCGAGTTAGGCTCGACATTATGCAATTTCTAAAATACTATATATCTAAAACAATAGAAATAATAGAATAGATATCTAAAAATATCTAAAATGATTTCTAGAATAATTTCAAATGTTTAAATTCGATCGGCGAGTGCAAAGGATTAATTTTGGATAACGTGTTTATTTTATATTTACTTGCTTTGCTTAGAAATAATTTTTTTATAATTTATCCGCGACTGTCTTCCACGATTTCAAGTGCAAAAAGCACACGGTTGCCGAAAGAGAATCTAAGCTAAGAAAACGTTCGTACAAGAGACTTCGACGTCAATTGCCCAACTTTGGTAAAGTAATCGTCCGAGGTGCAGCGGACGAGCACAGTAGAAGGATCAAAATCCCGCAGGGGAGCCCAGCAGGTGAGTCGTGCTTACGAGGAAATCGAAGTAGGACGATACTCTCGCGATATTGGAACGATAAATTTTCTCGAGGTGGGCTGGGTACTTTCGACTACGTTCGCGAGTTCTCGTAGAAAATGGAGAGATACTCCCTCGATTCGTAAAGTAACTTAAGAGTTCTTCGCAAATTCGTCGATTCCGTGTATATTACCTCGAGTTCGACCAATTAATTCCGATTTAACGCACGAATTTCTTACTATTTATCGATAGTACCCGATTGTGTGAAAATTAAGCGACAGTCTTCGATTGGAAATGACAGAATGGTCTTTGCAAACGATATTATATTTCACGATATTATTCTCGAAGTTGACTAATCCTAAATTAACGCACGAATTTCATAGCATTCATTGAGATTACACGATTGTATGATTAATCGATTACTCGATTGACCAATTAATTCTGATTCAACACACGAATTTCTTACTATTTATCGATAGTACCCGATTGTCTGAAAATTGAGCGACAGTCTTCGAGTCGAAATGACAGAATGGCCTTTGCAAAATCTTCGATTGCACGATATTATTCTCGAAGTTGGCTAATTAATACTGATTTAACACTGGAATTTCTTACTATTTATTGATATTACTCTACCGGCTGAGAATTGCGCGACAGTCTGCGACTCGAACCGATAAAATGGTCTTTGCAAAGTCTTCGATTTATAGAATTACCACGTCGTTATCGTGCACAGCTTCGAACTCCACGACTCATTCCAACTGTACCATCGGTACCGTATTTCTCGTTCCGATATAGAAATTCTAACCGATTTATTCCAATCCAAGCGAACGACCCACGAAACAGGAAACGACCATAACGTTCAGTTCGCGCGGCCAGCAGAAATGGCTCCGGCAAGTTTTCCGTTTCATTCGACTCCTTATGCGAATCCTTAACGACCGTCCCCTCTCTCACTTTAATGTCGGAAAGTTTGACAAACCAGAATGAGATAGTTTTCTATTTCTGTGCGATAAGTCCGTGGAAGAAGTCGCGCAAAGGGCTCCTAACCCATTCGAGTCAGGATCTACGAGAATGGGCTCGCATAAATTTTCCAGGCTCGTTCGTAGCTCCGGTATTAAAAAACACTCGTGGATAGCACGTAAGATCGGAATCGTGTACATTTTTCACGCTCTTCGCGCGAATCGCGATGTTCCAGTTCGGCGCGTCTCGTGGCACGACGCACAAGGGTGATTTAAAATTCCGCGATAGCGAAGGACGCGGAGGGCCCAAGCGCAATTTTTTTCTTTCTCGCTTCGCGCGTCGCTTTGCCGGTGGAAAAAAATGGAAACGAGGAAAAAGATTGCGCGGAATCTCACGGGCCAGCACGGAATTAATCGACGCGGCTTCTTCGATCGGAAAAAAGGGCGTGCTGTCCGACTGCGATCGATTTGCTTCACCAGGCTCTGCTGAAAGAAAAACGCGAGGCTTTACGTGCTCGCGTGGTAGCCGCGAATAGCTCACGCTCAGTCACGACCTCAGGCTATTAAAGAAATTTTTTTTTTTCGTCCACTTTTCGTCGCGATAAAGAGCGTGACCACACCCACACTTAGGGAGAAGGGGAGTAAGGGTTGATTTTAGATAAGTGTCTCGTAGATAAGACGTAGACAAACGTGTACTTTCGGTAAAAGGAATTTTTTCGAGGGGTTTTTAGAATTTTCATATTATTTTCGGTAGGTTCGAAAAGCCCTCGTGGTGTTCTCACCGAAAGGGTCTCAAAAATTCGTCTCATTCGCGCAATTGGTAGAAATTAATTTCATACCGTATTTAATTTTTCCATAGGAAGTATACTTATTAAGCGTGTTGTATTAGATCAGATTTTGTATAGAGAGATATAGTATAGAGATAGTGTACAGAGATGTATATTACAGTTTTGCAAAAGTCGAGTGCTTTTTGAGAACGCATGTCTCAATTAGAAAGCACTTTGTTCCAAGTACAGATCACTTGTAAGTTACATAATATATGCGATACGTATTTTTGTTTGCCATTCGACGACAGCCTGTGATAAAATTAAATGAAACTCATCGATGCAAAGGTATCGAGAAGATGGATTCTAATTCGAGAACACTTTCCAACGGATTTCCAGCAAATTAAACTGTTAGGTTTTATGGAATTGCATTAAACGACGAGACTTCCGCATTGGAGCATTAATTGGGTATTATTTACGAATGACTCTCCTTTCAATCTGAAACTGGGTCGTCGTAAAGGCGCAATCGCAAACTTTGCCAATATGTGTTTTGGCTACCGCGCACGATAAAACTGCACACGCGTGAAGGCATAAAAATTTATGCGAGCTCTACTCCTATGTACGCTGAAAAAATTGTATTTTCTTCTTAAGAATTGACCACTTAATTTTAGAATATTTCTCACTAAAATAAGCAACAAGAGGAGCTTCTTAATTTAAGAGTAGAATGCTCTAAATTGTATTAAGATGAATTATTAAATTTGCATTCTAAGAATACCATTTTTTTAAGTGTAAGAGCAAATTGAACAGAAAGATTCCTTCGATCCTTCGGTATTCTCACCACAAGTTACCTGGCCAGACTCGAACGATGTCATACTAGTTGATAAGGTGTCGTCCATGAAGATGGCAAAATTTCAAAACCATAATCCGGGCTCATAATAATCAGCTTCGCGAGATGATCTTGCCACCTGAAGCTAAACTACCTGGATCGAACCACTTTGGCACGCGCGATTAGATTTTTGGAGAATTGGACAGCGCCAAATTATTGCCCACACTTTCGACATTCTCTTATTCTCGAGTCCACTGGTTCTGCGAATAAAATCCAATGCCTGCTCGTTAAATTAGAATAAGTATGCTGGATGACTATTGGAGCTTAGAACGGACAGGATCCCAAAACCATACATCTTGCTAAGGTTAATGAGCTTTTCGGATTCATCCTGCCACTTGAGACCAATCCACCTGGATCGAACACTTTGGCACGCGCGATTAAATTTCTATAAAATTAGACGGTGTCAAATTGTTGCCCACAGTTACGACATCTTCCATTAATTTCCAAGTAATGGATTCTACCGCGCCCAATGGCTGCTCATTAAATTAGAATAAGCATGCCGGATGACGACCGGAGCTTAGGACAAACGCGACATCAAAACCATACGTTCTACCAAGATAATGAGCTTCTCGACATCCTCTTCTCGTCTCGGCCCGGTTTGTCCAGGTGTTATTAGTAGCCCTAATTAAAATTTCGCAGAAGTACAATGCGTTACATATACGTCCCAAACCCGCAATTCTAAGCTCTGGTCATAATGAGGCGCCTTACCACTGACAATGAGGAAGTTAAAAATGAAAAGCTAATCATTAGCTCGTATGGTCTCCTAATGGATATTTCATTCTGAGCAAAATACGAGACTATAGTCACGCCTCTCCTCCCGTCTACTTCTCTTCTTGGCTAGCCATCGTAGACGTCACAAGGACTTTACGTACGGGAGATAGGTACGACGAGGTCAAAGTAACTTTGTCGATTGGACACTTTGCAAAATTAATGGCCGTATAATTCTCGGTTCGGTGGAAGCGAATGAGTGACGCGCGTGCGCGCGCGCGTCTTTCTTAAGGGGTTGGAACAAGGTGGGATGAGAAGGAGGAAAGTTAGAGACGAAGGAAGGAGAGAAGAGAAGGACGAAAGTTAAAGGGACGGAGGAACTTTAGGAGAGAGGAGTAAGCAGAGAAGAGATATCGTATTCTTAATTCTCCAATCACTTTCATCGTACGATGTTAGTGGATGAAAATACGAAGGGGTGGATGCTTTTCTCTTTATCTCTTTCTCCCAATTATTCCATCAACGTACTCACGCTCTCCTTAATTGCACCTAGTGTATTAATAATATCATTGTAATTCGTGGACTTTGTTTTGCGTTACACAACCGCAAAAATTTTATAATATCGTTAACTAGCCGACTATTACTTATCCTTGGAAGAAGAAACCTATGTCCTCAGAGCAAACATCATAAATCTACTGTCTTCTCGCTTAACTTTTTTTCTCCTCTCCTTTTTCTTTTCGCTTCAACCCTTTTCTCTGGAAAGCAGTGAACCTAGGCACCCTCGTCGATTCCACCGCGACGTTCTGACCTTGTTATTCGGCATAAAGCGGTAATTAGCAGGTCGCAAAGGAGTAAAGGTTCCTTGGATCATCTTGGGTTTATTGATTACGTTACCTCGTCTAGCAATTGACGCCAAATCATCGTCTACTCTCGCGTGCTCCTCTTCCCATTCTCAATTTCTTCTCTTCCTCGGGGCTCGAGTTAATGTATAATATGAAGAGGTGGATGCTTTCTCTTTATCTCTTTCTCCCAATTACTCCATCAACGTGCTCACACTCTCCTTAATTACACCTAGTGTATTAATAATATCATTGAAATTCGTGGACTTTCTTTTGCGTTACACAACCGCAAAAATTTTATAATATTGTTAACTAGCCGACTATTACTTATCCTTGGAAGAAGAAACCTATGTCCTCAGAACAAACATCATAAATCTACCTTCCTCTCGCTTAACCTTATCTCTCTCCTTTTTCTTATCGCTTTAACCCTTTTCTCTGGAAAGCAGTGAACCTAGGAACCCTCGTCGATTCCACCGCGACGTTCTGACCCTGTTGTTCGGCATAAAGCGGTAATTAGCAGGTTGCAAAGGAGTAAAGGTTCCTTGGATCATCTTGGGTTTCTCGATTGATTACATTACCTCGTCTAGCAATTGACGCCAAATCATCGTCTACTCTCGCGTGCTCCTCTTCCCATTCTCAATCTCTTCTCTTCCTCGGGGTTCGAGTGCCCGCGGAATGTCTAATTATCGCACGAGCCTCGTGGCTCTTTAATTACGACGTGGGTATAATCAGTGTCATTGTTCTGTTACGAGGACTGGCGCGCAGCGGTGTGGTGGCGGCGGCGGGCCCACGCATCGATCTATAAATACCGTCGAATGGGAGCGCGAAGGGTGGGCGCGAGGGGTGTAGAGGCAAGAGGGAGAGTGGGACGGATGAGGAGGCCGAGGGAGAATTTCCTTCGTTATTAACGCTCGCGGAAAATCACTGAACCTTTTGCGCGAAGGGAACGGCAACAACATTGCTTCGGTTCTTCTTGCTTCTCGTTTTCATTCTGGTTTGGAGTGAAACGACGAACGAGAAGAGTTGGCGAAGCTTTCGGCGAAGGGACCAGAAACGGCAGGTCTTGCGTCCTTTTGCTTTTAGTCTTCATTGTATGTTAAAAGAAGAATGGAAAAATTAGCCAAGCTTTTGCACGAATGTACCAGCCACAGCTCGTGCTCTCTTCCTTATTCTCGATTCTTGTTCCTCATTCTTGTTTAGATTGAAAGTAAGGAACGATAAAATTAGTTAAGATTTCAGCAAAGGGACGACTAGCAACAGCAGTTCTTCATCCTTTTGCTTTTAATCTTTATTGTGGGTTAAAAGAAGAAAGGAACAATTAGTGAAGCTTTTTGGACGAAGGCATCAGCAACAGCTGGCACTCACTTCCTTACCCTCGATTTTTCATTCCTCATTTTTGTTTTTACATTGAAAGTAAGGAACGAGAAAATTAGTGAAGGTTTCAGCAAAGGCACTGGCAACAGCAGTTCTTCATCCCTTGGCTTTTAATCTTCATTGTGGGTTAAAAGAAGAAAGGAAAAATTAGCAAACCTTTTTGCACGAAGGTACCAACAACAGCTCGTGCTCATTTCCTTATTCTCGATTTCCGTTCCTCATTCTTGTTTAGATTGAAAGTAAGGAACGAGGAAATTAGTCAAGCCTTGGGCGAAGTTACCGGCGAATAGCTCGCTCTCTTCCTTATTCTCGCTTTTACATTCCTCATTCTTGTTTAGATTAAAACAAGGAACGAGGAAATGAGTGAAGCTTCTAACGAAGGTACCAGCTCTCCTTCATCCTTCCTCACGCTCGTCATCCTTCTCTAATTTACTCTAAAATAAGTACCTACCGAGGCGATCGATCGACATTACTCTAACATTAATTGTAATCCTTCTCCTCCTTTCACCCACTGTCTCACTCGTCTGCATCCTTCTCTCTGACCCACTGCTTCTACTATCTTTCAGAGGGACGACACGAGCTTGCTGGCCCAATTTTTCTACGCGGACGAGTCGCTGAACGCGGTGGCCTGCGAGCTGGACTCGTTCGACGGCCGTCAGGAGCCCGAGCGATGCACCACCCTCGTGAATCATCTTCGCCATTGCCAGGACAAGGTGTTGACCATTTGCAATCAGATAATGGACGAGCTGATCCCCGACAGCAGGGCCAATCGTGACTTTCGCGTAAAGTTCCCGGACGACGTGATGCAGGAGAACCTAGCCGGTCAGCTTTGGTTCGGCGCGGAGTGCCTAGCAGCTGGCTCGTCCATCATGAACAGAGAGGCAGAGAGCTCGGCGATGAGGCCCCTTGCCAAGGCGCTCACCAAGTCCCTGGAGATTGTCAGGAATTTGCTGAGGGAGCACGCGCTCAAGGGTCACATGAATCTGAAGGTAGCTTTTGCGCCGGGACTACTTGTGTTCGAACGTGTACTTCTTGGACCAGTCGATTTTATCGACCGCTTGGAAAGCCGTACTGTTACCGTTCCTAACGTTCTTCAAGTTTACGGATCGTAAATCTTGCAGGAGGTTGCCCATATGCGATTCACGAAATTTCTGTACGTCTGATTTATCCGCAATTCTAATGATTTTATCTTTAGCATACGTATAATTAGTCCCTGGGCTCCTCGAGCTTACCGTTACTGATGGTAGTAATGAAGCGTCAGATGGGCATCCTTCGATTAGAGAAATTCTCCAAGGAGACGCGATTAGAGGAAATGGATTACTAACTGGAACCGTTTGTTTACAGTACCTAGCTCAGACTCAGAACCCCATGGAACCGTCTCTGGAGAAGCTAATAGAGTCCCTGAAGATCTTCGATCGTCTTTTCGCGGACTTCGAGCTTTGCTACGTCGGCGCGATGGTCCCGGTTAAGTCTACGAAGGAATACGAGCAGCAGGAGCTCGTGTGCGTTTTATTCTCGGAGACGTTGCAGCGCGCGCTCGAGCGGGGCTTGCTGAGCCAGGCGGACGTGGATAATTATGAGCCCGCGCTGATGTTTACCATTCCACGGCTGGCCATTGTCTCGGGTCTTCTGGCGCAGCCAGGTGGTCCACTCTGTCTAAATTCACCCGACACTATCAGCGAGATGTTCAGACCGTTCAGGGTACGCGCGCACAATTAATCCTACCGAGCCACTCTCAAATTCTTAGGCTCGCTCCAATCCAGATAACCCTTAATTAACGCGATCCTCGTTTGCAGACTCTTCTTCTCAAGATAAGGGAGCTACTCTGGACGCTGAACAATCGAGAGCTCTACATGCTGGAGAAGCTGCTCTGCTCGAACGAGGAACCATCGGCGCCAATCGCTCAGACCACCAAGTCCACCTGCCAGGACATACCGGACTTGGAGGAGTTCGTTCACAACTTTTACACCGGCTATCCTAACTGTAAGGAGTTCATAGTGGACTTCTATACCGTTACGAGGAACACGGGTAATAATATGGACGAGGTGGCAAACGACGCGGTTCAGTCGTTGGACGAGCAACGGACCATCGGTGGAGTGGAGAACGAGGTTGAAAGGAGACCTGGAAAGGAACAGCAACGAGACAGGCGCAGGCGAGAGAGAAGGCTGAAGGAGCCCAGGCCCGAAGACTTAAACGTGTCCGCGGACGGATGTGATAATACTGTGATTTGTGATAATGACGCGAGAATTCGAAGCGAGGAGGGGAGCGGATTCCACGAGCATGTCCAATGCAATGGCTTGCGGTGCAATGGATCGATGGATAACCAGTACCCGTGCGATCGAAGCTCGCATTCCGAGAGAGATGTGCCCAGAAGCGACTGCAACAATACCCTGACGATGCAAGGTATCGCGAGAGCCGCTAATCAGGACACCACTCCGAGCTCCAGAGCGGATAGTAAAGCGGACAGCGACGCGCAACGGGAAGAGGAGGAGTACATCTCGGAAATTTGTCAGATACTTGGTAATTCGGAGAACATTGAAATACCGCAGACCCAGTATCTGCTTAATCAAGTGTCCCACGAGAACAATGTCACTGGCGAGACCGTGCATATTCAGAACTCTTTGCCAGACCTGGACTCCAAGAAGCTCATCTCCGAGGCTAACAAGACCCTCTCCAATCTTCTGTTGGAGGGTGACTGTCAGAATGAGATATCGGAGCAAACGGATTCTGGCATCTGCACGGTCATATCCTCGGAGAACACGAGCTTGTACGATAAGAGTCCAGAGGAGAAGAAGACCTTCGCTAATGAGATTCAATCGGACGAGAGAACACTGGAGGAAGACACTCAGGAGAATACGAGTTATTCGTGTTCCAATTTGAACTCGCCCAAGAGAAAGAACTCAGCGATTTCTGAGAATTCTTGCGTGTGTAGTACCAGGAGCGCGAAGCCCATCGCGTCTTTGGAGCACTCCAAGGAAGTATCCAGCTTGAATCCAACCAGCTCGGAGACTTTGAAAAACATTCCAAAGATCTCGTCGAACTTCGACGGTACCAATGAGGAGTTTGTGGGCGTGGCCTACGGGAACGGTCACCTGACTGTCTGCGACTCGAATCAATCCAGCTTTCAGATCAATTATTCGGAGAATTGGGAGAACCTGAATCTTAACATAGACGCGTCGACCTCGCGCAAGGAGTTCTGGAACGATCTCAAGTGCGAGAATTGTCCGTCGACGTCACAGAATATCGACAGGATTGGCAACAAGATTGAGAGGTACGCGGAAAATAAACTGTCCACTAAGAAGGCCAGAGAAGAGAAGCAGAGGCGGCGTCATCAGCGGAAGCACGAGAGAAACGGTCAAAGTGTTCGTCACGGGACACACGACGCTGGGCTACCGCACAACGTTCGCGTGGTTCGATCCGCCACCAGTACCGAAAGCTCGAGATCCAACTCGATAGATCGTTGTCTGAATCATCGATTATCGAGCTTCGGTGCCAGCCTGCATCCAAGCCAGAACACAAGGCAGATGCCGAACTTTGGCGGCCACAGTCCTCATGCCAGTCCCAGGCTTCATCACTTCGAATCTCGTGGCACTCCTGCATCTGGCACGCGGAATTACACTTTAGGTTCTAGGGGTAGTAGGAATCTGTCGCCTCAGAACAGAAAGCTCCTGGATCACAGGCGCTCCAGGTCCGAGCAGATCGCCAGCAGAATGAAGAGAAGGGATTATGAGAACAGAGAGATGTATGAGAGAATGGGTACCACCAGGTCGGAGCAGACCAAGAGAAAGTTGGGCAACAGGAGTCCCAATGATTTGTTGAACGATGGTTTAGGACCTAGAACGGATAAGAGTGGCCTCGTGACGGAGCCCGTGTCACCTGTGATAGCGCAAGCTGAGATTTGCTACACTTCTGAGAACTCGAGAGAGGAGAGCTTGCAAAGGTCCTCCCGAAATTCGCGGCTGATCAATGCGTCCTCCGTTTCCGGTACTCAGACCTTCGCCACCGATCACTCGTTGTCCATAAAAACTGATGCTGCCTCGAGTTCCAGTTGTTCCAGTTGTTGCGATTCTAGTTCGGAGACCAGTGAGTTCCAGAGTGACTGTCAGGATGACGAGGAGATTGCTTTAGCGATGCAGGCGGCAGAGATTGCGAATAGGAATCAAATTAGGGCAAAGTTTCGGTAAGAACATCAGATTTTGTTTCTCTTCTATCTTCTACGCGTCTGCACGTCCACGAAGTTTACTTGAAATTTATCTCGATGAATTTTCAGGTCGTCGGAGGATCTTGTCCACCGTCTTTTCGTCTGTATAGCCGGGGTCGCCGATCAGTTGCAAACCAACTTTGCCTCGGACCTGCGAAATATTCTAAAGTGTGTATTTTTGATGAACAGCAGTCAGACGGCGGAGGAGACGGAGACTAAGGACGAAGAGATTATCCCATCGAGTCAGTCCCCAAATTCGTCGAACGATACGCTGGCCACGACCAACAACAATCACGATCGGCAGGATCCTTTGCAGGACTTCGAAGACGATTCGGAGGACATCCCGCCTGTGAACGAACGAAGTAGGAAATAAGTGGATTGTTTTGATGCTTTAAAGGGAGATTCAGATTCCTCACTAATAAATAATCAATTGATAATTCTAGGTAGAAGGGCAGCTTTTTTTTTTTTTAACAAAAGGCTCATAATTTCCTAAGCATTCTTGAAATTAGAAAAATTCCTAGAAGTACAGACAAATATTTTGAACGTTTAAACCTGGTCTGCTCAACTACTGCTTCCGTGTTCCTCAAGGTCACCACCGAACGTAGGAGAAATCTTCCCCTCCATCTATCCATCGCTCTGTCCGGCATCTTTTGTTTAATGCTTCGCACGTGTCCCTGTCCCAAGGCCACAGCGTGGCGCCTATGTATGAACGTGTGTACGCTTGAGCATCCCAAATAAGAATGGCGTGATAGGTAGATGGAGTGGAACATTTCTTCTCCGTTCTACGGTAGCCTTACGGAGCACGAGAACAGCAGTTGGGCAGACCTGGTTTAAACGATAATTTCCCTTTGTATTGATATCTCAGGACTATCACTTTTACTTAATGTACGATTGTGTGTCCACAGCTTCTCCTGTAATGGAACGCGGTGAGGAGTGCGTAGAGAGAGCGCCAGCTTGGGTCCCGGACAACGACGCGCCGAGGTGCATGGCCTGTCACGCGGGATTCACAGTGGTACGTCGCAGACATCACTGCAGGAACTGCGGCAAGGTGTTTTGCGGACGGTGTAGCAGTAACAACGTACCACTGCCACGCTACGGGCATACCAAACCAGTCAGAGTGTGTAACAGGTGTTTTCTCTACCAAGTTACGCCCTTCACCGTCTCCCAGGTCACGTCCAACAGCTGAATGTCCTCGTGCAGATCCAACGAGTAAATTCTCATCGTGATTGGATGGTGCGGCGACCCGTTGATGAAACTAGAAAGAAAAGGAGCGCGTCGAGGGGATCGGCGTCGTACACTTTTGTCGTTTCGATTAAGCTAAGCTCCTTTTGGACCTCGTCCACGAGATAGTGTGGCGCGCGAACGCGGCGAGTCTGCGTTTCTCTGGACAATCGGAAGAGACGTGTGCGACTGCTTCTCGCTTTCCGATTCTCCAGAAATTCGTTTCGCCGTCCGATGCGGATTTTTTTTTAGCGACACCCGTTTCAGACTTGATTCGTATCGACGTTACCAGATCGTACATTCGGCATCGTTCGTATACTTACGTGCACGTAAATTGTAAGTAGATGCGTCGGCGTCAACCGCTGATATTTTTACATACGACAGTTAGGTATCATTGAAGTAAATGCGCGCGAGCCGTTCTAATCTTTCAATATAGAGACGAAGAGATGTACATTAGATTCCGTACGATAGGACGGTCCATCGATCTTCTCCTTCCTCTTGCTTTCTTTTTTTCCTCCTTTCTCTCCGTTTATTAGATTTTACATCCGTGTCTCGTCTTCGATATTGCGTACACCAATTGTTCGGCCATTGAACGGCTCTCTCGTTAAAAGAAAAAAAAAACAAAAAAACAATGTTATTTACCTCGCTATTTAAGCGAAACAGAAAATACGTTCCTCGAACTTTACAAAGGCTTCGAATTCAGATATAATATACGTACGTAATTCAATTCGAATTTAAGCTGTACCATCTCGCAAGATGTTCTTTCTTTCGTGTTCTTGAAATTTAGCGTACCGAGGGAGTGCTTAGATTGATCGTAAACATTGTTCTATCTATCTAATCGTGATGTGAATTGTATACTACTTCCGGTAGAGGGATCGGCTTCGCGAGTCAAGGAGAACAGAACCAAAAAGAAGACTAGAGATGCATCTCGTTTCAGCTGACCCTTGTAGCTCGGCTTCGAATAAAGAAAAAGAAAAAGCTAATGCTGATTTCGGTAAGAAAAAAAGAAGAAAAGAACAAAAAAAAAAGAGAATTACCAGCAACTCCTTGATCGCGATTTCGCGCCTTTAATCCACACCCTCGCGATAATTATCATTTCATTCTTCCTTTCGCTTTTTTCATTTGTCTTCTTCTCTCGTGCACCTAGAATGAGACATTTCTCTTCTTCGTATTTTCTTTATTATCTTCGAGCAAATTCTCCAACTTTCACAACATCCCACTGTTCCGGGACTCTTTGAACTCGTCGGGTGTCCAGCGCAACTGCGAGAGTTCTTCTTTCACGCGCGAAGAGAAATACCAAAAGCGTCGCGCTAATTTCAGTGCCAAATTCACAGTGACAATAAGTTCTCTCTCCTTTACGCGGAAACGTTTCTCCGAGTACGAATTCGACCTCCTTCACAACATTGTTAAAGATGAATCAAGTGTAGCTGGTAAACTCGATTTTCACCGTCTCATCGTCCTCGATACATTCACTAACAAAGCGAACATCGAATAATCGGCGGACACCCGAAGCAACACTATCACACTATCCTTGCGTGCGTGTATTTGTAATTTAAAAAGACTGCTCGTTATGTAGACCGTTGGCGTAAAACGTTATTATGTAATAGGTTCCAAGCGTCCTTCCCGTCTCTAATATTCCATTACGTTGTATAATAATCGTGTCCGACGATTCTCTCTCGTACGTGCGCGCGAAAGGAGAACGAATCGCGCTCTATTCAAAAAGCGCGTCTCGCGTTCCATAGATTTCCAATATTGATATTATTAGTGTCACCTCTGTGCGCGAGAGGGGCCATGTTTTTCGTCGCTAATTAAATGAGGAGAAAAACTGATGAAGAGTAGTAGCGCGCGCTACTCCATGTACAAAAATTTCGTTGGAAGGATCCACGATGGATTCTCCAATGCGACGGAGAAAGAGAGAGAAAGAAAGTTTTCACAGGAGAGAAAATAGAATCCCTTTTCCTGATGAAAGGAAGAAGGAAGGTGTGCGAGCGCGCGAGATGCGCCTTAAAACGATCATGTCTTTCTTAGTGTATAAAAGCAAATGTGCGTGAACTAATTGGCTGAATTCCGTTCGTTTTAGCGAAACGCGTGTAATGTCGAGCGACGGTGCGTTGAATTCTGGCCCGGTTCGGTGCACTTTTGTATTTCGCGGCCGCGATTCTTAAATTTCGTGAGAATTCTTAGACTAGCTAGAGTGCGCAGTTTTATCTAGGATCAGATATTCGTAAGTGAATGATCGTATGCAACGAAATTATTTGTAAAGGATCCCGATGGCTGTTCGGGTCGTGAGGGATGACGGTGCGCTTGGAATTTCAAGAGGCGAACGAGTTAATTGAATTGCGCCGCTTTACCCGATATCGAAATTCCACTGGACATTTTTAATTCCGCGTACGGCGAATTAAGAAGCGAGAAGAGTACCCTCGCGTTTCGAGACTCTCGAGAGAGCACGTCGTTTCGCAAGACTTAGTTAGAATTGCTTGTTCGGATCGTGAATATTCGTAAAGCTAATTAAAACTGCTGAATCGTCCCTCTTGCACCGAGAGCGATTAGACCCTCGTGAGAACACTCTTCAAATCGTTTCGTCGTACGGATAACTGTTTTATCGGTCACTTCTTTGTCCGCGATCCAGTTGCACGGAAGGAAAGGAAATTTTCTCTCGATTAAGAAAACCAAAGTAGACGCGCGAGGTCTAATCGTTCCTGCGCGATCGGAGAACGATCGCCAATTATTAGATACGCGCCGTACTCCGAGCGAGATTATTATACAGGGTCATCCTAAAGTGTGAAAACCTCTCGATACTTAAAACAACGTGCATTTAAAAAAACAAACGTTCTACACAAAAGTTACGGACTCTTTAATGAGGCATTAGTGATTTTTAAACGACGACTCCTACATTTTAAAAATCAAAGGTCACCTTAATCTGACCTTGACAGTGTACTTCAAAGTCATGCTAATTTTACTATATAATGCGTCACCAGAAACCCTATAACTTTTGCATAGAACGTTTTTTTAAAAAAATGTGTATTTTTTCAATATTAAGAGATCTCCACGTTTTAAGATGACTCTGTGTAATGATCCTCTTGCTGTGCGGACGTAATTGTCGAGTTTATAGCTATTAATCGACTTCTAATTGCGAGTGAAGCATTCTCGAGAGAATAACAGTCGCAACTGACAATGCGTTGGAAGAATGAAATTGTAAATAGAGAACGGGAGTTTTGGCGTGGAGAAGAAAAGAGGGAGGATGTCGTGGGCCCGACGATGGAGACTTTTTGTAAATAAATAATTGTCTCGGATTGTTCTCGTTTCTCGATTATCAGTCGAGCGAGACGCTGAAGGTGATGAAGGATGAAACGAAGAGGAAAGGTGACGCGGAAGGTAGAAGGACGAACCTTCTCCTTTAAGGAGCACATCGATTAGGCTTACCCTTAAGACGGAGAATTATTTTTTACATGTATAATCGATGCCTTGCTAGAATTATCGTGCTTATCGTGGGGTGGCCCGAGGGTGGCGCGATTAGAAGGGGGGAGAATTTTTCGACTGAGGGACGAAGGCGCGTTAGAGAGGGCGTGTTGTTAGCATGTAATTTACATATTAATATAAATGCATATAAACGATATATCTACATACATAATTATATATACCTTCGTTGCGCGCGCGTGTACGAATCGTTCTGGTAATCAGGAGAGTCCCCTGTGCCTAATGTGTGTCGCGGCTTGGCCTGTGAGCAAAGAGAGAGAGAGAGACAGAGAGAGAGAGAGAGAGAGAGAGAGTGAAGAGAGAAAGCAAAGAGTGAGAAAAATATTTGGAGAAAGAAGTGAAGATAAAAGTTTGCTGAATAGATAAAAGAAGACACCACAAGAGAGAGAGAGACAGAGAGAGAGAGAGGGAGAGAAAGTGAGAGAGAAAGAGAGAAAGAAGTCATGACGAACGTGATCTGCCAATTAGTTAAGAAATTTCGACTACGATGACAGAAGAGTACCTCAGAATTATTTTTATATTATTTGCCCAAGTGTATGTGTACATATATATATATACATAAACATATATATATTATCGAGCAAAAGGTCGTCCTTGCATGCGCATCATTTATTTCGTAACGCTTTACGCGTGTAATAGAGAACCAGAGGACTCCAGAAGATACGCACGTAGGAAAATAAAAAGAAAATTCTCATCTGAACTTGACCGTGCGATGCATGGGCGACCAGAGTGCGAAAAGACAGCAATTAGTAAGTACGTATGTGCGAGCAAACAAAAAAAAAGAAAGAAAGAAAGAAAAGGAGGATGTGGAAAAATATTCACTGTATCGGGCCGTGAATATGTTTTGCCAATATGCGAGTGCAACTATGGTTTCGGTTATTGACATATTAAAACCTGAATGTAAATAAAGTTTGTTATTCGAAGTGTTTAACAAGCGCGTGATAACGTTTTCTTTCTCCTTAATAGTTTAAGATCGCACTTTGTTAACCCTACCTACGAATGCTTTTAGTTTCGTTTCGATTGTTAAAGCGAAAGTCGACATTTTTAGCGAATTTATTGAATGTAGATTACGTTCTCGAAGTAAACGAGCTCTTTTTTTTTAATTTCCAAAATTCATTCGTTCGTTGCGTGGTATGTTTGCAGTGTCAGAATTCGAATCGTTATTGATCACACGAAGAACGTTGGAACGTAAACAAGGGTTTTTCCAGAATTACCATGGTGATTGGACAACAAGTCAAAATCACTGTACATCACGCGTATACCTCCACAGGTAGACCGGAAGCATTCCTCTACCGGTTGTGCAGTGCTGTCTAATCCACCGTTAAACTGAGTTACTTCAAGCAATAAAATCTCTTCTGCTCTCAAGACCGAAGTAAAAACAAAAAATTTAACATACTCTACGCGAAGTGAAAAATTCTTTCGAAATTAATTCTTCTTCCTTTATTATTAGAAATATCCAAACGCAAACATGATGGACATGGAGATGAACGCCGGACTGGGCGACGTAAGTAATTTTATACAATTGATTCGAATTCGAAATTCGATATGTATTGATCACGAGAAATGTGTAACACTGACTTATCGAGAGGTCATTGACCGTGTGGGCTAAGCGACGTCTGAGGTGCTTTGACAGAAAACAGCTGATCCAAAGTGTCATTCAAGTTGACACTGACGCCTCGTTGTAATTCTTTAATAAGATCCTTGCATTTGTGGCCTTTAAATCGGTCACGAAAATGTCGGACGAAGTGGATGAGGATAAATCGAAGGAGGAGGAAGATGGTCAAAAGCCTTCTACTCACGATGTTATTAGAATTGATTTCTTTAGATGTATCTAACCTAACCGCGCGACAGGAGCGGTAAGCATTGTGCCTTGAGTCTTCGTTAACGAATTAGTCTGGACCCTTGATACTTAATAATAAACAATTTCCAATTTCTCGGTCGTTTTTTAATTTCACTTTATGTTACCGACCGCCGATCTTTTTGCCCATTGTAGATTCCACGGAAAAGTTTTACTTACAAAGTCAATTGACAAAATTTACTACCCATTAGTTGATTTTGCGTTTCTTCGAGCATTCCTTTTGATTCGCCTGGGACGAACGGATTTTGTAATAAAGATTGTCGTGATCTCGAGAAAAGTGCCGACGAAAGGTATCATCCTACTTTAACATGTTTCGCTCTTTTGCTCTCCGCTGGTATAATTTTCATTTCGAAAGTAGTTCCAGGTCTGGAAGGTATAAAGACAAGGGAGTTTTAAGTAAAGAAATTCTGAGTAAAATGAATTTTTTGCATAATTAGTTTCTTGTTCTCTCTAAAATTCTACTGTCACTGCTTTAACTCAAACAAGCTTTAATTTAACTTAGTTTTTATATACATATACAACTTCACTTACACGTATATACGCGTGACAGAACTCTTTATGCAAAAATCGAAGATAGATGAAATCGAATCGAAACAATTTTTCAGTATATCCTCTTTCTCTCCGTCACACAGTGGTGCAGATTGCCGAAAAGCTGGTCAGAAGTCGAAAAATGAAGTTTCATTTTATACGATTTAGAGTACATAGAATACATATATCCAATATGACGGACACAATTTTCGAAATTGGCTGGATTCGCTCGAAACTTGTTACTCGGAGGTTCTCAGGATCGCTGAACACGAATCGAGAATAAAAAAATTCGAAATAGCAAATCCAATATGGCGAACATAATTTTTAAAATATAACAGTTCAACTTGGAAATGGTCATGTTCAATTCGCTATTTTGAATTTTATTTTTTCCACACAGACTCGTATTCAGCGATCCCAAAAAACCCCCAAATAACAAGTTTTAAGCGACATTCGCCACTTCGATTTTTGTTTTTCTGATTACATCAGTGAGCTCGAAAACCTATAGAAACCAAGTTTCACGCAAATTCAGTAAACAATCCCGTATTTTAACTGAATATTTTCGGTTTTACAATCGCCAGTTTGAACCCGCCATTTTGTTTTTTTGGCAATTTTGACGTCAGATTCGTAATCAACGACCCCAAAAACCCTTATATACTACATCTCAAACAGAATGGACTATGTTTTCGACTTTTGACCAGCTTTTCGGAAATCTGTGCTTTCACTATTCCATTCTCCTATGGAGGGTGAAACAAATGGAGAGAAAGGACACGGTGAACTCGATGCACGTAAATGGCATCGATTTTTGGGCCTCTCAAGGGGTCGAAGAGGGTGGGAGGGTTAGTTGGTCCTCCCATTCTTAACGAGCTTCTCGAGCGACAATTGACGTTCGTCCCAGTGCGCCCGTAGCGCGGCTAGGTCAGGATCGAGAAAATCCTCGAGACCAAGAACGTACCACGAGAATCGATGCTTTCAGGATGAAATGAGCACCACCAGCGAAGCCGCCTCGTCCGATAGAAGCTCGGCCAGTGGTACCCTCTGCGATTTCGAAAGGGATCTAACGAAGGTGAGAGAATTATCGACAGGAATAATTATCGATTTGGAAAAATGATTTTTATGTTGCTGGAAGGAAAAGGAAAAATTTTGCAATCGAACAATGGAACGGATATTACGAATTATTTTGTTCGATCAAAACAAAATTTGCGCTTTCTGATTTAAGAAAATTTTCCCAAATCTTCTTCCTGGGGTGTGTAACATTTTCGAAGAGAACTATTCTATCTAATAGTAGAATTTCTGTTATCGATAAAATTTCGAATGATTAGAATTCTATAGCACGTCTTTCACGATTTACTCCATTCCAAATTCTCGAATCGCGATTTAAGCAAGATTCGAGGGAATTGCGAATTTCGAATCGGTGTCTAGCAATTTTCAAACGAACCTTCCGCAAGAAGTGTGTACAAGAGACAGGGGAAAAAGGGATTAGAGCACTGATTGGAACGCGCGAGCTCATAGTTCAAGTAAGATTACAAGCGGACTAATTGCGTTTTGTGCAGATTATATCGGAAATGAAAGAAAAACCGGAACTGGCTCCTTACGAGACCGAGTACAGGAGACTCTACGAGGCTCTTTACCGAGGACACCAAGCCCAGCAAAATTTGACGGAAGAACGTAACACGCTGAAGGTAAATTGAGCTTTGACTTTCTGCGTTTCACTTTAGAAGGGAGCACTCTGGAATAATACTCACCATTTGAGTGCTATGGACATATACTTGGTGTGTAAATTAAGTAATGAGATTGATATTTTGTGTTCGATTCGGCAACACTAGGGACGAGGCACGTAGAGGGACAGGCAAATAAACATCTGATACGCGTTTAGTATAAGTTTGAACACGCTACAGTTGTTGCGCTGTCCGTAGTGAATTTTTTTTTGTGAGAAAGGTTTTTTTAGAGCGTTCTAAAAATCAATTTCGAATAACGTTGTGCTATCAGGTTCCTTAGTAACAGCATGGTAATAACGCTCTTTAATTATTTAATCTTGTGCAAAAGGATTACTATAACTTATTACTATTTGCGCCTTGAATAGTTCATCAACGGAGTTCAGTATAGCGAAAAAGTATTCCGTTCACAGCGATTGTCACCGTCCGTACGGACCGCATAGACCGCGAGTATTCAGCACTCAAAGGATTCAACAAGCGCCGCTCTTCAAATCTAATTTGACACGGTGAAATCTCGTAAACCATAACAAAGTCCTTCGTCTAACTCGTTTTCCGTCACTCGTCATTTTTTATTTCATCCTTCTCTAATCTTTCGACGATTACGTCTAAGCTAGAATTTCTAATATTCCGTACCACGTTGCTTCGAAATCTTGCATTGATTCGTTGTTTTTTCATCCACTTTTTAGGACGCGCTCGAGGAGAACACGAAGGAGCTGGCCAATCTTAGGGAGAAAGCGGATTCAGATTGGGCAGAAATCACGAGACTGAAGGAGGAAGTTCTCAATAGCATGAAAATGGCCGACGCGGCCCACACGAGAGAGCAAAACGCTCAGGAGGTCATCGAAAATCTCAGACTGACCATGTCCAAGCTGAATGCCGAACTCGAGCATAAAAACAAAGAATTGGCTGCTCAGGAGGAGTGAGTTGATTTATCAAATTGATCTTCTTCGGGAATTTTTTTGATCTTCTAACGAACTCCATCGTGTAATCGTAAAAGAGCACAATCACCGCGCATAAAACTAAGCAACAGAGTATAAAAATCTCCTTCTCAGAAATTTCTCTGTATTCAATCTTCAGCTTGTGTCTTCTTTTACGATCTGACAAGGCAACCGCACGAACTGACCTAGCATCGATTTTAATGCGATATGTCGTAATAGATAGGTCTTGGATAGTAAGAGAATGCTCTAAAGGGTTTTGTCTCGGAGATGTCTCGTTTCGAAGATATGAAATATGTACAGAGTAAGGCCGTTGTAGACTGTTCACACTGAGAGAAAAGTATATGACATATCTAACTATAATGGCATAGTAACAAAATTATGGTTGGAAATATCATGTTTCTGGTAAATGTTACCACAATGTCGGTAACAATTACGATAGAGGCATAGTATAAGAAATTATATTATCTTTTTACGCAAAATTATGGTTATTTCAATTAAAACTATAGTATAGTTGAAAATATATAATGGTAAGAGAAGTAACTATTTCATATAGTTAATATTACCAGAATATTTCATACATAGTGATAAAACTATATTCACATAGCACATTTTACTATACATTTACTATACATATCTCCGAAGCAAGACATCTCCGAGACAAAACCCGTTAAGGCATTTTGTTACTGGGCAAAATCTATCGATTGCATCGTGTCTAGGTCAATTCGTGTGGTCTCCTTGTAAGACGCGTCCGCTTTGGTAACGACGCTTCGATTAACTTAAATATTCCACCTCTCCAATTAAAGTCACTAACGGTGGCAAGGTGAAAAATTAAATCGGCCAAATCCCAAGGAATGCAATTACGAGATTTATTCGAACGCGTCTCGGCGCTCTGGACGCCCAGAAATTCGCCACCGCCGTTGGATTTAATTTTCAACAATATCACCGGGCTACCATTTGTCTCCGATTCTGGGACTTACACGCGCCCGTAGAACAAGGAGGACACGAGCAAGCGGTTGAAATAAAATCCGATGGCGGTGGTGGCCGATTGGAATGAAAATCCAATTACCAAGAGTGGAATTTTCTCTGCTAAATAATGTCCAGCGAGGGTACTCCACCTTACTCCATTCTCTCGAAGAATTTTAATTCATCCAGCTCGTCGTATATTATCACCAGTGTTGAGTAGTATCTAGATATATGTATCTAGATACCGTATCTTGATACATTTTGTGTATCTAAGCCTGTATCTGAGGTACATCCGAATTTGAGTATTTGTATCTGTATCTAGTTACAAAACATAGTATCTTAACTGGTTTTCAGGTACATTTTCAGATACGTTTTCAGATATTTTTTGTCTGTAGGTTAAAAAATATATGTTATCCTTTTATAAAATATTAATAAATAAATAATCTTATTATTGGCATAAACATGTTTGTTAATTTGTTCTAAATTCTTATTGTTTGAGTTTTAAGTTCCAAGCGTCACTAATGAGGGATTTACCTTATTACGACAAAATATAATTTAAAAGTATCTGATACGTATCTGAGATACTTTTGAAGTATCCGAGTATCTGTATCTATATACATTTTAAATTGTGTATCTGCATCTATATCTAAATACATTGTTTCACGTGTATCTCTATCTGTATCGAGATAAATTTTAAATATATCTTACCCAACACTGATTATCACCGAAAGAAAATCGTATATTATTAAGAAACTAAATAAAGGAAATCAAAAAAATAGAAAATAATTGGAAGAAGGAAAGGAGAATCAACTGATCTGTGCCGACGCGTTTTTTGTTGTTCCTTTGCAAGTTAGGCTGTCTCATCTTGAGTAATTGAGACGGATTTAAATTGTTCGCAGAATGAGCTCCAGCAAGCAGAAGGAGGCGCAGATGAAGGAGAAAGAGAAGCTTCTTGGGGAGATCGATACTATGAGGGAACGCATGAAATTTATGTCTCAGTACACCGAGGAGCTAGAGAAGAAGACTATTGCCGGGGATAAAAAGCTTGGCCAGATGCAGGAGACCTTAGATGGACATCTCAATGAACTATCCCGAGAGCGTAGGGCCAAGGAGAAAACCGAGGCCGATCTTCAGCTGTGCCAGGAGGAGGTTACCATCAAGAACAACGATCTGCAGGTATAGTCGTTGAAAATTCTGCATTAGCAAGGGATCTCGACGAAAAGTGAATAACACAGAAACTCATGAGACTCTTGAATTTGGTCTCAGGCTGCCAATGCCTCCTTGCGCAACGTCACAGTCACTCTGGCCAAGGCGCAGACCGCCTTGAAGGACGAGAAGATAACCACCGAGAGAATGCAGAAGGACATCAATAAGCTGGTGATGAAGAAGTCGTGTATCCAGGCCGACCTGGACAATGCTAATGTTCAGATGGAAGTGTTCGAGAAGGAGATCACCGACAAGGACAAGCAGCTAAAAACGACGAAGCACGATCTCTTCAAGTAACTCGACAAAAGAATCTTTAAGGGGTTATATACACCTGCTAGGCCTGAAATTAGGGGTGGTTTTGGGATTTTTTTTTTCGTTATGTTTAGATACTTTCCGATGCGGTCATTTAGGTTACTTTTATTAGATATTTTCAGCAGACTGTATGAATTTTTGTATTATAAAAAAATGAAAACAAGGTCCATTTTTGGTACAGTATACTAAGGTTTGCTCTTGGAGAGGTACGTCGCAGTGACCATTGCCAATTATGTTTCTTTCGTCTAAAATCGTGGGGAATGTTGCTTTCTTTTCTTCATTGTACAAACCTCTTCCTGATCGTTCGGCGCAGACAAAAATTTATTCTGAAAAAAATGACCATCGTCCAAATTCAAAGTTCGATTTTTTAATCCGCTTTTTTAGACATAAATCAAAAAATAATTTTTGAAAAATAAAACCGAACGGTCAGAAAGAGGGTATTTGAGTGTAAAAGCTATGTGTAAAGTGCGAACGAATTTGGTTGAAAGGGTTCCGAGAAATCGTAGTCACCGGATGAAAAATGTCGTTTTGAGAAAAGTACATTCAAAGATTAGAGTTATGATAATCCCTATTGAGAACGGTACTCTTTAAATTTGCAACACTTTTTCAATTTTACTCGTACGAATTTAATATTTTGGGAAAATAATTTTTAGACGTTGCACTTTCAGATTATGCAAGAATGAAAAAATCGTTTTCTCGAAGCTGACAGGTGTATATAACCCCTTGAAACGATTTTACGAAATGTTTTTCAGATTGAAGGAAGAGTACACCAAGGTTAAACTGGAGAAGGACATCGCTGAGAAGAAAATAGTGAAAGTCCAGTCGGATTGCTCGAGATTGGAGCTTGACATCAAGCAGCACCAAATCAATTATAAGAACCTCGAGCGCGAGTCGTTAAGTTTGCGGAAGCAACAGTTCGAGGAGAAGCAGAACTACGAGGCGCTGATGCGCGAGAAGAATATTCTTGTGCAGAGCAAGGAGAATATCAGCTCCCAGATGAAGAAGGTCAATCACCAATTGGTGCTCACCGACCGCAGCATGAGGAAACTCGAGCGTGAGCTTGACACTGCTCTGGATATCTCGTTGGAACTTCGAAAGCAAGTGGACACCCTCACGAAGGAGAGGGACAAGGCCAGTTTGGAGGTCAAGAGATTGGCCGAGCAGGTATCAATTGATTGGATTGTAAAATTTTATTCAATCTTTCTCTCGAACAACCTCGCAGAGATCTAATGGAAATCGTAAGAGACAGTCGGATGATCGAGAATGTTCAAGAAATTTTGAGAAATAATTCCAGTCCTTCGATTCGAGAGTTCTGAACTATCTTTTTGTTTCTTTTAAGAGAGTAGCATTATTCTAAATGTTGCTTCGTTTGTTTAATACTTTGCAAGGATTCGTACTTTTCTACTTATGCTGTTGAAACTTGAGAACTTACTCTTGGCCATTTCCACGCTGATTTCCTTCTTGGTTTTTCTATTTGGAAAATCGATCGCGGGTAACGAGGCCCTAGGGATCCTACGAGTTTCCCAGAGAAGCTTATTTCTCCTAACGAAATGTGAACGTTTCGAAGTTTTCACGTGGAACCTCTTGATCGTCCTGGGAAACAGACGAATTCGTCAACGAGACATTGTACACTATTTCGTACTTTGGAAACATTTATGCGCCGACGCCTCGTTAGAACGATTGTGGCTTCTTTTTCATTTCAAACTTTCTTCGTACCATTTGCCTTCACGAGACATTCTCGTTGAGAAACTTTACCAGAACTGTTCTTTACTTCTAAATCTTCGCGAACAGCTTCAATTAACTAACTTACCAATTAAATTACAAGAGACGTTTTATTCTTCCAAATGTTAAGAAGTAACCACCAAGAAGTATTACTAAGAATTATTTATTTGTCAAAAAAAAAAGAAAAAAGAAGCTCCAAAGAATGTACACAATTAAGGAATCCTTCGACGATGTGCTCTTAAGAGCCAGGCCTTTGGAATAAGTATGGAATAACCTTTCTCGGCGTTTAATGGTGAGTTAATTTTACACGGAGATAAAAAGCTTGGAAAGTGTTGGATGCTTCCTCCTTCACCTTCCTTCACCTTCGATATTCATCGATCAACGTCGCTCAGAAGAGTTCAGGCAGTTGGCAACCAGTCTCCGAGTGCAATACCTCTTCTTCCATCAGCTCCTCTCGCCCTTCTTCTCTTCGTTGGCCCTTACCAGCACCAACTCGAAGGCTTTAACTCGAGGTTCTCACCTACGAGAACGGAGTGCACCTAGCAAAGAGCCGAACTCGGTACTAACCCGTGGACTCGAGTCTAAGCTCCCGGTTCTAATGCAAACCTATCCATCTCTCATTGGCACAAGCTAAAAGCAGTAGTTAGTGAATTCTCGTCTCTCGATCACAGTCAGAACGTTTTCCTTGTGGGAGCCAAGGAGAATTCGCCAGGTTCTCCGATATATTCTCACCGAATCCTAAATCCGTGAACTTGGCAAGCACTTAATTCTGTGTTAGGTGGCTAGGCCAGCTTAGCAGTGGAAACTTACACTTGGCTAATAATTTCGTGTTAGCTGCCTGTTCTCCTTAATTGCTCGGTCAATCGCATTTACAAGTTGGAGCTTCTGATCTTGGCCAGGTTGAGGATTACATCGGAGAGGTGAAGCTGAAGCAGGTCGAGATCTTTGATTACAAGAAGCGCATGGCCGAGGCGGATGTTAAGTATCGTCAGCAGCAGAATCTCTTCGAGACCGTGCGCGCTGAGAGGAACGCCTACAGAAAGAGCCTGGTCGAGGCGCAGGATGAAATAGTCGAGCTGAAGGAGAAGATGAAGATCTTCGGCCAGCAGGTTGAGCAGATGAAAGAGGACGTCTCGGTGAAGGAGACTGCTCTGGTCAAAGGAGAGTTTCGTAAGTGGAGAATCTGATTGGCTTAATCAGTTTTTTTAGAACTTGCTTTGCTCGTCGATTTAAGGCACGTCCTACTTCACACTCTCTATTCAAATTATCTTGTTGATCCTCCCTACTGAACCAACGAATTCGTTAAAGCAACTTAAATAACCCAGTGACGTTCTACTCTTACTGCGTCGACTAAATTATAATGAATTATAATTCATAATTGTCTTCGTAATTTTACTTAAACTGTTTCTCTTTCAGTTCTCAGCAGAGTGGAGAAGGAGAAGGAAGCAATGAAGATCGAGTTGCAGAGTGCCCGAGACAAAATGGCCGATTTGCGACACGAATTGGAAGAAAAGAAACAAGAGGCGAAGAATCTTAGGCAGACTATTATGAGGGCCGACATGGAGATCAGCAAGCAAAAGAAGGGCATCGAGAACGTGCTACACGAGAGGGACGTGATTGGCACGCAGTTGGTCAGGCGGAACGACGAGATTACTCTGCTTTATAGCAAGATCAAGACTCTAACTGGGATCTTACAACGAGGAGAGGCTCAGTACAGTCAGCGATTGGAAGACATTAGACTGCTCAAGCTGGAGGTGCACAAGTTGAGAAATGAGAAGGCTTTACTGACGAAGAGCATCAACAACGTGGGTGACCTTCGTCAGGAGCTGTTTCATCTCGATCGTGATCTTGCTCAAGAAAGGTTGAAGATCACGGCTTTGGAAGCGGAGGTGCAGACACCGTTGAACGTTCACAGGTGGAGAAAGTTGGAGGTGAGAGCCTGGAGAAATGTTTCCTTTCTTCGAATTTCTCGTTGAGAATGGCCTCGACCTGGAAAACTAATTTTAATTTACTGTTAATTTCGAAATTGCACACTTACGTCGTAGAAATTTGGAGAATAGAAAAATGGTATTGCGCGGTTTAGTTTTAATTGTGGTAATACGTTTAAACAGGGTACCGATCCCAGCCAGTACGAGCTACTGAGAAAGAACCAAATACTTCAGAAGCGAGTTCTGAGAATGGCCGCGCAGATAGTCGTGAGAGATCGAAAGATCAAGGACACGGAAAAGATGCATCGGAATCTGCGCGACGAAGTAGCCAAGCAACGCTTTCCGGAAGTCACGATTTTGTTGAGCAAAACTCAGACTGCTCTTCGAGAGCGAGGAAAGCAAATGAAGGTGAGTAAACAATTGGAAGTTCGCAGCAATTAATTCTTGATGCGTTAAGTGTCTTCAAAAACTGCGAAAGTTCTATGAACAGAATACAATGCCTTGTTATCGTTTATAACCTCTTTTTTGGGTTCGTTTCCTTGCTCGGTGCATTTTTCGTGCCTTTTCTCTTTTACAAGACCGGTAAAAACACTGACCACACATAGCTCATCTCAATTAAAGGCTTCTCTCACCCCATGAAATATCTCGCGTCTCAATCACTCGCCCGAAGGTAATGTCAATATTGCACGATACAGTTGCACAATATTATCGAACGGCTCCGAGCCGCTCGAGGAATCCTCACCACGCTGCGTTTGCCTTAGCTCCACGGAGTACAATCTCCAACCTGAATATACACAACTGAATATTTACACGACATGATCAATTATCTAGGATCGATTCTTCGTTACCCGGCCTCGCCTGTGCATTTGCCAATTATCTGGCCGCGGTTCTAAACACTCTCCATGCACAAGATCCTTCCACAATATTATTTCACGATTATCCTTATCATGTCGAGCGCGACGGCGATTTTGCTCGACTTTACGTTCAGGTGGTGAGCGCGTGTCACAGTATAAACAAGCGAACAATGATGCAGTATTCGAAGTATCTAAATTATACTAATAACTAAACGGTTTCGAAGAAACGGTCAAATAGAAAATTACGTTCATGCTTAAAAACCACTGAAGTGCAAAAAAGATCTATTCGAGCAGACAGAATGTTACAAGGCAAATAATGGAAAAACATTCGGATGCAATGTAGCTAGAAAATTGACTAAATACCTATTTAAACAATAAATACCTATCTAAACATTTATTTTATAACCTTGACAATGGTGTATACCGGTCCTAGACCACAATGTGATTAAAACAAAAAGTTTGCTGTTAGTCCCACGGGTCAACACCGCCCAAACAAATACTCCACTGTCAGTCCCTAAGAACTGACACCGTTTGAACGAAAAGTTCACTGTGAGTCCCTAGGGGCAGACGTCGCGCTCGACGTGTTAATTCCAATTGCATTTGCTCTTTCGCAGTGCCTGGTCGCGGAGCTGAACATGTACGAGGTGCAGCTGAACGAGTACAAATTCGACATGGAGCAAATGGAGAAGGAGATGAGAGAGCTGAAGGGAAAGTATTACAACCAGAAGCGGAAGCTCCAGTTGCCGAAGTGCGTGTCGGTGGAGCCGATGCTTCCACCGGTCTCGCCCTACCGCAAGAAATTCTGCGGTGGTGGCTTCAACATGACGGTGTCGGCGGTGGCTTGTCGCGAACAAGATTCCGAGAACAGGTAAACAACGCGTTGGAAAGGATGCCGAAATTATCGCGCGACACCTCAGGCCACGCGATCCGCGGTTTACCAGAGAAGCTATCGTCCTTTGGGATCCATCGTCCTTTCGCCCTTCCATCCTTGGGCTACCTCGGCCTGCGAAACTTCGCGGTCCAACTTATACTGCCACGAGAACCGTGAGATTGTTGAACGTGGTCAACGTTTACGGAGCAAGCCTGCCAGATTTATTCGATCGGCGCGAGGATGTACTCAGTGGCCACCTGAATTTTCAGAATGTTAAGGCACATGGACTACGGAGAGAATTAACTTTTAAAATTTCACGAGCAGGATAACGAAACGATTCTTCCTGGATGCAGAAGCTTTTAAAAAGTACAAGTGTACGAGATCGAGGCTCGTCAATGTGACAGGGATCCTGTGTACACGTGAGAGTAAAGGATTCTATTATCAACAGCATTGTCGAAGTTATTGTTACACTTTCTATTGTGATTTCGACGAACAAATCAATTCTGTTCTGTGATCCATGAATACGGGTAAGTACTGTCGCGTCGTGAGTCTTCTGGGAATCAATGCCCGATTATCCGCACTTTTTTGCGCATCCACCTGGAAACTTCTTCTTCGATTGCTTCTTCAAGATACAATGCAGTATGCAGTATGGAAAGTACACTCGCTCTCGGTGATACCAGCGAGACGTGCTCGGAATATTGGGAACCGGTGCCAGGGTAGATCACCCGAGGGAACGAGATGGAAAATCGTTTCTTCAGGATGGATGTTAAAATTTCGTTCGGCCCTTCCGCAAGAAATCCTCGCGTATCAATACTATCTTGCAATATGTTTTGCTCGAGGCCTTCTTCCATTCCACCGTCGTCCACTGCGCCTTCGAAATAAAAGGAGATGGAGAAGGAAGGGTCTCCTTAAATTCCAGAGACAGACACATCCCCTCGAGATTTCTCCAGGAAGAAACAACCTTCTCGCTTGGGCCAAGGCTCGTTTACCAAGTGGAAAACGAATTTCGTGATTCACAGTGAAGCTCTCTTACGCGCCGCGAGGCGCCACGAGGTTCGAAAGGATACGAATGGGTAGAAGCGAAGATAAGATTATTCAATTTATTCCCTTAACCCGGCTCGTACTTTCTTAAGGATATCGGTGTGTAAATTCTCTCTCTCTCGGCAGACGAGGAGTGCGAGCGAGATTTTTACTCCGTTATGAGAGAGTGAAACGTGACTGGAATACGAGAGAGCGTGTAAGCGAGCTCACGCGTCGAATACTCGCTAAGAGAGTAAGGCGCGGATTACGGAGATCGAGTGATCTCGTAAGGTGAAGGCAAAAGAGTAGAGGAAGATTAAAAGAAAAGGGCGAACCCTTGGGAGAATCAGGTGAGCGTCGAAGATTCACGAGGACGATAATACGACGGTTTGGAGAAGTTTAGCTAGTCTGCTAAGTTACCGCAACCCTTCGGCCCTCTTGCTTCCTTTCTCGACCCTCTTAACTAAGAGCGATCGAAAAATATAGGGACCCTTTTCTCTGGGGTGCCACCAAGGGCTCGTTTCTTTCGCCACGGAAGTTTATCGACACTACGTGTCCGCTAATAATTTTTGCCGCGTCGTTTATTCGCTTTGCTTCTTCTCATTTTGCTCCGTACATTTTTTGTTTTAATTTTTTCATTTTCCAGAGGATCCGAGCAAAGTCTTTTCGGCCGAGTGGATAAGTGTGGAAGGGTAGTGGATCGAGTAATTCTTCCTTTTTGCAATTTTCCAGAGCACACCCCACAAGAATACGTTCACGGACGTCCGGTAGCAAGCACGCGCGGTCTTTGATACTTACTTTCTTTTCCGTTTTTAATTTTCGCGTGGCACGCGCGTAGAATGGGCCTCGAATTTCTCTCCTTGCAGGGCATTCGTGCGACTCCTTCTGCAAAAAGGGACGCGCGTTCTCTAATTATTTTCCTTCTTCCTAATTCTGCAGGAAACACGCGGCGAGAATGTGTTCACGAATTCTCAACGATGCGTTCGCTGATTATTTCCTCCTTCGTTAATCTTCCAGAGTGGGTGAGAGGGTGGAGCGCACACGCGAATTCTTCGGTGACAATTCGCTTGTCTCGCGATTATTTTCCTCTCTCTTTAACACTATTCCTACCACGACCGGTCAAATGACCGTTTTTAAAATTTCGATTAGAATTTGCTATGTATACTATGAATTTACTAGGGCTAGGTGGCACTGGACTCGTGCTTCGTCCTTATATTAACTGCACTTCAATTATTTTAAATGCACTTTACTGACCGGTAAGGCTACGGTTACTATGGATGCGAGTTCTGACGAAAATATGTTCTGACGAGTACGTCCGAAATCCTCGTCAGAACAAGGCGGTTACATTGTGCGCGTTTTCTGATATTCTGATAGTCAGTACGTTTCTGTCACCCAGCAAAGATGGACGAACTTGATGAATTTTATTTTCTTCAAAGTCCGCTAATGAAGTTATTGTTGTTAAATGGTGGAAAAACAGAGCATGTCAACCAGTTATTTTCTGGAAGAGACGACAAAGGAGAGTTTCAAATGTTATTTCAAGAATTGTGGGACCAACCGGAAAAGTTTTTCGAGTTTTGCCGAGAAATATCTCTGTTATGATCATTTTTGTCTCTCATATCCCACAAACACCTGTTCTCGTACACAAGACTGATCATTTTATCGCAATCCATGGTGAAATAAGCAAATCACTTAAAATTCAACGCACGAAGACACCCAAAATAGACGCAATTCGCACGAAAAAATCAAATTTGTTTGATCGCTCGCAGAACGCTCAACTGATTCTGACGACGTCGTGCATGTTCTGACGTGTTCGTCGTTGCCAGTGTAAACACTCTCATTGGAAAATAGGCGTTTGTTTGTTTGGACGAATTTGTCAGAACTCGTCAGAACACATTTTCGTCAGAACTCGCATCCATAGTAACCGTAGCCTAAGCCTATTAATCGTTTTTTTCCAATGCCATCTAGCATTAGTAGACCGACTTGTCGATTATGTCCTGAGATTCTCTCTTCTTTTTCTCGTTCAGGAAAAGTCTAGGGCGTTTCTTAGCATTAAATTTTCGCTGAGTGGATCACACAATGTAAATTTTTGCAAGTCTGGACGAGATCTTGTGTGAACGCGTTTATAAAGATATGTGTCTCTCTTTGGATGACGGCATCGTACCGATTCCAGATCGTCACTTGTCAACGTCTTGAGCACAAACGCACCACGAACCACGCAAATATTTATGTGGTGAAAACTGTGGATTTGTGGCAAAATATTTGTGTGGTACTCTAAATTTAACGCACAAGGCTACCTAACACTTTGAGTGCCGAATTGTGCGAAGTTAAGCGTGTGCTATACCCACTTGCATGTTGAGCTGCCTAACTCTGAAATTTCATTGTAAAATATGTCGATTGTAACTGAAAGAATCTAAGCAGTGATGAGAAAAACCTTAACAACACGAATATCACAAAAAATAGTAAATTATAACTTTTAAATAGAAAATTTAATAATTTTGTTGTGTGTGGTAAATCTCGAAGCAGGGTTCAATACATAGTCCAATGTTACACTTTCTGTATTCATAGCGCGAGTCAGTCTCATATATGCGTTCATACTTCATGGTGAACGATTTTGCCAAACGCATATATGTGTTCATAGCGCTCAAAAGGTTAAACACGATAAGAAGGATATCGAATCTTCCTGAGAATATCCTGGAAAATTTTCCACCATCGAGAAGAATTCCACTTCGTTCTCGAGAAGAATGTGTAACGAGTGAGAATTTTACAGGGACGAGATGATCGCCAGAAGCGGCGCGAACTTCTCGGTAGCCTCGTCGCGAGTCCGCGAAATAAGACGGCGGACGGAATAAATTTAGAACGGAAGTGGAAGATCTGCTCGTTGATGGCCGGAAATGCTCTATTAGTCGATCAGACGCTAATTGGCGCGCGGATGCGCCCTGGACTCGCGCCAGCGGGTCAGAGAAAATCGCGCGTGAAAGATTAAGGATACCTTTTAGGGAAGAAAAGTTTCAGAACCTGGGCATACACTCGTATTCGATATTCCATTCTCGGGCAGCTCGATTCTCATGAAATATTCAGCCATCTTTTTTTACGATTCACCGGAAGCAGAACCATCCGAGAGAAAGAAATATCTAGAAGGAAGAATAGTGATCGAAGAATTGGCAATTCTTCGAAGAGTCTCGCTCCTTTTTAGACTCTACGTAGAAAATCGTTTTCGCGCAGGAAGATCGATACGATCTCTCAGAAAGGGAAGGAAAAGGGGGCTAATTAGTTCGACTAATCAGTTCGTTGAAACACTTCCTTCGTGTTCTTCATTCTTCCAGGTCGTCCCAATGGTCCTGCGAGACTGCCCGAGTAGAATTTGAAGATCGTTCCTGTCTAGTTCAGATATAAAAAAAACGAGATTTACATCAGAACTGTCTATTTTTTGTGTGTAGTAATGGGCTTGAAATGTAACGGTCACTTCTACCAGTGGCTGCATCAAAAAAACTGGCTACTACTTAGATAGAAAATTTAAGACAGTAAGTAGCAAAATAAAATAAGCTTCTGGATAATTCTTTTTTTTTGCCAACGTATCGTTGTTCCTGAAACGCCGGTGGGTAGGTGTTCATTTGCTTAATGATTAATTGTATTTTTATTTAATTGAAAAATCTATTTTTACATACCTTCTTGTGTAAGGAGATTCGAGAACCTGAGACCTCTAGCTCACGGAGCCTGTTCCCTTACACATAGACCACAACTCGGATTGTTGCGTGAGACGTTTCGTATTGGATATACATATTTTTAAATAAATAAATACTCTTCGAGCGCCGTGCATTTAGAAAGAAACTCCCTACTTTTGTGCATCATGTCACTCTTGTCTTTCTGAATGCACGACGCTCGGAGAGTATTTATTTATTTAAAAATAATTCGACATTGCTAGTGCCTCGAACTCTTTGGAATATGTTGTAGTATATCTACAACTATCCAGAAAACATTTTATTTCGACGTGAACTCCCTAATTTTGCACAGCATCTCACTTTGCGATGATAAACTATTTTTGTTATAGTTTTTTCGCCTGAACTCTTAACATTTCATGCCCAGGATGTTGAACTCTTCGAAATATCACTCCTGTACGTTGAAAGATTCGAAATTCGGTGAGATGCAATCAAGCCATACGCGAAGTTCGCATCTCATTTTTTAAAACGAGATTTTTTGTGTAAATCATTTGAACTATTGTTAAAACTTGTAAGAACTCCTTGAACTATGCTGGATGCAAGTAAATTTGAAAACTTTTCATGAGATGCTGACAGTTGAGATGCTAGGTTCACACCGGTGTCATCAAGCCCGTGAGAGATCCACTGACTAATTTAAAAATGCTAGTAGCGATCTAGTAATTGGATTATATTTTCTGGGAAAGACGGCGCCATCTACTATCATATTTTCTATGCGATTACTATACAAGAGCTACATCAGAAAGACTGTCTATAAATTCTTATCTAGTACTGACCTAGCTGCCAGCTACAAAATTTAATCTAGTCAATACTATCTACTTACTAGGTTTCAGATCGGATGTACTAGATTCATTTCTACTCGGGTGTGTTCCCTTTTTCTTTTTTCGCTCTCAGTATCCTTTCTTTCGATTCGACCTATCGATCTTTTCGAGCCAGTACGAGCTCGTCCCTTGGATACAGATTCTCTTAGTCGTCTTGAGCGAAACTTCATACTCGAAACCTTCCATGATCCATCGAGTTTGTTCCATCCAGGATGGTTTAATGCGAGCACTATTGGTCCCGGTAGTTCGGCCTAAATCGATGGTGCGCGGGCGCCACGTTTCGAGATTATCGAAGCTATCGGAGCACCGGCATCGCGTATTCCGTTTGGCCACGGAATGCCGTCATCCGCGATATCCGATCCAATTTCTCAATTAATATCGCGCTAGATGGAAGATTCACGGTGGGGCCAGCCAATATTCCTGTCTCGTGCATGTGGTACCCCTGGGAGATTCGCAGGATTCGGAGGATGTCTCTACGCGGCATCGAAGCGCGAATAAGTTTCCAAGACGGTGAGATCTCGAAGGATTTCTGTCGATCGCTCGAACGATCGAAGCTTTCGTGAGAATTAATCCAATTACTTCGACGAGTTTAGATCTAATAATCGTGCGATTATTAGACTCCTGTGCATCATTCATGCATAATTTAGAGTTCAAGGACCTACTTCGTCTTGCCCGACGTTTTTCTTCATTCCACATTACGTCAGCTCGATGGACAGAATGGAAATGAGGTCGGCGCTAACGAATCGGCCTTCTATTAAAATTTAATAGATACGAATAAAGGAAGGTTCGTTAATTTTACGTTAATTTATTACAGCAAGAAAGCGCTCTAATAAGCTCGCTTGTAAATTAGTTCGGGGCGTTTAACCTACTTAGGTTAAATAATCCACTCTAATTCGATGAAATTCATTCGATATGAATCATCGAGTGGTCGTAGATTAATTAGAACGTTATTGAGTATGCTTGAATTAAGTGTATTGCTTATTTTAGCTATTTTGTTAACCCTTAAGGGGTTATATACACCTAGAGGCTTCGAAAAGAAGTCGTTTTTTCCGCATTTTTTTTAAAGAAATGTAAAGCGTGTATTTATTTGGGCATTTGCTAACAGAATGTACATTATTTTTACTATAAAAAAAATTAAACTTGGATTGAAAATATAAATAAATAGCGAAGATATGGCAATCAACGCAAGACCTTATTTTACAAAAGACGTTTTACGGTGCCAACTGCAGATCATAGAGGAGTTATCTGAAACAGACGGGACAAGAAATTTTTTAAATTCAATGAAATTATCTAGTCTTTGTCTTACTCGATTTTTAAAATATCGATTTTTAACAAAATGGCGGACAATTGAACTGAAAAGTGCGATGAAGAAAGGAATGATTTTTCCTCCAAAATTGCACTTTTCAGTTCAATTGTCCGCCATTTTGTTAAAAATCGATATTTTAAAAATCGGCTACGACAAAGACTAGATAATTTCATTAACTTTAAAAAACTTCTTGTCCCGTCTGTTTCAGATAACTCCTCTATGATCTGCAGTTGGCACCGTAAAACGTCTTTTGCAAAATAAGGTCTTGCGTTCATTGCCATATCTTCGCTATTTATTAATATTTTCAAACCAAGTTTAATTTTTTTTATAGTAAAAATAATGTACATTCTGTTAGCAAATGCCCAAATAAATACACGCTTTACATTTCTTTAAAAAAAATGCGGAAAAACGACTTCTTTTCGAAGCCTCTAGGTGTATATAACCCCTTAACGGTCGTAAGTCACTTCTCACGTGACAACAGTGCTTTGTCGCTGTGGTCGTATGTCACGTGGAAGGTGACAAGGTGGATATCGGTGTACCGACGTTTTTATATTAGAAGGGGGCTTCTAAATAAATTTACACTGTACTCTAATTAAACAAAAATAACGAATGACGATTTAAATTCTTAAGATAAGAATACATTTTTTTCAGTGTATAGTACTGAAGATTTTTCGCATATTTACTGAAACTAGCTACAACCTAGTGAGAATCACGTATGAAAAGCTAGCGACCGATAAGGGTTAATTAAGTTTGATGGAGTAGATTCATTGGGCACTAGCTTCGATCCAACCGCGAGGCTTACAGTTTGGCTTCGACACAATTGGTCAATTCGTTTCTGAACGAACGAACGGCGGTGCTCGAGCTGTTTACGGTTGACCGTACCGCACCAGTCGTTCCAGTTTGGATACCTACGTGGCTCTGAGAAGTGCGTAGGAGAACGACGTTAATTCTCTAATCCCACGAAGGACAAGTGCGACGACGGGCAGCAGAAGGCAGAAACGGAGAGGCCGCACGGTGGACCACAGAGGCGGCACTTAATTGCTCGTCTGAAATTCTCTCGCTGCCCGTTCGCGGTTCTGTCCTTAATTATTCCGAGCCATTCTACGGGTCTTATAGCGAGGGCATTCGTAGTAGGAGGAGCAACGAGTGGAAAAAGCGAGCAGCTGAAGAATTAATTGCCGCGAGATTTATTCCACGAAGGAGACCTGGACTGGCAAAAAGGATGATCGAAGGATCGGTTTAGGATTGAAGAAATTTCTTCCGTTGTTCTTAATTATTAGGAGATATATGCTTTGGTTTTCTTAGTGCGCCGTGCGGACGAGAGGTATTGAAGAATCGAGGTGGAAGAAAAAATGAAGAAAGGGTAAGAGTTAATCCTTTGGGTCATGAGGTCCTCGTATAAGGATATAGCGAATGAATGCTTTGAACACAGGGTGTTATGTACATATACACCGTGTCCGACTCTGTTACAAGCCAATATCTCCGTTATCGTTAACAATAGGTTTACGGAAAGTCGTCAGTTTAACGGGTTTAAACGGAAAATTGTATTTATAAAAAAACCTATCGTTAACACTAGATTTACGGAAGCGAGTCAATTTGACTCTTCCAAATGGGAAATCGTGCTTATAAAATGTTCCGTAAATCTAGTGTTAATGATACATGGACATACCCAAGAAATAAATTATTTGTTTCGAAGGGACGCATATTATAGAAGGTACCATCTTTTCTTCGAGCTCACATTTTTACAGATATCTAGGTCATCGATGTTTTTTTCAACGAGACAGCATATTTCTATCATTGTACCGTAATAACTGATATCCAGACGAATCCAACGATCCAACTGATATAATACAGTGATTCTCGTGTTTTAAAAGATAATGCGTGACCGAACGGGTTAAGCTGGTGCGAGATTCATTTGTGGAAGGAGAAATGATGGCTCGAACGGATCGTCGATAGAAATTGGCATTTAAGAAAAACTATCGGGTGAGACTTTGCTGGTCTCAAATAAGTATCTTCGAGTATTTGGAATTTGCGTCGCTTACGATTCTCTCGAGAAAATCGACCAAAGAAAAACGAAAGAGAATTCATTGGTGTAACATTTATCTTGAGAGAATCGTTCGAATTGGGAACTGGAAGCTGGCGTGGAAGAGAATTAATTGAGATAAAATGTATTACCGGAGGTGATGCTAAGAAACGACCCCGGGCTCTTCCTGAACGAAAAAAAGAAGAAACAGCCTCAGGACATAATCGACCAGTCCCTTTTTTGTCATCCTCTCGGAACGCGTGTTAACTAAAGAACTTTCTCTCCCTACGGAAACTCGTCTGGGACACCCAGCCCAAGAAGATTAGAAATCTCTCCCTATTTTTCTCCCTATTTCTCAGACTCTCCTGCCCGGTCTCCACCAGAACGTGTCCATTGTACTTTTTCGTTCCTTCGGATTCAGCCAATCCCTTTGATTCTTTCCAATAGACTCTCCCTCCAAGAGTTGCGCGATTGTCTAACGAGGTAAAATCGATTTCTACTAACATCCTGACAGGAGCCGGGGGACTTCCTCGCGAGAAGAATTTCTCGTGAAAAATGCGCGTCGGTCTTTCGTTCTGGTGCACCTTCCAGCGCATCGACCTGCTTCAGAATCTATCCATTACATTTGCTCATTCCTTCAAATTCAATCCCTTCGATTCTTTCGAGTAGAAGGTCCTTCGCGAGTTTTACGATTGTCTAACGATCGTAAATCGATTTCTCGTCGTGTCTCTGGTCCACGAGGTAGTGGACTTCGAATTTCTCGCGAAGAAAGTCCTGGTCTTTCGTCCTGGCGCACGTTTTACTTCGTCCAGTCTCATAGAGTGCGCCAATGGCTGTGACCGGTTCGTTTATAAATTGTCCTTTACCCGCTCAGCTTGTCGTCCGCCGTTAACCTCCACGTTGGTCCGGAGCTTTTTCGCAGCAGCTCTCGATGGCTCATTCTTACCGAAGAGAGCTTCGACCCTTTCAGCTTCATTCCACGAGCGCAGTGGTTCCCAACCTGTGGTCCGTCAGAATACAAGAAATGATCGGAGCGTTGAAAAGGGTCGTCCATCTTGGAGAGTTCCGGTGTAAAAAAGCTATTTTCTGTTTTCGCTTTCGTGATATCGCCTTCAGACATCTCATGCTCTTTTCAACGTCCCATTTACGCGAACAATGATTTTCTACTCTGCTCACTGTTAAAACTCAGCAACGGAATCGTTTAAATGTAAGTGACGATATGCGCGTTGTTTTAAGTAACAGTATTAAGCCCAGAATTTCGCAGCTAGTAAAGCAAATGCAAGCCCAAATATATGATTCATAGTTTAACACTAGGTTTACGGGATTTTTTTTTGCAAACACAATTTCACGTTTAAATCCGTCAAATTGACTTTCCGTAAACCTAGCGTTAAAGTGTTAAATACGAGGAGGTCTCTGACGAAAACTAGTTTTACCTAGTGGTCCCTGAGTAATAAAAGGTTAGCATTCGCGAAGGATCTCAGACGACGAGCAATCGACAAGTCTGTTTCCATTCGCCACGTTGACGACGATCCGTGAAATTTTCAGATCTGAGAAATCTACATGGCTCTCTCGATGCCTCGGTTAGCCAGCAGGCGCTCGTTAATGAACCTGTTGATGGCACGCTTTAAGAGCGACGCGAACTTGGCTTGCTTGGTCGTCGACTGTCCCTGGCTGGTGCCTTTGGTTGCCAACCCAAGTGGGTCTTGCATTTTGTATGTGTGTGCGTGTGTCTGTGTACTTATGTGCGAGTATACCACGCGCATGTGTCTTTATGCGTGCGCTTCTGACGCACTTTCATTCAGAGATGTGCTTAACCCTTTCACTACTAAGAGTGACACTCGCCACAAGACACCACTTACATATAACCGACGACTATAGCCACTCACTACAAGATGCAGCCTATACACGACGCATGACTATAGTTATTGGTCACAAAAATGGAGAAAGTTAAGAAAAGTCCTATCGTTCCGTTTACTTCGGTTCACAAACAATTTTAATTGTTATTGCAATGTTCGATTTTTTCGACATTGCTTTTTCATCGGCTTCTGGTGCTCAAATGTATAACATAGAGCAACAAAAGAAGCATTGTTTTTTGTTTCCTTGGAAACAAGACTTGTTCTTTACTAAATCGAGGATGCTGATTCCAAAAATCGAGGCCGTTCATTTGAATTGACTCCAGTTTTCAAGATATCCTCAGTTTTGTTTTTCACTGGTGAGTAACGTCTAATAACGTTATTGTTCCGTTTAAGATTAATTGCTCTGCTTTTTTTGATTTAGTTATGCGTTACGAACGAAATATTTATCTGTATAATAACTTGGTTAGGTATTAGGATTAAAATCATATTTGAGAACTGGCGACGACGACTAGACAAGTAGACATTTAATGCCAGTATGTGTTTTGCATACGAAGAAATTGTGTATAAGCGCGCGCATGTGAATTTTCTTCGTACTTAAGAAAACAAAATACTTTTAAAATCTCTGCAACGAGGCTGAACAAATATTCAAAAATCTTCCTTCTCTGACTTTAATTACATACTCGAGAAAAGTCGTTTACTTACATCGACATTCTTCTCTCCGTCCTTTGTAATACTCCCACGAACCACTCACAATGTATCTTTCTTTTGGTCGGACACTTGACACGGAAATGGACCAACAATGCCACACAGCTCCGCTTCCTTTCACCCACTCGCAAAATTCCAAGCGACTAAATGTATCCTTCTCCCTTATTTTCGCTCGAGCGACCTTTGCTACGAGACACGGAAGTCTGACCATTGGCGCGCGATCGGTCCAAAGGATTCCAGAGGCTGGACCATGAGGGAGAGAAAGTGGACGAAGCAGAGTAAGCGAACAACCGACAAACAGGCCGAGCACTTTAACTTCCGTTTGTTCATTCGCGTGTCCAATCGTCCGTGAGCTATATTCACCGCCTGTCTGGTTTCGAGGCCTGCACCTGTTGGATGTAGAAAACCTGTTGACATTCAAAGTCATTCGTCGAGGATATTTTGCCGAGGACGAAACTTGGCAGGATCCTTTGGCGACGCCAGTGAGGTCCTGGCCAAAGAATGTGGAATGGAGCGTAAAACAATTATCATTAGTCCGATGGACGTAGCTATAAAAAAGATGAAAGGCAACGATGCTCATTTATTTCATAAATGGAGCCAAGAACGGAAGTGAAGAACGGAATTAAAAGTACCTTCGTCCATTTAACAGGTGGCACCGAGCGCGAGAAAGAACGGAATTGCATGGGGTAAGGAAGAAGAAGAGCGAAAGAAAAAACTGTATTGCCATTTTATTCACGACCGTTTCGTACCCAAGGGTGGAAATAAATTTTGCACAAAGGTCCTGCGACCACCGTGGAAAGGACGAAACGACGTTTGTTGGTTTCGTAGATGAAACGAGAGCGTAGAAAGGGATCGGAGGAGTGAGAGAGGATAAAAAGGGAGTATTGTGATTTTATTCATGGCCAAAGGTCGCTTGCCAAAGGGTAGAAATAAATCTATGGTTTGCTCGCTTATGGGAGACCACTGGGCAAGTTTCTATTTTCCTTTTTTCTTTTATATATCATTGAAGAAAATCGAATTCAAATTCGGAACGTCGACGGAACAATCCTTCGCGTGGCTTCTCTTTTCTGGTGCAATTTGGAAAAAAATGTTTCGGTCCTTGGCTCGGTAGTGCGTGCCCGTAGCAGGCTTGGTCCATCGCGGATCATCGATACGTTTGTTACGGTTTCACTCGTAATTTTAGAACGCCATCGGTCAAACGAGCTGGGACGTTGAAATTTGCATAAATTATTGTGGCCTGCATGCTTCCACGCGGTGCTTCCCCAGCACGAGTTTATTTTGAAATAAATGAGATGCGCGGCTTTCGAACTATTTTCATTAGAACGTAATATTCGCTAGAAGTTACGGGCTATGTTGTTTAATTGTTCCATCCCGCGGGAGGATAATTATTACACGCTGAAACCCTCGGGAAGAAGCAGTGGTATTTAGTTTGAAAATTTCGCGGAAGTAGGTACGAGCGCGCTTTAAAGTGGAAAAATATCGCGAGCTAATTTCACTCGAAGATAAAAGCTGCCTAGAAACGAAAACTTCGTTCGTGTTAATCGTGTTATCTCCTGGCACGGTAACGAGAAGAATTTTGTTTGTATTCGAACGCTCGTTAGCAATGGGAAACTGCTTGCGCTAATGATGTTCTGTTGAAGAATCGTTAAACTAATCAGCCTTGTTGAATGTATGCATTACTAAATTCATTAAATAAGCGAATATTCTTTTAAGACTGGAAAAATATTCCGACACATTGAAAAGAAATTTGATTGCAGCAAATATCGAGGCTCTAAGTGCCTCGATATTTGTACGAATTATCGAGACAATCGCAAGTACCTCGGTGGATAGAAAAGAGAAGCAGAAAACTGGTAACAGGTTGAGGTGTTTGGTAAACGACAATCGTACCACGGACGAGATATAGGATAGACTTAACGTGTAATGTAGCTACCTCTTAAGTGATTGGATATGGATGTTTGGATATTTTTCTAGGCTATGAACTGACTAATGCTCTATAGTTTTTCATCTTTCTGTGTTTATTTAACCAACTTCGATGTTTTTACATTATATACAAATTTATTTTACATAAAATATTTACACACGTAATTTCACCCAATCGCCATGTCACTCGCGATGCACTGATAAACTTTTCAACATGACATATTCGATGTGCCAGCAAAGGTTTTCTTTAGGTAACGCAAGCATAGAATTGCTGGTGATATCGATGATGTTACCCCACGTTTATGTTTTTCTAAGCACCCAACAAACAGATATTAATACATTATTGCAAACATAAGCCTGTAGTTGTGCAAAATTCAGTCGATAAGCTGTAATCGTGACGAAACATTCGTAAAAATACGTCTACTATAAGCCTACGAGAAAAGATGATCCTTGTTTAAAATTAGTTCTTGATTTTTTCGCTTTGTATGGACGGAGGTTGTGACGTTAGCACTATAAAGTTTAGTGATGTTGTTAATTCAGTTTCGGGCCGCAAACTTCTGTAACACGTTAAGTCTATCCTATATATATCTCGTCTGTGATCGCACGGCATTTTGTTTCATGAAAGGAGGATTCGATTTTGCCAGTCTGAGCACGTTCGCGTTAAAGGAACATTGATCTCGTTTCCAGCGTAAGCTGTAACCTTGTTTTTCGCTGCGCCTTCGAAATGCGACGTGATGAAATGTTCTCCATGATATTGCGAGATCCCTGTGCCGTAGAAACTTCGACGAAAATAACGCGAGTTTGCGTATAACAAACTAACGGAAAATTAATAACCACGACTACTTTTCGACTATTCTCCAAGTAAATAACCGAGTCGTACATTATAATATCTCAGCGGAAAGTTGTTTTCGCGAACGAAATTATTTTTCATTCTTTTCCATATCTCGTGCATTTTTTCAAAAAGCTCCCAATATTATCTTCGCAAGAAAAAAAATTCAAGATACTCGCACGATTCTTCATATCTTTTTCGACTAACTTTATCTTGAAATGATTAAAATCTTAAAAAGACCTATAATTTATTGTTTATAACATCATTTATAACATTTCCAATTATTTTTAATTTTCCATGCTCAAGGTGAAGTGAAACTCATTGTGTAATAGGTCGTAGGAAAGATCTTCAATCTACCATTACTGAATGATAAAAAAAATATCTAGTTCCATCTAAAAAAATGTCGATGACTAACATCTCAAAAAGTATGACCGTGAAAATTTTTGTTTTTTACGGAACAGTATTCGCCCCCTGGCGACAAATAATTCTTGTCTATAACATTTCTTTCTATCATTAAAAATAAGAGACATATTCAAGGTGGTCAAGTTACTTCTATTGCATTTGGCACTGTGCTTGACTCTCATTATCGATAGAGAAACTATTACATCTTCTCACAACGTTAAACCACTAGAAACGAGAAAGAAGCTCACCCAAAAGTTTCAGCTTTGAAAACCTACGCGCATCTCGCCACGAAAATATCGAAGGTATAAGATGCACTTTGCAGATTCGATTGCAGTCGGCTGAGTAGCTTGGATTCGAATACCGGAGCAACATCCGGAGCCAGGAAGTCACTTTGGAGATTCGGCGGCTAGCTCCAACTGAATTGCATTCGACGAATGCATTTTACCGATGCATTTTGCCGATGCATTCTACGCTATCGAAACCGCCACGTGGTTCTGCTCGTTTCGAGCGCTCTCGCAACGGACGCCGTAAGATTCTTCGGCAAAATCTTCGAAGGCAAAGACGCGACGAGCTTCCCTTCCAGAGTTTCGCATTTCGAGGCGCGAGACCTCTTGCCACACTTTTCTCTCTCTTTCACATTTTTCCTCGCGTCTCATCCTTCTCGCGATACTTCCAAGAGAAGAGAAGAAACCGTCGGTTCCTCTCGCCGTCGATAAGGCGAAATTGCGAGCCGAGGCCTTTAAGCGTAGAAGCTTCAGAAGCTTTAAGAGCTTTTCCAGAATTTTTTACAATCCTTTAGAATTCGAGAGCGAGAGGATGGCTTAAATTTTTCTCACCCTTCTTCGTTCACGCGGCCTGCGCATATCGGCCGGGCTAAATTTTACATCCGCTTTGAACACGCCCCGACTACCGTTTCCTGGTATCTCTTCGGGGTAGGGTGAATTTATGTATAAAATTTCGCTTGGAATTTACGACCGGGAGATTCCATCGCTTTTATTGTGGCTCAAAGTTTCGGAAGTCACGGAAGTGGATCTCGCAGTGATTCCGTAGGCCTCGATGAAATTGTTAGACGCTCTTGGGGTTAATTCGATCTTACAAGGAGACCGCACGAATTGACCTAGCACCGATTTTTATACGACATGGTGCAATCGATAGGTCTTGACCAGTAAGAAAATGTCTTGACGGGTTTTGTCTCGGAGATGTCTCGTTTCGGAGATATGAAACATATGGACCGTTTATTTTGAAAGTGGTGTAAGTCCATTGAAAAAAAAAAAATTAACTATTTGTAAATATAAAGTTTACACTAAATTAATCACAAATTATGTGATATCTCATTTTTCTTAAAAAATGGACTTACGTCACTTTCAAAATAAACGGTCTATATGCTGAACGCGTTAGGGTAGGCGTAGGTCATTATAATCTGTTCACTGAAATATCTCAGATTCCATAAGTTTTAAATATAAAGTTCCATATACGAGTTATATCGTTTCGAGGCAACTATAAGATTGTCACGATGAATTGTACCATTGATCGTACCATTGGTAGATCCTATGATAGATTCAAATTTGTGGGTCAACTTACGGATATCGATGTTTATCGATCCTTCGGAAACGAGAGATTTCCGAGCAGTCAGTTTCGAATGAGTTCGAGAGAAACATTGAGACCAGTAAAAAACTAGCCACTCTACACGGCACGCACGTTATTTTATGATCAATAACTGTATACGTACATCATAAAATACGAAAAGCACACGCGTGCTATGATACCTGTACTCGAAAGCCAGGACTTCGTATCGGTGAATGTTTTGTAGAATATCACACTTTAGAAAATGACAGAAATTAAAAATTTATGTTTTACGTGTTATAAGTACTATTAGACGCAACAAATCAGTTCGAACAAATTCTGTGTTCTAATATCCATATATCGTCTTTAAATCCTGTACGGAGAAGTAACTGCGAAACTCTAAATTTGCTACGACCTGCTGGTACTCTCATCAACAAAATCTGCCAACCGCAAACCTGCTTAGACGATATCACAAACCTACGATTAATCTCAAGACCGAGACTTCCGCGTTCCAGTAGATTATTCCGACTGTTTTATCATTTTATCATGTCAAAGTTCGACGATTTCACGAACGCACTCGCATTTTCGCCATAAGTCTCACTAAGTCGGTCGTTCGACATTCACGACTCGCCCCAACATCTCGCCTCCACGATCGTGCTCCTGTGGAAGTGCTACTTTTGCTGGTGAGCCACGGCACGTCCGGCCACGAAGAAGTTTGGATCTCTCCGGATACGTGACTTCCGCCAACCACCAGGCCACTCCACGCGCTCCACCCTTTCTCTCCTTCAAAACGACAAAACGGACATTCTTTCGGTGGAATGAGAGAAGGTCGAAGGATGAGAACACTTGCACGCTCGTTGCTCTCTTCTAAGAGCGCATTAAAGCGCGCGTAAGAAGATTGCAATTGTACCTTCGTAACTGAGTATCCGCGTCTCGTTTAATTCGGTAGAAGATTTCGCAGAAACTTCTTTGCCAGTTTGGCTCACGAGACTAAGCCGCGGCAGAGAGTTTAAAGGTAGTTCGCGATCCTTAGAAGCACGTGCGTTCGATAGATTTTATTTACACGCAGTAGAAGTATCCTTATTGCAAGATGCTCCTGCGCTTGAGAAATATCGTGGAGATCGAGAGTAAGAAGATCGAAATGGAATGAAACTCCGGCCCCTTCGTGAAGCTTGATTTTGACAATGTACCATCCTTACGAGATACACCGGCTGTGAATGCTTGACGTCGGAGAAATATGAAGCACGAGGAATATGGCACGGCTAAGGTATAAAAGCTCGTGGGACTCGTACTAGCTGCGACATATCGTAGGACACGTGGTGCGGTGACGTAACGCGTCGCTCCTCGCGACAAAGATTCATAGTTCGGCATGCGTGATTAACGAGACAGGCTAGAATTTAGTGGTGCGCGTTAAAAATCGATAGTTGGAATTTTGAGGGGCCTGTCGCGGAGAGTACGGAAAAAAAAGGATTTCTCGTCGCGTCGAAATTACGTGGAACGCGCGATGGGTGAAATAAATTTCCTCGTCTACGAGATAATAAAGGGTGGAAATGTTTTACCATTTGCAATGTTACACTATACGTAAATCTAATGAAATTTAAAGTTTCATTCTTGTATACTTCTGTTAAACGAAATGAGCTAATGGAAGACCGTAGACTCATTGTACATTGAGTGAAAAAAATGGTTGGGTTTACTATACTCGCACTGTATTTTATAGTTAAATTCGGCGTCAAACATATTTTTATAGTTCACTTCACCATACAAAATATAGTATAACGAACGATTTATAGTGTTATCTTTGTTCTTGTTACCATATGTATAGTAAAATGTGATATGTGAATATAGTTAGTTATATCAGTATGTATGAAATATTCTGGTAATATTAACTATATAAAATAGCTACTTTTCTTACCATTATATATTTTTATCCATACTATATTTTTAGTTGAAATAATCATAGTTTTGGATAAAAACATAATATAGTTGGTTATGCCTGTATGGTAAATTATTACCGACATTTACCATAAATATGATATTTCCAACTATAATTTTGTTACTATGCCATTATAGTTACATATATATCGTATACGTTTCTCTCAGTGTAAAAATTCTCTATCCTTCGTAACAAATAATATTGTAGCAAGAGAATATCGAGTAAAAGTGTCTCGAATCATTCGGCCGATTCTGTCGCGGAGAAACCTCAATTCTCCATGCTCTCACTTCGCTTTCCATTAGAATTTTACGCCTCCTTCGAATTTTCGCGCGCTCGTCGTTGCTTTAGCACTCTTCGCACTTTTTACGACTCTCCGCGGAATCGACCACTCTTGACGTGCTCACGTTCGCGCGCTTTACTCGCGCGGAGGATGTTCCCGCGAGTACAGTACATCTCCTTTAATTTAAAAATTTATCTGGCCTCATAATAAAACAGTGGTCTTCCGGTTAACAGTTTGGAAAGGCACGAGCGTACCTACTCCCTCGTGAGCACCGTCCTCTTTTCCATTCCTCGTTTCCAAGGTCCGTCCACCGATTTTCGAAAGTTGGATCGGAATGCGCGCGGACGACGTTGACTCTTCGCAAGTTTTATTAGTTTTAAAAGCCCACGCGCTCTTGGACGGCGTAGACGAAAAATCAACTTGGTCCTCGGACGAGATTAAATCTCGTCGCGTCAGTTTAACGAGATTAAGGAGAGATTTAATTGAAGAATACCGAAGTCGGCTTTCTCGGACGAATTAAGAGATTAAGAGTTTTCTCGAATATCAGACTTTTTGGTCTATGTTATGTCGATGACGTAAGTCCAGAATTTCATTTCTCTAAAATAACCCGATACGTTTATTAACCTATGATTCAGAATGTTTATCTTGATACTATTAGGTGTGTGAATTAATTCGGTCCGTTTTTGTATTCCAAAAAAGACTTTATTATGACAGCACATAACAAAGTAATGACTAATCAAAGTATTTGCCATCGCTTGCTATTACTTTCTTCCATCTGTCGGGTAGTTGTCGTATGCCACGACGAAAAAACGACTCGTCTTTCGAAGCGATCCATTCATTGAGCCATTTCTCTATTTCGTCATAATTAGTGAAGTGCTGGTCCGAAAAACGTCGAAACCATTCTCTGCATGATTTATCGGTGGGAGCACTTTCACCATAAGCTTCTACGAGCATTCGATGAGCTTCAGCGGCTGTTTTCTTCAAATGAAAACAGAAGATTAGAGCTTCCCGCAAATGATGCTTGTCTAGCTCGAATTTAGACATTTCCGAATCAGATAAACACAGTGTTATTATCACAAACCCAAACTTTTTTTAACTGAATATTGTTGCCAGATGTTAAACTACAATATAAAGCTTTTTGCAGACATCGGAGGTTAGAAAACTATATAGTACAGTAATTGATCGCCAGATGGACCTAATTAATTTACACACCTAATAGATAGTTTGATAATTTATTGCTCAAGATCAATATTGCAGAGACTTTTGCACAAAGAAAAGAGAGCGAGAAGCCACGAGAATATCTCTCTTCTTGGCAACTTCCTTAAAATCGGTCGAATCTTCCGGCCCGTCCCCTGTCGCGTTCCACGAAAGATTTTATAGCTTCAAACTCAATCTGTATCCAATGGCTTAAGTGATCGCGCGCTCATCCTTCAAATAAAATTGGGCCAACCCGGAAGGGCCTTTACCCAACCTCTCGATCCTCTTCGCGTTACGGCACTCGCAAAGTCCTCGGGGACTAGTTCTATACATTATAGGCGAAGAATAAGAAGGAAGCGACGAATCGAGAAGGAAAAAAGTTTTGAAGAACGCGCGACGTCCCTCGTGTCGTTCGTCGAAGCGAGTTGAGAAATCGATTAGCGGACTAAGCGCGAGGTAACTTAATTTCTCTCAGGACGAATTATCAAGGGACGCTCGAGCCATCTGCGACTTTAAGAGCGACGAGGTACGCGTGGCGCGCATAAATGAGGAAAAAAAGATTTGCATATTTCAGGCGGTAGGTATGCAAACGTTATTCGGACAAATTGTCGGTGTTTACTTGGCCAACATTTACCCGACTCGCGCCCAGTCGGCGTATACCGGCGCGCGCTCCACATCTCTCTTCGCTCCGTGAGAGAATTTTCCTCTTCCTTTAGAAATACTACGAAATCCGTCTGGCAGGACGTGTGCGGCAGAGGCGCGTGTAAATAAATAAAATAATCGTTTACGCGCACCCGGTGGATTAGAGTTCGATGCACCATTCTGCTTTGAGCGATGGCGGATTTTCAATTCTCGTTCGCGTTACGAAGATGAGAAAGTTTGAATAGCGCGATCGAAAGGAGCGTTTTGTACTTTTAGATTTTGATTTACCCGCGAATTCGCACGCTCGTCGTAGTGGTCCTAGTGCACTTTCTCGAGAGAGGACTTTTCACGATTTTCCTTTGCGAATTTTCTTCTTCTCGTGGCGCCACGCGGGTAATTGCATCGCTTAACGCCCTCGCGGTGAAATGAAAATTGCGAGGGCCGACGATGCCGAGACGCGTACACAGGCGTTAGTAGGCGTTTTGCCTCGAGGTGTTTACGCTTCCGCCACAACGTCGATTCGAAATCTTCGAGCTTCTTTTATTCTCTTTTTACGGCCTGTTTTCCGTTACGAGGGCGAGAGAGAGAGAGAGAGAGAGAGAGAGAGAGAGAGAGAGAGAGAGAGAGAGAGAGAGAGAGAGAGAGAGAGAGGGACGGAAATAAGCTGCGTGATCCAGATTTCTTTGGAGAAATCGTGAACAAATTTATTGACATTTTTTTATTATGGATGGATTACACTGGTCCACAAGGTTTATTGCTAATTTTGATATTTCGAAAGAGTACCTATAAATATGTATTTTAAAACTAGTTCCAACTTCGGGTTAGCTCGAGGTTCTTTTGGATTTGAACAATAAGATTTGACTATATTTTCTTCGTTAGGAAGGAACTCTATTGTAGAATCTTGTTTTTCAATGTATTTTGATCTTTTTTCCTATAGCTGAACATCTTAGGAACATTTAAAACCAGATTTGTTTGGAGAAATCGTGACCAAATATATCGACATTTTTTCTTTATTACGGATGAATTACACTGGTCAACAAAGTTTTTGCTCTTGACATGAATTTTGATATTTCGAAAGAGTAGCTATAAATATGTATTTTAAGACTAGTTCCAACCTCGGGTTAACTCGAGGTTCTTTTGGATTTGAACAATAAGATTTGGCTGTATTTTCTTCATTAAGAAGCAACCCCATTGTAGAATCTTGTTTTTCAATGTTTTCTTATTTTTTCCCTCTATAGCTGAACATCTTAGAAGCATTTAAAATCCAATGCAAAAATTGACAAAGTTATAATTCTTTTAATGGATCAATGCGCTAGTAAATACGCGCTATACCAAAAGTTAAATCGTGCCTGGAATTCCTCCAGAGTATGAACGGGTTTTTGTTACTTTTTGTTCAGCTATGGGAAAAAATAATAAACATCCATTTGTAGTCTGCGAGAACTCCAGATACATTTTAACTTCACGTTGGGTTTTAAATGTTTCTAGGATGTTCAGTTGTACAAAAATTAAAAAAAAAAATGAATATAATGAAAAATTGAAGAACAATATGTACTTTTTCCCAATTAGCAAAAATCATTTCATGGGCAGAAAAAAAGTTAAAATTTGTTGGCGCGTGTTATAAATTTCTGATATATCCTAGAAGGCTTCGAAATAAGGACACGCGAAATTATACGCGTCTGCGAGCATGTTTAAAGCTGAGAAAACACAGCTTTACGTGTACATTTTCTAGCACTTGCCTTCTATCGACCAAATAAAGCGATGTTATATACAGCAAGATAAATCAAATCGCAAATTAAACTTTGATGATCTGCATTCTTAGGTATATATCATGCCTCCTCGTTGAGCGGAATCGGCGAAACACGTTTCTGCATGAATTTTTTGCGAGCAGCCTCCAAATATTGCCAGTTAGCGTGCCATACTCTCGACACGCGAGAAACACGCAAGAAGGTCTTTAAAAGTTCCTCCGAAGAAGTTAATAGTCAAAGCGAGATTTGCTTCGAGGATCAACGATATTGTCTTGCGAACAATCCGGACGAGATTAGCTCGAGGTCGAGTTAATTGCATCAAGAGAAATCTGCCCAGGTAGCAAAATTTCTCTTCTACTCGTAGTTCTTTCGTTTTTTTGACTTTGCACCCGACATCTGCCACTGTCGTGTTACAAGCGAATTTCAGCATTAAATTCTACAAAAATACGCGACGCTTTTCGAGCGCCCACTAATTGGAACGAGTGAGTTGGAAAATTCATGTTTGACAATATTCTACCGACACGATACTCATCCTGTATCTCTAGGAATTTCTTTACTATCTAATTTAATTTATATAAGAGATAAATAATCCACATCTTTAGTTTCATTAAGTTTGCAAAATAAATACGGGACATCAGAGATCCTCCGAGACGCCAACTCGTATCTGCAATTCAATTGGAATTTATGAAATTCAACGAACTACCGCTGCAACTTCATTTGCAATTCTCGAGGGCAATTGAATTTTCGCGCGCTTCTCTTCGCGCACCTTCGATTCGATTTTCCGTCGAGGCTATGCGATCGACGTAGTAAAAAAAAAAAGACTTTTTTTTCCAAACTCCTCGCATGCACGAGTGGCCGAGCTTTCACAATGGAGGAGCTCCCCGACAACCGACGTTATACTTTCACGGGCCGTTAATTAAATTGAATTCTCCGAGCGGTACACACGTACTGGCAACCCTCGATGCGAGATCCTACAGACGTTTCTATATTCTATATGACACTTGTTGCGGTATACGAGACCGTCGTATTTCTCTCGCACCCTCTCGCCTTTCAACCACCCCTTCACGACCCCTTTTTCCCTCATTCATCCGTATGCCCGATTACGTCGCTCGATCTTGTCGCGCCTGCAGAAGACTCGCCATTATTCAGTCCGAGGAATATTGAAGAACGCGAAAGCATTCGACTCTCAAATATATTCGAGGAATCCGATGTCCTTTTAACGGACGATTGAAAGAATCATTCTTGGACACGTATACTGAAAAAATTGTAGGTACTTTTCCATTAGCCGAGCGCAAATTTCGCTCTGGAAAAACCAATAATTATAAGCATTCTTTTCGGGTAAAACTGTTTTGTTTACAATTCATTAATATTTGTTTATAGTTGAACTTGTTTTGCTTACAATAAACTGTATATTTGTTTATAATTGAACGTTTTCAACTTTTATTCCGTTGAATGTTTTGTCATTCGCGTTTGGTTCACAAGTGGCGACATTTGCGCCCGGCTAACGGAAAAGTACCAAATTGTATTCTCATTTTAAGAATTTACCACTTAAGTTTAGAATATTTCCTACTAAAATAAGCAACAAGAGGATCTTCTTAATTCAAGAGTAGAATGTTCTAAACAGATTCCTCTAATCAAATATTGTTAACAGATATTCTTATCAGATATTCTTAACATAGTCTGGTAAAAAATTTCTATGGATATATTTCGTATATAATTATTGGAAACAAAACTCTTAATGAAATGCTTCACTCTTTATATTGTCGAAAATTACATGATCCATATTTTGAAATCGGAATTGGTTGAGAAATGTAGTCACGAGAGAAGGTTACAATTCATATATGTATACATGTATTTCTATCACTTGCAAATATTTCCATTAAATCGCCCAAATCCTCTTCTTCTAGCCACTTCGTCATTTCCTTATGCATACAATACAGCACACAAAATAATATAGTGCTCAAAATTACACAGAATTGCAAGAGGAACAAGATACAGGCATCGACATGTGCCGCACGCGATGTGTAACCCAACTTAACCTAATACTGACACGCATTGTGTCGGGACATTCAGATGGATTATTAAGAATATATTCCAAAAACCGTGATATCGATAAGAAAATCTTCTTATCTATTAAGAATATCTATTAAGATGAATTATTAAGTTTGTATTTTAAGAATATAATTTTTTCAGTGTAGCTTTCCCGATAAAGATGAAATGAGAATCATTGCCAACTATTCTCGTAGATTTTTTTTCAGTATCGATACCAAATTGATAAGAAGTGCGAGATTCGTAAATATAGTCGAAGCAATTTCTTACTTAATCGACTTTAATCAACGCGCTTCCACCCGTTTAATACTAACGTGAATTCCTTCGTCGAACAATTTTTGCTCTCGTAGAACTACCCACTGCGAGGCATTTAAACATTTTACGACTTTATACCCAATTATTCCACGGCCGGTGTTTAAGGCGAGGCTTTTACGAGGAGGAAAGAAGGCGAGACCCTATGAAAACTTTCATCCCCTACCAATTCCTCCAACCCTCTCTCGGAATACTTAAGCGAGAGGGGTGACGATCCAAAAGTACTTGGCAAGGGCGTGGCTGAGAATACCTTCGCGTACCGAAACCAATTCGCTTCGAGTAAATTGCGAGAATGTCTCGAAAAAGGGAGTATGCTTCCTGAGGAAATTTATTTACACGGGCCGATTGCACGTGCCCCATGATTTTTCTATGATGCTTCGATGTTTGTTCTGGAAGCTTCTTCGCACTTGGAGCGAGTTGCGCGCACGTTCGGACGCCCGGAAATATTTTTCTGACGCGGAGTACCATTTCCTTCTAGGTACGAGAGGATCTCGTACCGTCTACCCTACGTGCGCGACAGTCCTCGCATATATACGTTCCATGATATTGGAGATTCTTGACTTAGCCCGAGAGACGTCATATTTTATGGCCCACGCTCTGCTCAAAATCGCTGCCATAAAGTGGGAAACGTTGACGGTTTACAACTCGAAATGGCTCGGTTATAAACTTCGTAACTACGTGTTCGCATCCAGCGCCCTTTCACCCCTCCCTGACAAATTAATTAAACTATACGGGGTCGCGAAGATAAGCCGAAATTACGCGCCTCTCAGACGCGCACAGGACGACAATCGTGGAATAAGTTGGACCGAAGGACTCTTTGGAGATAAGGAAAAATTAGGAGCTTAATTATTCGCGACTTCCTCTTATCTCGATGTATTATTCTTTACTTCCACTACTGAATTTTCCGCTGGTTTCAGTCTAAAAATCAGCAATGATTTGTCATTCCACATTTCAGTAGACCAAGAGCATCTGTCACTTTGGAAATATTTAGTAAATGGATCACTTTGGTTCACCTACTCAAGGAAATTATTTTCTGGAAGAAGATAGACTCTTCACTATGTTTCTGTTTGGTAATTGTTGCAAGTAAGAAATACACATGTGTTTTATATTTCGTTATGATTACGGTAAATGGATTGATTTTTTGAAAAGAGATTAATTTTCTCTACGCGTATAGAATTTCTACGTCTTATAGAACTTTCTTTTGATAATTTTTGATAAAATCTACGATGTAACATAATATTGTTAACGCGATAACGCGACTCCATTCGAATCGGACAGGCGTCTTCCATGTTGTAACGGACCAGTCAGCTCATCCGACCACAATCGGCCAGCAACTGCTGCTCATTTCTCTACCACAATGTATCTCTTCCTACTGTCCGGATCGCGGTTTGATCTCTCGTTTCCGTCAACGTTGCCTGTGAGAAATTCCGAGCCTCCGTGCTGAAGGATAGTCTAGGATGGTACGATGGTTGGTACAGTACTGAGAGTCGCGAGGATGGGCCGAAGCATTTTGACGCGCTGAGAGAGGCCAGTTACGGATACCAATCCTGAGAGGGTGGACGTGGAAGTTGTGGAATGTTATGGATCGCTGGTTCCAGCAAAGTGTAAACGTAGCCGACGTCTATTGCACCTTCCTGCAGCTGACAGTTCCAATGGAGCTGGCCGATTGGCGTCTGCTAGGCCGGGTCCGCAGGTTCACCGATGCGAGATTGTTCGGTGAACTTCGAGGTACAGATTTAATTTAGCGACTCGTTACTCGATACCTTTTTTTGACACTGTTTCGTTGGACATTTTATTTTATTTGTGGCAATTGGCAAATGCGAGGTTGTTCGGTGAACTTCAAGGTACAGATTTAATTAGTGATTCTTGACTCGATACGTTTTTTAGACATTGTTTTGTTTGAGATTTCATTTTATTTGTGGCAATTGGCAAATGCGAGGTTGTTCGGTGAACTTCAAGATATATATTTAATTAGTGATTTTTGACTCGGTACCTTTTTTAGACACTGTTTCGTTTGACATTTTATTTTATTTGTGGCAATTGGCAAATTGCGAGATTGTTCGGTGAACTTCAAGGTACAGATTTAATTTAACGACTCGTTACTCGATACCTTTTTTAGACACTGTTTTGTTTGACATTTTATTTTATTTGTCGCAATTGGCAAATGCGAGATTGTTCGGTGAACTTCAAGGTACAGATTTAATTAGTGATTCTTGACTCGATACGTTTTTTAGACATTGTTTTGTTTGACATTTTATTTTATTTGTCGCAATTGGCAAATGCGAGATTGTTCGGTGAACTTCAAGGTACAGATTTAATTAGTGATTCTTGACTCGATACATTTTTTAGACATTGTTTTGTTTGACATTTCATTTTATTTGTGGCAATTGGCAAATGCGAGATTGTTCGGTGAACTTCAAGGTACAGATTTCATTAGTGATTCTTGACTCGGTACTTTTTTTAGATTCTGTTTTGTTTTACAGTTTATTGTATGCATTTTACTCTAGTCGACAAATGTGATGGATCTGGTGAGCCGTGTCTGCAGATTCACCGATTGGAATGTATCCTTCTGAACCTTAAGGTATTAATTCACTTTGAAACTGGTTATTATTCTTTGTATCTTCTTGTTTATTGCAAGTGGAACGTTGCGGTCGGCTCACGATATTTCTAGTTGATATGTTGGAATTAATGAAAAATAGATTTTCTTGTTACGTTACCAGGGCAACGAAGCCTTACGTTAGTTTTACGTTACCAGGTAACGTAAAAAAAGTCACGAAAAAAAGAAAATGCAAGGAAAAATGAACTATTGTTTGATGATTTATCTGATGCACCAAATAACACTGCGGACGAAAATGGACTTACTGACAAACAGACCTATATGCATCCTGGGCCCTGGAATTTCGTTGATCGAGCAGAGTGTCGTACGCAATGTGTTAAGATTCTTATAAGATTATTTATAAATTCCATCGTCCGCTATCTGCATATGAGATAAGAAGCTCGATCATTTACCAACTACACGTCTCTCGGATATTTCACAGGAAATTTTACAGTGTACCGTAATTCCGACGGGTACCGGCGAGCCAATGGCACCGAGAAGAGTCTCGGTCTCGCCTTTTACGATCCTTTTTACAACGCGGCCCGTGCGTACAATGTGCCACAATTGGTCCGTGCCAGCCTCGTAGTGGCTCCCACGATGCATCCCTTACTGGTACCCTCGTCCTCCATTGACCTCCTTCGCGTCGCCTACGGCAGAATTCCCCAGCTGAAGCAGCAATGCTAGAGGAAACATTTTGATGTGTGTGTGCGCGTGCACACGGATTCTCTCTCAGAGACAGCTGGCTGCGTTCGCAAATTGTGGAATGCTGCGTGAATCGGTCGATCAACCGCTTCGCCTTGCTTAGGTGCGGATACCGATGTTGATCATCGGTGCCACGATATTCCAGCAAATATTTCAGGGCGTTTTAGAATCCTGCGAACTAATTTAAAAAAACGCGTGAACTTAAATTATCTCTACAAGACACTGTCAGTCGACGAGCTCTAAACTGAAGTTTCATATCACGCTTTCATTAACCCTTAGTGTGCACATCTTTGACCCGAAAATTTTATTTCAATTTATATAACGTTAAATGAGAATGGCCCGTGGAATTGAATTTCTAATAAAAATAGAGGGTCATGTCCTCTCAAAAAGTGTGGAACATGGTCAGTTGTAAAGCTTTCTCAGTGTATCCGTGATAACCGTACGGAGTAGACGTGCGCACAGAGTGGGACCAGATTGATGATTCGCTATGGAGGTGTGCACACTAAGGGTTAACTTCTCCGAGGTTAACGAACAATGCATATTTTACACTTTACATGTCTCGTTCTCAATGTCATCATCCTCTTCTCTTTATCGTCACACATCCAATCCGTAATCCAATCTTTCATATTTCTCTTTTACTCGCGCGATCGAAAGCTCTCTCTCTCTCTCTCTCTCTCTCTCTCTCTCTCTCTCTCTCTCGGTAGAACGTTACTTTATGGAAGCACTGACGTCACGCGCCGCGGCGTATTATGAAATATTAATGCTACGTCCTCCAAGCGCAATTTTTCTTCCGCCAAGCCCGTGTGACTGGTGTCTGACTGCAGTCGGGACTGCTCCACTCGCGTGACTACCGCGTCGTCCGAGAAACGTGACCGACCTTTTCTCCTTGCTCTTTCGCGTGAGGATTTTCACGGACGAGCCGGGAGAATGGAAAGGAAGAAGGATAAGAAGGGAGTAGGAGAAAGAAGAAGACGTCACGAGCATTGCGGATTACATCCGGGCGTAGACGAAGCGAAATTATTTCCACGAGCCCACCCCATCGGAGGAAATTGCGATGTTTTAAGGCTGAAAATTCTGCGATCGAGCGAGCCAATCTCTTCTCGTTGCTCTTCCTTGCGCTCGCGATCCACGCCGGGTGCAAAAATTCCACCTGCTCTCTGCTTGCGAAGATAGCAATGTGGAAGAGCGTAAAACGATAGGAGACTATCTCCCGCGGATTGAAAAAATCGTTTTCCTTTTCTCTCCTTTTTAGGCACGGCCGTAAAGGGAGTGACTTATTCTTTCTAGTGCGTTTCATGCTGACGAATCATAATGTCACGGATTTAAAAAAAGATCATCTTCCTTTTTCTCTTTTTTTTTTTCTTAGTGCGTTTCACGCAGGCGAATCATAATATCGCGGATTAAAAAAAGTCACCTCCCTTTTTCTCTTTTATTTTTCTTAGTGCGTTTCACGCGGACGAATCATAATATCGCGAATTAAAAAAAATCGTTTCCTTCTCTCTCTTTTTTCTTTTTCTTAGTGCGTTTCACGCGGACGAATCATAATATCGCGAATTAAAAAAAAAATCGTTTTCCTTTTCTCTCTTTTTCCTTTTTCTTAGTGCGTTTCGCGCGGACGAATCGTAATGTCGCGAGGTATCTCGTAAGCGCGGATGCGCGACTTAAGACTCGAATTATCGTTACGCAAGCTGTCTACGCACAGCGTTGAAAAAGGCTCGCGAGCTGTAAGATAAAAAACGTTTAACGAGGCCGCGCGTGCGGATAACTCCAATCGAAATCCACTCTACTCGCGAGGGTAGCAATACGAAAGAGCGTAAAAGTTTGAATTTATAGTTCCGCGAGCAGAAAATTGCAATCGAGCTCAACTTCACTTGCGCGGATAGCAATATGGAAAGAGCGTAAAACGGTTAGGAGAGTTGTCTCGGCTTGGATTTTGCATTACGCTTCCCTCGTAGATTAAAAAAGAATCCTCTTGCTTCTCCTCCTCTCTCTTTGTTCTACAGATACGTTTTACAAGCACGCGAGTCATAATGTCGTTAGTACGCTTATAAGCGCGAGGATACGCGGCTTAACTTTCGAATTATCGTCTCGCGAAACTCTCTACGCACTGTGTTGGAAAATGTTCGAACCATCCAGATGGGAGACGTTTGTCGAGTGCGCGCAATACACTCGAGCGAGGCTGTGCGCGGAAAATTCGAAGCGAAATCTACTCGACTTACGAAGCTAGCAATGTGAAACAGCGTAAAACGTTATGAGAGTTATCTCATGGCCTGGATTCCGTATATTACAATTCTCTACCAGCTTAAAAAAATCCTCTTCGCTTCTTCCAACTGTTCTCCTTGCACGCGCTTATAAGCGAGGATACGAGGTCTAACTTCCGACTTTATCGTCGGGCGATTGGAAAATTCCTATCGACCTTAGCTTACGAGGGTGGCAGTATGAAAGAGCATAAAATGTTACGAGTGTTATCTCAGCCTGGATTTCGCATTACATTTCACTCGCGGCTTAAAAACGTCTTATTGTCTCTCCGACAGGTTTCATTCACCTCGTCCTTATCATTCGAAGAGTTCTTTGTTACTGCAATGACAAATGCGCGTTGCATCCAATGAATCTAGTCGCACAACACGACCAGGATTAATTCCGGCGACTTGTGCATGATAATAGCTGCGTTCTTTTTACACGAGATCTCAGATAATTTCAGCTCACTTCAGTTGGCGGTCGTTCTTTTTTATTGACTCACTTCACAACTGATGTGAAACTAACAATAAGTGAGATTTTATCCTGCCCCCTTACCGCAACTGCCTTACCCCTCAAATTGTCTCAAAATGAGATCTCACAATCAGCTCTTTCTACGGTTGTATAGCGTAAGTGTGATTCGGCGGGGATGCGCTGCAATAATCTGAAGTAAACGCCGAGTAATACCTATACTCGCTATTGACCGTTCTTTTAGAAAAGTTCTTAGATCACATAATCTCACCAAATCTCAGCTCAGTTCGGCTCAGTTAATCTCAAGCTGAGATGTAAAAAGAATGCACCTAATGTCACCAGTTCGCTTATAAGCGCGAGGATACGTGAGCTAACTTTCGATTTTATTGTCCGACGACTGGTAAATTCCTATCGACCTCAGTTGACAATATAAAAGAGCACAAAACATTACGAGTGTTATTTCATCCTGAACTTCGCATTACATTAGACTCACGGTTTAAAAACATTCTCTTCTCTCTCGACGCGTTTCATTCACCTCGTACCTATCATTCGAAATCTCTTTGTTACTATAACGACAAATGCGCGCCGCCTCTAATGAATCTAGTCACACAACACGACCAGGATTAATCCCGTCGACTGTGCACGACAATTTCGCGAGTTCGCTTATAAGCTCGAGGATAAGAGCCCTAACTTTCGACTTATCGCTCCGCGAACTCTCCTCGCCCAGTCTCGGTAAATGCTCGCGAACTGCCACATGAACTGGAGACGTTGGCGAGTGCGCATGGACAAAACGATCGCACACCCACGCACGCTTACTCGTAGATTAAAGCGCGTTCCTCGACTGTCTGTCTCGACAGTTGCGAGTGCTCGCGAGGTTGATGTAAATTACGCGCAAATGGTCGATGGTCGACGAGCAGGGAGGAAGCCGAGCAAGAGGAGAGAAGGTTGAAGGCACCCGGAGGAAACGAAGGGATGGTAAATCGCATAATTTCGTGGTTAAGCCAAGCGAAATTGCGGCGGTGCTGCCACAGCCGGTCTAGACGCCCTCCACTCGAACCTCCGCTCCGCTAATTATAGCAGCTGATTCGATTGTCTTGCCCTGGCAAATAAATTGAAATAAACCTCGACTGCCCAGGAACGGCCGTCGTCCCCGAGAAGGGTTCGACGAGGACGAGAATCGCCTGTGGTTTTCGTCCTTTGACGTGTTTTTGGTCCTACGTGGACCTAGGCTTGGACGGTGAGAGCCTTTGACCCTACCCTGGGACACGAGACTCTCGTAAAACATACCGTAGAAGGACATTTGCGACTATCTCCGAGAAGCGTGTCCGGTTTGCGTAAAAATTTGGAAAATAATTAACACTATTCCTACCACGGTCGAACGTTTTTAAAATTTCGATTAGAATTTCCTATGTACAACGTAATTGCATCGCCTTTAAATTTCACGACTGTTTCTAAAATATACGTATAATACATTTTTCAATTACGTTGTATATAGGAAATTCTAAATGAATTTTTCAAAACGGTCATTTGACCGGTCGTGGTAGGAATAGGGTTAAATGGAAACTTGATGAATGATATTGGGCGAGGATAAACGTAAGAGGACTAAAGTGAAGATGAATGACGAGAAAAAGGATCTTCGTGGTTGTTCTTAGTTTGGTGATTAATAAGTTAAGTGTCTTTGTACAGAATATCTTTGCTTCTCCATTCCTTGAAATTTTTCTTAAATATACCGGAATACGTTGCAGCGGTAGTAACAAAAATTCACCATAAAGTCCCCACCCTCTAATCTCCTTCTTCCAATTGGCCGCCACTTTGACTATGGCTTATTTTTAACCGCGAGAAAGGAGAAAAAAGAAAAAAAGATCCGGGTCACAGAGAGTTAACTCCGGCTTCGCCGTTGACCCACATACCTAACCGTTTTTCCACGAGATAGCAAGCTTCTATCCCAAATTCTCTGCACTTTTCCTGTATTGGTAGCGTAATTTTCACGAGACTCGCCACAGTGCGCGAGCTTCACGGTGTACGTGTAGATTAGGGCCCGTGCCGTGAAGCGGTTTAAAGAGATCGAGCGTTCCTTTTGGTGTGGATTGGCGTCTGGCAAAAATTTCTGCCAATCAGAAAAAATTGCGCGGGTTCTTAACGACCTCAAGCCGATGAGAAAAAAATTGGAACGCTTGGCTTTCATTCTCAGAGTACTTCCAACCGACCTTGGAGAGGTCAGTGGCGAGTGTAACGCACCGATAAGCGCGCTACGACGCGTGGGTACATCGGCTTTAAAAAAAAGGTGTCGGTAGAGAATATCCTGTTATTGTCCTTTCCTGTGGTGCGTGGGCAGTTGCCCTTTAAACACAGGACACGCACGCGCGTGATTGCCTCATTAACGCGTTCCAAGCCTTTTTAGTTTGGCGCGAACCCATTGGATCCTATAACACGGAATACTTCTTTTTATCTTGGAAGCGTCGAGAAAGAGAGTGGCTGAGAATGATAAAGAGAAATTCTCGTGACACGAGTCCACGACGATAGCCTTGAAGGTGTGCCTCCTAGTGGGTGAATTTCCAAGGTGTACGCTCGAGAGAAGGTGAAAGAATATGGTGGAAAGTGTTTGGTTTATGCAAAAGTTTATCAGGTGGTTGGATAGTGTAGAAAGAAATAAGAAGAGAAAGAATCTTTGTAGAACTTCTTACAAGGATTGTTGCTCTTTAACGCATCGTTGATTCGATCGTTCGATCGAATAATTCTCGAGTGAATAGTTTCGTGAAATTAAATTGTTAGTACATTGGAAAAAAAAACCAATTGAAATTTAGTGCGAAAATACTAACGAATTTAACTGCAAAATATACAACTGCAACGAATATAATTTACTTAAAAAAAAGAGAACGACTAAATCAATATCCAAATGAAGAACTTGATAAATAAGCTAAGAAGATCCTTTCTCTCCGCCGAGGGAGCAGCTCGAGCTCAGAAGCAATTCTTCGGAATTGCATCCTCTTGACGCAAGAAGAATCTTTTCTACGGTCTCTGCTCTTATAAACGTCCAATTCTAGCCCCAATCTGCGAGTTTTCCTCTGCGGAACTAGAAGAAAATATCCAAAGCATTGCAATCATCCTGGAAAAAACTCATTACCATTTTCTTCCCTCGCCCTCTTGCTATGCCACGATCTAAACAAGATAAGGCTTGTGTGACGAATGACATTCGCCTTCGTCGAGAACGAGTGGGCGGACGTGCTTGATCGTCACCCCTCGCGGAGTGAAGATCGTCGTCGGACGAAGGAAGGGAAAAAAGTGGAGGAGAAAAAGGGCGTGTGAGAGAGAGAGAGAGAGAGAGAGAGAGAAGGTGTGTGTGCGCGTGTGTGTGTGTGCGAGAGAGAAAGAGAGAGAGAGACAGAGAGAAGGTGTGTGTGTGTGTGTGTGTGTGAGAGAGAGAGAGAGAGAGAGAGAGAGAGAGAGAGAGAGAGAGAGAGAAGGTGAGACTGAGAAAGAAAGAAAAAGCAGAGGGAGAAGACAACGACAACCCCATCCCCGAAATCAATCAATAGCCGAAATAAAGGAACGAGACTGGGCTCTCTTCTTTTCATCCACGACGATTTCTCTTTTTTCTCTCACAGTCAAGTGTCATCCTGCGACTAGTCTCTCAAATTGCGCTTGATCCGTGACGAGAAAAAAATCAGCTTGCGAACGATGGACTCGTTGCAAAGTCATGATTAACCCATTGGCATCGTGAGGAAATATGGAAAAAAGGCCCATATCACCAGACATTTTTTCCTCTTTATATTTAAGTAAAAAATCACTAGAAATGAAAAAAAAACTTCATATTTCAGGTTCACATGATTCCGATTAGTGTGACTAGAAATTTGAGCGTATATATACGCTCCGGTGACGGTGACCAGGAAAATTGAGCGTATATATACGCTTATGATGCAAATGGGTGAAATAAATAATTCTCTTTTTCGCTTGTCTTTCGACACCTGCTGTTCGAGAAACCTCTTTGAGATTTTTAAATACTTGGCAAGGCTTAGGACGCTTCAAGGGAGGAGTTTATTGCGAGGTGGACGAATGGATGGAATTAAGTTAGCCAAGAAAGATGTCCGCAGTCGAGGAAAGCGTTCCTTGGAAGGTAGCCAGCTCCTCGTCAATTCTATTCACACGATCCTTCCGCCTTTTTCCACAACTTTTTCCATCCCTTTACGTATGACCTTCGTCATTCCATCCCCTCGGTGACCTACTACCGACGTTACCCTCGCCCTTCGTCACTGATACGCACTTGTCCCTAATCCTTCAGTTATGGTCTGTTTGCGCGTTCGAGCTAACGCTTGTCGTTAACGTTCTCGCAAACCAGACAAGAATTTAACACGCGAATCTGGTAAATGGTACGATAAAGGATTCCTTTCGTCGTCGTGGAGAACGGGTGACGAATGACGAGTTTGTTATTCTCGAGTGAAATTAAAGAACGAAGTGAATTAGAAGTAACCGGTTCAAACTCAATGGATCGAATTTGGTTCATTGGCGAGTGGTGTTCTCGAGTGAAATTAAAGAACGAAGTGAATTAGAAGTAACCGGTTAAAATTCAATGGATCGAATTTCGTTTGATAGTGAGTGCTGTTCTGGAGTAAAGTTAAAGAACCAAGTGTCTTCGAAATTTTCATCTGCGCTTCGTAACCGTTTAAAACCCAATGAATCGAATTTGGTTTGATAGTAAGTACTGTTCTGGAGCAAACTTAAAGAACCAAGTGACTTGGAAGTTTCCTTCTACTCTTCGTAACCGTTTAAAATCCAATGGTTCGTAGCTTCGTATAAGTTTACAAATTTAAAAATAGGAACGTCTGCGATACTTTTTCGTTCCTCACCATCGTCCTGCTTAATCCTTCGTACTCGTACGAGGAACTCGAAATCCCTCGAATCTCTCTAATCTCTAATTTCCACTGCGCGCCACCTGAGCCGCCCACGGGGTCCCACAGGCCTCTCCAGCTCCGACAAATTTCACGCCCACGATTGCGACTCACTATTCTCACCACCCATCCACCCATCCACGCCCACAATTTCCATGTGGATAATTCCATTTACGTGTTGCGCGCACGTCGCCGTGTAGGTACGTGAAATCGAATAATGCAGCATAGGGGCTTCTGAGAGGGGTGCGCTTAAGGGATGGTGGCGAGGACGAAGGCGGCAAGGAAGGAGCGGAACTGCTTGCCACAACTACCGCGCGGTCTTAGCTGGCTCGTGCATGCGAACTCCGTAGATCGTCTCGGTGGATGTGCGGTGTGTGCGGCCGGAACTGTCAAACCAATTTCACGCAGTCGAAGTTGGCCCTCGAGATGTCGAAGCGACGCACGGAGGTACATGTAAATTTCCCACGACACACGCGCACACACGTGGCGCGAACGACTAATTGTTTCAGACGTTCCATTAAAATCGACGGGCCTGGTTAAATCGACCGAGACGCGTTTACAAGCCTGCGCGGCCGCGGACCACGTGCGGTTTGGAAAAATGATCACGTGCACTTGTGATAAATGCGAGAAGGCTACGAGTGTTCACAGGTGAATGGAAAATTGAGAGACTGTAAAGTGAGAAAAATGTTGCAGGATTATTTTGAGGACGAGGATACACGCGTGAGATCAGGGTTGGGTAGTAACTTGCTATAAACTTAAAAGTTAAGTTAAAAGTTAATAACTTTTAACTTAACTTAGTTCATTTTCAACACGTTAACTTTTAACTCAACTTTAGTTATTTTTTTATGTTAACTAATTAACTTTTTTCGTAAAAGTTAGTTTTTCGGAATGTAACGATTTAGATTATCGAGAGTTCTCGATAACTACTAAATAGTTAGCGAGTAACCCTTTGCGAGAATTATCGATATCGGTGGATAACTATAGTGATATTTGCCCTTACGGAGTTACAGAACCCCGGCACTGATCACAGAAGTGAATGGAAAGTACATTTTATCTCATTCTTGTACATACAGTCATGAGCAATGGTGTTTTCCTTTCACAGTTGGGAGCTGCCCCAGGCCGCCCCGACTATAGATTTTCGGCATTGACAGTGAATTTCGGTATGCACCCAGTATCTCTCACTCACTCTAACGCAAGTGAAAGTGATAAGTATCGCATAATTAAAAATTTTTGTTATGGCTGTGTGATATTTCTTGTGCTGTAGAAAGAACGAGATACCATAATGGAATTCGAACTAGACAGCACGAGTCAAACTGATGATCTTGCAAATATCAATGAGAGTGACAGTGATAACCTCTCATTGACCACGGACAACACTGAAAACAAAATGTTGTACACTAACATCGCTTGACAAGGACAAGTAAAACCCCACTACTAAGATTCCTTAGGAGAGGAAACCGAAAGATTGTTTAGAAGAGGAATCCGTCCTTCTTTTTAATTCGGGGAAATTTGAAACCAAATTTTGCTTGTGTAATAAATTGCCCATATTGCAGATGGAGGATTAACTTTTAACTTTTAACTTAACTTTTAATTAAGTTATTTTTTTTTGCAAATTAACTCAATTAAATTAAAATAACTTTTGACTGTTAACTTAACTTTTAACTTAACTTTTAATTGAGTTAATTAGCCAAGTAACTTTTAACTTAACTTAGTTAAAAAAAAAATTAACTTACCCAACCCTGCGTGAGATTGACTATCGTTTTATAGTGGGTACGTATGGTGGGAAGGATGGAGTGCAAAGTTATTGTTAGTCGATTGTGAAGAGCGTTTTATAATTTGGAGAAGGATCTTAGTAGTATGCTGGTAGAGGTTGAGTTTCTTTTTTGTTCGTCGCGAAGGGCTGTTTTGGAAAGGATGGACGGAAGACAGGAGAATGTAGATAGAAGCTGCTCGTATCTTTGATTGTCGAGGAACGTTGGTGGGTGATATATGGAAGCTATCGGGAAACGGTATGACAGACGTTTCCTGTGTAACTGCATTACGGCTAGGCAAATGAGTAATGAGTAATCTCGATTCTCTCTGCTGTCTCTCTCTCTCTCTCTCTCTTCTTCCCTTTCTCTCCCGTTAGTTCTCAATATTCGTAACAGCAGAATCACAAATTTGCAGACCGAAGCACTTCGCGACGTAACACGCGAATGGACAAAAGTCTGTTTAAGAATTTACACAGTACTCAATACCTACACACAGTATCATTTCTGTTAAAAAGAAAAAAAGAAAGTTGACTTGAAAATGCAAGGTACGCTTGCAATTACTCTGTGTTTATCTATCGGTCGAAATAAAATTGCACGTCGATTGGGTACTTTACGAAAGAAAGAGAAAAATGTCTACAAAGCAAAAACGATGTTCGGTAGATTAGAACTGAAGTATTATTTCTGTTAAAAAAAAGAAAGTTGATTTGAAAATGCAAGGTGCACTTGCAATTACTCCGTGCTTATCTGTCCGTCGAAATAAAATTGCACGTCGATTATTTTACGAAAGAAGGAAAAAAAATGTTTTCGAAATGAGAAATTGTTCTGCGATCACACTTCCTGAGAAATGAAGAGACTCTTTAATTGCCCACAAATTTTCACCTCTTCTTATTACCTTCTTTGGCGAAGAAGACCGAGGCGCGTGCGCGCGACGAGTCGAGCCACTCCGAGGAGATTATTTCCAGACAAAGTCCTCGTTATCGCGCTCGACTAATTTCCTCACGCAGTGGTACGAATAAACCTCTAAGCTCGGTGAACGAGCAGGCGTATCCGTGCCAGTTGCGCGGTACCAGTGGCAGCCCTCGCGAGACTTTGAGGAACGCGATCTCCTCGTTACCATTTCAGGGTCACCAAGAGTTCTCGCGTTTGCTTCCAGGTACGAGAGCAAGGCGAAGAGTACGAGGAGAGCGAGAGACGGAGAAGAAAAATTTTCTCTCTGAATTTCGCGAACATTCCTGCCTGCTATCACCATCACGTATCCCACCTTCTCCTTCCATCTGCAAACATTAAAATTCACCTGTCAGCACTTCCGAGGTAATTAGTTCAAGAGTGAAGATTCGTTTAAGGATACACATATTTGGCCAGGACAAATTCTCTGCTTGGTTTAGACAATGAGAAAGGATATTCGAGGGTGGAAGGTTAGATCGAGTAAATTCGAGATTTTATTTGCGCGATTGTACGGGCCCCGAGAAATGTTTCTTTCAGGTTGCTCGTCGAGAAGATATGGCTGGATGCTCTCTTAATTATTTTCGAAGGCGAGAAAGACCGTGAGTTGGAAAATTACGTAAAATTAACCGATATTTCGAGATTAATAGACACGTCGGTGTCTGGTTCGATCCGTAAGTACCAACAATTGTCTGCCACCTATTTCAAGGATAATTGGAACCGATGAACTTTTCAGTAAACGAGCATCGACCCTTAGCAAATTATACACTTTCTTAAAATATCTAAGAAACGAAGAAGCTCCGAACCAATTCTCATATTCGTCAAACAAGCTCGACGCGTCGACGATATCTAAACGCGTTCTGCTATCGTGGAATCACACATCGTGGAATTTGGTTTCTCGTGTTATTCGACGAACACGGAGGCCCATGAAACCCACTGGTTCCGGAATTTCCAGATAATCTTGATGGACACTTGCGGCCACCTAGGTCGATATTAATTTCGAAATTGGCGCGTCGATTTAATCGGCAGTGGAGGGTTTTGGAAGCCGAGAAGTTAATGGCGAAAGGTCAGCGCAATTTTACGGGAAAGTATAGGCGTAAAAGGGTGGTCAGTGGTGGAGGTTGTATTGGACAGGGCGTTGAAACGATCCCATCAAAACCTGCCGATTGAAAGGCTTACTCGGTTCGTTGACCTGTGCCTGCTTCGTGACTCGTTCGCTCGTGCTTTCTAAACGAATGAAAAAAAGGAGAGAAATCCAATTGGTCAGTCAGGAACCAACAATTTCTCCGTGACGCTCCTCAACCCCGTGGGCAAACGTTACCCTAACCTCAACTAATTAACGGCAGGATCGATTCTGTCAGAGTAAATTATCAGACGGTAAATTAATTTCCGGGTATCTCATGCGAGAATTGGCACGATCGATCAGGCAGTTGGACTCACCAGAGTGATCGTTGTAAACGACGCGTTAATTGGTAGAACGTCTTGAAGGCACGAGGCTCGGATTCTTAGTTCAAGAAGTCTTCACGAGGATCTCGAACTTTAAAGTAGCAACGTTCGCTTTCTTTTACGCGAGCCAAACGACTGTGGAGAATATTCGAAAGGAAAAATTACGAGTTTCCTTAGAGGATCGTGAAACGAGAACTACTTCGGATTTGGCGGTGTTCTCCGATAGCAAGAATCGATGCTGAGCAGCCATGGGCCATTTCCAAAATCACTTTATATCCTCGCAAAAGGAGAGGACGGGTTCTCGTAAATTTCGCAGTAGTCGAGCGAGCGCAACTTTATAATTCCATTGGGTCTTCGGACGCAAATATCGATCCCTCGCTATTTCACCAGGCTAAAGCGTAATGGAAGCGTAGAGGGTGTCTCTCTCGAGATATCGAACGAGAGAGAACCTCCAAGCCGAGAAGGCGATTTCTAATCTCACTGGTTGGAGAAACGAGAGTCTTGCGTTCGCGAGTAATGGTACCTTTAATTCGTAGGGTGTTGGGTGAGATTCTTAAGTCGATCGATATTGTTCGCGTTAGAAGGATATTAGCGAAGGTATCCAACTGTTCTTAACCCTTTCTGCTATTACGACGTGTTCAGCTCGTCGTACAAATTTTGGACTATTTATAGGAACAACGAGTTTAATTTGTGATATATATTACGAGGCACTCTTGCAAAATGAAATACGAGCGCAGAGGAGTCAGGAGGTGGAGGCAGCCGAATACAAATTTCATTTCTTGATTCTTTGATTTATTTTGTTTCCACCATCAATTTCTCTATTTTAGATTACTAACACACAGCGATACTGTCTGCACGATTTTTTTTATCCGTAATTAGTGCGCCATAATTTTTAGTTTCGATTTGAAAATAATCCTGGGATGATTTTTATTTATGTGCAAAAGATTTTTATTCAGCTGCCGTCTATCCTTTCGTGCTCGTTGCATATCGAAGCGGAAAGTTTCATGAGCGAAGGTGCTGATAGTTTGAACTTGAATCGTGAGAAATTGCGTCGGTAGTTTGGACCCGAGAACTGCCCTACTCTCGCGTAACGGAATCGGTTAACCTTTTGAGCGCTGTGAACACATACATACGTTCGACAAAATCATTCATCATCAGCTATGAACGAATATATGGGCATTCATACAACCATTCAATCTGGGCTATGAACGCATATGTGGATATTCGCACAACCATTCAATCTGGGCTATGATCGTGACATATGCGTTCGAATAAATTGTTCACCATGTGCTATGAACGCATATACACTGAAAAAAAAAGCTGTTGATTCAATAAAAAAATGCGTTGATTCAATCATACGTGTGTGTCACGGGCTGCCATAAACATTTGTAATTGATTCAACATTGTATGTCATTGATCCTAATAAAGTATAGTGTGAAACAATGATGATGCCATCATTAATTCAATAATACATAATGTTGTATCAAAAGCATATTGAATTGAAACAATATTATTTCATATTATGTAATTGGGACAATCCTCGTTATATGATTGAAATAACTACATATGCAATTGAATCAATGAAGTTTGTAATCAGTGCCGTATTATTCAAATGAATAATAAATATAATTGAAACAAATATTTGTTTCATTGAAGTAATTGAATATATGATTGGTTCAATCAAATTTCTTCAATTATGCTATCTTATTGAACCAAGTACTTCTGTAATTGACACAACGGTGTACCATATTTGTTTCAATCGCATTATAATTGAATCAACGAAATTAATTCCAATCATACGGATATCATTGAATCAACACTTTTCTTTTCTCAGTGAATGGATACTCAGACAACCATTCAATCTGGGCTATGAACGCGCATATGCGTTCGACAAAATCGTTCACCATGGGTTATGAACGAATATATGGATACTCACACAACCATTCAATCTGGGCTATGAACGCGACATATGCGTTCGACAAAATCGTTCACCATGGGCTATGAACGCATATATGGATACTCACACAACCATTCAATCTGGGCTATGAACGCGACATATGCGTTCGACAAAATCGTTCACCATGCGCTATGAACACATATATGGGTATTCACACACCCATTCAATCTGGGCTATGAATGCATAAATGGGTTCTCAAACGACCATTCAATCTGGGCTACGAAGGCACATATGCGATTGATGCTTGCAAGTTTAGAGATATAAAAACATACAAAAAATGCGTTTAAGCGTGCTGTCATGCAATGAAATTTCAAAGTTATCAGCCCAGCATGCGCATGGTCGTAAAAAGTGGACAATCCGCAGTACACGCTTCACTTCACACAACTCAGCGCTCAAAGGGTACTTAAGTAGCACAGTTCTAAAATTATTCCAGAAAGATTCTTCGACGAAGGCAGAACTTGGCCAAAAGGTGAAAGATACTTCTGCTAATCGCAAAATTCTTCAGCTTGGCCAAAACTCTTTTCTGAAATCATTATTTCTTTCACGGGACGTTTCAAGTTTCTTTCTTTCTTTCTGTCTTGGCTTCGTCTAGAGAAATTCGAAACTGTTTTTCCGTTTCTCGCATTCGTGGCAATTAATTTGTGGGTGGGTGGCTGTGCGAACAACCGAGTGGCAGCTCGCGCGCGTGCACGCCACCGTTTTAACACTTGTTGCGCGCCAGACTCGAACTCGAGGGAAAATCGAACGGCGGAAAATTCTGGAGACGCGCGCGCGCGGTCCAATTCGGAGAGGAAATTGAACGTCAAGAAATGCTGAGAGCACGCGTGCGGTTTGAGTCGGGAATGAATTGCGAACGTCGGATAATCCCGAGAGCGCGCGAGAGAGAAGGAGAAAATCGAACGGTGGAAAATTGCAGAGACAGGCCAGTGCGTTCACAGTGGAAGACAAATTGAAGATCGGAGAATTCCGTGAATCAGCATCTATTCGTGATTCGTAGTTTGCTTAGAAAAAACTCTCAGCTTTCTTCTCGAAGAAAAGTCAACAGAACAAATTTGAAAATATTTCCTTCTACGAGCTCAGTAGATATCAACCGAGACTATTTCTCTACTCCTAAGAAGAATAATTTGAAGAGGTATATGGACCGTTTATTTTGAAAGTAAGTCCATTTTTTAAGAAAAATGAGATATCACATAATTTGTGATTAATTTAGTGTAAACTTTATATTTACAACTAGTTAACTTTTTTTTTTCAATGGACTTACACCACTTTCAAAATAAACGGTCCATATGTTGAGAATTAAATGCTCTTTCGTGAAGTGCTGTAAGGAAAAGTATTCGAGAGGTAAAAGTACATTATTACTAAAATAAATAAAAAGGATGAAATGGTGTTTATCCCTCGTGCCAAAGACTCGTTCAGTTTACTCGTTTTTGGAAGGAAAAATCAAAGCACAGGGTAGATCGCAAACCGACCACGAAACGTTCCTTCGGACTTTTCGGTGAAAGATCGCCGGCTCGTCGCTCCAGGGAAGAAAATTTGCAAAATGCTCGGAGAGGATAAAAAAGTTCGTTCACCTTACTCGATGAACTTTCCTAACGGAATAATGCGCAGATACCGCGCACCGTCCAGACTTTTCGAAGCGTACCACGGACCAGGGAGGTTTCAACTCCTGAGTGAAGAGAACTAGTGGAAAGGAGAATCCTGTAACGTGGAAGATTAAATTTTCTCGGGCGCAGCTGATCTTCGACGATCTTTTCCTTTTTATCTCCTTCTTCTTTTCTCCCTTCCACTCAGGATTTGAAAGGAAAAGAAGAGAGCGAATATTGCGGTCTGGTCATCCGCCAGAAAAATCATCGAATTTCCAGAATCTCTCGGCACTCATCTCGATTGACGATCGGATGAATTGTGTTCTCTTGACTTCAAGAAAAGAAAAACCATTTGATATCCGACCACGGGTAGAATTTACCGATAAAGAAGGGTCTTCGTTTAATCGGAAGCGCATTGACTTCGCGGCTCATTAACTTTTACGCTTAAAAGCACTCTTCGTTATTTCCAATCGGCTGAATTGTATTTTCTTCAATGGAAGGTTAAAAAGAAAATCCATTCGATGTCTATTCACCGGTAGAATTTACCGATAAAGAAGAGTCTTGGTTTAATCAGAAGCGCATTGGGTTTGCGGCGCATCAAGCTTATCGCTTAAAAGGGTTCTTCGTTATTTGAGGTCAGGTGAATTGTACTTTCTTTAATGGAATGTGAAAAAAAAATCCATTCGATATCCATTTACCGGTAGAATTTAAGGATACAGAAGGATCTTGGTTTAATCAGGCGCGCATTAGGCTTGTCGCTTAACCCATTTGCATCATTTGGAAAAGTGGAAAACTGGTCCGTATCACCAAACATTCGCGCATCGGTAATAGTGGCCAGGCAAATACCACGCATGTATGCGCTTCGGTGATAATGGCCATGAAAAATTCGCGCATGTATGAGCTTATGATGCAAATGGTTAAAAGGGTTCTTCGTTATTTTGGGTCAGGTTAATTGTATTTTCTTCAATAGAACGTAACAAAAACATCCATTCGATATCTATTCACCGGTAGAATTTACCAATAAAGAAGAATCTTGGTTTAATCAGGCGCGCATTAGGCTTGTCGCTTAAAAGGGTTCTTCGTTATTTGAGGTCAGGTGAATTGTACTTTCTTTAATGGAATGTGAAAAAAAAAATCCATTCGATATCCATTTACCGGTAGAATTTAAGGATACAGAAGGATCTTGGTTTAATCAGGCGCGCATTAGGCTTGTCGCTTAAAAGGGTTCTTCGTTATTTGAGGTCAGGTGAATTGTATTTTCTTCAATGGAATGTGAAAAAAAAAATCCATTCGATATCTATTCACCGGTAGAATTTACCGATAAAGAAGAGTCTTGGTTTACTCAGAAGCGCATTGGCTCACGGCGCATTTACTTTCCCGTTTAAGTGCCCTTTTCGTTATTTGGGATCAAGCAAATTGCACTTTCTACAATGGAACGTTAAAAAAAGATAATTATCCGTGCGATATCCGTCCACCTCAAAAATTCTCAGATAACCGATCATTTTGATTTAATCCAGAGGTCGGCAGAAAATGCACTTTTCGGCCGATTTTCAGATGACTCCGCCTACCGTCCACCTCTTTTCCATGATACGCCGCGCGCATAGACTTATACTCATAGACCGCGCATTCTGTGAGAAGCGTTGAAGACAACATGATACGAGAGAGCAATACTGGGAGTGAGCCTGTCTCTGTCTAACTCTCCAGTTAGTGGGGGAATAAGGAAAACAGGAGAAGAGCATACGTTTACGCCATAGACTTATACTCATAGACCGCGCATTCTGTGAGAAGCGTTGAAGACAACATGATACGAGAGAGCAATACTGGGAGTGAACCTGTCTCTGTCTAACTGGAGCGTTGGTGGGGGGAATAAGGAAAACAGGAGAAGAGCATACGTTTACGCGTATAAACGTTTAAACGTATATGAACGTATACTCGCGTTTAAACGTTGCTCTTCTCCTTTTTTCCTTATTCCCCCCACCAACGCTCCAGTTAGACAGAGACAGGTTCACTCCCAGTATTGCTCTCTCGTATCATGTTGTCTTCAACACTTCTCACAGAATGCGCGGTCTATGAGTATAAGTCTATGGTTTACGCGTCTAAACATTTAAACGTATACTCGCGTTTAAACGTTGCTCTTCTCCTTTTTTCCTTATTCCCCCCACCAACGCTCCTGTTAGACAGAGACAGGCTCACTCCCAGTATTGCTCTCTCGTATCATGTTGTCTTCAAAGCTTCTCACAGAATGCGCGGTCTATGAGTATAAGTCTATGGCCGCGCGTTGCATTCAAGCCGGTCCAGCCTCAGGAGCGTAACGTATTCTCCGCAGAGTGGAGCCATGGAAAAACGCTTCTGCAATAGTACCTCATGGGTTACGTGGAAAACTATCGGAAATAAATATCAACAACAAAAAAAGCACTTCATAAAATAAAAAAGTTTTCACCTCTCTTTTGCTTTTCTATGGCTCCACTCTGCGGAGAATACGATACGCTCCTGAGGCTGGACCGGCTTGAATGCGGCGCGTGGTGTATCAAGGAAAAGAAGGGGACGGTAGGCGGAGTTTTCTGAAAATCAGCCGAAAAGTGCATTTTCTGCCGACCTCTGATTTTAGGTAGGCGTCCACATTTTCCCATCGTAAGTATCGGACGCATCGCATCAAACGGATTATTTTCTTACAATGCGTCCACAGTATCAGCAGCGATCGGATTTGCCGACTCAACTACCAGCAATCGGATTGCCGACGCCACTTTCATTCGGATTTTCGTAGTGAGAGGTAGCGTAGTGTTCGGTGGAATGTGCAAGATGGAGGAAAACGAAGAAGAAGAATTTGTTGCAATTGCTTGTTTGTTAGCAGAAGAAGAAGAAGAAGAAGAAACAAAAGCTAAATCATTTAAAAAAAGAAAACATAATATGTGGGTACACGATATATTTAAGAAGAGATCTATATCTCTTTATAGTCTTGCACAATTGCAATTAGTTGTGCCGCGTCCATGCTAGAATAACACGTGTCAACAGGACGATAATCGAAGGTAAACGGCGGACGACGCGGAGCGCGCGGAATCCGTCCACTGATCGTCATTTCGTAGGACGTCATCCGCACGCATCGCAAAAGTTGCCCATCGGAGCATCGGCATCGGCATTGCCGACGGGTAGATTCGTGCGATCCGTACGATGCGGATCAGAGGACGCACTTGTATTGTTTTCTATACAAAGAATACTACGATCCGTTTGATGCGATGCGTCCGATACTTACGATGCGAAAATGTGGACGCCTGCCTTTAATCGCAAGCACCATCAGCTCCCCGGCTCATGAACCTTCACGCTTAAAAGCACGCAACGGGGTAATCTCACGCGTGGATAGCGACGCGCAACCTCAACTTCTCTCGGATTATATCGGAGGGTGTAAAGAATTCAGCAGGCAAATAGAGAAGCTCGGTGGAAGAGGTTGTGGTAGTCGAAATTGGAGTAACTGGAGAAGCTGCGTCAGCCCGAGGGAGATCGCAGGCCTCGATGCATAACGAATGGCAAGCGAGCCTCGGAGTTTTCAATCTTTGGCAAATGGTAAACGATCGGGGGAGACCCGTTCGAATTCACTTTGCCTATTCCCTCAGGGGCACCTTAGATCTAATAGTTTCCGCGTCGAGAGGGTAGCTTTGGAGGATCCCTCGGCGACGGAGAGATTCAACTTCATTAATGTGGTCGAGGGGGTGTTTATCGTTGGCGTTCTCGAGATCGACGAAGAGGGGCGTAAGAAATCATTTCTTTTCCATTGCTCTATGGGGTAAACTTGTCGCACGTTTCTCTCGGCCGTTGTGGCTTTTACTTGGTAAGACCATGCATCGGATTTATATTAATCATTAATCTACGTACATTTTTAGGCACGACCGTGAAGGGAGTGAATTATTTCTTTTTACAATGAATCAGTTGTAAGATTCTTGAGTAGCTAGCATTTTTAAAAGGGCGCTTCGAGGTCGCAGATTATTTTAACAGTAGATTAACCAAACATTTTTTATAAACACTATTTCCCTTTTGAACCAGTCAAATTGACTGGTTTCGGTAGATTCAGTGTTAATTTCGATTCCTCGATTCTCGATTTCTTGAAATTTTCATACACCCTGGAAAATCGGTCGGCGAATCTTTTGCACTACTCCAGTCGACACCTCAAGAGGAGAAGAAACTCCGAGTCGGTAAATTACACAAATCGAAAGATCTAGAATCAGTTCTCCCGCATCGATACCTCCTCGTTGAAACCTGCTCGAAACTTTTCCACGATTCCGCTTCGCTCCTCGTTTTAGCAGTCGCTCGCGAAACTTTCCGATTTTACGACGTTTCCTGAAAACACTCGAGAGCAAGAGAGTTGGGTGAGCACGGGGACACGTGAAATTTTTAGAGGACCTTTTTCAAATTACTTGAGCGCTGCGCTCGTCCGTTCGTTGTGGAGTGCACGCGCGCGAGCGATAAAGACAGCGCGCCGAAAATGGAGAGAATGAAGAAGGGACGGTAACGTGGACGAGGGACTCGCGCGAAAAGTTCTCGTCGCTGTGAATGTCGCCACTGTCATTTACAGTTTGTTCTTCGAGGGTGGACGAGGAAGAGGAAAAAGCCGAGGAGGGGTGAGTTTCTCGTGGGTGACCGCTCGCGAGCTTTTCCGCGAGGTAGTCGAGAAATTAAAGCGTCGTGCGAGCCATCTCGTCTGAACTTCCTTCGTCGAGGTCTGAACTCGCGTGGAATTTTCTTGTTGCTAATTGTGCCGGTGATTGTGATAGTGGTCTAAGTCAATAATTTTGAAAAATTGATTTTTCTAGTTACGTAGCATTATTGTCATCTATACGATTGAAATACGGAACGATTTGTGAACCAAACTTTTCTGACTTATTGTTAGACCACTTTCACAATCACCGGCACAATTGTGCTTCGAATATCACAAAGAAGAGAAGTGCTGTAATTAAGGGTTGAGAATAACGCGGAATTGGTGAGCCCTTAGTAATCGAGACAACAGAATAGTGTGTTCCATGCGAGCTTTTAATAATCCAATCAAAAGTGTATTCGTTGTCTCACGAAGAAGCGAGCTTCTCGTTGGTGACCGCTCGTGAGTTTTTCCGCGAGCTAGTCGAGAAATTAAAGCGTCGTGCGAGCCATCTCGTCTGAACTTTCTTCGTCTACGTCTGGACGAATAATTCACTCGCGTGGAATTTTCTTGTTGCTAATTATGCTTCGAATATCACAAAGAAGAGAAGTGCTGTAATTGAGGGTTGAGAATAACGCGGAATTGGTGAGCTCTTAGTAATCGAGACAACAGGATAGTGTGTTCCATGCGAGCCTTTCATAATCCAATCAAAAGTGTATTCGTTGTCTCACGAAGAAGCGAACTTCTCGTTGGTGACCGCTCGTGAGTTTTTCCGCGAGGTAGTCGAAAAATTAAAGTGTCGTGCGAGCCATCTCGTCTGAACTTCCCTCATCGAGGTTTGAACGAATAATTCACTCGCGTGGAATTTTCTTGTTGCTAATTATGCTTCGAATATCACAAAGAAGAGACTGCTTTAATTGAGGGTTGAGAATAACGCGGAATTGGTGAGCTCTTAGTAATCGAGACAACAGGATAGTGTGTTCCATGCGAGCCTTTCATAATCCAATCAAAAGTGTATTCATTGTCTCACGAAGAAGCGAGCTTCTCGTTGGTGACCGCTCGCGAGTTTTTCCGCGAGCTAGTCGAGAAATTAAAGCGTCGTGCGAGCCATCTCGTCTGAACTTTCTTCGTCTAGGTCACGAATAATTCACTCGCGTGGAATTTTCTTGTTGCTAATTACGCTTCGAATATCACAAAGAAGAGAAGTGCTGTAATTGAGGGTTGAGAATAACGCGGAATTGGTGAACTCTTAGTAATCGAGACAACAGGATAGTGTGTTCGATGCGAGCTTTTAATAATCCAATCAAAAGTGTATTCGTTGTCTCACGAAGAAGCGAGCTTCTCGTTGGTGACCGCTCGCGAGCTTTTCCGCGAGGTAGTCGAGAACTTAAAGTGTCGTGCGAGCCATCTCGTCTGAACTTCCTTCGTCGAGGTCTGAACGAATAATTCACTCGCGTGGAATTTTCTTGTTGCTAATTATGCTTCGAATATCACAAAGAAGAGACTGCTTTAATTGAGGGTTGAGAATAACGCGGAATTGGTGAGCTCTTAGTAATTGAGACAACAGAATAGTGTGTTCCATGCGAGCCTTTAATAATCGAATCAAAAGTGTATTCGGTGTCTCACGAAGGAATGAACTTCACCTGGCTGTCTACTCGCAAGCTTTTCCACGAAACAATAAAAAAAATGAAATGGTCGCGTTTAATAATTCCACTCGCGTAGAATTTTCTGCAGTTAATTCTCGATTGTCATAAACGAGAGAGTGGTCTAATCATCGAACGAAAGCAACGCGAAATACCCAAGCCCTTGCTAATCGAGAGAAAGGGGGACGTTTCTCACCCCGAGAATCCTCGGGACGCTTTATAAAGACGTTCCGTGTCACGAGTAAAATCCAATCCTAGGACAAGGGAATTCCATTGAGATGTAAGCCAACGGTCTGCTTTCGCGTCCCTCGGCGGGCAATTCGATTGTGGAGGGCGGTTGGCTTTGAGCGATCGATCGAGAATTCTGACCGCGCGCCCTCGCGCAAGATTCTCTCAAGGAGATTATCCTCGTTAAAGATCGGACCCTTTAATTTCGAATTCGAAAACGAGACGACTTAATTCAGTCGTCTCGTTTTCGAATTACCCTTCGTAACTTCCTCCACCGCATTATCGTCTTTACCGTGCGCGAATCTCGTGACACTAAAATCTTTCCGTCTGCTAATCGTGTGCCAGGGCCAACGAGAGATTAGCGGTAATGGTAATTTAAGACCAACGTCTCGGAGAGCCGCGTGGCAATCTCTCGAAACGAAAATGTCCGCGATCTTTCTTCTACCCTCTCTACCTCCTTCCTATCCACAGACTCGTAAGAAAGCTCGAATTTTTTTCTTACATCCTTCCATCCTCGAGACGCGCTTGGGAGTCGCTGGTTGGAAAGGACGAGACGAATTAAATGGCCTCGTCCACGATCCTTCTTCTTCTCTTCTTCGTCCCTTCAACGTTCTCCTTCTCCTTCCTTCGTCCCTTTCCACGTCTAGCGCCGATATTAAAGAGCCACGCGCATTTGTCCGGATGAAAACTCTACTCCGTCACGACGTGTCACGTCCCCACGAAGGACGTCAACGTCCTTCGTCCCTTCAGTGAAAAAATTGTATTCTCATCTTGAGAATTTACCACTTATGTTTAGAATATTTCCTACTAAAATAAGAAACAAGAGGATCTTCTTAATTTAAGAGTAGAATGTTGTAAACAGATTACTCTAATCAAATATTCTTAAAAGGATATTCTTAACATAGCCTGGTAAAAAATTTGTATGGATATATTTCGTATATAATTATTGGAAACAAAACTCGTAATGAAATGCTTCACTTTTTATATTGTCAAAAATCACATTATTCATATCTTGAAATCGGAATTGGTTGAGAAAGTAGTCACAAGAGAAGGTTACAATTCATATACATGTAATGGGTTGTCGGAAAAGTCATGACGAATTTTTGCAACAGATGACGTTATACATATTTATAGGTCAGAAGCGGTGTCGCAATCGGCATAAGTGTTATATATTTTGATAGATAACAGTTTAAGCTTCATTTGAAAAAAAAATTAATTTGATTTGATTACGTACTTCAGTTTTTACATTAATTTGAAGATGGAAGAGCAGACTGTGCATTTTCGGCATATTTTGCTTTTTTACTTCCACAAAGGAAAGAACGCAAGGCAGGCTTGTGAAAAATGGCGTAAAGTTTACGGGGACAATGCTCTGCAAGAGCGTCAGTGTCAGAGATGGTTCCTTAAAATTTCGTGCTGGTGATTTTAACGTAAACGATGCTCCTCGCAGCGGAAGGCCCGTTGAAGCTGATGAGGATAAAATAAAGGCACTGCTTGAAGCACACCCAGATTCGACCACTCGCGACATAGCCGAGATGCTTAACATTCATCATTCAACCGTGTCTGCAACTTCGTCGTAGTATTAATAAATGAGTCTCGAAAATTACGCAAAAATGCGTCATGACTTTTCCGACAACCCAATATTTCTATCACTTGTAAATATCTCCATTAAATCGCCCAAATCCTCTTCTTCTAGCCACTTCGTCATTTCCTTATCCATACTTTTTTCACAACACAGCACACAGAATAATATAGTGCTCAAAATTACGCAGAATTGCAAGAGGAACAAGATACAGACATCGACATGTGCCGCACGCGATGTGTAACCTAACTTAACCGAATACTGACACGCATTGTGTCGCGATATTCAGATGGATTATTAAGAATATATTCTTAATTTAAGCATATATTCCAAAATCCGTCATATCGATAAGAAAATATTCTTATCTTTAACACTATGTCGTCCTGTGGCACCACTGTTTAAGTAACAATAACTTACAAACATATTAGCAAGTTTTTTGCTTTTATAAAAATTTGTGCCCTTTTATAATGACAAGCGAAACATTTCTCAGATCCTCGAAAAGCCACCGGCGCCAAGCGAAAAAATTTCGATGAAACGTGCGGACGGCATACTGTTAAGAATATCTATTAAGATGAATTATTAAGTTTGTATTTTGAAAATACGATTTTTTCAGTGTTCCAACGAGGAAAAATGCGACACCAGAGAATTACAATCCCAGCCCCGTTACAAGCTAACGAACGATGTAGTTTAATGCGGAATCGCTTAAATCGCTTACGTGCGATTCTCACGGAAGCCATGAGCCGAAGACGACCACGAGATGGAGGAGATGAAGGAAGATGCGGTTGGAGAAAAATTCTATTCTACCGAGCGATGCGAGTAATTTCTCAGGAGCGAATGCTTCCGGGTAATCGACCGCCTTTGTTTCTCATCGTGCTCGAAAAGAAATTGGGTTACCTTGCCACGGTGCTTCTGCGGCGAGAATAAGGCCAGAAAATATCCGCGCTTCGTGGCCCAAGAAATTCCGTACGATATTTGCGATACGGTGAAAGAAGCTTCGATGATAACCGTTACAAGAGAATCGTTCGAATCTCCTTCCCGTCGTTGATTTCAACTGTGGAATCGTCTTTCGAGAATTCGCACCCCAAATTCTCTCACAGATAGTTTCTTCTTGTTTCTCACGAAGAAGAATGCGACAAAGGGCGCAACCCTTTCGCAGGTTCTACCAAACCACGTTAATACCAAATTGTATCTTCGATATTTATCGATCCTGGATTTCTCGCCTCCGATCGCTTTTCTCTTCTACCGTTGAAATAAAAGCGTTCTCGTAACTGATTCAGCACCTATAGGAGAGGATGTTTCTTCAGCGGTCCTTCTGGCGCACTCTCGTCACCTCGGCTTTTCTTCTCCCAGGGGCGCGTCGCAGAACTTGGCGCACAATCAGATTTTCTTGGTAAGGAGGAAAGCGAAACGGTGTAGTCCGAAGATGGGCGAAGGTGGGGCGCGCAAAGTTAGCCGTGGCAACGTTTATTCCATCGAGAGGATATGACGTAAGCGCGCTCAGGAAGGAAGTTTGATTGCGATACGTTCGGGCGCCCACGATCGCGGATGTAACGTACACACGAGCGTATCGAGGGTGGGGATGTAATTAACGGCAATATTGACCGTGCCAAAAATCGATCGTCGAGATTAATTCGCGAGATATCGACAGCTGTCGAGCCCTGCGTCTCGTGAACAGAGACGTTAGAACTTGTCCTCACCTCCTCGTACCGATTTGCGTACAGATCAAGTCGACGTGAAGATTAATCCTCTTAACACTTTGACTGCCACGACGCAAAGTGGAGTATTTGTACCAAAAAGTTGGCCGAAAGTCCGAATATCGAAATGTGCTTTTAACTGACACTATCGCTGATTTTACAGAGTATACTAAATCCTACAACAATACCTTGCTTATTATATTTGTGTGTCTTGCCTTCTCATTGTCAGTAATAATTACTTGTCGATATCTGACGTTTATTGGAGCTGCGTGTGGAGGCAGTACTACTGCTATGTCACAGTAATCTACAAAATTGATTATACCGCCAGATGCACTATCTTACAATAATTTTTATCCGATGAATATTATTCCCGAAGGTATGTAGTTTATTATTATGTATATAAATTTAATCCACGTGTCTGTATGCTTTTTTTAAATTATTGAAAGTATGAGCATAATTCTGATTATATGTAAGACAAAATCAAAAATTCAAGGGATGTTTAGTTACATTTCTAAATCTTTCTAAACAGAAATTTTAATACTACTAGATTGAATATACCTTCTTGTAACGTACTATAAGAAAAACAACCGCGGATGTGCTTTTTATGCCTTTTTTAATGACCAGAGACATTATTTGCAAGATACGGAAAATATGTACAACTTGTCTGTAATGTTTATTATTCGTGTCGAGTATACACATAATAAAGTATTATCTAAAAGATCACTAAGCTTATTATTGTATATATCTTTATAAAAGATTCTAGCAAATCAAAAAGAGAATTGCAAATTTCAGAGCAATAGAGGTTTTGAAAACGAATTTGGAAATTTAAGTAGATGGACGAATATTTTTCGTTTCCGCAGTAGCTTTTCTCCTTCGTTCTCCGAAATACAGAAGGAGACGTGACAAAGAGAATAGTAAAAATCACTGAACTTATTTTCCTTCAGATCGTTGACACGATATAGAGCAGGAAGGATCGTATTTAAAATTAACGAAATTTTTCCACCATCAGTTCCATCCTTCATTTTTTATTTCTTCCAGCACTTTTTTTTCTAGCACACGTGATGCACTCCGAAGTAATTGCAAGATCGCCAAAGGGCCTCGCGTATGTATTATGAAAAATTAATTTACATGTAGGTATAGGGAAAAATTGCAGGACGCCACGAGCACGCGAAGGACGGAAGGAAAAGGGCGCGCGGGAAACTACAAAGCGCGCAGGTGAGGAAAAAAGTTTGATATGTATATGCATGAGAGATATAGAAAAATATGTTTTACTCTCTGACCGAGTGGCTGGGCAAGGGCTCGAGTATCCACGAGATGGAGAGAGGAAAAGAGAGATAGAATAAACAGAGGCAGGGAAAGAGAACAAGAGGGAGAAATATGCGCGTGGACCACTGGCCCGTGTATTACTTCGAGAGCACGAAGGGTCGATATCGGTGGAAAGCAGACTTCCAAGATTGCATTCGATCTAATAGTTTCGACGAAGAGTAATTAAAAGTACCTACATCATTCCACCAAACCCTTACAAAACCTGGTTTCTATTATCAAAAATATCGAACCATTGAAACAACCCAGAAGTGCGCGCTTTACAACCAAAAGAGAAAACAAGCGAGGTTTACAAAATACATCAAAAGCAAAAAAACATCGATCCTCCGCCTACTTAAAACCTCACAAAAGAAACAAAAAAAAAACGAACAGTTCAACCATTCGACTCTCTCACAAAAAACCACAAAACACCCCAATCAAAAAATCAACCCCCATCGATATCAAAAAACCGTCAAAAAAAGAATCACCCTTGAAACTTAACCAAGCAAACATTCACCATCGACGTTTATCCTAGGCTCGAAAATCATAAAGAAAAAAGGTCCGTGCCTGCAATTCGTAGTGGCCCTAGAGAACACGGAGGACCGAAGAAAAACGGCTGTGCTCGCGTACATGCGTTCTACGTGGCAAGGATTTCTCCCGAGGGTGGTGGAGGCCGTGAGGGTGGCCCTGTCGAGGGGTAGAACCCAAGAAAAGGCGAGAGAGAGAGAGAGAGGGTGGCGCGAACGAGACAGCGGCTCGTAGAGAGAGACTTCGAGGGTTGTGAAAAGCAGTAGAAGGGATGAGAAGATGAGAACGAAGTTGGTGGTAGGGGTGGGTTGAGGCGAGAGAGACATGGAGAGTGCATGGAAATAGCGACGTAGGGCGTTACGATGCGTTGCGTCATACGTCGGACGGTTTTCCGGATAGGGCAGTAATTTGGCGGCGCGGCGCAAGCGCCGCGCGAGGCGGGTCCGGGTCAACGGCAAGAACCCAGTCTAGTCGTACGACGAACGTCCAACTGGCCTGTCCGCTCTACGTCGCGACGCTCTACCGCGAGCACCGCCAGTCTCGTCGTAGTCGTTCGTCGTAGTCGTCGTAGTCGATCCGGACACGCTAGTCCAATCCACAATCTCGTCTAAGGCCGTCGATGTGAAACTCGACGTCGAGACGCTCCACACCGGTAGGACGCTCCACACACGAACCACGACGTGTCCAACCCCCGTGAGAGAAGAAGACTCGAAGCAACAGGATCCCGACCGGCGACCCTGAGCGGACCAGAGTAGCAAAGGCAAAAAAAGCTCAGCTGGTGGACCACCCTTGTGGCAGTGCGTCGTGGGTGCTCCAGGCGATTTGAGGGTTCGAGAGGATGCCAGAATGAAGAGTGCTGGCTGTTTTATGTTGTAAAGCTGAGGCTTCGTTGGATTTTCTTGCCCTCTCCTTCTCCAGATTTCGTTGACCGTGAGACGTTTCTCGCCCGAGGGCGTTGAGGATGAAGAGAACCTTGGGTAGATTCTAGGCTCCAGAAGAGTTTCTGCAGAAATTCCTTTCGCCGTTTTCCTTAGGACGAAGTAGAAGAGGACGACGGGTGGGTGCACAGGTGGATTTCTCCGGGTTGAGAGCGAGCCATCAGCCGCTGGCTTAGTAGGCTCGTGAGTGTTGTCGGGGGTGAAGGAACCGCGTTGGAGGATTTTTAATGGGACGCTTGTGAAACGAAGAGTGGACGAGACGGAAGATTCTTGGGGGTGCAGGATGGAAATTTGCAGCGGACATTTTTCCGTTCTCGATTAATAATTCCTTCTTTGAAAAACAAGAGGTAGAATGGTCGATTGAGAATCCAATAACAAGGCAAAAGTAAACTGGTCGGTTCTCCTTCCGTCGCTCTTCCATAAACTCTTTTTACGTTCCTTGCTCTCGGCCTCTGGTTACGGTAACACTTTTGACCACTCGAAGAGCGAGAAGAGAAAATTCGGAAAATTCTAAGAGAAGTGTGACGTGTTTATGAGTTCTGGTGATACGCGAGGAGTTTACGAGGATCGCAACACCGGCCCTTCCCGCCTTGTCGTGCTCGTCCTTGGCAGGTCGCGCGCTAAGCTTCGCGAGAGGAAGCGACGAGGATCGGCGATCGATGCCGGCGCGGAGCTCGCCCGGCGCGCTAAAGGAGGAGGAGGAGGAAGAGGTGAGCGGAATTGGAAGAGGAGTGGAGCAAAGGAAGAGAAGAGCACGCCGGTTTCTCGCACTCTTGCTGGACTCTGCGATTACATGCGAGGGCCTCGATCGTTAGGTAAGTTTCCGATCCTTAGAACGTAAAGAAATCCAGAGAAAAGGAGAACGTAGAAGATCAGGAAGGTTCATTGTTCGCTCTTGCGTCTACCCTTCGACACTTTTCTCTCCTTTTTCCAGGCATTGTTCCTTTTCATTATTTTCTTTCGCTCGATGCGACGCTCCTATCGATCTCTCTCTTCTTCCTACACTATTCGTCCTTTTGCTCACTCGTTCGAGCTCACCCTACAGCCTTTTCCAGGATTTCTCTCGTTTACTTTCCTCACCGTCGTTTCTTCATTTTCTCTTATTGACCCACGCTAGACACAGCTCCCTCGTTCTCCTTCGTCTTCCTTCATTCTCTTCCTCTGCCGTCACCAATCCAGCTTAGCCTACGATCCCGCTCGCGTTTTCTCTTCTTTCTTTGATTTTTCCGGGGGCTTTTTCCCTCGTCGAGAAGCGCACGTCCAAAGTAAATTGATTCGCTTCGAACATTGTCTTCTGTACCTCGACCTCTGCTCGCGAGTGTGGCACGAGCCTAAAAAAAAGCTCGATGTAATCGTCGCTGTACGTTGTTTCTCCGTCGACAAAGTCGGCCATCGGTGAAAGAGCCAAACGAAATGGGCCACGGGGTCTTGTCTCGCGTCAACCTCGTCCGTCGAGCCCATCGGGTCCTCGAGGTTCGCGAGAAGTCCCTCGAAGCGCAATCTCTCACGCTCCTGAAATCAAATTCCTTTGGGGAGAACGAGGGTGTGGACCTGAGAGAATAAAATTCGTTTGGTGTATAATCGAATGGACCTTCTCGCTACTCTGGAGAATAGAAGATCTAAAGATAAGGTCGAGGAGGAATAGAAATGCCGCCTTATCGAGACTCTCGGCGTTTCTCTTGTCCAGAATTTCATGCATTTGCTAGAACGACTCGCACTTAGAGGGATGAAGACATTTACCGGGCTTTTGGGGCGGCTTGAACCATCTCGAAGCTTTTCTTCGCTCTTCCACGAGTTTTGCTAATCGTGTTGGAAGAGAAGGACAGAGAGAGATAGAGAGAAAGAAAGAGAGAAAAAGAGAGAGAAAAGCGCGTGGAACGAAACGACGACGGATCGTTTTGCACGGTGATATTCTATGGACGGTAGCACGGGCGAATATAGCCGTCCATCGTCCCTATGTAATGGTGACCTTTAAACCGTCCCAGTACCGATTAGTGGTCGAGGTCAGGCTCGTTCTACGTCTCGCTCCGCGGAGGAGGATGAGGTGGAGGTGGTGGAAGAGAAGGAGAGGAGGTGCAACGCGCTCGTTGCGATTATTAAAACCGCCTCGAGTCGCGCATATACGTGATTATCCGGACCGTGGAGAGTGCCCTGGTTGTGGGTGGTGGTGATGGAACGAGGCCGAGATAGGTGAGACGAGCAGCGCGCTTGCTCTCGGCATTCTGTAAGAATTTATGGGCGAAGATAACGGAGGAGCCGCGGCCTAAGAATATTTCGAATTCGTGGAAACGTTATTGTGGAGCGCGGATTATTAGAAGAGGAAAGATTAAGTGAATGAGAGAAGTAGAAGAGAGATAAAAAGGTGTGGAGAAAGGTGTGTTCTTCTACTGTTGGCATTCCGTGGAAATTTATAAGAGAGAACAATAGAAGAGAGAGAGAGAGAGAGAGAGAGAGAGAGAGAGAGAGAGAGAGAAAGAGAAAGACGAGGGTGAGGAAGGAAATTTTTCGAAGGAGAAATAAAACTGTGGCGGAATGCATTGTGGCGAAAGGTAAAAAACTCGTCTGAAGTATGGAAATTCTAAAGGACGGAAAATAATACGGGATACAAGTGCACCCTTGTTCTCGGCTGCCGGAAGAATTTGTAAGTGAGAACAAGAGAAAGGTGGAGAACGATAATTCGCGAGAGCGGGAAAATTTTCAGGAGAATGGAATGCACTTAATGAACCGCTTCGTTAATAATAAGACTGTATTTCGTGAATTTCATTCTCTGAAATATGAGAATTAGAAAGGGCTAGGTGCACAGCGATCGAAGAAAGATTCGCGAAAGAGATACGCTCTTCCATACTCGTGCATTCGTGCATTATTTGCAAAGCTCGGAGAGGAAGAGAGGAGATAATCGATTATTCCAAATTATCGATACCGTCTCGCTTTTATCCTCGTCGACCAACGATATTTGCGTCGTTCGGATTATCTTGCGATTCGATTTCACGATCGACGCATTTCGTCCTCGTTCCATTCCGCGTGACCACCAGCCCTATCCATATCAAGTCCTGGTGAATTCACGCCTCCTACTCGTTCTTTCGAGAGCAAAGAAGCGGAGAGAGGGTACGAGAAATTCTTCGTGGCACACGTGACCATCAATTTATAATTCCTCATCGTATTCGTGGATCCTCTTTGGTAACGAAGAATCGAATCCATTTAATGTCTTGCGAATAATTTTCAGGTATCGATACTGCGTTTGTAGCGCACTTTAAGCAGGTACAAATAAACTGGAAATAAATGGGGCATGGAATACCGAGCAGCATTTGCTTTCAGCAAAGAAAGAATATTAAACTGAAGGAATTAACATTTCAGTCCTTTTCTTTGCTTATATACAGGGTCATTCAGACCACCCGTACACCCCTTTTATTTCGGAAATAGAACATTTTAGAGAAAAATGTTTCAGATAAAAGTTGTAAGGTTTCAAATGATGCATTAGATGGTAGAATTAGTATGACCTTAGAAAGCATTTTTTTAGGTTATATGAAGGTCACCTTCAATTTTTTAAATGGAACCCCCTATTTCTCATTACATATCCTTGTAGCTCATCTCGAGAGCTTTCCAAAACATTATAACGAAAATTTTTTTTATTGAGTACTTTTCGAGTTATGAGGCTCCAAAGCAGTACTTTGACAAAAAGTACAAAGTAGTGTTGTATGTCGCTCACGCGATAATTCGCCGCGCCGACAGCCTTGCTTTGGAGCCTCATAACTCGAAAAGTACTCAATAAAAAAAATTTTCGTTATAATGTTTTGGAAAGCTCTCGAGATGAGCTACAAGGATATGTAATGAGAAATAGGGGGTTCCATTTAAAAAATTGAAGGTGACCTTCATATAACCTAAAAAAATGCTTTCTAACGTCATACTAATTCTACCATCTAATGCATCATTTGAAACCTTACAACTTTTATCTGAAACATTTTTCTCTAAAATGTTCTATTTCCGAAATAAAAGGGGTGTACGGGTGGTCTGAATGACCCTGTATAAATTTTACCATGATTACCAAATCAAATTTAATCTTATTCGCGATGCTAATGAGAAGTTAAGGTACTTTTTCACGTCCCACTAAACTCTCATCTAACAACACGATGTCTCGAGAAAACAGATTTAACCAGAGCTGAAAACCACGAGTACCAAACCGTGGTGTCCTCGCGAGGCTAATTTCGAAGAGTCACACTGGCAAAATAGTTAATCGCCCTTTCATAGCCACTGCCATCGGTGTCGATCGATTTGTCGACGTTTACCAATTCGATTGATCTCCAATCGCATGAATTATTCAGCGACACTCCGAAAGAAAGCTCTCTCACCGCGTGGTTGGCGGGGCGGTTAAAACAGCGATTAGAGCGGAGTGGATTTATCCGTACTCCGGGAGAGCAGAAGAGAAATGGCGTAGGGATTAGCGAGACTTTATGAACGACGTAGAAGAAGATCGTGCGGCCAGAATGGCCTGGAGAAAATTGCGGTAAAGTTGCGCCGCCCTCCGACTTTGGATATTTTGCATAATGATTGGTACGAATGAAGATTTCGTGGGAGGATGAAATCATTCTTACGAACACCGTCGAGTATATTAGGCCGGATTAGGCATGCGCCAGATAGAACGGTACCCTTTCGGTAAAATGTAAGAATTTGCGAAATCATGAGGTCTATTTCTACTGATTTAAGACAAATGACACTGAAAACAGTAGTTTAAATTATTATTTTAAGTAACAAATGGCGAACAAATTGGTCGTTTATCACGTCAGGAGTAGTACTACATATAAAATTAAAAAACTATCATTTTAAAGACTTTTATTATGAATAATTTTAATTGAATGCAATGCAAGAAATGAACGGTATTAGGCATGCGCCAGATAGAACGGTACCCTTTTGGTAAAATGTAAGAATTTGCGAAATCATGAGGTCTATTTCTACTGATTTAAGACAAATGACACTAAAAACAGTAGTTTAAATTATTATCTTAAGTAACAATTGGCGAACAAATTGGTCGTTTATCACGTCAGGAGCAGTACTACATATAAAATTAAAAAACTATCATTTTTAAAGACTTTTATTATGAATAATTTTAATTGAATGCAATGCAAGAAATGACCGTATTTCGACTCGGCAAAAATCGCGGTGTCCGTATATCTACTCAGAACGTGCCCCTATTTTTGCACATACAAGTGTAATAGATTCAGTTTCGGTGTATCGATATTAATAAGGTCGATGTCCCTATTTCAACTCATTTAAGACTACAACGACTGCTCAGATTATGAAATTTATTTTTAACAATGAGCTGTTACCTAGCGAGCAACGAGCCCATGCCACTTATGCCGAAGTATCTAAATAATTAATAAGTAATCTTTCTGTAACTTATTATATCAACCGAATTTTAATGTTAAGAAGAATAGTTCATAGTGAGTAGAAATCAGGACTTGAGTAGAAACTGGGACATTGACCTTAGTACTTTTTACAGAAATCGTTTCACGAGCAATGGTCGATAAACGAACGATTTTTGTTTAGTTTTGAAATTATTTTAAAAGCCGTCGTAGGAAAAATATTGCTCTTTTGTTAAAAGGTTATAAAAATGTAAATTTTAATAGCAAGTGATCCGGTTATCGTGCACATTGTGACGAGAATATTGGAGGTTACCGAATAAAGCAGAGAAAAGACTTGAGCGCAAAAGAGAGGTGTTGAATTATTTTCTTCGTCATTTCTCTCCTCCATTTTCATTATTCTCCTATAATTCCCTTTCGATGTAACGGAAAATGGAATGAATTCAAGTGCGCTGGAATTGCGTTAATCAAATGTTTCCGGAAGAGTCGTCGGTGCCTGGTAGCTCGAAGGTAGCAAGTTTCGGCGCCTTCGTTTTCAGTATGGACTTTCGAGACGGCGCATGACAGTCGTTTCTCCTTCTACAATTGTTCTCGTAGATTCTCAAGTCTACGTCGGTAGGAGGAAAGCTCTCCGTCCACCACCTTCCGCCTGTTCGCCTCCTACCGGAATTGTACTTAGCATCTTCGCTTACACAGGGTGCTCCCGATATATTCAATGGAGCCCGTTGCACTAGTGGTGGCTCTCGTCAACTGATTCTGTTCGAAACTTTTCTTCTTCTCGGAAGAAGTTGAGCTTTTAGGAATAATTATGGAGATGGAAGCTGGAGAGAGAGAGAGAGAGAGAGAGAGAGAGAGAGAGAGAAAAAGCTTAAGAGCGGTACAGTTGTAGCCAACTAACACCCACTAGACGTCCTATTAAGTCCACAGAACATTTCTTTCTCCTTCGAAGAATTTTCAATGTGAGTGCCTTGGACGAATTAATTGGCATACGATTTGCGGAATGAAGACTTTTCTTTCGGACTTCCGAAAAAAACTTGGACGATTCTTAAATATACAGTACGCGTTTAAGGGGATTAGAGAGGTTTGCAATTTCAAAAATTAACTCGCGTTTAGTTGTTTGTAACGAGACGTCGTATAAATATAAAGCTTTGTTATTTTACAGGGTGTTACTTACAACATTATAAAATAAGAAAATCCATTCCAAGCCATTCCCTGGTCAATAATATCGGCGTTGCAATATAATCGGGCAAAGGGTTAAATGTACGGTTTTGCCACGATTTCAGTCGAACGGATGAACATTTTGGGAAGCCCAAAGACGATTTCTTATCGTTAGGCTTCCCTCTGTTTATTATACCTGAAAAATTAATAATAACAATAAAATTATCAAAATGGCGTTAAGAAAACGAAAAATTTGGTATCTTTCGACTTTATTTGTTACTATAAAATTGTAACAATATTTTATTTTAATTTGATTTCAGGTATAATAAATAGAGGGAAGCCTAACGATAAGAAATCTTCTTTGGGCTTCCCAAAATGTTCATCCGTTCGACTGAAATCGTGGCAAAACCGTACATTTAACCCTTTGTCCGATTATATTGCAACGCCGATATTATTGACCAGGGAATGGCTTGGAATGGATTTTCTTATTTTATAATGTTGTAAGTAACACCCTGTAAAATAACAAAGCTTTATATTTATGCGAGGTCTCGTTACAAACAACTAAACGCGAGTTAATTTTTAGGCACGACCGTAAAGGGAGTGACTTATGCTATCGCCATCGCGAAAACCGTTCGTATGTGTGTGTGTATGTGTGTATGTGTGTGTGTATGTGTGTGTGTGTGTATGTATGTGTGTGTGTGTGTGTGTCCGTGTATATCCTCGATTTCGGAAAAACGGCTGAACCGATCGGGACGAAATTTGGCACAAAAATCAAGTACACTACTGTGAGTTGACAATAAGGTTTGTGAGTCGCCATCTTGAACCGGTACAAGATGGCGGGAGATTCAAAATTTGAAAAAAATGTAATTTAAATTTAATATTGCTGCCATTTCTAAACGGCTGAAGATAGCGATACATAAAGTTTGCTGGCACCAAATGGATATATACTCAAAGTACATACCAAATTTCGTTGCGATCCGTTCAGCCGTTTGGCCGGAATACTGGACTAACGGAAATAGTGCAAAATTCATTAATCCATTAGTCCAGTTTTCCAGCCAAACGGCTGAACGGATCCGGACAAAATTTGGCATGTACATCGAGTATATATCCATTTGGTGCCATGAAACTTTATGTATGGCCATCTTCAACCGTTTCGAAATGGCGGCAAATTCAAATTTTTTATCCACTATTCCAGTAAAACGATTGATTAGTCCACTATTCCGGCAAAACGGCTGAACGGATTCGGACAAAATTTGGCATGCACATCAAGTATATACCCATTTGGTGCCAGGAAACTTTATGTATAGCCATCTTCAACCGTTTCGAAATAGCGACAAATTCAAATTTTTAATCCACTATTCCAGCAAAACGATTGATTAGTCCACTATTCCGACAAAACGGCTGAACAGATTCGAACAAAATTTGGCATACATATCAAGTATATACACATTTGGTGCCAGGAAACTTTATGTATAATCGTCTTCAGCTGTTTCGAAATAGCGGCAAATTTTAATTTTTAATCCACTATTTCAGCAAGAAAGTTGATTAGTCCACTATTCCGGCAAAACGGCTGAACGGATTCGGACAAAATTTGGCATGTACATCAAGTATATATCCATTTGGTGCCACGAAACATTGTGTATGGGCATCTTGAACCATTTCGAAATGGTGCCAGTTTCAAATCTTTCATTCTCTATTTTATTTATAATTATAGTTTGAAAATCCCGTAATTTCGAAACGGTTGAAGATGACCATAAAGTTTCGTGGCACCAAATGGGTATATTTTTAAACTACATTGCAAATTTTTTTTGAATCCGCGCAAGCGTTTCACCGGAATACTGGATTAAAGATTTCAATTTGTCGCAATTTCTGAATGGTTGAAGTTAACCATGCATAAAGTTTCACCGCAGCAAAGGGGTATATACTTGATGTACATGTAAAAGTTTGGTTCGGATGCATTTAATTGTCCGGTTTCGATCACTTGCGCGCATTGCAGAAATGCTGCATTTCGCGGGCGAGCGCGAAGCGCGAGCACCCGACGTTCTCAGGGGGTATGGCGCTTGAGCGAAGCGAAAGCGCAGAGGACTCTCTAGCATAGTTTAATATCTCAATACTTGAATTTTCAACAATTTCGAAACGGTTTGAAATTCGTGGGCGAGCGCGAAGCGCGAGTGCCGCGGTCGTGCCTATTGCAGAAAAGCGAAGCTTTTCTGCACCCGGTAAAGCGAGCGCGAAGCGCGAGCAAAGGCGATCTGGGGGGTTGGCGCTTGAGCGAAGCGAAAGCGCAGGGGGTTTACCCCCTAGTTGAAATTGCAAACCTCTCTAATCCCCTTAATTAATTTGTCACAGGATTTTTGTGGCTTCTAAGAGAAAATTTGGGCATTTCGCGTCAATGCGCAAAATTATCCATTTCAAAATAAATTCTCGATAAAGATTGGTCGTATTTTGTTGAGAATATGAACGAGGATCTTTTAAATGTATCGATTCTCCTGCGACTTCCACAAAGACCATTATCAATTCTCGATCCAAGAGAATCCGAGCACTGCGTATATTTCTTCGCCAAGAAATCCCGAGGCGCGCGCGCAATCAGACATCCGTTATTCCATCGTATTTCCTCGTGTCTCTCAAACACGACGAATTGTAAGAAGCGCGCATCCTTCCGACACAATCTCCTTTGAAGGAGAGAGCGAACGTCGGATATGAAAAACGTGTGCGGGGATGAGAATAGGATTTTTCAATCCCGTTCTCGTTTCGTGGCAAGAGAATTTCGTTGATAAAACGTAACGAGACTGGTTAACTGTAGAAAAAGGCCCTTGGTTCGGAGTCCATTACAAAAGTGCTGAAGGCGCGTTCTCACGAGTAAAGTTTAGTTCATTGAGTGTAGCCAAGGTGAATTTCTTCAGCCACAAATATTAAGTTCTCTTTATCTGACAGCTGTTTAAAAGCGGTGGCGTCTGACAGACCCCCTGTGTTCTTACGGATTTTTCAATCCTGTTCTCGTTTCGTGGCAAGAGAATTTCGTTGATAAAACGTAACGAGACTGGTTAGCTGTAGAAAAAGGCCCTTGGTTCGGGCTCCGTTACAAAAGTGCTGAAGAAGCGTTCTCACGAGTCAAGTTTAGTTGACCGATTGTAGTTGATTGACAAAAGTTGAATGAGAACTTTGAAGTTGATCAAGAAAAGTTTGATCGAGTCAAACGTTTGTCGTTCAAGTGATGAGTCATCAGGAATTACTTTCAAGTTGAAACATGTCTTAAAGCGTGTGAACCTCTGTTGACTGTCAAATTCGCTCTCAAATCCGCGTGCGACAGTCTTCCACGTCATTTTGAAACTGAGATGGTCGATCAGTTTCTACTGAAATGTGTGAACTAAAACTTAATCAAGTCTGATTTCACTTTTGTTAATCAACTAAAATCGGTCGACTAAACTTGACTCGTGACAGCACGCCTTAATCCTTAAAGAACACTAGGGCTCTGTATGACCCCACGAAAATTAAGTGGAAAAACATGATTCTTAACATACTTTTATTTCAAGAATTTTTTTCAAGTGGTTCACATTGTATTGACTTTGCAGAGAATTTATTATTTTTTCTACATTCACTGAAGATAACTCATGAATTTCTACAACCACAAATATCGAATTCTTTTTATCTGGCAGCTGTTTAAAACCGCTTTTTATCTGACAGACCCTCTGTGTCCTTTAAGGATTAAACAACTGAAACTGGCCTGGAAAATTCGAAGAAAAAATTAAAACTACGACGGATATTGAAGCTTCACTCTTTCGACAGTATTCACGTCTCCTTTCTCCTGGCGTTTCTATTCTCCGTGCTTTTCCCTTCTTTCTCTTGAGAAGAAAGAGAAGGACGAGCTCGCACCCCATCTATCATCCCATCGGTACAGCCCTTAAATTAAATATTAATACCGAAGTTTCACCTGCTGTCCCAGAAGGTAAACAACGCGGATAGAAGCTGGTAAACGTGTGTTTAATAATATCGACACTCGCCATTTTTTTCCAGAACCTCGTGAATAATCGAGAAATTCTTTTCGATTCCATTTTGCTTCTTCCCTTTTTCTTTCATTTCTTCTTGGCACGCGTCTTCCTCGTCTTATAGGAAGATATATTCGCACGAGACGCACACCGCGCGTGGGTGCAGGACTTTAACACGGTCGTGGAAAATTTTACGTGGTTTCGTCGCACACCCTCGGCATATAAATTGAATATTAATATCGAGGCCCTGGTCCAAGCGAGAAAGATAAATCGGCGAAGGTCTCGAAATTGACTGTGCACGTCAGCTGATAGTCGATATTGTGGTTCTTTATTAAATCTTGGAATCTTCATTCTCCGTTTTCAGAGGCGAAATTTTGGAGAATACTTCGTCCTTCGCTTCTACCCGCTGTCAGCAGTTTTTCATTAAACAGGCGCATCTTTTGTTCGTGTTTTTTCTTAACCCTGTTGGTCTGTTCGCAATTGCTATACAGTTGTATCGTTCGGGTAACGGTACATGAGTAACAATTGGAAATATAATTAAAAAAATATATAATGTGTAAAAATTAAATATGAAGTAACCCAATATTGAGAAATAAAGTCACCAATGTCTGATAAAGCAAAATTTAAAATAAAAGCACAATTCCGATTTAAATTTTCTGTCGGGTCAAATAGACCCGAACAGACCACTAGGGTTAAAGAGATCAATGTAGAGAAAGAGTTGTTTCTTTTAAACATTCGAGGGTCTTTTCTACCGAGGCGCACGCGCAATATCCGTTTCCGGAGGATTTGTTCCCGAATCCGTTAACACGAAGGCGTTATAAAGTTGTCAGTGCCTCGGATAACGTACAAGGGTGAAAATGTGCGAGCTAACACACGTTAGATTCCCATTACCTTACGTCGTTATTCGTTAAAAGGGTCGTCTCGTAGTCGTAGACGTTGTGCTGTCGAACGTGTCGCACGCTATCGATCTTTTCTTTCTCCCGTGAAGCATGAAGTTCCTCTAAAATTTTTACACCAAATAAATAAACCTGATTTTATAAAATTTTTCGCAAACTTTCCAAAACTTTTTCGGAGAAGCGTAGAAACAAAACAAAACTAGGGGGCAAGCCCCCTGCGCTTTCGCTTCGCTCAAGCGCCAACCCCCTCAAGATCGCCTTTGCTCGCGCTTCGCGCTCGCCCACGAATTTCAAAAGGTTTCGAAATTGTGGAAAATTCAAGTATTGAAATATTAAACTATGCTACAGAGTCCTCTGCGCTTTCGCTTCGCTCAAGCGCCATACCCCCTGAGGTCATCGGATGCTCGCGCTTCGCGCTCGCCCACGAAATGCAGCATTTCTGCAATAGGCCCAAGTGATCAAAACCGGACAATTAAATGCATCCGAACCAAAATTTGACATGTACATAGAGTATATACACCTTTGCTGCGGTGAAACTTTATGCATGGTTATCTTCAACCATTCAGAAATTGCGACAAATTGAAATCTTTAATCCATTATTCCGGCGAGACGCTTGCGCGGATTCAAATACAATTTGGCATATAGTTTAAAAAAATATATCCATTTGGTGCCACAAAACTTTATGCATGGTCATCTTCAACCGTTTCGAAATTACGGGATTTTCAAACTATAATTATAAAATAGTGAATTAAAGATTTGAAACTGGCACCATTTCGAAATGGTTGAAGATGCCCATACACAATGTTTCGTGGCATCAAATGGGTATATACTTGATGTACATGCCAAATTTTGTCCGAATCCGTTCAGCCGTTTCAAGATGACCATGCATATTGCCGCCATTTTGTAACGGTTCGAGATGGCGATACACAAAGTTTCGTGGCACCAAATAGGTATATACTCGATGTACATGCCAAATTTTGTCCGAATCCGTTCAGTCATTTCGCCGGAATAATGGACTAAAGATTTGAATTAGTCGCCATTTTTGATTCGGCCAACCAAAAAATTTGAAAATTTCCAGTAATTGTCATTGCGTACGTGTACATAAACGTGTAAAATTTTATCAGGATCCAATGAATAGTACCAAAGATATGAATTTTTCGATATTTGAACTTCCCGCCATTTTGTACCGGTTGAAGATGGCGGCTCACAAACCTTATTGTCAACTCACAGTAGTGTACTTGATTTTTGTGCCAAATTTCGTCCCGATCGGTTCAGCCGTTTTCCCAAAATCGAGGATATACACGGACACACACACACACACACACACACACACACACATACACACATACATACACACATACATACGAACGGTTTTCAGGATGGCGATTGCATAAGTCACTCCCTTTACGGTCGTGCCTAAAAATGCACAGACAGGGTTGAAAAATTGAAAAGAGAGAAAATTCAGAAAAATTGAACGAAGGAAAGAGCATCTGAGAAAAGTTAATAATCTATTTGGAAAAATTCCTGGAGAGTGGAATAATCGGAGAGGCATTATTTTTAAGGATCCTTACGTTCGAAAGACTTTCGAAATAGCATCGAGAGAAGAAAATGTTTTGACGGGGGTTGGAAAATTAGAGAGGGACGCGCTGCAGCTTCGGCCGTTGGACTATCCGAACGATGAGATTGTTTTACACGATTGGGCACGCGCGTGCACAGGACGTAATCGGCGGCAACGATCCCTCGACGAAGGCGCTAATCGACGACGGTTGTCCAATTTGTCGCGCCGTCGAGTGAATGCTACCATTACACGCTGTCCTTCTCTCTCTCTCTCTCTCTCTTGCTCTCTCTCTTGCTCTCTCTCTCTCTTTCTCTCTGTCTCCCCCTGTTTCTCGTGCGCCCTCCTCTCTTGCTCTCTCGTCAACGGGCTACCCTTTACAGTACACGCCTTTAACGGATATATTCGCGTTTAATTGCCACCGGTACCGCATGTTATTAACCTGGAGCTGGAAGCAAACGCTTCTAATTTAACATTTCAGGCGAAAGCCGCCTATACAAGTTCCTACTACTCTTTGATTCCCTTTGTCTCCCTGACATTCACGCCACTCTTCAAGCCCGTTCACTCTGAAGGATTTTAAGGTCCGAGTTCTTCGCCGCGCGCTTATCCACGAGGTCGAATTAAAGCCGCAGGTACAGGAGAATTAAATTATATACGTTGCGGAATGTAGGAGGTCGGACACTTTGGAATATTCTGCAAGTAGGGTCTGGAATTTCTCGTGGAAAATTTCTTGGGAATTCGAAGGATTAGCCGGTGAAGAGAAGGTTGGCTGCTTAATTTGTGAGAGACTTCGAGTTTCCATTCGCTCTGACATTTTTTTGGAAAATTTTGTTCGAGCAGGTTTGTTCGAATTAATGGGAGTAATCTGATAGAGTTGAAAAATTCGTGACATTGTTGAAGAGAAACCGCGTTAATTATCTTGTCTCAAAAGTATTGTCTCATTGTATTCTCATCTTAAGAATTTACCACTTAATTTTAGAATATTTCTTACTAAAATAAGCAACAAGAAGATCTTCTTAATTTAAGAGTATATTCCAAAAACCGTCATATTGACAAGAACATATTCTTATCTATTATGAATATCTATTAAGATGAATTATTAAGTTTGTATTTTAAGAATACAATCTTTTCAGTGTACATTTCGCAATTTACACGATCCAACGTCAGTTTCACCACCTACCCTCGAAATTTCCGAAAAATTCCAAGATAATGAGATAAGCGTTGAAAATTTTCCTGTGACAAAATCATCGATAGTCCCAAGGGATTCGTTGAAGAGGAGCCACGGGCGATTGGCTCACAGGAGGACCACCAAGGGCGTTAATCCAATAGCCATTCGGTCCAAGAGACCCAAACAATTCCTGCATATGAAAGGAGGAGTGGCTAGTGAACAAGAGAACAAGACAGAGAAGAAAGGAGTAGCAGATGGCTCACCCTTTGCTTCCACAATTAAGTGGACCATCAAGAGCTACCTAATCACTGTTCGTCCGGTAAATCGATTCGTTGTATGCTACTTCCGTCCACGTTTCTATTCTAATCGTCGAATCTGTTCGTCGTTGTGCTTGAGCGAAAACGAGAAAGGAAAAAGCAAAATAAATCATGGACGAGAATGAGAAACTGGCAGGAGTACGGTGTCTAGGCTGTAATCAAAGCGGCTCATTACAACTGAATTTCGATTGCGGAAGGGCCGAATGAAAAATCGTTCGACGGCACGGAACCGTTCCTTCCTTTTCATCCACTGGACTCCATATTTTCTTCTTCTCTCTTTCATGCACGCACTAATCGACCCGGAACTATAAGAACTCCCGACATTTTTTCCTCAGCCGGGAGGCGAACTCGCGAAGCGTTTCATTTGACAGGGGTAAAAAAAAGGGGTGAAAATGCAGTTTCAGCTTGCGCGTAAAATGCGGGGTGTTATTTTGGGATCTCGTCGAAACTCGCGTTTTTTCGTCCGCGTCGAAGCAACCGCGACGAAGAATAAAATCGCAAGAGAATCGAATGTCCAATCGATTCGGTGCCGTTGTATTTCGTTAAAAATTCAAGAAAGAAGTTCTCGTAGCTCACAATCAGTGCAAAAGCGCTTGTGCCTTGTATTTATCACGAGTAAAAAAGGAAAGTTCAGTACAAAGATACACTGAGAGAAAAAAATTGTTGGATTTACTATAATCCCACTATATTTTATAGTTTAATTTGGCGTCAAACATATTTTTGTAGTTCACTTAACCATATAAATTATAGTAGAACATATAATATAGTTAGTTCTATCAGTACGTATGAAATATTCTGGTAATACCAACTACATAAAATAGTTACTTTTGTTACCATTATATATTTTCAACTATACTATATTTTTAGTTGAAGGAACCATAATTTTGCGTAAAAAAATAATATAGTTTCTTATACTATGCCTCTATCGTAATTATTACCGACATTATGGTAACATTTACAATACATATGATATTTCCAACTGTAATTTTGTTACTATGCCATTATAGTTAGATATATCATATACTTTTCTCTCGGTGTATGCAGCGAACGAATCCAATATCGAAGGAACCTTCGACTAACCGTTAAACGAACTTAAGCCCTGCACGTACACGGGGTTCTGGTTGCGGTAATGTGAGTGGTAACGGAAGCGAACAAAATTCGTAGCGCATGTGCGCGCCCACCAATCGTGCCATTCTTGCGGATGGTCTCACGATTTCGTGGAGGGTCGAATTCGACCTGCACGAACGAATCGACTCGAAGGTTTCGGATTAGACTATTATCGGAAATTCCGCTTCGGTCCCCAATGACGCGCCCCGATACACAAACCTCTTATCGAAGAGGTCCGCGAAAGCTCGGACTTCGTACGAACGATTTAACTTGCCACACCTTACTGGACGTTCCTCTCTAGTCTTGATCATGTCGCTTAAGCGCGTTAGGATAAATCGAGTTGGATCGTTGAACAGTTGGCCCCACTTCTTTTCCAAGGCATCTGCCGTTTAGCGCGTCCCAGACACCCCTCGCCGACTTGGAAATACTTAAGAATTCTCGACATTCCTCGCGCCAGTCACTCTGTCGAAATTGAGATTCCTTCTTGGAGAAGTTAGCCCAGTCACCGCACCGTCCCAACGGATAATCCACAATTCCAGGAGTTTTCTTCACTTTTATTTACAGCCCAGGGAGAGAGAATGCTTTCAGTCAAGGATCGCGAGCCATTATCAAGGAACCGGTAGGATTTTCTGTAGTTTATTTGTGGATTTACGAGGATCCTTTCGATAAAACGTTCTTTGTGGCTCCTTTACGCGTTAATTTAATTCCAAAGTAAATGAAGCCTTTAAGGTTAACCATTCAAGAATTTCGAGCTTTGTCTTCTTCGTTTCACTTCGTTCAAACTAACACGTTGCCATGTGTGAGCGACGGTTTCAGTGTCCGATTATACATAATGAAAATAGATATTTTGAAGTTTAATTGACGCTTTGGACGGTTAATTAAGCAGTCACCGAAATAGGGGGCTTTTCAGGTCGCTGATCTACAGTATTAGGTCAGATTTAAAAAATTGAAGATAAGTATTCTAATGTGGTAGACGAATATATTTGCAACTTGAATTTCTCAATTCTATATACTCTGCATATTGTATCCACTATCTTGAATTTTTGAAATCTGACCTAATATTGTTGATCAGCGACCACAAAACCCTATACCAAATTTAGCGCGGGTTGGTTGATTTTCAAAATCCTCGTAATACGAATCAAATATGGCGGACGTGTCATCTTAAAGTGGCCATAACTTTTGAAAGAAACATCGTACGGCACCATTCGAGAGCTCATTTTGAAGGAAAAGGATAGTACTAAATGATGGAATTGGTAGAAAAAATTCAAAAAATTTTGTACAGCCTGTATCTAACCACAAAAATAGTCAAAATAGCCATTTTTCGCGTATATAACCTCAAATATCTCAAAATCCTGACGTGATGGGCCAATTCTGAGCTCGGATTCGGATTCGGCTGAGCTGCCCAACAACAAAACCTCGCAGATCTGTGTAATCAGACCCACGATTCACCGAGTCCACCAATTCTATCCGACAGGCGTTATTTTAACGATCGGATAAATTGAAGCTAGGACGAGGTACCTTGGAAAATGAGAAAAGCGCGATGGCAAAGCAGAAACGATTACGGTAAAAGCGGAAACTGCGAGGAATCAATCGCGTAATACTGAAATTCCTAAAATCAATTTGTCCGGCGGATAGATATCGGCGATAAGTTTACGTGGCAGCTAAACGCATTACGCCACGCAAACCCAGTTTGGTGTCTCTCGCAAAGAGCGCGCGCGCCGGACCAAGCCTGGCATCGCACGGAGGGCCAATGTAATCTCATTTCTCGATGGCTGGCTATCATTTATTCGGATAAGTTTATTAGCGTTTGTGGCCCTTTGACTCTGGCCAGGCCGCACGCGCCTGCCTTATTTCCCTCGATATTTCAATGGGTATTTAAAGAGCACTAGTTATCGAGAAGGGTCGTTTAACATCAAATGCCACTCTATATTCTACGAATACAGTGCAAGATTTGCAGTATCAATAGAACCTGTGGCAACCGATCGAGCCAATTGTAAGGATCTGGAGAATTCATTTACTTATTTACGTTATTTCCAATTGACAGAAGCGCAGTATTGGTTCGTGAATAGGTTCCTTAGCTGTTTATGTTCTTCCATAATAAGTATAAAACGATATATATTATATATTTTACATATATTTGTTAATACACTGAAATACACTCAATTGTCGTCGAAACGGTGCGTTACATAAAAAAATTTATGAAACAAAAGTCAGTTTCTTAAATAAAACTCCCTATTTCTTACTGCGTATTCTTGTGGCTTATCTCGCGAGCTTTCCAAAACACTATAATAACATACGTTTCCCTGACAGGTACATTTTGAAATGGAAACGAATTTCCAAAAAAGGCCTTGAGCGCAAATAGTTAAATGTAGAGAGGAAAGAAAAATTGGCACAGCCTTTGTAAATCAGAGTGTTCCTCTACTCTAGGAACATTATATGCCTTCGATGCACCCTGAGAATCCTTTCTTTATGCGATCCAGTCGGATCTCGATATCAGCCTCGATTTAAGTCAGCTTTTTCCTGGAGCTCGCTTTATCCAGTCGGTGGAAGGTTTCGCGTAAGTAAGCGCCCTCGGACCGAAAGGCTCTCTCCGAATTCTACGTCGAAATTACGCACTCGAGTGCCTTTGTGCGACTCGAAGCGTTTCTCGAGCGGACGTTTGGCCGTCTTAGTGAGACGCGAGAGACGTTCAAAAATCCCTGCTATCCGTCCGAGCGTTCGAATTCATCGTATTACCGGAAATTCGCTTTGATCCTGCGGCCCGCTGCATTCCGGGGCCCCACTGAGGTAAACGCTAGCGCCGTTTCGGGCTCCCACTGTGCAAGAAAGTGGAGAGCCCTCTACTAACGAATAATTCAAACTGCAGGTAAACTGCTATCTCACGAGAAAGTCGAGTTTACCGTGATCCATTCACTCCCGAAGGTCCAAAACGTTTTACACCGATCAAATTTACTACTTGAGAAACTTGCAAACGTGGACTGTTAGCATCCGGTGTTTACCCCAATTGGGTTACCGTGGAGACCGTTTCCACACTGAGAGAAAAGGTATATGATATATCTAACTATTGTAACGGTTTTCAATTTAATGATCAAATAAGGAAATATTCTCTATAATGAATAATAATAAATAATACATCTATTAAAAGGGCACGTTGTCAATTTTATTAAAATACGCATCGGCTAGTCAATATAAAATCATATGTTCGTCGTGTCAACCGTCACATAAAATATACACATATAAATTTAGTCAATAAAATAAAATCAAATAAATTAACAAATAATACGATATCGGTACGACATAGAAATAAATAAGTATCACACGCACAGAAATCACACATACACTTATCATAACAGGAACGATTAACGATATGACTAGTCTTTATGTAGATATGATTTAAATGAATAATCTGATTTTGATGGCACGGAGAGAGATATGTTCTTTTACGGACCTTAGGTGAGAGAGAGAGAGCTATCTGCTGATGTCTGATTGGGCTCCACGAGTATTTAGTCCAGGATATATATTACTTGAGCCTCGATTATGCCAGTATTATGTATATTCTATCTTTCCTTTAGGACGTCCACAGCTCAAGTGTCTCCTATATTCGACTTAACCCGTTGGCCGCGTAATTTCTCTCTCTCTCTCTCTCTCTCTCTCTTACGCCGTGTTTTCTCTCTCTCGGTCCGTACTCTCTCCTATGCCAAACCTCTCCCGTGCCATCTATATTATATTTCTACACTATAATGGCATAGTAACAAAATTATAGTTGGAAATATCATATTTATGGTAAATATTACCATAATGTCGGTAATAATTACGATAGAGGCATACTATAACCAACTATATTATGTTTTTACCCAAAATTATGGTTATTTCAACTAAAAATATAGTATGGTTAAAAATATATAATCGTAAGAAAAGTAACTATTTTATATAGTTAATATTACCAGAATATTTCATACATAGTGATAGAACTAACTATATTCACATAGCACATTTTACTATACATATGGTAACAAGAACAAAGGTAACAGTTAATGATATAACCATTCGTAGAAATCGTTCATTCTACTGTATTTTGTATGGTTAAGTGAACTATAAAAATATGTTTGACGCCAAATCTAACTATAAAATATAGTGAGATTATAGTAAACCCAACCATTTTTTCTCTCAGTGCAATTGTGATTAATTTTCCGAAAAATCAACTTTCCTCGCACTGAGAGAAAAGTGTATGATATATCTAACTATAATGGCATAGTAACAAAATTATAGTTGGAAATATCATATTTATGGTAAATATTACCATAATGTCGGTAATAATTACGACAGAGGCATAGTATAACCAACTGTATTATGTTTTTACCCAAAATTATGGTTATTTCAACTAAAAATATAGTATGGTTCAAAATATAAAATGGCAAGAAAAGTAACTATTTTATATAGTCAATATTACCAGAATATTTCATACATAGTGATAGAACTAACTATATTCACATAGCACATTTTACTATACATATGGCAACAAGAACAAAGGTAACAGTTAATGATATAACCATTTCTAGAAATCGTTCATTCTACTGTATTTTGTATGGTTAAGTGAACTATAAAAATATGTTTGACGCCAAATCTAACTATAAAATATAGTGAGATTACAGTAAACCCAACCATTTTTTTCTCTCAGTGCAATTGTGATTAATTTTCCGAAAAATCAACTTTCCTCGTAATGCTTCCCTGCTCTACCACCTCGGAATCAGCAGAGCCTCGCCAATTCGAGATGTTTTCCTCGAGACAATCGTCCTTCTTTCGCCTCTTCTCTCTCCGCTGTCGTTGAAGCTCCTTGCTCGACCTTAATTCGTCCGGTTTAATCGTCGCCCCAGGTCCGAGCAGTGGCCAGGAAAAGGCACCAAAGAATTTTATCGCTCCATTACGTCCGTCGGAGAAGCGCCAAGTGACTCCTGCTTTATTTCCTCGCTCTTTCGCGTATTCGACTTCGTCTCTCAAGCCTCATCCATCTACGGTGGCTAATGGAATTAGAAGTTTCGGCTGAAGCAGAGAGAGCTACCGGTGCCCTTTCGTGAGGCCCTTACGTTCTCAACTCTTGTGAGTCGTTTCGTGGGTACAACAATGGTGCAACAAACGTGGGAGTGGCTTGGCTCGTGATTACTTTCAATCCTTTCTCTCGTCCAAAGCGTGAAAACGCGTGTATGTGCGAGAACAATCGCATTTCTTATTATTAGTACGACGGTAAATAAGCATCAATCGATAATCGTAGCAATCGATATCCTATGCTAATGACGCGGTAACATAATGCCTCGTTAAAAATAACTTGAAGAAATTAATCTGCCACATGCCAGCTGGCTCGTTAATTACGTTCCATTTCATTCTCGTGGCTCGACGAGCGCCGTTGCTCTCCACTACTTACACGTTCTTTTTCCTTCACCGTGGAATTCTCTTGAAAGACCCCGCATAGATCTTGTGGAAAATCGCTCTTGCACTAAGAGAAAAAAATTGTTGGGTTTACTATAATCTCACTATATTTTATAGTTAAATTTCGCGTCAAACATATTTTTATAGTTCACTTAACCATACAAAATATAGTAGAATGAACGATTTATACAAATGGTTATATTATTAACTATTACCTTTGTTCTTGTCACCATATGTATAGTAAAATGTGCTATGTGAATATAGTCAGTTCTATCACTATGTATGAAATATTCTGGTAATATTGACTATATAAAATAGTTACTTTCCTTGCCATTTTATATTTTCAACCATACTATATTTTTAGTTGAAATAACCATAATTTTGGGTAAAAACATAATATAGTTGGTTATACTATGCCTCTATCGTAATTATTACCGACATTATGGTAACATTTACCATAAATATGATATTTCCAACCATAATTTTCTTACTATGCCATTATAGTTAGATATATCATATACTTTTCTCTCAGTGTGGTTAAATTCGTTTAATTTTTCTATCTTCTAGTTTTTATTATTCCCAACAAAAGTTGCCATTGTCACGACATGATCTGACGAGCCGTTTTTGCTCTATAAGAGGTGCGAATTTAACCGACAGCCACTTTCCACAAATATACTATTTGAACCCTTATAAAGCAAAAACGGCACGTTAGATCATATTGTGATAGCCATGGTAACTTTTGTTCAGAATAATAAAAACTAGAAGATAGCAAGGTTCGACCGAAGTTAATCAACACGCATTTTCCATAAAATATGTGCAGGGTCCTTTCTCCAAACACTTGCACAATTTCTGCACGCATCTCGCGTATGTACTTCTAAAGAAAGAAAAAAATTGAACGCAGTCCTCGAACCAATTACCACCATTAAATTCGTAATTAATATCGAAGATACCTTATCACCCAAAAAAATAATTTCTATACATGAAACAGTGTCCATAATACAAGCACTACCTTAAATAGCGAATGCGCTCGCGGACTGGAACGCAGCCGCGAACGAGGACAGACGCGGGCACGCACGTCGGTCGGCTCGACCAAAATCGTCGATTACTCTCGTCGAACGCGAATTGTCAATTAACGAGGGACGATTACAATTGATACGCGCGGCGGTCTAGTTATCGAGTTATCTGAGGGAGAGGAGAGTGAGAGAGGAGGTGGACCATTAGCTGCCGTCGCTAACACGAGGACCAGTGGTGGTGTGAGGTGGGGTGAGGTGCTGGTAAGTCGAGGCACGGTTAATGCCTGCTATTTTCCTCCTCCTCGACACGCTATACCAACTAGAGGCTAGGGTTCCAACGTTGAACAAGAGGTACGGCACGTTCCTCGTCTCAGGTGGCAGGAATGCTTTCGGCAACGAGCCTCGAGGATTTTGCACGTGTGAAAAGTGGACTCCTCGTGAGAGAGCACGGCTTTTCCTTTTATTACAGATTAAACAAATCCAATATCATCCCAATGCACTTATCCAATCCTCCGGATTGGACGTCGAATTTAATAATCGATTTCACGCGAAAGTGCTTTTCTCTCGTCCTCTTAAAAAAGAAACGCGCGCAAGAGCACTTTGGTAGACGAAGCTTCGTATTAAATATTCCTTTTTACGTCCTCTTGAATAAAAATAACGAGAATCTCGAACGTATCGCAACCTCGATAATTATCTCGACGATGCGAGAGGATAACGATTGATAACCTCTGGAGGAATGTGAAAAGAGACACGCTCGCGCGTGAACGTGAGAATGTTTTAAGCAGGAGGAACGAATCGATCGTAAGCTCGACGCCTTTCGCGAAGACCCTAGCATCGAAAAAATGCGCATTTCAGGATCCTCCCTTGCTCACGAGATGCCGTGAAATATGAGCAAAGGCTTCGTCGTGTGTCAGTAGCGCGACAAGTGATTGGCCTCCTTCTTCTTTCCAAGACCTTGCCTTTTCACCCGCGTGCTGCTTAAGAGGAGAAATTTTTGCCAATCCCTCGGGACCAAGAGGGAGGTAGAAGGCACCGCCATGAGCGTGCCGAAAGGAGAACACGGGAGGGAGATCCTCGTCAAAGTGATTTATTTGCCGAGCTGGATCGCCCGAGTGCGAGAAGTTAATGGAATAAATGGGAGGGGCGTGAGGACGAGTAAAGAGGAAGAGTGGCCGTGAACAGAAGAGAAGATGCGAAGAAGTAAGAGGAAGAGCGACGACGAGCAGAAGAAAAGAGCGAAGGAGTGAGAACGAGAGAAGAGAGGTGCCGATTATCCGAAAATGAGAGCAGACACAGGAGATACAACCATTTTCGGATAATGGATATTGAGAGCTTTACCCATTATAATGTAATAATCTGAAATTAATGCTCGATTTCATCGTTCGCGCCATCACCTCCCACTCTCTCTCACCTTCGATAAAACTGCTCGATACAAAATAAACGCGCATCGTTCCGGCCAATTTTACCCCCGGCCTCCCACGGCTCAAGCGATTCTCATTAATTAGTAAGACAAAAGGCTCCGGAGAAGAATGCAGAGGATGCCAGAGAGAGAGAGAGAGAGAGAGAGAGAGAGAGAGAGAGAGAGAGAGAGAGAGAGAGAGAGAGAGAGAGGAGAATTCGGTAGGTGGGTAGTTTTTAATTAGTCGCACGCGCGCGTAACTGGAATGCTCCACGTGCGTGAGCCGATTCTTCGATTTCGCATGTCTACAAGAGAGATGGAAAAATTGATAATGGATCTTTGAAATTCTCTGATAAATGGTGGAAGTCGTGTGAATCGTCGATGATAGGATTGGAGGGTTGTAGATGGCGTGGGATTACAGCTGCACCGATTCACCCTAGTAAACAAAGAAGCGCGCGCACGTGCTGTTACGCGTCCGGTAGGTGCAATTATCCGAATCGCATTCATTCCAGCAAACAAACGAGCGGACAAAGCGCGCGTCACCCAGAACCTCTTCGACCCCATTGTACGGAGCAAAGGTTCTTAGGGATGGGTCCTGGAAGGTTCTCACTTGTCGTTGGCGAGAAGAGGAGAGTATCAAAGTGCGGTGGGCGTAAGTGCGGGAAAAGAAAAATATTTACCATGCTGCTGGACACACGCGACGAGTGTTATCCGAGCGGATGGAATACGTGAAAGGCGAAAAGGAGAATTCAGCTTTGTTTGAGTTAACGATTTAACGGGCCTCCGGTGAAGATGGCAAATATCGTAGAATGCCGGAGATATTAACGAGTGATTTTTGTTTTTAATTATTGGAAAGCAGAGGTTTAATCTAGTACACTGGTCGACAAGGTTTTTCTGCTTGTGAAATGAATTTTGCTAATTTCAAAAGAGTACCTATACACTGAGAGAAAAAAATGGTTGGGTTTACTATAATCTCACTATATTTTATAGTTAGATTTGGCGTCAAACATATTTTTATAGCTCACTTAACCATACAAAATATAGTAGAATGAACGATTTGTAGAAATGGTTATACTATTAACCGTTACCTTTGTTCTTGTTACCATATGTATAGTAAAATGTGCTATGTGAATATAGTTAGTTTTATCACTATGTATGAAATATTCCGGTAATATTAACTATATAAAATAGTTACTTTTCTTACCATTATATATTTTCAACCATACTATATTTTTAGTTGAAATAACCACAATTTTGAGTAAAAACATAATATAGTTGATTGTACTATGGCTCTATCGTAATTATTACCGACATCATGGTAACATTTACCATAAATATGATATTTCCAACTATAATTTTGTTACTATGCCATTATAGTTAGATATATCATATACTTTTCTCTCCGTGTAGACACGTATTTTAAGAGTAATCTTAACTTTAGGTTAGCTGGAGGTTCTTTTGGATTTGGATAATAGGATTTGACTGTATTTTCTTCGCGAAGAAGCAATTCCACGGTGAAAATCTTGTTTTTCAATATTTTATTATTCGCGTTCGTGTAGCTGAAGATCTTAGGAGCATTTAAAATTCAACGGGAAGTTAAAATCTTAAAAATTCGTGAAGGTATAATTTTTTTAATGGATCAATGCTCTAGAAAATAATACTCGCTATACGTAAAGTTAAATCGTGCCTATGGTTCCCACGGACTACAGTGGATTTTTATTATTTTCTACAGCTATAGGACTGTGGGGTTACTTCTCAATGAAGAAAATACACTCAAATCATATTGTTCAAATCCAAAAGAACATCGAGCCGCATTTGGGACTAGTCTAAAAATGCATGTCTATAGGTACTCTTTCGATATTAACAAAAGTAATTTCATGGACAGAAAAAGTCAAAATTTGTCAGAAAAAATCAAATTGGCAGGACGATTAAAAGGGACATGGTCGAAGGCAACAAAGAAGAAAAAGATTCGATGAAGGACTTACGAAAGATAAATGATATCGAAGAATATTGGCGCTATTACTAAGCGATTTTTCTCTTAATTATTGGAAAGCAGAGATTTAATCTATTTTCGATGGAAATCGCAGAACAATTGGAAGGAACGTCTTGGAATGCGCAAGAAGAGGGTTCGAAGGACCTGCGGAAGATAAATGATATCAAAGATTAACTCTCCATTTTTACCGTAATGAAAAAGATTCTGTCCTTCTCCTCTGAAAATGTACTTAACGCTGCTTACTTGGATAATGGACGCGTAAATCCATTGTCTCTTGTCGAAGTGAGGACTTCGCGAAGGGACGACAAGGCGAAACAAAATATTTGACTGCCGTTTCTTTAATTACCACGCGCTCTTGTCCTGCGCGTGACCGCAAGGATTCTACCGCGTGTATCGATTACTCGCCGTGGAAAACACTGCCTCGACTCTCTTATCGTCCACGTAATTGGGAATTCATTATTCTCAGAGCTCGAAGGCGACACGGCACGCGTCGGCACGTTAATAACAAAGCACTTTCAATATTCCACGAAGATTTACGAACAACGAGGTGAAGTAATTTTTCGTCATGGAATCATTGGAAAGAGCGTTCACGCGTAGAACACGGATATTTTGAAAATGACGAAAGCAAAAGTGATCTAATTCAGTGATCTAAATCAGATTCTAATTTTCTCGGATAACGAAACGTCCACGAGAATTCTGTGGTCAAAAGACACCTTCTCAAATTGTATTTGAAATTTACTTTCCAAGTTGAATCATCTTTCCTCAATCACTTCTTTCACTGTTCGTATATTGGTTGTTAAATTAATGCAGGAGTCTCGTGGGCGCGTTTTAGTCATCAACGTTGAAGCAGAGATGATGAAGGAAGAAGAAGCGGTTGGAGCGTACGTCGAGTTCTCTTGCGATATTGCTTCATTGTCTCACTGCTACGAGGAGGTTGAGTGAAAGAGAAGACGACAAGAAGAAGAAGAAGAGAGAGAGAGAGACGGAGAGTAATACCATCGGTCGCCGCTTAATGTCGTAAAGTCTCAACCAAGTAGTTTAACGTTATTAAATCGGCAGCGGGTACGGGGTGCCCGATGGAAGAGGGCTTAAGGTTTTATCTGAGAAAATTCTATTATCGATCGTACGAGCGAAGGCATGGATTCTTCTTCTTTCCAGCTTCTTCCATTTTTTCCCCTCGTATAATTCTTTCTCGGAGTGTTTCTTCGCCTTCGTAGACTTCTAGACGTTAGAATGCATAAAAGACCAGAGGACGATCGAGCAAGACGATTCGCAAATGCCACTACTGTTTTATGCCACTGCATAAAAGCGCAAAAATTATTTGTACATTCGTAGCGCGCATTATTCGATTATCGACTATTCCTTCGTCAAATTTTCTTCCAATGTTCGTCCTTTTAATTTCGATTACCCAGTCCACCCTTCGTTATCGACTTTGCTCGAACACTCCAAGAGTTCTTTCGTCTTCGTGTCAGGCGTGGAAATGCACGTGTGGTCCAGCAAAAGAATACCACCCAGGCGAATTTTGTTCTCCGAATTTCGTGCTGCTTCTCAAGCCGAGTCGTGCCCTACTCACGAACAGAAAGACTTAGACCGTGAAAATTTAATTGGCACCTCGAAGAACGCGCAAGCATCTCGTATGCTCTTCCACGTCCCACATTTGATATATACCTACCACCAATTGTTTCCTTTTTACAAAAAATTGCCCTACCTCCGCGGAGTCTCTCAATCCGAGGAAACTTCGATAAACATAAATTTTCCGAATCCCATCCACGAAGCTGTCCTCGCGCAAACTATCGCGAGGCCGTAAAAAGTTTAATCGCCTTCTCGAATGCGAGTTCGAGAAATGGCATTTTTTTTTCCGTGGCCCTTCTTCGCACTCTTGCATTTGGCCCTTACCCTAGGACGATTTACGATCCCACGATAACAAGTCCCTTATTTCTCGCTCCGAGCACTCGGCAGATTTTTCTCACCACCTCTTGAGCTCTTTCTCGATAAATGCGCGCCTTTTGATAAATGTTCCATCCCCTTTCTCTCTCTCTCTCTCTCTCTCTCTCTCTCTCTTTCTCTCTCTCCTACTACTTTTTATGCACTCGTCCGGGGCCAAGTTCCGAACCAAGTGCACCTGAACGCGCTCGATACGCTCCGCTTAGGTTTCCGCGCGGCCAGTGGTGGCCTAGCGTGCCGCATGAACATTCGACAGTGGAACGAAAACCTTCTCTCTATTCTCCTTCCTCGCTTCTCTCTCGCCCATTGCAATCCCCCTTTTCCTTCGTGCGATGTGTACATTACAATATCGATCAGGCTTCGTAACGTTTACCAACGCGCGTGCGGCAGTCAGCCAGAACGAGTAATTATTACGAATTATGCTAATTGGGAATATTGATTCCGTTACACATTCTGCTTATCCGTCGATCTCCATCGCCGAAATTGTTATCAGGCCGCCTGCAATGCCGAACGCTTACAAAAGAACGTGTAATTGGTACCTTCGCCCAAGCGGAGCATTCCAAAGCGGACGAGAAAGCGGTTTAATTTTAAATTGGGCGTTTCAACGGACCGAAGAGAGAAAGAGAGAGAGAGAAAGAGAGAGAGAGAGAGAGAGAGAGAGAGAAAAAGAGCGTAGCGACAAAATTGTGCGGTACGATAAACGATTTTTCATATCCTCCTACGCTGCACGGCACTGCGATAAGCCGAATTTATTCGTGCAGCGATGCGCATTTTTGCAATTTACGTCGAAATCGAATTAATCGACCAAGCGCATTATCATTGCCTCGCGAATTTTTCCACTCTCCTTCGTTCTGGTCTGTCTCCCAGAAAAAAGAGATAAAAGAAAACCACAGTGGAACTTTTCTCACGAGAAAGATAAATATCAAAAGAAGAAGAACATCGAGGGTGAGGAAGAGTTTGGAATTTTCTGCCTCGTAAGCCTCTATAAAAAGAACGCCTCCTCTCGCTTGGACCAAAGCACAAGCGGTGACACTTTTATTTCGCCATTTTCTCCTTCTCGTTGTCGTTCTGGAAAGAGCAGAGTCGTACCGACAACGCGTGTACCAAGAACGGCATGTCTGAGCTCGCCTTCGTAAGACGACAACGAGGAAAGAGTCCGGAAGTTCTTCCACCCTTCGAAGTTGCAAGCTACGAAAATGGCCGAGGCGCGAAGTGACGGGGGCGAAGAAAACTCGCGAATGGGATAACTCTTATTTCACGATCGTCTTTGCATGGCGAGGCCAGGACCGGTTGCAAGAAGAGTCTCAAACTCGATTTCTCTTTGAATTCCTTCTACGACTTTGCTTCTACAAGTTACACGATGACCCTTCCACGCGGAATTGGAAGCGCTCGATTCGTAGGCGAGATACGTGGCTCGCGAGATCGACGAAAATGGCCAATTTGAAAGAAAATATCTTCGATAAAAATGTCGCGTTGGAAGAAGGGATTTGGAGAAAAGAAGGAAGGAGATCGAAGGTGTAGAAGCATGCGCGCGTAGATTGCCAATTTACGGAGGAATATCGTTCTTTTTTTATGCTCGATAAATCTGCATACGGAAAAAGGGTTTTTGCTCGTGAGTCGTGTAAGAAAAGAGACGTACGATTTACAGGATTGTGCACGAAGATTGAGAATTTATAGAGAAACGTTGCTCACTCGATCGTTGCGATATTTTCCACGAGTCGCGCCAAAGATCATCCGGGCTCGAATCGTTTCGAAGACTATTCTACTTTCTCCATGTCGACGCACCAAATTTTAGTTTATTACTGTCACGTCTCATTGTCCACCCAGCCTGCGCCATCTCGAACCCCACTACTTTTACTCCTCTCGACTCGCGGTCGGTCATCGCTTCGTCTACCGTCGGTTTATTATGATTTGTTTTTTTATCTCGATTAGCTTGTGAACATCTCTCAGAGAATGCAATTCTTAAGCCGCATCAAGACTTGCAAAAATTCACGTTGTGAGCCTCGTTTGACGAAAATTTTTGTGGGTCTTAACGAACTGGTGACAGAGTCGACGCGCGCGCCGCGTAAGAACAATTAAAGTAAACAATTTTGCCACATTTAATGCATGCCATCCGTCGGTTGTCGGTTTTTTGACAAACATCAAAGATCTATTTGATTTGAGCCGCAACGTAATTGTAGTGTGGACGCGTTTGCAAAGATATGTGTCATCTCTCCTTGGACGACTGCATCTAGAGCTGCGTCTAGACTTGCAAAAATTTACGTCGTGCGCCCCATTCGGCGAACATTTCTGTGCACCCTCGCGAATTTATGACAGGATGGATGCGTGCACTGCATAAAACCGCGTCCAGATTTGCACAAATTTACGTCGTGCGCCCCATTCGGCGAACATTTCTGTGCACCCTCACGAATTTATGACAGGGTGGACGCGTGCACTGCATAAAACCGCGTCCAGACTTGCACAAATTTACGTTGTGCGCCCCATTCGGCGAACATTTCTGTGCACCATCGCGAATTTATGACAGGGTGGACACGTGCGCTGCATAAGGACACGCAAAAATCGTAATTCTAGTGTGATCGAGTCTGTAAATATATCTATCGTCTCTCCTTAAACAACGGCACCGTACCGATTCCTGATCGTCGTTCGTTAACGATACAGGAACGTCTTGAGCACAAACGACATAAATATTCACACGACAAAAACTGTGAATTTGCGGCAAAAATATTTGCATCGTATTCCAGATTCAACGCACAACGTAAATTTTTGCAAATCCGCAGGCGGCTTTGGCATCTGACTTTTCTTTAGCACCAGAAAGAGTAACCCCAAAATTAGCCTGTTTCGTGGACCTCGAATTTAGGGTCAGAATGAATGGGAAATGAAAGTTTATGATGATAGCTTTGCCGTGTAAAAATTTTAGATTGAGCATATGTCTCAATCTTGAGATATGAGGGGTCAAATGGGGGATATTGCCATAATGAAATAGTAGCTATTTATGATGTTCCACGTATATTGAGACAAAGTATTATAAAATAAGGAATATTATGACATTGAATTTAAAAAGACGTATTCTTTGGAATGTGAAATGATTGGAGTGGGTGTGCAGTGAACATAGGGGGAGAGGGGCGCTGGACGGAGTTGGGAACCTCACATAGTGCAGTAGGCCGAGTGGGGACTCTATGAAAGCAGCGCAAGCGCGTCATTTACTACATTCATTTGTTCACTGCACTCCAATCATTGTATATTACAAAGAATACATCTTTTCAAAATCAATGTTATAATATTCCTTATTTTACTTTGTAAAATATACGTGGAACATCATAAATAGCTACTATTTCATTATGGCAATATCCCCCCTTTGACCCCCCATATCTCAAGATTGAGACATATGGTCAATCTAAAATTTTTACACGGCAAATCTATCATCATAAACTTTCATTTCCCATTCATTCTGACCGCAAATTCGACGTCCACGAAACAAATTTTGGCCCATTTTTGGGGTTACTCTTTCTCGCAATTTAAAAATTCATATCCACACGGTCTATTTTTAGGCACGACCGTAAAGGGAGTGACTTATGCAATCGCCATCGCGAAAACCGTTCGTGTGTGTGTGTGTGTGTGTGTGTGTGTCCGTGTGTGTGTGTGTGTGTGTGTGTGTGTGTGTGTGTGTGTGTGTGTGTGTGTGTGTGTGTGTGTGTGTGTGTGTGTCCGTGTAGATCCTCGATTTCGGAAAAACGGCTGAACCGATCGGGACGAAATTTGGCACAAAAATCAAGTACACTACTGTGAGTTGACAATAAGGTTTGTGAGCCGCCATCTTGAACCAACACAAAATGGCGGGAGATTCAAAATTTGAAAAAAATGTAATTTAAATTTAATATTGCTGCCATTTCTAAACGGTTGAAGATATCGATACATAAAGTTTCCTGACACAAAATGGATATATACTTAAAGTACATGCCAAATTTCGTTGCGATCCGTTCAGCCGTTTGGCCGGAATAGTGGACGAATGGAAATAGTGAAAAATTCATTAATCCATTAGTCCACTATTCCGGCCAAACGGCTGAACGGATCCGAACAAAATTTGGCATGTACATCGAGTATATATCCATTTGGTGCCATGAAACTTTATGTATGGCCATCTTCAACCGTTTCGAAATGGCGGCAAATTCAAATTTTTTATCCACTATTCCAGCAAAACGATTGATTAGTCCACTATTCCGACGAAACGGCTGAACGGATTCGGGCAAAATTTGACATGTACATCAAGTATATACCCATTTGATGCCAGGAAACTTTATGTATAGCCATCTTGAGCCGTTTCGAAATAGCGGCAAATTCATCCATCAATCCATTACTTTATAATTATAGTTTGAAAATCCCGTAATTTCGAAACGGTTCAAGATGACCATGCATAAAGTTTCGTGGTACCAAGTGGGTATATTTTTAAATTACATGCCAAATTTTGTTTGAATCCGCGCAAGCATTTCGCCGGAATACTGGATTAAAGATTTCAATTTGCCGCATTTTCTGAATGGTTGAAGATAAAAATGCATAAAGTCTCACCGCAGCAAAGGTGTATATATTCGATGTACATGTCAAATGTTGGTTCGGATTCATTTAATTGTCCTGTTTTGATCACTTGGGCCTATTGCAGAAATGCTGCATTTCGCGGGCGAGCGCGAAGCGCGAGCATCCGACGACCTCGGGGGGTATGGCGCTTGAGCGAAGCGAAAGCGCAGAGGACTCTGTAACATAGTTTAATATCTCAATATTTGTTAACAATTTCGAAACGGTTTGAAATTCGTGGGCGAGCGCAAAGCGCGAGCAAAGGCGATCTGGGGGGTTGGCGCTTGAGCAGAGCGAAAGCGCAGGAGGTTTACCCCCTAGTTTACTACACTATCACTTCTGTTCACTTAAAAAATTCCTACGGATTACCATCAAATCAAAATTTAACCATGAGAAGATCCATCGAGGAACGCGAATTCCTTTTCACTTCCACCTCTTTGCAAATTGATCTCTCTTCTTCGGGTATCGTGAGCCGTGTCGATAATAAAATTCACCGGGCCACGTAGTACGTTCATTAGCGCAGGTCGACCGAGAAATTATCGACAACTCGTGCGCGTCGCAACGGCAGAAGGGTGAGGGAGTACGTTCGCTCGACGGCTTCGGTCCCCGTACGATTGGGTCGTGCATAAATCGAGGTGAAACGCGTTGACTCACGACATTTAATTTATTTACCGCTGGCCCAGGATCGGGAGGCATCGAGGGCTGCGCGTGGGAGCCAAAGTAAATAGGTAAGCTAATTCCGTTAAACCGGTAGGCGTTTTGACTTTGATATATCGCACGACGGTGACGCCCGACGCCGAGCCGACGATCCTAATATTTTATGTATGAAGCGAACGAAAGTAGATTCGACGCTCGATAATATCAGAATTTCCGGAGGGGGCGCCATTACGATATTCCGTAATACCTTTGCCAATTTCGTTTCGTTCTGATAGACGGCGAATTGGAATGAGAGCGGTGGAGAGAGACGAGCAATGGGAGAGGAACCGATCCCAGACACGATAGCAATGAATAATTTTGCAGCGTGGAACGCGAAGACCAATTCGCCACTACTCTTACCGCCAATAATTCTCTCGGATAGTTACGGCTGTTCGGTAAAAAGTGCCGCACCCACCGGTGACATCGCAAAGGTTCTACGAAGATGCGTCGTAAAGAATTCTAGACCGTGGCACGAATGTCCTTTGGGTTTGAAGGTCGATCGCAATTGAATCTCGTCCCACTTTAAAAGCTCGACTCTCGAACGTGGCGCGAAATTTTGTCGAGAGAACGGTGTTACGCATCACGGTGTATTATCGAAGTCGAGACGACGCGAGATTTTTGTTGCGACACGATCGTGTCGCCGTCCGTCCCGCGGTCACACGCCAAATTAATCTAGTGTGACTGATTAAGGGTGAGCACAAGGTATTGGATAAACAAACACTCTATTTACACTTTGTACATGAACATCAAAGGTCTGTGGAGTAATAATATTAACTTGAGTTTAAAAATGTTATAATAATGCAGTTCTTCCACTGTCGTGGTTCGAAATGAAGTGTTTCCACTGTTGTGGACGAATGTGTAGCGTGCAAGTAATATGCCGCTCGTTTTGTGTTATGTATAAGAACTGACTGAACACGGGTACGGCACTTCGTACTATGACTAAGGTCCGAACAGCTCTTAGCAGAGTCTGGATGGTGACTGATCCAGCGTCCGGCACGCGCGTGCAAGCGGCGAGATTGCCGTCGAATAAAACCCGATCGGTTGGCGACTAACTTGTGGCTCTTTGTTCGGTCGAGAAATAAGAACCTTCCAGAACGTTCCTTGCCACGTACCATCCGGGTAAGCGTTAAACGCCAGAACCAAGCGCCGCGCGCTTATCAAGAATGCTTACTCGGAATGTACAGGGTGTGGCGAATACATACAGGGCAGTAGATCGGGTTGCCTGTTCACCGATCTGTCAGGCGCTCGCTCTCCTGACCGGCAAGAGAGTGTGGATGAGGACAGGTTACCGATTTGTTGACGCTGAGGTGGCGCTGGACGGGGGTGGGGTGTTGATGTTTTCGAGTTGTACCTCGTCCTTATGTTAAGGGGATCCAACCTTCCTAGGCTTTCTTCTCGGGAATACCCCAAGAGCCAATAGAAACCGCGGAAATGACCGACTTCTGCGCCCAGTTCATTCGTCTCCGTTTTACATTATTTTCTAACCGCAAGGGTATGTATCGAAAGCTTGAAGTTTATTGTAGGGCGTGAAATAGCGAGATATGTGCGTTGTGCGCGCAGATCGGCGAAATTCGAGGAAATACAGCCGCGAGAGCAGCCATATTGGAATGTCCTTGACAGCAACAGAGACCGATGGTGCTTATGACCGGAATTACTCCTTTAACGTTATCTTATCCCTCCATATCGCTATTTCACGCCCTACAATAAACTTCAAGCTTTCGATACATACCCTTGCGGTTAGAAAATAATGTAAAACGGAGACGAATGCATTGGGCGCAGAAGTCGGTCATTTCCGCGGTTTCTATTGGCTCTCGAGGTATTCCCGAGAAGAAAGCCTAGGAAGGTTGGATCCCCTTAACTTCACTTCAATTATATTAAATGCAGCTAATCTATTAACCGGTTTAACAAGAAAGAAGTAGAACCCATTTGTGTTTGCAATTTTTGCAATGTTCCATTACAAAGAAGAAACACTTAATAATTTACTTTTATATTTGGGTTAAGGTAAATCGGTAGGTAACCTGTCCCCATCCACACTCTTTTGCCGGTGAGCAGAGCGGGCGCCTGACAGATCGATGGATAGGCAACCCGATCTACTGCCCTGTATGTATTCGCCACACCCTGTACATTTAGATTCTGACAAACGGAAAATTGTGATTCGAAATTAATCTCTCGCATCCAGTCCTCTTTACAAATAAACCTTCCCACTTCTAGTAAAAAAAAAATATCCTCAAAATTCTCAAGGTCATTGCTGAATCTCAGAACCCTCTTCTCAACACTCCAAGTTCCTTTTCATCGAGAGTTTGGAACGTCCTTCATGGATCCCTTCTCGATTCAGAGATTATCCTTACTCCTGGTAGCACTCGGCAATAATTCAAGGACATTCTTGTCCAGGCCCATTCCACTCGGCATAATAGAAAAAGGAGAAGGAATGCGAAAGGAAAGTGGAGAGGTTGTCACTCGTGGTTCCAGCATTCCAACCCTCTCCGATCGTCTGGCCCGTGGCGCGAGAATCACGAGAGATGGAAAGAAGGAGAGCGTCCTGGAGAAAAGAGTGAGAGAGAACTGAAGAGAAGAAGAAGGAAGAAAAAAAAAAAGGAACGAAGAAATGAAGTTTACGGTGTGCCACGAACTGCGCCCATTTGTCAGACTTTTTGTCGTGGAAGCCATGCTCGCTACGAGCTTCCCGACTACCGCAACTACCAGCTACCAACTGCTACCACTTCTGTTCTCGCTTGCCACCATTCTCACCCCACCAGAGGCTCGCACTCCACATGGATGGTGGCAGAAAAATGGACGATAAACGTCGTGGCGATCCAGGATGGAAGGGACGAGGAGAAAGGAGGATGGTGGAGGTCACCGGATGCTCGTGGGTGTCGTTTCAACCTTTCTCTCCACCCCTTTTCATCCCTTAACGCTTGCAACCCCTCGTGGCCGCGAGTCACGAGCGATTTAGGAGATCGGCGTAAATTCACCGGAGCCGGTAACTCTCGAAACTTTCGAAGCGTGGATTATAATTACAGCCTCGTTGTAAATACGGCACGCTTGTGCGGCGTAACCGCGAAGAGTATGTGGAGAATGAGAAGGTGGATAGTGGCTGCGCTTCGAATCAGCTCGAGTCGAGAGGTGGGAGGATCCTTCGAAGAAGCAATGGGCGTATCCCGTAATAGTTTCTAGGGATGATGAAGAGAGAATGGAAGCGCGAGACTTTATCACCCTACCGTAAATTTATACGGGAGATAGGCGTCTTGGCTCTCGCGGATGAAAGTAAGCGCGAGCACGTAAACCGCGCGCGATGCGCCACTGTAAAAGCGTAAACCGCCCGATACAGAGAATTCTGGAGATCCGGCTGTGCATTTTCATGGTGAGGCTACGTGCGCGGTTTGCCGGATCCGCTCGGTTTCCGACGTTCCGTCCATTTTAATCGCACGAGACAAAGGAATATTTGGAATGGCCTGCGGCCAATGGCGGAGGTCGAAAATACACGCAATGGAAATTCTGGGTAGGAAGAATTGTCATAGAGCTAGTGGATTTCTTTTTTTTTTGTTTCTTCTTCCACGCTTTGTCGTTAGTTTCTGGTTCTTTACACTTGATATTTTTCCGGCGACTTTGCATTGGCACAGAGGACAACCGAGTGCAAAGGTAGTTCTCGATATTCTGAGATTTTCTATATGCAATCGTTCGGTGTGTGCAGCGTTCTTAATTAGGGTGCTGAATTTTCATGGAGTTAAAACCTTTCTTCGATACCGATGGATTAGCATCTTCCTATAAGATCCTATCATTTTAAGAATTTACCACTTAATTTCAGAGTAGAATGTTCTGTATATGATTCCTTTATGCAAATATTCTTAACAGACATTCTTATCAGATATTCTTAGTATACCTTGGTACGAATATTTTATGGATATATATCGTATATAATTATTGGAGACCAAACTCTTAATGAGATGCTTCACTCTTCGTATTGTCGAAAGTTACACTTCATATGTAATAGAAAATTACTTACTTGTAAATATCTCCGTTAACCAGTTAACTGCGTTCGACATGTATACACGTTAATCGAAATTTTTTATATTTTTCATCATGAACAATAAAAAAAGCTTATCATTCGATATAACTAAAAATTAAAACTCAAAACAAAATTCCGCAGTTAACTGGTTAAATCGCTCAAATCCTCTTCTTCTAGCCACTTCGTTACTTCTTTATCCATACTTTTTGCACAATACAGCGCACAAAATAACACAGTACGCAAAATTACGCAGGATTCCAAGAGGAACAAGATACAGGCACCAACATGTGCCGCATGCAATGTATAACCTAATCTAACCGTCTACCGACCCACATTGTGTCGCGACACGCAGATGGATTATTAAGAATATATCCCAAAAAATCGTTATCTTAACAAGAAAGTATTCTCATTTATTGAGGATATCTATAAAGATGAATTATTAAGAAAAATTTTAAGAATACAATTTTTTCGGTGTAGAGAAACGATCGTTTACAGATGTGGAAATTTCTCAATTGACGAATATTAGATCCTTGAAAAAAAAACCGTGCTCTCGATTTTACTTGAAATTTCGTGATTACACGTAGATCTTAAAGAAATATCGAGACCGTTCGACAAGAGCAACGCATCGAAACAAGGTACAAGTAACCATCGTTATTCGTACGACTGGCTGTAGAAAATACGCACGAGGGTAGGTAGCGACGGCAGCAGATATGTAAAACGCGCGATACGTATTGCAAAAGCGGAAACCGCACGGTTCTCTAACAAAAAGCGAAACTCGCGCATTTCCCCTCAGCTTTTCCGACGTTCCACGTATTTCGAACACGCTTCTCGTTTCGATTTTCGCTCGGCCGCGAATCGATATTCGTTCTCTCGAATTTATCGCGCGGAACGACCGATAAAACGATGGCAGAACGAATTTCGGGCTGGCGAAGAAAGAAAGGAGAAGAAAAATCGAATACATTATTTTTCACTCTACGTAGGGCGCGAGTCTCTGCCCTTCGAAACTCTCGTCCTATATTTTCAACCCCGTGCGCGAGAACGTCGAACGCTTCGCAAAGTCATCGTATCACGCGCATGAGAGCTCCCCGCGAATCTTCTCCGCATTTTCACCTTGCCTCTGTTACTCGGTTCCTTCGATCGTGCCTTCCTCTTTAATTTTCACTCGACAGTAAGGTTAATATCCCTGTTTCAACTCATTTAAGACAAATCATACTAAAAAGAGTAGTTTAAATTATTATTATAAGTAACAATTAGCGAACAAATTGGTCGCTTATAACGTCAGGAATACTACATGTAAAATTTAAAAAATATCATTTTAAAGACTTTTATTATGAATAATTGTTAATTAAATGCAATGCAAGAAATGAACGTATTTCTACTCGGTAAAAATCGCGGTGTCCGTATATCTACTTACAACGTGTCCCTATTTCAACGCATTTAAGACTACAACAACTGCTCGGATTATGAAATTTATGTTTAACAACGAGCTGTTACCTAGCGAGCAACGAGCCTATGCAACTTATGCCGGAGTACCTAAATAATTAATAACACAGGCCCACAAAAAAAAAAGTACCCTGTGCTGGCGATCTGACTAGGCTAGTCTTATGTATTTTGTCCCGCTGAATTCGAATCTGACCTCAGAATTCCTCCATCACGTCACAGTTTTTTTTAAATCGCAAAAATAGACGAAATTTCATAAAAATCGACATTCATAATAGGATTGCGCTTCTTAAACAAGAAGTTACTAAAATCATATTTTAATGTATTTTCAAACGTTATAAATTCAAATTCAACCTAAAATGCGTTGTGCTCGATTTATGATTCGAGCTGGACCTAACGTCCGCATAATATCACTTACGATCGTCTGCGCTTACGCACTCTTTTATCTTCAAATGATCTGTGAAGCGGATTTCTTTTAGTTATATTTTCTCTTTTAAGCATGCAACAAAAATGAAAACACGTAAAAGAAATCCGCTGCACAGATCATTTGAAGATAAAAGAGTGCGTAAGCGCAGATGATCGTAAGTGACATTATTCGGACGTTAGGTCCAGCTCGAATCATAAATCGAGCACAACGCATTCTAGGTTGAATTTGAATTTATAACGTTTGAAAATACATTAAAATATGATTTTGGTAACTTCTTGTTTAAGAAGCGCAATATTATTGCCTTAGAATGTCGATTTTTATGAAATTTCGTCTATTTTTGCGATTTAAAAAAAACTGTGACGTGATGGAGGAATTCTGACGTCAGATTCGAATTCAGTGGGACAAAATACATAAGACTAGCCTAGTCAGATCGCCAGCACAGGGTACTTTTTTTTTTTGTGGGCCTGTGTAATTAATCATTCTGTAACTTATTTTATCAACCGAATATTAATGTTAAGAAGAATAGTTCGTAGTGAGTAGAAATCAGGACTTGAGTAGAAACTCGGATATTGACCTTATCGCCGGGAAAAGGGCTAGCGAGAATAAAAGAAAGCGTACGCGTGCCGTTACGCGCGATTGTAAAAAGCTTAATCGACGATTCGAAGCGGCACAGCTGTGTCAAATATTTGCGCATGCAGATGTCCACGTGTATAAGTACCGGAATGAATCGAGCGGAGCTTGGACTCGCGTTCGAGTAACGGAATAAAAATTGCGTACGTGACCGGGCGTGGAAGGGTGAGAGGCCGACGTTGAATCTCTGTATTCTATTATTTTCCAATGCGCCGTCCAACCCCCTCGTGCTCGGCTCGCGCGATCCTGTATTTTGTAAAACTTTTCCGCGGCTTTGCCGATGCGGAGGGTGAGAAGAGAGTGCGAGAGAATCGGAAAAAAAATATTTCTGCCAAACATGAAACTCCATCGTTCCATCTCACTCGGCGCATTCTTTGGTTCCTTCTGCGAATCCGTACCTTGGAAATTTTCGCGAGTATTAATCGAGTTTTTTTTCTTTCGGTAAATTTTAATCAACTTATCGGGCACGTTTCCGATCGAATAAACAAGCGTCGGTTCGCAAATTTCTGCACAGTGGATTTCTCAGTGATGAAGGTGGGATCGCTCGGAAGGCTTTTACTTTGTGTCACGAAATTGCCGTCTCATCGTGCAATTTCTGTAATTTGTTGAACAATCGTGCGCCGCGTTGTCTCTGTGTTTATTTGATAATTGGAGATTGCCGCGTCTACATTAATCGTAAATTCTCGTGAAAATCGTGAATTCGTATTACTTCGCTTTATTGGACCCGATTTATATCCCGCGTAAATTGGACTCTGTGTTTGTAGGTCTGGATTGTTAATAAAGATAGTTGTTTTTTTTTTGTCTGATCGTCACCTTGTGATCCCTGATTCTGCTTCGCGTCGAAATAGACCTTGCGTGGACCATTCCGCGAAGTACTATACCGAAAAGAAAAATTCAACTCGTGAGACTCCAACGTTCTTCAAGCAACGAATCACGTACTCTTGCAACACGGTGTTGTTAACGATCGTTAACAAGTATATTAGTCAGGCACACTTCATTAAAAGTGTCTCTTCGAAAAAAAAGCGGTTGCAGAAAGTAAATTGCGCCTTCAACTCGATTATTTCTCGACTAGAGCGGGTCACATCCTTCGCTTATACATTTCGCAGCAACATCAGAATCCGCAAATTAACAATTTAACACATTGTGGTCGTGCGTTTTGTGCCGATGCATTATGAATTTTTTGAAAAACATGCGTAAATTTTATTGTTACAAGCAAATATAAATTTGAAAAGGCTTTGAATTTTTTTAACAAATTTTTACTTTCTTATCTTCGAATATATTCTTCATCGTTAGTATAAAATATAAAGGCACTTTCTGTATAACTGAGTATAGAATATACGTTTGTTTACCCGAAAATAGCAAAAAATTCAAAATGACAATTTTCATCTATTGTTTCGTCTATGTTTGTACTTCGTAATACTATATATGGAAACATGCAACACAAACATCGATAACCCGTGTAACTTTATTTCCCAGATTCCACCACGCATCTATAAAAAAAAGCGTATTGTATAACTGCGTGACTCTGCTCACAGTTTGCGAAAAACGAATTTTCACGTGTCCAGACAAACAATGTGTTAACAATAGATCACTCGTGGAAATAAAAGCAGGACGAAAATTAAATACGCCTTCGAGCTCACCTACCGATCCTGAAACGCGCGCATTCTCCGCAAATATTTCCAGTCTCGGAAAATCACTAGCACTGCGGATCGCATCGTACGCTCCTGCTTTTATAGCGCCATGAGGCAGTGCGGATTGCTAATGGCGCGTGGCTAGTCCTGCTCACGAGCGCGTGGATGGTCTGCAAGGACGAGAAGAGACGAGCCACGCGTTTCCGTGCCGCGTGATAAAGCAAACCGATCGATATTTACGTACCGTTGCTCGTTTCCCTGCCGTTAACTATATCGTGTTTGATTTATCGTTGACGGTTATTTACAGGCGGGACGCGTATAACCGAATAACCGAGTCCAGTTGTCGAGCTGGGGGTTGGGGCACGAAACGAGCGACACACGTCCTCCGGCCAAGAAAATATCGCGCGCTGCAGATGAACGCGGAAAACGTATAATTTTCCGGTAATAATTGATCTCGTTGATTTACCGAATTCCACGAGCACGAAACTAGCCATGGCACCTGGACCGAATCGATGTGATATTTGGGATTTTCGTGAAACGCTCTCGAAATTCGATGCTCCGGAGATTTGTTTCTTTTTTTAAACCCTTAACAGTGTGGTGAAAGTGAGCTAAACTCGCCAGGACTGTGTGGTAAAAAGTCTGTCACGTTAGTGTGATGATTTTCGTATCGATGTTTTTGAGATCGTTCAATCCGAATATGATATGAGAATTTCAAAATTCAAAAATGGCGGATTCAATATGGCGACCGAAAAAATAAAGATTTAATCGATTGTTATGAAACTCGGTATCCGGAGGTTTTTCGAGTCGCTGAATACGAATATAACATCAAAGTTTCAAGATTTAAAAGGCGCATCTAAAATAGCGGACTGAAGTTGGAAAAAGCTCGAAATTAATATCTGAGAGATTCCAAGCTCGCTGAACAAAAATCTGATGTCAGAATATCAAAAGGGTGAAATAACAATCCAAATTAGTTCGAGGTAAAAATACGGTATATGACATCACATTTCGACGTGTGCACACGGCAAATGATTATCTCGTCAATCCAACTATTTTTTTCAAATGTAGAGTCGCCATTTTGCACTTTGAAATCCTGATGCCATATCTGCATCCAATGATCCCGAAAACTTTATGATAATTCTTATAATAATCCAATTATTATTTTAAATTTTTGTTCGTCATATTGGATACGCCATTTTGAATTTTGAAATTCTGATATCATATTCGGATTCAGGGACCTCAAAAACCGTATGATACTACAATTTGTATTAATGGCACAATCGATTTTTTCGTGCATATATGCTACATACATTGTTAAGAGGTTAACGACGAGGTGTGAGTGGAAATATCAAACACTAAGATTTATGCGTGTTGGGTTCTTTTAATTATTTTCTCTTCCTTCTTCGAGAAAGTGTGGGACGCAGTAAAGAGCAGCGATAGAGGCGAAACGCATCCGGATAAATCGAGTCTAGCTTCGAAACGGGACACGTAGCCTTATCTGGGACAAGGGAATATACTGGAGGAAGCAGCAGGACCTTCTTTTTCTCTGCAGGATGGAATTGAGCCCTTGCTTGCACCCAGGGGATTCATCGCACTGGCGTCTGGTGCATGTGCTATTCGAGATATCGTCGGCGTCCCGACACAGACCAAGGTCTTGAATAGAGCGCATCTCAGGTGGGGTCGCGTTCCTAGATGCGCTCTACGTGCAATTTAATAGCCAGCGGCGAATAAATCAAGATGGAGATGGAAATGGCAGACAGAGAGAGAGAGAGAGAGAGAGAGAGAGAGAGAGAGAGAGAGAGAGAGAGAGAGAGAGAGAGAGAGACAGAGAATCGTATAACCATGCACAAATGGTCAAAGACGTTTTAGGTTTCAAACTGAACTTCGACGATAAAACACTGGGATAAATTTTCGAAAAGCACATATCTAATGAAATAACTTGAAAAGAACTGAATTTTTTTATACGCGTCCCGATAACAGTTTTCGGTTTGATCTGGAAAATGACCTCGAAAATGAAATTTGCGCCAACTTTCACGATCATATTTGTAATCAGCGCATCAAAATACGTCAGTATACGTAGCCTTGACCAGTTATCTACGTTCACGTCGTTCGCGTATACACGTCAATCCAAATGTTTTATATTTTTGATCATGAACAATAAAAAGAAACTTACCATTCGATATAAAAACTATAAATTAAAATTCAAAAAATTCACACGAGCTAGACTTGTCGTATTCATGTATGTGATATAAATGGTGGGGCAGGTTAGACTCGTCCTAATAGCAGAAAAGGTTAAGAGCCACTGGTGTAGACGAAGAGCGCGTAAACGAACCAATCGAGAAAGCGTAAAAACTGAATGGTCAAACGGTGAACCACGCGACCGTCACTATTAAGCTTCCATCTTATTCTTTTCTTCCTCATATTTCTCGTTCTCATTCACCTTCTCCTTCACCTGCAAACATTTTCGCAGAGCCTCGTGCTCGTTTCACTCGACACAGTCGGAGGTCGACGTATTTGCAAACAAATTCCCTACATCAATAAAAGCTCATAAACCAAATAGCCGTTAGTCACGTCGTGTCAACGTTCTCTCTAGCACGACAAATGGGATTACAATTACAGCTAAACGCACTGGAGGCTCTTTGCACTCGCATTCGTTCGTTCCCCTATTATCGAATTTCGATTGATCACGCGTAATCATCGAGTCGCCTCCTCATCCCTGTCATACGCTCTTCGCCATTGTTTATTTTGGATGACACAAGAACGATCGAAAATTGTGGATATTCGTTAGATATTGCCGGACAAGATAGCCACGTGCGATTTCTTTCAAGCGAAGATATTCAACTTTATACTAGAAATCCCACAATTGTGTATTTTTAATACGTGTTTTTTTAATTTCTTTTGCTTTTACGTAAATGCAGAATTACGGCAGGCTCATTGCATCGGAAAAATTGGAGCACGAGGAGACGGAGAAAACTCAAACAGATCGATAGAATTCTGTAATTTTCGATACGATTATCTACTGCAACTGCATCTGTAAAATTGAAGATTTCAAATTGATGCTTAATATTGTTCTCAAGCTATGCAATAAGAAGATGTTTGTTTAAGGAGATCTTGAGTGTATTGAAAACTTGGAAGAAGAAGAAAGAGAGGAGACGCTAGAATCTCTTAATTACGCAGCGTGAAAATGCCGGAAGAGGAAAAATCAGAGAAAGTCCACTCTAGCCCTTAGAAGCGCAATTACCGGGCGATATCCCGAGAGTTTCAACTCACCCTCGGCCAAATATTGGTAGAGTGTTTCGGAACACGAAGTCGATAATCGATACCGTGGGCAAACGATTGTTAAGACAACACAATAGCCGACGAACATGCTTTGTTGATCGTTCTATCAACGTGGAGAGTCCACCACCTTCCGCCTTTTTTCCCAACGCGCTCATTTTTCTTTTTCAAATTCACTCGGCGATTCTCACGTTGTTAACATTTCGCGTTATCGTAGCCACCTGCTTCGCGCTTCCTTTTGTCGCTTATCTCTTTGGGACACGGTGGTATTAAAAGTGTCCCAACTTTTTGATGCGCGAGTATGAATGGTGGGACATTTTTTGATCCACCTCGAAATATTGCAACAGTTACATGCGCACAGGTTTATATTTAGTCTTACTACGTACCAGTAGAATTTTATTAAGATCGGACGAGGGTCTGATACCGAAAGTCTTACCGGAACTTTTTATTGCGACAATCTTTATTTCCTGCTCTTATGTAAAAATTTCTGTGCAACATGGGTCCATTTTATTTTATTTTCTAAAATCCGTGCCCCAAAGAGTTAAACTATCACGAGCATCGATCACCCGACAGCTCATTCGACCGACAACTTGACTCGTAAGACGAGAAAAATCATTCGTTCTCCAAACTGCTATTCTTATTCGATTCTCATATCGTTCATGAGGGCGTTTGCAGTGTATCTGATAAAAAAATGTTCTATTATATTTTAGATAAAAATAGTCGTAGCGTTGCGGGTGCTATTATTACACTGAGCGGCACTGCAGCTTTCTGTCTAATAAAAGCTTCCAATAGGGTGAACAATCTCTCTCCGATATAAGATAAATTCCAAATTCTTAATTGATTATTGCACCTGCGCACACATTTCCAATTCTAAAACTGTTCCAGGCTGTCCATATTTGATCGTACCTCGCGCGCCGCGGGAATCGCTTTAGAATCCTTTATCCAACATTTACCTCTATTCCATGCCGATGCACCCTTCTTCGATCGCTCTACTTTTATAAAACAAAGTTCGTCCGAGAGGAGTGTTTGATTTTACTCGAAATTTCACGATACGTCCAAATTGTCTAATTAACTGACAATCTGCTGCACAGAAGACCTTCCTCGTGCTGACGTATTACAGATAAGTTAAGCGAACGAAATTTTCTTCCTCCGTAGAATAAAATTCGGAAAAAAGTCCAACAAGAAATCAAATTAGGCCCACAATAGCAAAAAGGTCACAGCAAGAAGGTCGAAATTTGTCAATCGAATGCAAAACGAGAGTGACTCGTCAATTTTCCTACTCCTTTTGCAGTTTTCCAATTAGTTCAATTATTTTTTTTTTCCTTCACTCCTAATTCTCCACTAGCAGCAGCAGGTGTCTCGGCTAATTCGAGGTACCATCCACGCTCGGCTAACTCATTTTTCTCGCTGCGCACGGAACGAAATTCGCTTTGTATAAAATTACATATCCTCCTGCCTCCCTCACTTTATTTTTCAAAGCTTATTACCCAAAGCCTCGCTACCAACCACGAACCACCACCGCGAGAGCGGATTATAAATAATCGTATACGGAAGCGGTTGTTTCCTACATTTGTAGGAGCAATTGTGGTTACGGCCTTTGGTTCTTCGACCACAATGGCGCACAGAATCAGGTCCTTTGTCTCTTGTTAGCAAATCAGTCATCGTAAGGACACAAGGTCAAATACTCCTAAGAGATTCGCCCGTCATGTTTTGTTTTCTCCATTAGAAGATCCTTCTCGGTCCTGTCCTCTTCCTCCAGCCACCCTCTTGCGGTTCTTCTTGTTTCTCTTGTTCTCCATCCCTTCGTCAACACGCACTCTTGTCACGACGCATTCGTCTTCCTTCCACAGCTTCTAATTTTCTTCGTCCTTCACCTTCTCCCTATATTCTCACTTCTTCACCTCGTCCCTCTTCCGGTTAATCATTTCGCCACCCTCTTTTTGCAAATCGTCGCGTCGTCATCCTCGTCCTTAATCTCCTCATACTCTCACACCGTTCTTCGATCCATTCTCTCTCATCGAGTCGTGGCAACCTTTACCCTCCACTCTCTTCACACCAAGCTTATCTCCGCCCTTGCTCGCACCCTCTCTCCCTTTTTAATTTCCTCTCGATACCACAACCCTCCCGGGACATATCCAACGTTAGCACGACCGAGCGAATTTTTGCTTCCACCCACGATATTATTCTGGACGAAAGATTCTCGCGTAGTGTAGGGGGAGAGAGTAATCGAGAGATTGTCAATAGCAGTCCGCTCGTGATAGCAGATTTGAATTATGTAAATGTCGTAACTGGGTTTTAGTTTCTTTCCTCTTCGTTTTGTTCTTTCTTGTCCTCTCTTTCTCTGCCTCCGTCCCTCTCTCTCTCTCTCTCTCTCTCTCTCTCTCTCGCTATTGTTTTCTTTATTCTTCATTTTATTTTGCGCTTACTATATTGGACGCATGTACGTTATTACTGATAGTTTTAGTCAATCATGTTTATATCCGCATTGGCTATTGTAGATTTTCGTTGGGACCCTAAAAGCGTTCACGCCCACGGTTGATAAATATATTGTATTCTACTCTATTTCTCTCTCTCTCGCTATTGTTTTACTTATTCTTCATTTTATTTTGAGCTTACTATATTGGACGCGTGTACATTATTACGGAGAGTTTTAGTCAATCGTGTTTATATCCGCATTGGCTACTGTAGATTTTTGTTGGGACCTAAGAGCGTTGACGCCCACGGTTTATAAATATATTGTATTCTACTCTATTTCTCTCTCTCTCTCGCTATTGTTTTCTTTATTCTTCATTTTATTTTGAGCTTACTATATTGGACGCGTGTACATTATTACGGAGAGTTTTAGTCAATCATGTTTATATCCGCATTGGCTATTGTAGATTTTCGTTGGGACCCTAAAAGCGTTCACGCCCACGGTTGATAAATATATTGTATTCTACTCTATTTCTCTCTCTCTCTCGCTATTGTTTTACTTATTCTTCATTTTATTTTGCGCTTACTATATTGGACGCATGTACGTTATTACTGAGAGTTTTAGTCAATCATGTTTATATCCGCATTGGCTATTGTAGATTTTCGTTGGGACCCTAAAAGCGTTCACGCCCACGGTTGATAAATATATTGTATTCTACTCTATTTCTCTCTCTCTCTCGCTATTGTTTTACTTATTCTTCATTTTATTTTGCGCTTACTATATTGGACGCGTGTACGTTATTACTGAGAGTTTTAGTCAATCATGTTTATATCCGCATTGGCTATTGTAGATTTTCGTTGGGACCTAAGAGCGTTGACGCCCACGGTTTATAAATATATTGTATTCTACTCTATTTCTCTCTCTCTCTCGCTATTGTTTTCTTTATTCTTCATTTTATTTTGAGCTTACTATATTGGACGCGTGTACATTATTACGGAGAGTTTTAGTCAATCATGTTTATATCCGCATTGGCTATTGTAGATTTTCGTTGGGACCCTAAAAGCGTTCACGCCCACGGTTGATAAATATATTGTATTCTACTCTATTTCTCTCTCTCTCTCGCTATTGTTTTACTTATTCTTCATTTTATTTTCCGCTTACTATATTGGACGCATGTACGTTATTACTGAGAGTTTTAGTCAATCATGTTTATATCCGCATTGGCTATTGTAGATTTTCGTTGGGACCCTAAAAGCGTTCACGCCCACGGTTGATAAATATATTGTATTCTATTCTATTTCTCTCTCTCTCGCTATTGTTTTACTTATTCTTCATTTTATTTTGCGCCTACTATATTGGACGCGTGTACGTTATTACTGAGAGTTTTAGTCAATCATGTTTATATCCGCATTGGCTATTATAGATTTTCGTTGGGACCCTAAGAGCGTTCACGCCCACGGTTGATAAATATATTGTATTCTACTCTATTTCTCTCTCTCTCGCTATTGTTTTCTTTATTCTTCATTTTATTTTGAGCTTACTATATTGGACGCGTGTACATTATTACGGAGAGTTTTAGTCAATCGTGTTTATATCCGCATTGGCTACTGTAGATTTTTGTTGGGACCTAAGAGCGTTGACGCCCACGGTTTATAAATATATTGTATTCTACTCTATTTCTCTCTCTCTCTCTCTCTCTCTCTCTCTCTCGCTATTGTTTTCTTCATTCTTCATTTTATTTTGCGCTTACTATATTGGACCCGTGTACGTTATTACTGAGAGTTTTAGTCAATCATGTTTATATCCGCATTGGCTATTGTAGATTTTCGTTGGGACCCTAAAAGCGTTGACGCCCACGGTTGATAAATACATTGTATTCTACTCTATTTTTTTCTCCCTCTCTCTCTCCCATTCTCTCTTTCAATCACATGCACACGTCACGCCTCGCCTACTCCTAAAGCCCAAGGTCCCCCTACGCGACATGCGACGAGGGCTGCGCGAGCTTAACCCGCCTACGCTTGTTTACGAGTGCGACACACGTAAACGCGTGATCCATTAGCGGTATATACACGCGTGACGCTCTCGTGGCTCTGTGGATCCGCGAGCATCGTGCACATAGATACATCAGGTTGGATATAGAGGCACCTAATGGGCGCTCTATTCAGTGCGCGCGGATGTCGCTTCGCCGGTGAATTAGCGCTGCGAATTATTTCCCCGTGCCGTGATTGAAACGGGCCGCCTGCCGCCGCGTTATTACCTTAGCTTTTGGAGCCGAGTTACGCGGCCCCTCTTATCGTCCTCGTTATTGTTGGATCAAGCGTGTAACAAGGACGAAGTCGATTCAAATCAATAATTCAGCCGCTCATTCGACAAATCGATTAACTCGACTTTTCGCATTTTTCATAAATTTAAGCATCGAAGCGCTTGATTAAATCCCTACTTTTTATATTTGTAACATAATTTTGAACATGATTTATGGAGTTAATCGATTTGCGCACTGAACGGCTCAATTGGAACAGCCTCATAGAAAAAAAGTCTAGAAGATCTTTCATTAACCGCTTGAGTGCCGATATTGCGATTCGTTGAAAAGTGCCAGCGTATTAAGGTCAATATCCCTATTTCTACTCATTTAAGACAAATGATACTAAAAACAGTAGTTTTCTGATTTAAACCACTTTCACAATCACAGGCACATATGTTATCCTAAAACAGCGCGATCGAGCTTCTTGACATTTTTCAACACAGAACAGAAGAAGCAACATCGTCGCTTGGCACTTTTGAATTGGAAAACAACAAAGACGCTGTGAATGATGTCTTCGGAGTTAAATCAAGTGTCTTGGGTCGAAAGTAAAAAAAAAGGAAAGTACGTGTAAAGCAACGTTCCGTTGGAAAGCGTTCGGTAATGTGCATTATTCAATGTATTTCGCGAGCGCTCTATTATTAACTCTACGAGCTATTTCCCCAGGCGGAAATGGAAACGCCGTGCCACAGCAGCTGCGTTACGCTCCGCGAAATTACGTCTGGTCTTGCCGCTTTATTTGCCCACTAGTTACGTCCGCGTTATTATCGTCATTGTTGCAACAACGATGCTCGAGCCACTTAACTCGTGCTCTCACTCGCATAGATGGAAAAAATCAATAGATGCGCTCACGAGATATCTCTCTACTCACCTCAGATCCTAATGACTTCGGCTAAAAAAACGCAAATTATATTATCGATCTCGCCGAAAAGAGAAAAATCCAATTACTCGATTTTCGTCGAGCTTGAACGAATCAATCGACAAGATTTTAAATACACAAAGTTCAAGAAGCATTTCGAATGCTTGGATTCCGTAGAACGAAACGCTTATACAAAATCTCGAGTAATAGTGGAGAATCTAATTACAGGACCAAGGCACTGTAACCTGGCCAGTAAAACGAGTATCACGATAAGAGGTAGGTAAAGACGAGAGCGCTTCTTTTAGCGTGGGCTTTAATTCGATACGAAGATGAAACGAAGAAGAGAGAATCGTCTTTTCTCGCGAGAAGCGCATTCGGCCCGCTGCAAAATGCCAGTGTAACTTTCGCGCTTAAAGGGCACTTACGTCGGTTATGCAAGTGCCAGGCGTGGATGGAAGTGAGAGAAGACGCGGAAGCTCGTGGGCCACTCGTCCGGAGGGCTTGTTGTTCACCATTGTTCGCTTCTCCTTTCCTTCTCACGTTTCACTTCTCTCATCCCGCCTCTGTTCCTCCGCTTGCATTCACAATCACCGTATCCGTCACTCTTTCTTGCGCCCCTCTTCCGTTCCACGCCTTGACCCTTTTCCAGAGACTTCCGTTGCTCCTTGCCACGGCAATTCTCAAAGTACTTTCGTTGCATCGAGGCGACCTTGCGCGAGGAGTCATCTTTAACCGCGTTCAAGTTCTCACGAAGTTTAAAATCGCGAAGCATAAAAGAGAGCCGCGTAATGATACTGTTGAATATCTTTTCTTCGATATTTATCGAGGTCAATCTGCACTAAATAACTAAGCATTCGTCTAATAGACTACCGACTCTGCCAGTTTTGCGAATTCGGGATGTTCCCGTTGCGTTCAAATCACCTCACTCTCGGTTGCTTTGTAAATAGTAAGATGAATTATCCGAAAGTGATAAGCACAGCTGTATACTTGTTATTTTGGTGACACTTCCGTATCTGATTACTGGTACGTAACACTTTTACTAAATGCAGTCGAACGCCATAAGTGCGAATTTAAGGAAGCGCCTGGTTTTTGAGATATTAAATTTTAAAATTACACGATTAAATCAACAATTTTTGACATTTTTACTTAAGAGGAAGACTGTAATTTCACAAATGTCAGGTTAGGCAGGTGCAGGTTAGACACGGCCCGCGTAATAAAAAAATAATTTAAACTTGAAAGCGTGGTAGGCCTTTCTGCTTAGATCAATCTCCATTTATCACATTTATATTTCAACTTTAACATTGAATATCTTTTTTTGGAGAGGAGACCGTCAATTTTGTCAGAGGAAAGCGTTATTTCTGGAAAAACTTTTTCTGTTAATAACTTTTTAATAAATGACGAGCGGAGCTTAAAACCTTCACAACATTACTCAGGGTGATTACCTTGATAACATATGCGAAGAACATTGAAATCCGAGGTGGCACCTCATAAGTGAACAATTACCAAAAAAACATAAAATTGTTTTCTATATTTCTTGTTTTTACTATGTATTCTAATGTTATTTTGATAAATTAGTATTTATAATCTTGTAAGATATTAATAAAATAAAACATTTTTGAATTTTAGTCTTTTTTTTATGTAAAAATCTAAAAAATTAAACGTAATTAAATATTCAATATCTCGGAAGCCAGGCGTTTCCTTAAATTCGCACTTATGGCGTTCGACCAGATTTAGTAAATGCTACTTATCTGTAAAATTCTATTAAGATCGGACAAGGGTCGGATACGGAAGTTCAGTTCAAATATTATAATACTTTCCTTAAGTTACGTTAATTTGTTCGAATTAAATAAAGGAAACATAAAAATATACTTCTTCTTAATTCGTAGTCCATAACTCGAAATGATTAATTACAGAGTAACACTGATATAAGCTTAGTTATCCAGATATAATCAGCCGGCTTCGTTCGCTTTATTTTTCACTCGATTCGAAGACTATTTCAGTTTAAATCTGGTTGTTCGAGAATTGGATCGTTAAAAAAAAAATTGATTGAGAACGAAATTGAAGAAGAGCACGAAAACCCGGAAACACAAATCACGAACGAGAAGGAAAAAGCACCGGCGGCGCATTATCGAACGATTAAATTGTAATCCGGCGCATTGATCGCATTCCAATTCATTCCTTGTTCCGGTGAAATTCAGAAATATGTAAAATCGATCCGTGCCACGAGTGGGATTTGAATCGCTAACGAGCTCGTGCGGAAACGAACGATTAACCATATCAAAATACCTGGCACCGTATCCGAGAGGATGTAAATTGCTGAGTGGTGGAGAAAATTAATAGTGGAGTGATCGGCCGTGAACGCGTCACTCACGCGCCACTAAGAATCGCGCGGGCTGACCTCAAGAATGATCTTAGCGCGCGATCGCCAGCGCACCGTGCCGCAAGGAACTGATGGCCCGTAACCACCGTTTAAGTGCATTAGGAAACGTTGTATGCACATATCAGCGCCGCTGATACGAGGATAATAGACCATCCACTTAACTCGAGACTTCCTCGAGAAGCCACGATCCGATTTGCGGTCGGAACCCTTCTCGCTCCAGCCCCGCTTCCAGTTGATTTTCCAATAATAAACAAGATCTTCGATCTTGGAGCATCCCGTTGATACTTTTCCATTCCACTCGAGAATCCTCGACGAAGGAATCGGTACTCTTGGAAATCGCGTCGAAGATCCGATTTGCTAAAGGCCCCTGTCCACTTCCATACCTCTCGATACTGTCTTCGAAGTTTCTCCGCTCTCGTTACTATAATCGTAAGCTGAATTCTTATACGTTGATTAATCGACTGATATTTTCTACGTGGTTAGTTAAATATCTTCCAAGTAACACAAAGAATTAAATGTAAAAGTATATCTGGTATGCCCCACCTACCAAATCAATTCTCCATTAATTAATTAACGCTTATTACGGCTATTGCCGTCAAGTTGGTGACGACATGTAGGCAAATTACGGTTATAGCCGTCCAAAGAGTGCTGCAATGGGACTTGTTCAAAAATCATAGACAAACCAACAGTCCTTACTCGCGAATATATTATCGAAGAATAAACAAATAAATGCATTAGCACAGTCCGTACTAATAACGTTTCCTTTTTTATTAATTAAAGTATACCATCGCGAGTCATCTTGCAAAAACTGTGCTAAGATTCGATAATCTCGACTTCCAAACATACATTACTGACGCTCAGTTCCCTTAGTGAGAAACAAACAGAAAGAAAAAACTGTGTTTCCGAATGGGATCTTAAAAAAAGATCAATGGGTTAACAAGCAGAATCTTCCACCTGGAGCCTGCACTGAGAGAAAAAAATGGTTGGGTTTACTATAATCTCACTATATTTTATAGTTAAATATGGCGTCAAACATATTTTTATAGTCCACTTAACCATACAAAATATAGTAGAATGAACGATTTATACAAATGGTTATATTATTAACTATTACTTTTGTTCTTGTTACCATATGTATAGTAAAATGTGCTATATGAATATAGTTAGTTCTATCACTATGTATGAAATATTCTGGTAATATTGACTATATAAAATAGTTACTTTTCTTGCCATTTTATATTTTCAACCATACTATATTTTTAGTTGAAATAACCATAATTTTTGGTAAAAGCATAATATAGTTGGTTATACTATGCCTCTATCGTAATTATAACCGACATTCTGGTAACATTTACCATAAATATGATATTTCCAACCATAATTCTGTTACTATGCCATTATAGTTAGATGTATCATATACTTTTCTCTCGGTGTGATTAGCCATGGAAACTGGGACAGTGAAGTTGTTCCCATTTTTCTCAGATTTTCAAAGGATTCATCTTCAAATCCGGCGAATTTGCACAGGAGCGAATTATTCCGGCATTATCCCATCCTGCGGCTCCTCCTCCCAATTATCCTATTGATCGCGTCTGGTCCACGTGAATCCAAACTGGCGGGCGACCGCATTAATGCGCTTATCGTACGCGCGCGTATTACCGTGTCACCGTCGACGATGTCTTCGGCGCGAGCTGATCGATTCACCTTGACGGCCGTGCGAACGGTGGAATTGCGAATTCGAGGCGTCCCGCGTGCCGGTGGCGATCACGTCGGATAAACTCGCGATTGGTTCGCGCCAGGACGAGAAACGATCTCGTGGTATTCGGAGAAGCGCGCCAGGGGTGAACAACCCCCGAAACAAATTGAAATTCCAATAAAGCGTCTTACGCGCCCGAGAGGATCTCGCATTGTCGATATGAGCTAATCGAACGCGAGCAGTATCGCAGCCTAGTTTCCGTAGGTCGATGCGAGTGGAGGTGGTGGTCGAAATAGGGGTCAGTTTTCGAGGTGGCTTAAGCCAGTTCGATTCTACGGCGCGCGCGCCACACGGCCAGACCACCATCGTAAATCTTTTCCAAGCGTGCAGTCGTCGTGTTGCGTTTACGCTTCTCGGAGTCTCCCTTCGCCAAGCGCAACGGTGCGTTTAGAATTCAATTTCGAATTAACGGGAGCGTGACCGCGACCGGCGTTGATCCGCCAGATGGATTATTCGTGCGCGTCGATTCGATCAGGAGGTGGTTCACGGTGCTTGGGGGTAGGAGAATTTCGTTCTTTCTTGGAAATTACTCGCACGCGGTTATGATAAATTCGTTTATGTCCGTTCTCGTATTTCGTTTGTTGCTACGTTGCTTTTGTTCCTATGATAATTTCGGATTAACGGAAGCGCGACCGCGAACGGTGTTTATCCAAAAGGTGAATTATTCATGCGTGTCGATTCGCTCGGTGGGCTGGCTCCGTGTTTGGTGTAGAATTGATTCTTTTTCGGGAAGTTACTCGAGCGTGGTTATAACAAATCCGTTTCTGTATCGCGTTTTCCTGTTGTAGGTTGTTATCCAATTAACGCACACTTCTTGTTTGAAGATCCCTCTCGGATGCACAATATTTTTGTTTTATTTGTTTCTCACTGCAATAGGGAACTGAGAGTCGGTAATGTATGTTTGGAAGTCGAAATTATCGAATCTTAGCACAGTTTTTGCAGGACGACTCGCGGCAGCATACATTGATTAATAAAGAAAGAAACATTGTTAGTACGGACTGTGCTGATGCATTTATTTATTTATTCTGCGATAATACATTCGACATAAAGGACGCAGCAGTCTAGATAACATATAAGTTGGTTTTCTCTACAATTTTTCATGATCCGAGCCACACGTGATCAAACGGATAAGAGTCAATAGGTTAACAAATAAATGCTTTTGTTCGTCTGAGTATTTCATTTCTACATTTAGACGGACCTATTTTAGAAGTATTCTCAAAATTACGCGAAACTATGACGACTTTATTTTCGACCATCTCGCTAAGCAATCCTTCTGCTTCTATCGTTCGCGAAAATGAAAGCCACTCGAATCGAATGCGATTCTCGATATCCCACGGAATATCTCGCGACTCTCTGGAACGCATCGCGCGAGATTGATCTCTCCCTCGTTGCCGTGATTATCCGGTTTGCGATTTACCTCGTCTCGTTATCGATGTAGCTCAACGCGATTTCTGCTCGACGATGCGTGCGTCTACTCATCACAGCGGCATTACAATCAATTCGACGTGACGAGCGTAATAGGATCGCTCCCACTCCTTCTATTCTCGTTCCACCCTCTAAAACCACCCCTTCGGACAGCAGCGTGGAAGCATAAAGGGAGCAGGAGGTAGGACGAGGTGGAAAGCATAATGCGGCGAACTTTACATGAAAATGGAAGGGCAATATCGTAACGGCGATTCAGAAGCGGACGGTGAACGGACGTGCGAACATAATGGAAGCGTCGCGACACCGAAGTTCCGACGATCTGCCATCTCACAGGTCCTTTTCGCGCGCCGATTAACGTGGAGTCGCACGGTGGTCCAAATCCACGATCTAACTGCGCAAAAGTCCAACTTCAAGCAGTAAGATCTTGGACAAATTTTAATTTGTTTCTAGTAGAGAACACTGATAACAACAATAGTAATAAAAGTAACCCGTGAGCTTTAGATAAGAGTCGACACCCCAGCTAAGACGAGATTCCATACCGGGAATATTTTGAAAATGCGTTCGTTTTATTATAATCTACACTGAGAAAAAGAAACTGTTAACTCAACAAAATGCGTTCAGTTATTTATGAATTAATTAGTTTGAATATTAAATATATTTGAGTCAAAGACACGGTGGTTATTAGAAGATTATTTTCCTTGCCTTAATACGACATTTCTTTAGATTCACTAATATTTGCTCGCTACATTTAGTTAAATGAACTAATATTTTTTTAAATCAACAGTTTTTCTTTCTCAGTGTATGAGAGTGAGTGTAAATGAGAAATAGTGTTTCGTCACTATTTATTGCAAAAATTTGCAGTAGAGTTTTTAATAGGGCTTCTATCGATCAATTTTAATACTTTCACGTTGTAGTGGATTCGAACTATATAAATTCACGCGTATTCACTCTGATTATTTTTTTAATAGAAGCATGACACTTTCTAGTATACAGGTGTATTAATTTATCTACGAGAAATTGCGAGAAAAGACACTAGAGTCAAATATCAACAACAGAGAAATGTTAGAAGAACGAAGGAAAGATAGTTGTTAATTAAATTGTGTCGCGCGATGCGCTGTATTAAATGAAATTCGATTTAGATTAATGTCCTGTCACCAAGTCTTATCGTAAGAATTTTTTGACCAACGAAAATGTCCTACCGTTGTGTCACAGTCTGCCGAATAATTAATTGATCGATGTACCTGGCACACGTTTTTCGGGCCATGTCGGTTAAAACATTATTCCGTTGTCTCCCAACAGCTCTCATCAAAATTTATTTCATTTCGATTCTCGATAATTGAAAACCGAATGTATCGCGATAATATTTCGAACTAGTGACATTAACGCAAGAATATCAAAAGAGGTTTATACTTAATTCAATAAGGCAGTAAATTTCTTAAATTCAGTAAAACGTTAATGTGCTTCTTCGCATTACAAAGATCCACTTTGAGGATGGAAAGAAATTACGATAGAGCTTGAAAAGAATTTGAACGTTAAGCGGATTTCAAGGGTTCACTTAATTATCCTACGTGTACTTAGCCTACTCGAAAAATTCGTCTTGAGGACCTTTAATATATTCTTACATTGATTTCTCGCGGTAAAAACGGCACGATGAAACATTCGTGTACCCGTATACTCGCTCGGATAGTTTTATAGTGCCCAAGGAACCACGTATTAATTAGTGTCACGGGAAAACTGTTATCCAGAACTCTTTCGCATTTCAAGTGGCATTTAAAAGGCGCTTGCGCGATGCATCGAATTATCGAGCGAACGAATCTTTTGATTGTTCGAAGTAATTGAGGGGTGTGCGCGCATTTTCGATAATCGATTTACCACGGTTAAGCGGATAATCGTATTATTCGCGTAAAACATTATTTATTAGCGGCACCGGATGCATTATTCATTACATTCTATCACTAATTGAAACTAACATTTGCTTACCCGCCACGGAATCGGCCCGCATTTTATACCCGACGGTGCACGTCGAAAATGTTCATTTTCAGAACACCAATGCTTCATCCAGTAATTTCCAATTCACGTTTACCAGACGCGATATTAATATGCGAAATGAAATTACTAAAAAAGGATCATCGCGCAAAGATTCTTCTTAACCAGTTAACTGCGGAATACTTTTTTGGAGTTTTAATTTTTTTTTTTTGGAGTTTTAGTTTTTAATCTTCATATCGAATGGTAAGTTTTTTTTATTGTTTATGATCAACTTAACCAGTTAAGTGTGGTCGACGACTATATCCGTCAAGGATATGTGGCAGAAATTTGTGTCATGACGATTATATCCGTCATGCGTAAAATTTTGTTACAATTTGATATTTAAATTGTAATTTTAGCGAAAACTAAACTATATTCGTAAATTTTAATATGTTTAAAATGTTTAGAAGTAAAGACGAAATGAAACAAACAAATAAAAATTATAAATAGTTTGAGATGGATTCATAACTTCCTGAGAGCTAATTCGTGAGCAGTGCAGTAACACTGAATCCTTGATTATCCCGATTTTCATCTTGGTGTATCAACCCCCCAAAAAATTAAAAAGAAATTTGCGTATTGGATCTCCATCTGCGGGGATTCCTGGAAAGAGCTCATGTGCGTGCTATCTCACATCTTTTTTTTTTACTGGTCATAACTTCATGCAGTCAGAGTTGCCAAGAGCACCTTTGCTTCGGAGCAGGCAATTGTTATTGTATATTATGTATATGAACCATTTATTTTGAAAGTGGTCTAAGTCAATTTTTTAAAAAAAATAAGACATCACATAATTCGTGAGTAATTAGTGCAATAATTTAATATTATGTGACATCTCATTTTTAAAATATGGACTTAGGCCACTTTCAAAATAAACGGCTCATATAATATATGGTCATGTTAAGCGACTGCGTAAATATTACTAATAAAATTGTTCATTTTATTTTATAAAATAAAATCGCCTTTTTCACCCAATATTTCAACAGCGACACTTACTCTGCGTTTGACGACTATACGCGTCATCGCTTGATTATCGCGACATACACTGGTGCGCGTTTTGCAAAGAGATCGCCACAGCTAACTGGTTAAATCCCATGCCCCGTCTCGCCACTCGTGCACTTCCATTTCTAATTTCTTTACCTCCAGAACGTTGCTTCTGTACTGCAGGTTTCACCTTGAGAATGAGAAAGATGTAAATAAAAAATGATCGTATAATTTCGTGCGAGGCGAACACGTCGCATCGCGGTGTATGTAAACTAAATCACCTTGCTAGCCTTTGTCGCTTTAAACTGCCATAGTTTATCCGGTGCCACGCGCGGTTGGTAAAGGTTCGAGTTAACGGCGACTTGTAAACCACGATTAATGGCACTTCCACCTCAAGCCTCCCCCACCCTGCTTTTATTTTACCACGCTGGTCTTACGCTCGATTTGAATTCCACCGTGGGCGCAGATACAGGGAGAGTTATACGGCCGTGAATAAAGAATGCGCGTGTGCATTAAAAATCCCTCATGCATACGCATGCATGAGAAGGAACGCGCATAAATTTTTCCTTCCGAGCTTGGTTAATGCCACCCTCTCCTCCTGCTTGTAGACTCGCCTTCTCTCAACTCGCGTTCCACCACTCTCTTTTAACTTTGCTGCCTGCACTACGTCCTTGTCCGAACTTGTCGTTCTGTCATCGTCTCTCTTCAGTTTAACTTCTCCATTCGAGAAGATCGCGAGGACGCACAGTGGTCACTTTTGTCGATCTAGGCGAGCGAAATTATTTTAGTTGATAAAACATAAGTAATGCTTGAAACACCTTATGAAATGGCAATGTATGGAGACAAATAAACTATTAATGCGATGACATTTCTTCCATTTTAATATAAATTGACTGCATAAATTTTTAATTGTTTCTTAATTAATTCCTGGAAATTTTCCTCATAGTGCGAGAAATCACGTCTTTGTATCAAGAAGTTCACAACTGCATCAGTTCTCTTATTAACATTTGGTTCATCTCGCCAAACGCAGAATAACGCTTCGTGTTGCACTCCGGATGTCAAATCTAAATATGGACATAACCCCAAAAATTGCAAATAGTTGCAGCTACATTTAATATAAAATAAATATTAAGAAGTAATTTAATAACTTCATACAACTAACGCGAACAATCCACGCCAATCTCAAGTTTTCTGCTCCACCAAACTTCGGAAAATATTAAAAGAAATAGCAAGTTCGAAACCCACATCTTGGGGCCATATATCATTATTCACCCTCAAAAAATTCTTATTATTTTTATATTATAAATTGCTTACTTACTTATTTTTAGAGGATCCATAGCGAAAACAATGTAAAACGTACTGTTTAGCATGGGCCTACTGATTGAAGTGAGATCTAGAGCGACTCGCAGTAAAGCCGAGCGCATCTCAACTTGCAGAATCGTGTTCTTTCCGGCGCTACCGACTACTCCCAGTTCGATGTTTGCATGCATTATTCTTAGATTTCATATTCTGAAGTATTCAGACTTATTTTTAAGCAACAAAAAAAGTGAAAACATGCAATTGAATATTTTACTTTCGCTCGCTCAAATTAGCAAAAGTGACCACTGTGGGACGTAGTTATCGGCAGTCGCGCATTTGTCAATCCTCCTTGCTTGTTTGTTAACCCTTTGCACTACAACGTGGAGTGCGACTAGACGTAACCTTTTCTTGCAACAGGTTCAATGTCGAGGGTGGCTCGACATGGTATTTACGTTTAACAATTGCAAGAAGAAGTAGAAAAATTCATTCGGACTGCAAAGTGTTAAGGTGTTCTGCTCGAAGGTAATCGTGTTTCCTGAATGGATATTTTTTACGGCTCGACGTTCATACGAGGACGTAGTGATTGGATGAAAGGTAGTGGAGTGTGAACAATTTTATTGTCGTCACTGAGAGACAGAGAGAGAGAGAGAGAGAGAGAGAGAGAGAGAGAGAGAGAGAGAGAGAGAGATTGAACGAATATGGAGGCGAAAATTATTCGGAATAATTGTGACGTTGGGCTGATGGAAGGTTTCGATATTCTCCAATATCTGTAAAATTCCCCATAAAAATTCATGGGGCGGCGATTTTCCTATGAAATGTTCGAAAGGAGGCGTGCAATTGACGTGGACGTTGAAATCGCGAAGTGTTGAAATAATTCGTAGTGATGGTGCACGCGTTATTTTGTGGAAATTCAGAAACATCTCAAACGCCCTCGAAAAAATGTGCATATCGCGGTATATAAATCGCAATGAGACAATTTCTTTTCCGTGAGAAATCTTGTTAAAGAAATGTGTAATCGAATTAGAAAACAAAATATTAAGGCAAATATAAAGAAAATATGAATGTAAATATCTGTTCGGATAAATCAAATTAACGATATGAAATTTCTTTGAGAATTGTTTCGCCTATGGACAAAAATTCGTCTGCTCTCGCGAAAAAAAATAGGCTTCGACAAAGGCTGCTATTAAAATAGAAAAAACATTCGTTGCACATTTGCCGTCAGAAACGACACGTGCACGAGGTGGTACTCGTGAACCTCAACCATTTCCAGGTTGCATAAAGAATTCATGTGCTGTGCCCGTAGGTCGGACCGCATTCGTCCTGAGGGGCCTGGTCGGCTGATTTGCATACTGAAATTTTTCGGCAATCCCAGTAGGAGAAATTCTGACGAGAATTCGCGCGAACTTCAATGCTCGCGTCCCACAAATTTCAACAAAAATCAGAGAATTACTTTGTGCCAGAAATTCACTCCGATTCCATCGCAACCTCGCGACTTTCGTTTTTTAATTCGTAGAGAAAAGAAAGAATATTCGATGGTATTCGATTCTTCTAACGAAACAACTCTCGTGCTCGTATTAACCATTTGAGTGCTGAATACGGCACGCGGCTACGGATCGCTGTGAACGGAATACTTTTTCGCTAGACTGAACTCTCTTGATTAACTATTCAAGGCGCAAATAGTAATAAGTTATAGTAATCCTTTTGCACGAGATTAAATAATTAAAGAGCGTTAATACCATGCTGTTACTAAGGAATGCACTTGTATTCATCTCGCACAAAAGTAACTGTAATACTTCTATGTAGGTGATCGAAAAAATCGACAGACGCATATATGCGCCATGTCGATACATAGAGTAAACGCATATATGCGTCCTTAGTCCATACTGATGCCTTTCACCAGACGCATATACAGGGTGAGTTTTAATGCCTGTCCCAACCTTTTACCATCGGAGTGAGTTAATACTCACCAATACTAACAGACTGCAACTCCGATAGTAAAAGGTTGGGACAGCCATTAAAACTCACCCTGTATGCAACCATAGCGCGCAAAGAGTTAAAAAATCTCCAGTAACATATCAAGCTCTTTAAATTCACGCTTAGTCTCGGGGAAAAACAAATATTCCAAAGTATTTTTGTTTCTCGACTGAAGCAAATCGTCGTGCTCGTATTGAAAAATCTCTGCTAACGTAACCAATCCATTTAATTTCATGCTCACCTTGAGGAGATCGAACGACATTGCGTGCCACTAAGGGAACTCCTGCCGAACAAAGTATCGGGACCAATCGACGAAAGCGACACGACCGACAAAAAGATACGAATAACTCTCATTAGTCGCACGAGCAACTCTAGGTTGTTGCGAGTGACGTGCTGTAAATAATTCCGTTGGAACGTTTCGGGTAGCCGGGCTCATATTTCATAGAGACATCGGGATCTGGGTCGCCTGAGGCACTCGCATTGTTTTCCTTGTGGCGGGACGCTCCGCAAATGACACGTACATTTGTAGTAACCCGCTATATTCCCGAATCCTTATTGTGCTAGCCGCAAGATCAATGGAATTTAACAATTCCAATGCTAATGGCGTAAAACGACGAAGAACAAAATTAATTAGGCTCCAAAGACTAGAGATGAGCGAATCAAGGTTTTCTAAGTCGAATCGAATTTGCAAAAAAACGTTCGAATCGAATTGACAAAATCATCGCCGATTCGAATCACCGACATTTCGAATTCGAATAATTCGCACATCTTTATACACACCGTGCTGAATGCACGCTATGCATATAATTTAACGGGTTTTAAATCTTCTTACGTGGTTCTTTGATCCGAATTCGAATTGCAGTACTTTAATATTGACAAGCCTTTCGAATTTGAACTACGTCGATTCGAATTCGAATAATTCGCGCATCTCTACCAAATACTTCGAATTCGTTCGTTTAAAATTCGCCTCGGATCTTTCTACTCCAGAACAAATCAAATCAATTCTGTAACGCATTATTGCGCACATGTATACTTCAAGTAAATAAAAAAACACGAGAATAAAATCCCAGATTCAAACTACAGCAGCTCTACGAACAATTAAATTCACGATTTAATTACGTCGTTAATAACAAAGTTTAAGCCAACGGAGCTTCCTGCAATGGAAATCGAACATCGGCAAGGGTATACGAGGGCAGAGTGTGTTCGAGTGGGAATTTCCTGCTCATTTGGCGATCGGTAGGAACACCGAAGCGTGGAAGGACGACTCGTTTCTGGCGCTTCGATCGCTTTTTGCCAGAGCGAGCGAGCGAGTGAAAGGGTTTTTCCTAGAGCCAACATCGCGAGTATCGGTGTGTCCAGAGCTCTCCGGTGCGGTTCTCAACTTCCGGCCACTATTTATTCAGCCGCGTCAGCTGTGCGGCGAATTTCTTGCGCTCTGTTACTTTCTCTCTCTCTCTCTCTTTCTCTCTCTCCCTCTCTCTCTCTCTCTCTCTCCGTCTCTCTCTCTCTCTTTCTCTCTCTTTCTTTTTCTCTCTCTTTTCTTTTTTCTCGTTACCCACCCTCTTCTCATTTCGCCTCATCCACCGGCCGAACGTTTAACTTTACATTTTCCACGTCACTTACTTAGCAAGCTACATTACCCGTCTCTGTCTCCTTTGCTTTCTCGCTTCCGTTCCGCTTGGTCCTTCCACTCTGTCCCTCCATTCCAATCCACTCCTTCCATTCTCTTCCTTCGCCCACCACCGTCGCTCTAACTGATTTTTACAATCGCAAGAAGAGAGAGAGGGAAGCGGACCCCCTTAATTACGCTAGCTATATTTCGTAAATTCCTACTAATTATCGTAATGAGCCATTAAATTCCGCGGACTACTTTGTTTTTACGAGATCGCGCGGAGCTAAGAGCTAAGAACTAAGGGGAGAGAAGGCGCCGGAATTCTTAACGCTTTAAACGACCGTCCGGAGAAAATTCCCTCGAATTGCTCGTTATATTCGTAATTATTAATTAGCCACTACTCTCTCGGACTTCTCCAAGGATTTATTCGTAAAACTCTTAGTCCCGTAATCGATGTTCGACGTACTATTAAAGAGAGCTTACCGTAAGCTTCTCTAAAATTTGATGCACGGTTATAGTTTGTCATCCGAGCACTGAAATAAACGACATTCGATATTTACGAGAGTTCGAGCAAAATGTCCTTCAAAGTTTTCTCTCGCTCGCTTTCAATTCGGCGCGGCTAATGCATCCGTGAGAGGCATTGCCAAAAATTGCGAACTTTCGAGAAACATCGACGCACCATTCGTCACAGCTAGCAGTAACAATTCGAGCTTTCTTCTTAAGACGATTTTGTACGAAGACGAGTGAAATTCGAAGACGCGAAGAAAAATTTGACCTTTCTCGAATTTTATTTGAGAATCGAGGTGGCAGACCGTCGAATTTTCGTTTTCGGAATTAAAGAAACGATAATAGGAATTAAGCGAGGGAATTTCGCTTTGCAGCGTGAGTAGGACGAACAATAAAAGTGGAATTATAATCGATACGACACCGAGCGCGATGAGCATCGTAAAACGTGACGAGTCCGTTGTACTCGTAGTTACAGATACGAAACGTTCTTGATGGCTCGTATCTTCCTCGGCTCTACTTCGCTCTGATGAAATTGCTCGTGCACGCGCGGACAAGCGATCACTTACTTTTTTTATTTTGTTTTTAAGAGATACCCTTTGTGAGTGTCTTTTTTTTAATTCAAAATCAAGGAGAATTAAAAGGACGCACGGTTAATGTGTTTACAATGCTTTTAATTCTACACCAGAGGTCGGCATGAAATGCACTTCTCGGCCAATTTTCCAAGCCGGTCGAGCGTATTGTATTCTCCGCACAGTCGAGTCATGGAAAGACGAAAGGGAGGTGAAAACTTTTTTATTTTTAATGAAATGCTTTTCTTGTTTGGAAAACTATTGTAACCAAATATCAACGACAAATGTAAGCATTTCATAAAATCAACAAGTTTTCACCTCTCTTTCGTCTTTCCATGGCTCCACTCTGCGGAGACTGCAATACGCTCCTGAGGCTGGATCGGCTTTTGTTGGCGGCGCGCGGTGTACCAAGAGCATAGAGCTATTACAGATAGAGGAAAGTAGGTATGGGACGATGTGTAAGCGGATGCGATAGTGACATAGAAAGAGAGCGCTGCAATAGAGTACGGAGTGTCATTGTCTAACAGTTACGCGCATGCGCGGAACGTGTGAGCTTGTAGGCAGATGTGCATGCATAATATAAAGTTAAATGTCTTTATTTTCGTACAAAATATTATAATTGAATTATGATATAAAACTGTAACCTAAATAACTAGGGGGCAGAGCCCCCTGCGCTTTCGCTTCGCTCAAGCGCCAACCCCCTCAAGATCGCTTTTGCTCGCGCTTCGCGCTCGCCCACGAAATGCAGCATTTCTGCAATAGGCCCAAGTGATCAAAACCGGACAATTAAATGCATCCGAACCAAAATTTGACATGTACATAGAGTATATATTTGCTGCGGTGAAATTTTATGCATGGTTATCTTCAACCATTCAGAAATTGCGACAAATTGAAATCTTTAATCCAGTATTTCGGCGAGACGCTTGCGCGGATTCAAACACAATTTGGCATATAGTTTAAAAATATACCCATTTGGTGCCACAAAACTTTATGCATGGTCATCTTGAACCGTTTCGAAATTACAGGACTTTCAAACTATGATTATAAAATAGTGAATTAAAGATTTGAAACTGGCACCATTTCGAAATGGTTGAAGATGCCCATACACAATGTTTCGTGGCACTAAATGGGTATATACTTGATGTACATGCCAAATTTTGTCCGAATCCGTTCAGCCGTTTTGCCGGAATAGTGGACTAATCAATCGTTTTGCTGGAATAGTGGATAAAAAATTTGAATTTGCCGCCATTTCGAAACGGTTGAAGATGGCAATACATAAAGTTTCATGGCACCAAATGGATATATACTCGATGTACATGCCAAGTTTTGTTCGGATCCGTTCAGCCGTTTGGCCGGAATAGTGGACTAATGGATTAATGAATTTTTCACTATTTCCATTCGTCCAGTATTCCGGCCAAACGGCTGAACGGATCGCAACGAAATTTGGCATGTACTTTGAGTATATATCCATTTGGTGCCAGCAAACTTTATGTATCGCTATCTTCAACCGTTTAGAAATGGCAGCAATATTAAATTTAAATTACATTTTTTTCAAATTTTGAATCTCCCGCCATTTTGTGTTGGTTCAACATGGCGGCTCACAAACCTTATTGTCAACTCACAGTAGTGTACTTGATTTTTGTGCCAAATTTCGTCCCGATCGGTTCAGCCGTTTTTCCGAAATCGAGGATCTACACGGACACACACACACACACATACACACGCACATACATACACACACACGCATACACGCATACATACACACATACATATGAACGGTTTTCGCGATTGCGATTGCATAAGTCACTCCCTTTACGGTCGTGCCTAAAAATGCGTATACTGTGACAGCGTCTACAGTGCACGCGGTACGTAATATTACCTAATATGCATGCGCTGTTAGACAATGACAATCCGGTCTGTATTGCAACGTTCTCTTTCTACGGCTATATCGCGTTTTTCGTTGACTCCCTCCCTCTATCTGTAATAGCTCTATGACCAAGAGAAAGCAGCGGACGGAAGGCGGAGTCTTCTGAAAATCGGCCGAGAAATGCATTTCGTGCCGACCTCTGTTCTACACCATCTACTTCGCAGTGATCCGCAATGTCGAGGAGGAATTAATTTCGACGTCTATCCGTGCAATTTTCTGCGTCCAAAACTATTCTTTAATTGACACGGTAAAGAGTTTCTTCATCTCGCGTTTAAAGAAAGAAATCTTGTAACAAGGAGAGATTGCTTTCTTGAATTCTGTTATTTCAAAGTCGCGTAAGAAAAAAGAGTCGATTGTAAATACGAAGCTCGAGAAATAATTCCAATTCTCCTGGAATCGTGCGCGACATATGCTTCTTGCTCTAAATATCAAGTACGAGCCACTAACTTCTAACACGCTCCTACAAACGCTACCGACCGAGCACGATTAAGAATAATTACGGCCTTGGGTGAGAACAAGTAGCTACGATCGGAACTCCGTGGCTAACGTCGGAAGCAGTTTCGTTAAGGGGTTGAAATATGATACACGGCATGCGGCACAACTGTTTAGCACTCCTGGTGCCTTGGGTAGGTTGAGATTTGCTTAACGACCCGTCAAATGGTTATGCTCGTGGAGGATGGAGAAGAATGAGAGAAGGAGAGAAGGGTGAAGGCCTAGAGCAAGGTGGACAGACGAATTCGAAGACAGAATTGAATTGCGCACGCGAGGCGTGTTAATTTTAACGTAAAAAGCACTAAGCTCTTGTCGCAACGACTTCTGTCACACGAGAGAAGCTGAACCGTGAATTTATCAATGAATTTTAATGAACCTCGAAGGACTGGAAACCTTTGAGGTAGCTTGGCCACTTTGTACTCTCTGGAGAGAGGCGCGCTAGCGTGAGTTTAGAATGAGGACTTACGCAGGCGAATTATATTCACTGTTACTGTTAGTATTCTGTAGCATATTGTCTCGCGAATTAGAAGTAATTTCTAGGAGACGATTGTGGTGCACAATTATTTTCCAACGCTTAGTAAGCTCCTGATATGTAAAAAAGAAAAGTATAACAAAAATCCATGGTACTTATTTTTCGATACACCTGCGATTTTTATTCGCCAGGGGACGCGTGGAACGAAAATCGAAAGCAGGTGAATAATGCTAACTGTTCCTGTTAGTATACCGTAGCATATTGTCTCGCGAATTAGAAGTAATTTCTAGGAGGCGATTGGGTGCACAATTATTTTCCAACGCTTAGTAAGATCCTGACATGTAGGGAAGAAAAATATAATAAAATAATGAAATATAAAATAAATATAAATCCATGGTACTTGTTTTTCGATAGACCTGCGATTTCGCTTCGCCAGGGGACACGTGAAGCGAAAAATCGGAAGCTACCGAGGTACTCTAAAATTCATCGGGGCCGAGTACTCGCTTGGAAGTTAACTTACTTGGCGAACACCATTTTCTTAATGAGGAAACTATCGCGATGGCGTATCGTCCAGTTTAAAGGGGCCCTCGTGTCGAAGGGCTCGCCACCGCAAGAAGCATCAAACTTCACGGATGACCATCTTACGAGAGTGAAGGAAGGCGAGAGGAGAAGCTAGGTGGAAAATGTCTTTCGATGCAGGAGAGAAGGCCGCGTAGCGATATTCATAATCTAATCAGTTCCAGGCCAGCCCTCCTAGTATTATGCACCGAAACTACAAAATCCGCTGGGTGCCGTGAAGTTTCGCGGGTTACTTCGCGTCCCAGTGCACCACGCGCCGTTACCACCAGGACGGGACAGAATTTGCTTAACGACGGCGCGACGAAACTGCCATCGTACCGGAAACAAACTAGAGGCGAGCTATGCAAAAGCCTTTGTCACGGAGTTTCCCAATTTGTCGGTAATAAGCATAGATAAGGTCTGAGGGCTGTTCCAGGGCCTTTCGGTTCGAGGCAGTTGGTGCACTTTGCGTGCAATCGATAGGATGTTTACTTACTCATTTATTTATTTCGACAAGTTGCCCTTGTCAAAAATGTCCCATCGGTGATTCTAGCGTTAAAAGCCTCCACGATTTTCCAAGCACTTACAACGATTTCCAATACACCAATTTCGTAATAAAACAAAAGCAGGCCACCTTTACCAGGTAATTCGTCAAAAAATAGTACTTAGAAAGCTGTCGAATCGTAAATATAGAAAATGTTCAAACTTCTCGGTAAACGGTCTCCTTAATTCCTCAAGTTATCTTATCTGCTCTCGCGCTTTCTCTGTTTTTCTTACCGAATAAAACAAAAGTAACAAAAAACCGCAGTGTCATCACAGTGAACGTAAAGTATATTCAAGAAAATAAATCCACGAGAAAGATCAGAGAGCCCGGTCTACCATTACTGAAGTGCAAAGCTAAAGCGAAAAGTAGAAAGTAGAAAAAGTCGTGATATGGTCGGACGTTTCGTCGTTGCGCTCTCACCTCTTCTTCGTGTTGGATTTTTCCTTCTGAAATCGTCTGATAAAAACAAAGGCCACCTTTGACAACCAAACCCTTCAAAACTCCCAAACTTAACAAACTATCGTACCACAAAAAAATATCAAAATTTCTGAGTAAACGTTTTCCTAAAATTCTGCAGCTTACCCTATTCTCTTTGATGTTCTCTTAACAAACGAAAAGGATCAAAAAGACAACAAAGGGTCATCGCGTTGAACATAAAATATAACCGAGAGAATATCTCCACGAGAAAGATCGGTCTACAGTCGCTGAGTGGAACCGCGAAGCTAAAGCGAAAAGTAGGAAGTAGAAAAAGTCATGATATGGTCGGACGTTTCGTCGTTGCGCTCTCGCCTCTTCTTCGTGTAGGACTTTTCCTTCTGAACTCGTCTGATAAAAACAAAGGCCACCTTTATCAACCAAACCCTTCAAAACTCCCAAACGTAAACTGTCGTACCACAGCAAAAATATCAAAATTTCTGGGTAAACGTTTTCCTAAAATTCTGCAGCTTACCCTATTCCCTTTGTCGTTTTCATAACAAACAAAAATGATCAAAAAGACAACCAAGATTCATCGCGTTGAACATAAAATATAACCGAGAGAATATATCCAAGAGAAAGATCGGTCTACAGTCACTGAGTGGAACCGCAAAGCTAAAGCGAAAAGTAGAAAGTAGAAAAAGTCGTGATGTGGTCGGACGTTTCGTCGTTGCGCGCACGCCTCTTCTTCGTGTTGGACTTTTCCTTCTGAAATCGTCTGATAAAAACAAAGGCCACCTTTAACAACCAAACCCTTCAAAACTCCCAAACTTAACAAACTATCGTACCACAAAAAAATATCAAAATTTCTGAGTAAACGTTTTCCTAAAATTCTGCAGCTTACCCTATTCTCTTTGATGTTCTCTTAACAAACGAAAAGGATCAAAAAGACATCAAAGGGTCATCGCGTTGAACATAAAATATAACCGAGAGAATATCTCCACGAGAA